>OW240920.1:86166369-86328229 GCA_933207985.1 Pelobates cultripes
CCAAATGCTCTAGGTACGCCCCTGCTCCAGGGTAAGATTATTAACTATGTTCGGTAGTTTGTTCGTTTTTAAACTACCGGACTCGACCAACCGGAAGCCCTGATTCTCTTGAACTGCTTTGGGCATGGAACCATGCGGTCGGTCAAATTATGACTAAACCCATGAACTGATCTGGGTGATTTTTGGATATGCTGGTCACCTAGATCAGGGTTATCAAGGGAGGTAACTTTTGTGAGGTTTTATGTATTTTTAATGTACTTTTTGGGTGCTTGGAGGTAATTGAGTTTTGACTTTGCTTGACTCAATTATCTCCAGGCACAGGGAAAGGATGGTCCTGTTTTGTATGGGAGTGTCCTGGACCTGAGAGCCAATGTAATCGTGTGTAGTCTACTCTCAGGTCCAGGGGGGAGTGACCCTTGCATGGGGACCTGCATATAAGGCCAGTTGTGGCTGCCATTAAACGTATGCCAGCTTGTACTCCCAAAACTATGTGTTGTCTGGTTACTGGGAGGGGAAAGGGCTATTCTTTAATCACTGTTCCAGTGTAAAGGATTCAACGAGGAAAGTCCTTATAAGAACTAGAGCTCCCAGTGTGGTTCCCCATTTGGCTCCAGGAGAGAGCGTTTCTAGGGCCCTAGCAGACCACGTAGACTGTGGGCAGAAGTGCTGCAGTTTGTCCCCTGTTCCAGTTAGGAAGCGGTCCTTGGCGGAGGTACCCAGCCATGGGTAGAGGGAGCTCCGTTACAACGAGCAGTTGAGTTCCTCAGACAGATCCTCCAACAACCTGACATAACCTGGACACTCACCTCCTTTGAGCAACAATGTGTCAATCTCGACCCACAGCCACATGCCGTATCCCTTCTGTACTCTTTTCTACACACGGAGCTGAACCTCCCAGCCCCTGGGTACATGGGGAAATTGCCCTAGGTGAAACCTTTACCACAAACCAATGGGGGAAGATCTGTGATTTGGTGCATCATTGTGCTCTTGCTAGTAAGACACAGGAAACAGCATATAAGGTCCTCAACACTGTGATACATAACGCCTCACCTCCTCCAGAGCATGAACCCCGCTCTGGACAGAGACTTCTGGCATTACAGAGCCGCCCTGGGTACTTTCTTACACGTCTGGTGGGAATGCTCTAAAATCAGACCCTTCTGGTCGGCAATTAATGGCATCCTACATCCTAGTAATTGTCCAACAACCCCGCCGCCCTTCCGACCAGCTCCGTATTTTAAATATGACCAAACAAGTAGTTCCTCTCTACAGGAAACAGGAGAACTCCCCTCCCCACCCCCTCCCCATTGACACAGTGGTTTGACAAAATGGAGGACCTAAGACGACTAGAAGAACTGACATTCATGGCCCAAGGACGCACCCAATCTTACGCAGACATCTGGGCTCACTGGCTGATGGTCGTATATCACGCTGACTTTCAGACCTTGCTGGCATATGGGGCTACTAGCCCAGTGGGATAAGGGGTCTCGGGCTGCAGATCATGCGCACTCCCCATTTGAGAGTAAACAGAGGAGATCTCCCTGACCTGACTTTCAAACTTTGTATGTCATATTTTGGAAAAAATGGTTTACATGTGTACTTACAGTCACTCAGTACTTGTTTTGATACAACCACAGTGACCAATAAAAATCTTTAAAAAGACAAAAAAAAACACATTTGATCAGTTTGAGAAAGGAAGAAAAATATTTTTTTAATTTACAGAAAGTAGGAGGTGGAGCTTGCCAGCAAGACCGAGCGTACGCCATCTCTCACAGCTCCCGTTTCCTGATAGTGCTGCAAACAGCAGCCCAACTCCTGTTGATTCCCTCAACCTCTATATCCAACATGGGATGCAGATTTTTAAAAACCCTCCATCGGAGCAGTGTTTGAATCCTGAGCCATTGGCTCAATGCTCGAGAAGCAGGCGCTACCCAAGATGGTGGCGTGTTGACCCCTTCGGATCCTCCAGAAGGTAGTGGGACTGTCACATTACACTTCTATAGCCAAACCCAGCGGAATGTAATTGATGGGGAGCACCTCAATCCCCGTTGATAACCCTCAATGGAACTGTTCATAGACTTAGCTCTGTGTCAGAGGCCCTGGCATTCTTGACTATACTGGGTCTTTTGGTACCGACTCTCTCCACTAGCTGGGATCCTGCTAACTTCCTACTGGCAAGCACATTTTCTATCACCTCCCTGCCCCTTGGTTAGGGGTACACTAATATAGTGAAGCGTACTGACACTGCGAACAGGGACAGAACCCTGCTGGTTTAATTCACCGTATATCCTGAATCTACTCCCGACAGCCTGGAGTGCTGAAGTATACTCAACCTTCCTAAATGCTTATCTCATAAGACAGCATATCCCTGTATTTACTTACCTGTTGTAAACGATCTGACCTTGCCCAAACTTCTAGCATTACTAACCTGTTACCACAAGACTGTTTTCCCTTTGGTTTTTATTTAAAAAAAAAAATGAAAATATGGTGCTGGCAATGTGACACATTTCGTTGTATAATACTATATTGCTTTCACACTCTTTAACATGATACTAGGTCACTGTGTTACAGAATATGTGCTTATCCTGCACCACAAAAATATATATATATTTTTTTCTTACTACAGAAAAGTAATGGTATGCAGAACTAAAGACTTTTAAAGAGAACGCAAGTTAAATACAACTGTGCCATTACTTTAAATGTATTTTGTCTGTATTGGAAAAGAAAAATCAGATAAAAAAAAAATTAAACTCCAAACCATTAAACCTTACACCAACTGTAAATATAGCAGTTTCTTTTTTTTTTTTTTAACCCTCAAAAATAAAACACCTTGGTATGTTGCAGTTCGCACTGCAGGTGCTGTGACTATAACGGCTAAAATACCCAATAGGATTTTTACTTCACAGCAGCTGATTTTATTCTTGAAATACTCAGCCCTACAGGAATGTGAGTGATTTACCAACACACCACATGCACAAATGGAGCTTGTGGATGGCATAGAGAAAAGTAGCATTTTCAAAAGATTAATGTTCTATTTCAAAGGGAAATTTCTTATAGTTTGTCAAGGAAAAGAGGGAGAAAAAAAAAATGTAAAGTCCCTAAAACCCGTTTTATATACACGCAAGACTATAATGTTTCAATAAAATAGTATTGGATCACAAACACCATCTTGTTTATTCACTAAAAAGTGTAAGTTGACAAGGATTTACACAAGCATGTCAAACTGTAGGCTGAAATAGCCCAAATGAAAACTCAGCTAGGGTTCCAGTTTAGAAGAGCAAGAATGTTTCCTTGTATTTTTGTGAATTGTGGTATTGACATAAAATTGCAACTATTAAGTCATTCACTAGTTTTATATGGGGGGTGGGGGGGGGGGAGAAGTGAGAGACGATCAAAACATGCAGTTGATTCTCAATTCTCTACAATTCCTATTCTAGTTAAAAACTTCCTACATCTGAATTCACTTTTTGTCCAGTTATACATCAGCTTTATAAAGACAGTTCAAAAGTACAAAGACCTATTGCTTTCACTGCATTGCAAGCATATTCAATCTGAAATGATGATGCCCCTAGCAACCCTTTAGGTCATTAGTCACTAGAAAACATCAAGCACTCAGACTTCCAGATTCCTGAGCATGGTAGTGTCCGAGACCCCCCATGATCACAGCTTAAGGTTATAAGGTGGCCATAAATTACAGCTTCTGGTGGGAGGGTGTCCAATTCCATGAGTTGAAGCCAGACTGGCTTTTGCAAGCCATTGAGATATTCTGGGTTGCAGTTTTGTCCGCACTACAGAAAAAAAACAGAACAAGAGTTTTTCTCCCCACACAACCCACACAAACACTTTAAAAGCAGGAGGAAAGGATTGAATGCCAGATAAAAACAGCAAGTATTTATAGTAGTAAAACTCTGGAATTCAGAGGATTACAAACACTCAAGAGTAAGACCTGACCAGTAAATAGCTCCTGTTTGCCCTTATTCCATGGCAGCTGCATTAGAAGATCTTAAAGAAGCACCTGCTAAACTGCCCTCCCCCATCCAGTTGTCACTATATCACCACAGGTGCAGAAGAAGTGGCACTGAAAGACCATCTTGTCTAATGTATAATAAAGATTGGGGATGCAGAGTGATGTCATTGTGTACCACATCTATCACATCTTGAATCATATTGCAGCCATGACTGCTTTTGATCTCTACCGCTTTAGGATTAACTTTTGAAGTTTGTTTTTTTTCCTCCCCGTAAAATGATCAAGGATACATTGCACTCTGCTTTGTCTAACGTTAATCAGTTTTAATCAGATTTAATCTGTATATAATCACCTAATATTCTTCATGATATGGGACACCGTGGATTTGTGGATGACTGACAGTCACCCTTCTAAATATTTTGATTTGTAAAACCTACCTTTTCAGTTTCATGCAACATATGCTCCCGCACCCTTCTACTTTTGTCAAACTCAGAAAGCAATACAAGAATTGTCTGCCACAGCAAAAACAGGTTTATTAAAAAAAAATATAAATTACAGCTTTAGCAAAATTGTTACAGTAAATCTATGCCATGGTCCACAATTTAGTCTTTACAAGTATTTACAAGTACATTACATTTTTGCAGTCAAAATGGATAAAGGTTACCAATTGCATTACAAAGTTCTGGCACCAAGGTCCACAAACTCCTTCCAGCGGAGCATTAGTCAAAACGCACCACCTCTGCACAAAGGAAGGCAAACTCCCTTAGGATCATGCGCATTCTCTTCCAGTGGTGCTTTGGTTTCTTGAGTGTCAGAGAGAAGGAAGGCGGCTAGCCTTTTTCAAATAAAAAAAATTGTCACTTCATGGGCCTTCAGCTCTTGAGCACTATAAGCTCACCTGCCCAGGGCATTCAACTACTCTATGGGATGAATAAGTTCTTGTTAGTGTGCACTTCAGACCAGCTGCTTTAAAAGGTGCCCTCTGCATTTCATCAAGAGAACTTTTAAGTCACAATCCCTGAGTTACGAAGCTTGTGATTACCATGTAATTTGGCAATTTCATGGTGTGTTGCGGGAAACCCATAATGGAATTACTTGCAGACATATCTCTCCACAATCCGCTCACACTTCTTGCAGGTGACGTAGCAACACCAGTAGTACTTGCACTGACAACGCTCCACAATGGTTTCTGTGTAAGCATTATACCCACGGCCACAGCACATCAAATTACAGCTGTCACTTCCCAATGAGGTCTTGTTACACAATCTAAAAATGAACAAAAAAGTAAAAATGTTAATTATGTGGCACACATACCATAAAAATATACACTGTTCATTGAATGGTAGATCAATAAGAGTCAACTTATCTTAAGCTTCACTGTGTGTGGCCATTGACAATATAGTGGTTCTCCTATTTCTTTAATGTAAAACTTACTGCTCATTAAAAATACACACAAAAAACACCACTACTTTTCACCCTGATCCCCATACACCATATGTGAACAGCTAAAGGTTCATGAAAACACATGACCTCAAGAGCAGTACTAATCTGCAGGTGTCCACAAATTACATTGCCACATGGTTTGTACAGAAAATTGGAAGCTTGTTACCATGTAGTTTCCATTTTACACCATTAACTATCAGTAACTTGAACAATTGAAATAAACAACTATCTAGTAATCAAACAAAGCAGTGTACCAAATGGATTGTTTGGTTAGGAAAAGAGAGGAAGATGGAAAAACCCATAATGCAACAAAGCTAGTCTCATTGCCAGAAGCATTGGGCGCAATGAAGAACCCAGTCTTTTGTTGAGAAGAGAAACTTGTAACAGTGATCTGTACTAATAATGGTGCTTAGAGTATCCCTTTAAAAAAAAAAAAAAAGACTTTTTTTTCTCTCTAACGGTTAAATTAAGTGTAAAATATTTAGTTGGAAAAAGACGAGTAGTTGAGAAATTAACTGTAAAGAAAAATATGCTACCTGTCCTGTGTTCCATAGGACCCCAGCTTCGGATTGCTGGTACAGTAGTCCGGAGAGCTGTTCACATAGACCAGTTCAGAGTCTCTGACAGGCCTGATATCCAGCTCCTTAGGAACCAGCTGCTTTCGAGTTCCCATCTGCCTGTTTATTACTTTGGTTGCAGCTAGATATTTTGACTTCAATTCATTAGCAACACTGGATAAATCCTGGAGTCCCCTCCAACAGGTCTTCACAGAGCAAGATCCAGAAACACCATGGCACTTGCACTTTGTTTCAAGAGAATCAATGAGTATCTATAGAGGGGTGAAAAAACAGAAATTATGAAACAAGGAATGAAATATAATGTAAATGCAAGCCTTTATCCACTGACACAAGGTGAAGAATATATTTTAGAAATGTATGGAGTGCCTTCCTATAGGTTAAAATATTCCAGGAATCTTTTTTTATTGTGAATGTAAGATATAATTGACATGTCATGCGGAATCTCATGATGCAATGCATGTTTAACCCCTTAAGGACCAAACTTCTGGAATAAAAGGGAATCATGACATGTCACACATGTCGTGTCCTGAAGGGGTTAATTTCAGAGTTTTAAAAAGGAGTCCTGAAGTCATTTGGATATATCTACCATATGACTCAACCATATCAATACTGAAATTCATGAAAGCTGTAAGTTGCCTGCACAATATAGACCAGGGGTAGGCATCCTATGGCACTAGTGCCATGCACGGCACTCGAGGTGTCTTTGCACGGCACTCAAGGCTGCTAGAGCTAAACACACTCTGGCCTATCAGGAGTCCCAGTAAAACTTCAGATATCTGCTAATACGAAGAGGTGGTGAAGGACAATCCTCAATTTATGCATTGCAGCACATAGAGGAAGTGATCTCAGATCACTTCCTCCCAGCACTTGTGAATAGGAATCCACACTGTAGTAGAGCAGCCCTCAACAGCTATCGCACCTCCTGTCCTTGACCTGTACCTGGCCAGCCTGGTCCCCACTGGAACCCACCCACACTGCTAGATATACACGGAGCTGCAGAATAACCCTCCCCTCATACAAATAATATGAACAGCCCACACACACACACACACACATAATCCCCACAAATGCAACACCACTAACAATCCACATACATGCACACAACCAGTGGTGTATCCTGGTTTTGTGCTGCACTAGGCAGGACAAAACTCAGGCACCCCCAATCCCCCCTGCGAGCGTGACCCCCACCCATCCCTTCCCCCCCCGCGTGACCCCCACCCATCCCTTCCCCCCGCCTTCTAAATACACACACTCTCACTGACAGATATGCATACACTAGCTAACAGAAACACAAACTCACTGACACACACACACACTAGCAGAGACACTCACACACACTAACAGACACACACACTAACATTAACACATGTACTTTTTAAACCCCCCCACTCCAGCCCCCACACACACACTCACTAACAGACACACACACTCACATTAACACATGTACTTTTTAAACCCTCCCCCCCAGCCCCCTTACCTTTGGGAGTGCTGGGGAGGGAAGGGGTTCTCTATCTCCCTGGTGGTCCAGTGGCTGCTGGGTGGGTGGCATTGGCGGGCGGCTGGCGAGGGAGCTCTTCCCCTGAGCGGTCTGCTCAGCTCCCTCGCTGCAGAGTGAGGCTGGGAGCCGGGTTGATGACGTCATATTCCGGCTCCCAGCCTCACTCTGCGGCGCGCGAGGGAGCTGAGCAGTCGGCTCACAGGAAGAGCTCCCTCGCCAGCCGCCCGCCCACCAGCCAATGCTGCCCAGCGCCCAGCATGTCTGTTAGCCGCGAGGCTAACAAGACATTTGCCTTGGGCATTTGGGGGGCGGCAAAGAAAAATGCCGCCCAAGGCAAATGCCTTGTTTGCCTCGCGGCTAAAACGCCCCTGCACACAACCCCACATGCAATACCCCAAACAGCCCCACACATACACACACTACCAAATACACAATGTGACAAATCCATCCACAAGCAGCCCTCATACACAGCCCACATTCATATGTATCATACACGATACCATAAACTACTAATAAACATATACGCACAAATACAACGATACAAAGCAATTACAGTAAAAATAACACAAGCAGAATACGGCAGCATACACACCTCAATTTAAAAAATTAGGACAGGCACGCTACGGGACATCATAATCCTATATCGGCACAGTGCTGCTAAAAGGTTGCCTACCCCTGATATAGACTATTATGAAAAGCACAATAAAATGTGTTCACATTTTCGTGTGACCTTACCTGTCTCCCCACTCCATTGTTGTGCAAGTTCATGAACTTTGTAGCCTGCGTTCCTGATCTGCTTGACTTTATGGGTGCATCCACAAAGGCAGAACCCATTTGCAAGCCGTAGCGCAAATTGTCTCCACATCCACCCCAGCGGAAACTTGGTCCAGAAACCTCAGCTGGAGTGGCTCCACAAGAGCATGTTGGGATATCACCAGCAGCACAAGCACGCGCAATGGAATGACTCAGAGCAGCAGACGCTAAAGCATAAACAAAGGCAGATTCTCTTGTTCCTGAAATAAAAATAGACACTTTAGGACCGAAATGTAAACATTCCAGGATATTATAAGAATAAAGAAAGGAAATTACCATTAATAGAAACATTTTACCCTTTACATACATACTTTTACAAGTCTACAATTGTAAAAATGATACGAGAAAGCTAGGCAAAATTAGGGTGAGAGGCTGTTAAGTTGTTCAAACGTCATATTATATATCATAAATTTATATAGTGCCAGCGCTTTAAAATTATAAAATGTGGATATTTGAAAGTAGTTTACATATGGGATAAAACAGACAAGAGCTGAAGAAGGTCCTACTCAAATGAGTTTACAGTCCAAGATATAAATAGAACACCAGTCAAAATAGTAATACAAAGAACACTATAGGGTCAGGAACACAAACATGTATGCCTGACTCTACAGTGTTAAAACCATACAGCCCCCCTGGCACCCTTAAATATAGTAGAATCTAACCAATATTTTATAGTTTGCTGGTGCTGGCTGTGCCCCTGATCTGCCTCCTTGGCTGACCTCAGAAGTAATCTCAGCCAATCACAATGCTTTCCCGTAGGAATGAATGCATCTCTATGAGGAAAGTTCAGTGTCCCCATGCAGAGGGTGGAGAGACTGAATGTCAGTCCTGCTCAGTGTGCAGCACTGACCCAGGAAGCACCTCTAGTAGCCATCTGAGGAGTGGCCACTGGAAGTGCCCCTAGGCTGTAATGTAAACACTGCCTTTTCTCTGAAAAGACAAGGTTTACTGGAAAAGGCCTGCAAGGGCTGACTATACTCACCAGAACAACTACATTAAGTTGTAGTTCTGGTGACTATATTAAAGCATTTCCAGTGAGGCAATTCAAGTGTATAGAAGAAAGAAGGGTGTGTTGCTGGAGATCCCACTTAGATCTGTGTCCCACATCCCACTTAGATCTGTGTCTTAGTGCATTCTTCATTCACAACTTTAGTTTGTTTTTTTTTTTGTTTTTTTTTTACTTTGCATAGATTTTCTCTGGTTCCACAATAACCTTTTGGATTCTTACCTTTTGACAAGTCAGGGGTAAAGTGTGGTGCACTTTCAATGGACGAGCAGTTCCATCTCATGTCAGAAAAGGTCAACTGGCAAATCATTTTGGTCTGTTTTGCAGCATTAACAACGCTGTGCATTAGCTCCAAGTTCCTCTTGCAGAGCTGGATCTGATCAGGGACGAGACGTTCCAACAATCTACAGTGTTCACTCTCATTCCAGGCCACTGAACTGCCATTTATTGTCAGACCACTAAAAAAAAAAAGCACAGAATAGAGGATTAATTATAAGTCAGTTATGTTCATAGACGGACAATTCAAAGATCGAAAAAGGAGGGATCTGCACTCTCATCACCTGTAGACCTCATTGCACTTTATCTAGGGCTAACAAACCCCTAATCCATATAGTAACAGCAAAGTACTCCGGGCACTCAAGGTCTTCAAACATCAGCAGATTTATTGGAAAATCATGACAGATACAGCTACGTTTCAATCCCTTCAGCTTGATAAAGTCCCTGAAGGGATCAAAACATTGCTGTATCTATCATGATTTTCTATTAAATCTGCTGATGTATGAAGAGAGATATAGATATAACCTACCCGCAAATATGTAGTAACTAAACAGCATTATATTACCAGCTACTAAGCAACTATGGACTGGGTAAATGGATAGCTATGTTCTGTGATGGGCTCCTACCCAATGGTTCCCAACTTTTTGGACCGTGGGACACTAAACAAGAGTTTTGAAAAGGCTACACCAACTTTTTAAATTGCTCAGTGGTGTGTGACATACATGCATCCTTACTACAGGAGGTATACAGTAGAGATCATGCATTCTGCCAATTTGGCCATGGCACACTTGGGTGGCTTGTGCAGCAGTCTGCCTGCACAGTGGTAGAAAAACCACCACTCCAACCCGTGCTCATAAATCAACATAACTTAGTTTTCATGTGGATCTGTAAAGCCTTACATGTGAGCCATCTGGCTTGGCTTGCACAAAATCCAGAGGAAAGGACTTAAATTATGACCAAATATTCATATTAAGGGTCAGCAGTGTTGACTGGCATAACATTTTGCAAGTCCCTTTGGAGAGTGTCTTTGCCATATGTATTGTCAATATGCACATACATTACATCAGCAGTATTATTTAGATGAAGAATGTGTTATGTGTCATCATAATCTATGTGGCAACGACTTATTCCGCAGCACTGTACAATATTAAAGTGGTACATTTAACAATAAAGTGAGACAATTACATTTTTACAGGAACAATAGTTGAAGAGGATCCTGCTGAGAAGAGCCTACAATTGTGGAAATTGTGAAGAATTGACAAAGGAATTCTAAGTTTTAGCCCAAAGTATCCAAGCTAACAAAATTTAGTTTTCTAGAGCCATTTTGGTCGAACATTTAGCGTTGCCTTGCCAATTTTTCCACGCTTTCTGGTTTAGTGAAAATATGGCTTACCTTTATATAAATGAAAGTGAATTCACAGAAAAACAAGATTACCCAATACTCAGTACTCCCCCCACCTTTCCTTACACATAAGCAGACATTTCAAAGCCACCAAGAATTCGCACAACGTGAAAAGAGCAAGCAGGCTCTGATACAGGGACTAGTTTGGGAGAGGGGGTGAATGCTCAGACAGGAGATTAGCTTTACAACAAATTGAGGCTTGTTATCAACTGGTCCAAGGAGATAAGAGATGGCTCCTGAGTCATGATAACATCAGCAGGAGGGGATACAAATAGTAAACAAAATGCAACTTTACTGATGAAATCCCTGGAATTTTCAAATGACTATCAAAAGTAACAGTGGGAATAAAATCTACAATGAACAGCAATGGAGAACGTATATACAGAGACAAGGCAGGGATTGTATACATGAGAAATCCAGACACTACTGTACCAAATATATTACTAAAATGGACTACCATAAATACTGCACGCCAAACAATATCAACGTTTCGGCCACAAATCGAACGATCCCTTTACTGGCAAAATAGGTGCAACTCAGAATTATACTGGAACGCATTATACTTACAGCCACTGAATGGCGCTGCACAAACCGGAGCAAAACACCAGGAGCAGGGTGATCCGAATCGGAACCGGAGTCATTTCAGATTGTCGATGGTGTATCCAAAGCGAATGTTTGAGGTGTGTGACTGTGGATCCTTGTGAGGAGGGAAGGCAAGAGCGTCTACACTTCAATCCAATATAAAATGAGTGAGTTGTGTTTTATGTGATTTGAGGGGGAAATGAAAAAATCGTGGTGGTCTTTGCTATAATAATGATTAAAATATATATATCAAGTGATGAAGGGATAGTGGTAACAACAGTGTTTCAGTGCTCAGTGTTTAAACCCTCTGCCTAATCTCCAAGGTTCTCTACTGAATGATGTGTGACTCCCCCTGGTATTTAAATCCCCCGTGACGTCACAGCCCCCACACCCCCTGAGCCGGATCCGAGCCATTCAGGTAGGATTCACGCATTGGTGTTAAATTAGTCGAGAGTCCATGGAAAGTGCATGTTTCAACGCCTGGGCCCCCAATTTTCACATCACTCAGATAACAAAATAATTGTTTTACCTTGCAAACCGAAACCCCTTCATAGAGGGCTCAGGTATTATTAGCACCTCAAGGACTAGTTTCGGGATATTTGGGGGCTTACCCTCATCCTGGGCAATACACACACCTCTATATGAGATTAGGTGACTGAAAGCGACTAGTTGCCTTTATAATGTGCTATAATCTGATTATAAACAATTAATGCAACCCACTAAGTGATAGGCTATTAGATTATTTCAATTTTAAATGATTCCTTGAGCTAAAGTGAGACTGAAAAATATGTTCAGCAATTGGATTTTAAGCATTATTTACAATGCTCAACTTGAAATTACCTCGAAAAAAATACATTTTTAATGTGTTATCTTTCTATTTTCATTTTACATTTTTCTCAGCTAAGAGAGAAACACAGTGATAAAACACAATTTAGCTATCCAGCAGCATTGTTTAACCGTTACAATATTTAATGACTAAAACATGTCTGTCTCTATATCACTGTGTCATAATAAAATGAAAAGATGTCATATATATCTATCTGCAATGAAATACCAAGTGTAATCATTCATATTGAAGCATTAGTATATGTTTGTTTTAAATAGGTAACCATCTAACTGTAAAACTGTTATTTTTTATTACTTTTCTTAATTCTGTCACCACAATAGAATTTCTCAGTATTTCATAAACATAAAATCTTTACCAAATACTCTTACAAAATGTACTAGAATTTTATTGACATTTGCAAATATCATAAGGTAAACTAAGAGCTTGTGAGGAGGGCTTCAGGTATGTATACGGTTAGCTTAATTCCCAATCAGTCATACACCAAACATACACATATGCAAATACCCCTAAAGTGTTAGAGCCTCTTTAATGCATCTACAAGTTACATTTGAAACAAAAGAACATGTTCACAAGGTTATGCACTACACTAGTAAATTGGGGCTAAAATAGCAACATTTTTCTGTAGAGTTATTTTGATGTCAAATTTATAATTCCAGAAAATTTCCACAGCTCCTTGTCCTATTTGGTAAACACAACATGATTTATTCATTAAACTCTAAATTAAATTCTGAATAGCAAAATTAAGACAAGAGTAGCAGATATGGAAAATGACTCCAACTATAATGGATATTTTATCCTCCGTTTTGCTCTTCAGATTACAATTCAGTAAAATTTGTATTTTAGTGTAATACTTTGAATGGGATTTATACCTATTGTACAGCGCTACAGAATTTGCTGGCGCTATATAAATAATCAAATAATAATAATAATTCACCAAACAATGAAATCCATGGGGAAAAAACTACAATAACTGATGTGGACGAATTCTCAAATTTAATGACAGTCAGGCTATTGTAGTCTAAATTTTGCAGTATTTTTCCATTTACTGTGAATATATGTGTTGTGTATAAACCCTTATTTACATAGTTATTTATGTAGCAGTGAGCGATGCATTGACAAATTGTTTGCAAAGTGTAAATTTGCAACATTCAACAGCTTCAGCTGGACTTCAGATTTTTTTTCAAACTCACGTATTTTGGTCCAACTTTGCAAATTAGTTGTTCACTCACAACAGTTACTATTTCATGAACATCAACAATCCTGGCACCATAGCCACTGCAGCACACTGTTATATAGGGCTAACATGTATAGCTTGGAGGAAAGACGAGACGGGGGGATATGATAGAAACATTTAAATATATAAAGGGAATCAACACAGTAAAGGAGGAGAATATATTTAAAAGAAGAAAAACTACCACAACAAGAGGACATAGTCTTAAATTAGAGGGACAAAGGTTTAAAAATAATATCAGGAAGTATTACTTTACTGAGAGGGTAGTGGATGCATGAAATAGCCTTCCAGCTGAAGTGGTAGAGGTTAACACAGTAAAGGAGTTTAAGCATGCGTGGGATAGGCATAAGGCTATTCTTACTATAAGATAAGACTAGGGACTAATGAAAGTATTTAGAAAATTGGACAGACTAGATGGGCCGAATGGTTCTTATCTGCCGTCACATTCTATGTTTCTAGGGCTGTTCAAGGAAGCATACTCCCATGTGGTTGCCCTCTGCACGGTTCCTGGTTCTGCCTATGGTGTGAACACCTTATTTTTGCTGTATCTGTAAATCTATACATTTGTTGGGAGTTTGGCTGGCTCAGTGTATGAATAGGTTATTTGCAGATACAAATGTTACTTGGCCACATGTATGACAGAGTCTCTGTTGTAGCATTTAAGAAGAAGCACCTTTGCATTGTTCATTTGTAGTGTGCTCATCGTTTAAAGCAGGGGTAGTCAACCTTTTAATACCAACTGCCCACTTTTGTATCTTTGTTGATGGTAAAATTTCCTTACCGCCCACCAGTGACGCAGTAACTAATTTTATAGCGCAAGTGCAATTTATTTTATTTTTAACATTTTTCTTTTTTTTAAATATATTTTCTATTTTTTTTTACATTTTCTATACTTTTTTTTTCCCTATGTGTGTCTGTGAGGTGCTATGTGTATGAAGGGTGCAGTGTGTATGTGTTTGTGTGTAGAGGGTGTAGTGTGTGTGAGAGGTGCAGCATGTGTATGAAGGGGCGGTGCATAGGTAAAGAATGCGGCAGTACGTGTGTGAGGGGTGTAGTGTGTGTGTGTTTGTGTGTGAAGGGTGCATAGGGTCTATGCTGTGTGTAGGTGGGTGATATGTGAAAATCTATCTTAATGTCTCCCCCTCCCTTCTTCTTATCTTTTACCAGGGAGGGGGGACATATGCCCAAAGGGGCTTACAGCAAGGGGAGATGAAAGGATGCCCCCTGCCAGCCTTGGTCCACGGCCATCAAGGCCCACTGGGTGTTCTCTGCAGAACCCACCACCGCCCACCTGAAATTCCAAACTGCCTACTAGTGGGCGGTAGGGACCAGGTTGACTACCCCTGGTTTAAAGGATCACTATAGTGTCAGGAAAACAAGCCGCGTGCTCATTCAAGCAGTCCATAGGAAAGCATTTCTTAATGCTTTCCTATGGACGTTCTGCACACTGGATGCGAATTTCGAATCCAGCGTTGGGGAAGCGCCTCTAGCTGCTGTCAGGAAGACAGCCACTAGAGGTTGGATTATCCCTGCAATGTAAACATAGCAGTTTCTCTGAAACTGCTATGTTTACATCTGAAGGGTTAAAACCTGGGGGACCTGGCATCCAGAGCACTTCATTGAGCTGAAGTGGTCTGGGTGACTATTGTGTCCCTTTAACCCCTTAAGGACCAAACTTCTGGAATAAAAGGGAATCATGACATGTCACACGTCATGTGTCCTTAAAGGGACACTGTAGTCACTATAACCACTTTGTCTCTTTGAATTGGTTATAGTGCCTGGAGTGCCCTGGCACTGTCCCTTCATTCAGTGTTGCACCATGTTTGTGTGGTATGCCACAAAATAAGAGTCCCTGGCCACCCACAGTCCGGCCCCTTCTGTATGTGTAGCTAAGGCAGAGATTACACACTTCCTTGTTGTCATACCCATTCATACCGTCAGTTGGAGCTCTGACAGGTTAAAAGCAGTCAGCTGACACTCTCAGCCAATCACAGCTGCCCATTGCTGCTCAGGGTAATACTTCCTTATTAGCCAAAGCAGCACAGAGGGGATGGACTGCCGTGGTCTCTTGTTTAACATTAAAACATTACAACATTAAAAACGGTTTAATGCTGAAAGAAATGATGGCACCAGGGGATTCCATACACTATAACCAGTTTAATGAGATGAAGCAGATACAGTGCCTACCGTGTCCCTTTAAGGGGTTAAAGGTCTCCCAGGCCCATTGCAATTTCCTGCACTTGGTGATTGAAATAATTGTTTTTAAAAAATAATTTAATGTGTCCTGTCTTTCAGAATTTTGAAATTAGGAATCTTGAAGAAGTTCACAATTCCCCTATTCCAAGACAAACAAAGCAACATGTTTTGTGCCCTGCATTAAATATAGCAAGGTTCTATCTTACTGACTGTTTTACTTTTACAAGACTAATTTAACAAGGATAAATCAGAGCAGTATACCCTCCAATTCGTTAAGCTATATGATGTATTATTTTTAAAAGGCATCTATTGTCTAATACTGTTAACACTCCTTTAGTCAACCACACTTGAGGTGTTAAATCTTACCAGCTCTATTTCCCCCCACTGCTTTGAAATAAGAATTTGAGTACCTAAGATCCATTTAGATGTAAACAACATGTTTTCATCACCTGCCTAGACATGTTAGAAACAGAACCTACTAGTTGGAGAAATTATTAGGGAACCCTGGATCTAATCTTACAGAAGCATTTTGGTGATAAGTAATAGTGAATACAATCCTTCCATTAACACTAGTGCAGCTCCTTGCTGTGAGTGTATTTTAGGGATGCACCTGTGCCTCTGTAGTGTGTGCTCATGTATGTTGATTTTTACACTTTTAGAATCCCGAGTGAAGACAAATTATGTGCTGCAGATTTAATCACCCTGCTTAAGCCACATAAAACATAGACATAAGGAGCTGTTGTATATACAGTTAAACTGTATTGAAGGCAGATTTGCAAGACTGTTTACTAAATTGAGGATTATTGGGAAGTGACTAAGCAAATATTAGGACAAAATACATATATAAAAAACAAAACAAAAATTGACTCAATCTATTCAGTACGTTCTTTTTTTTTTTTTTACAATCTTTATTTTGTATTTTCTCAAGTTTGCAAAAGTAGGGAAATACAAGAGAAGCATGAAAAACGTCAAATACATCGTAGCGTCTTGGCGTGATGGTCTACTGCGAATATCTGTCATATGACTTGAATAACAAAATGCAAAAACTGTGTATGTAACGTTTGTTTAACCCCTGAAGGACACATGACATGTGTGACATGTCATGATTCCCTTTTATTCCAGAAGTTTGGTCCTTAAGGGGTTAAAGAACAGGCAATGAACATAATGTTCCATATTCGGTTTGTTTACTAAGTTCTTTTAAGTGTATTGAAAGACGGGGAAATCAGTACTTTGTAATTTGGATCTTTTGTACAAAATGTACAAGTCACTATTCAACTCAGTCCAATTCCCAGCTTTGTGAATAATTGTCTATGAAATTACATTTTGTATAACCACATTGACTCTCTGACCATAAGCAGCATTTTATTCTTCACAAGTAAGTCAGAAGAATACTATGCTGGAGGGGGTGAAGTGGAAGCAATTATTTAACCAGAATGAAAACTAACTACTCAAAACTGAACCGCTTTCTAGGGCTGTAGTGCAAGAGTTCAACGCCTGCGCTCAATTTCTTTGATTTTAAAGCAGACTTGGTATACAGAAATTCATTTCCAGTTAAAAAAGTGACAATATGGCAGACATTCCTGTTTGGTCTCCCTGTATCTGGAACATCAATTGAGCAGCTCTCTCTTATATCCTGTGCTGCATATATTCCTTTCAGAGCCATATACTTTTACTGTAGACTGCCCATAGGCTGGTCATACTGGCATAACCGTTTGCATTGTGGGGTGGATTGGGGGAGTTTTGAGGTGCAGTTGCACCTCATCTCCTGAGAATCTAAGGACCTGGAAATTCTAAAATATCACACAATCCTTATTTTCCATGTTGGTCTAGTATTTAAAAAGGAGAGCTGTGTCCTGGTTCCATTCTGGTGAGTGTTCAATTATACACAGCAGATAAGGGATATGACATTACTAGCTGAGCAGAACACACAGAGGAGAGTTATTGCTTGGGACAAAGTTTTCTCCAACACCATCATAGAAATTGTGCTACCGCCTGCCCTGAAGGTGAGTGATGGGAGTTGAGTAAGTGATGCAGAGAAGCACACAATAATGATGCCCATGGGCCCTTGTAGCATTTGTTATGTTGCTAAATGGCTCCAACTAAAGACACTAGTCAAAATATGTTCTTACAACGCTGTCTTAAAGGGACACTCCAAGCATCTTAAGGTTATGGGTTCAACCCCTGCGGTTTACATCAAGCATGTCCCTTCCTCTCTGCCGGGACATGATAATAGGAAAATGTCACTCTATTATTCATTCAAAATATCTTTATTCTTAAACAAGATTAAAACAAGTGGACATAGGCATCTTAGACACTGGTTTTTGAACTTTAACTCAGGGGAGTTAAAGTAGACCAGCTGCAATGCAAAGTTAGCTGTCACTCATAATGGTCAACCAAACCTTAAAGTTTGGAAATTGGTCCTTCTTTATTATCCAGATGTGGAAAGCTCTCTAGTATGATTTAATGCCCTTATTTATGATATTCATAATTCATAATGCCATATTAGATAGGAAACAACTGTAATATCAAATTTCAGATCTGCCATTCAGTTCCATGGAGATTATATGTGTGCAAGTCATCACACAGGGACCTACACGCAGTTCTTCCCATACGGAAACGAACGAGAGCTGTTACCGCATTTGCACTACAAACAAAAAATAGATTTCATTAGATGTTATTTGCAAATGTACATGTTGAATTTTTGCATGACAGATGTTTACTTGTTTCTTAAATTGCTCTATAGCCAACACAAATTTAACAGAAAGTTGTAAGAAAACTCTCATTTGCACTTTTTTCCCCATAAACTTCTGCACAGTTCTTTTCAATACAGCTGAGTGACAAGCTCAGGCATATGCACATAAAACCATTTACAGATTCTCGTTCATGAAAAACATTAAGGGAACACTTTAGTGTTAAGTGTCCTCTGCCCCCTGCAGCTTACCATAACCCCTCCCCCGTCCATGAAAGGGTTTTTAAAGAAAAAACCTTCCATTCACTTACCTGATTGCAGCGTTGAGGTCCCTCAGCACTGGGTCGCTCTACTCCACCGACTTAAACCAATCAGGGGGACCTAATGCGCAAGCACAGTGTGCGCGTCAGGCCTTTCCCATAGGTAAGCATTGAATTTATAGTGTCCCATTAACTTATCGCACAAATGAATGGAAAGCAATGATGGGACGTATATGAGGGCTAGGATTGGCTGAATAAACTCATCTATGTCTTTGTTCTAGAGGAAGTTGATTCAGATGGACTTGAATTTGCAGATTTGCTGAAAAATAGGGGCACTCAGGGATTATCTTAAATCAGGTACTGTGTCTTGCAAGAAAACTAATTTCCATTCAATATAATGAACTAGATGGGTATAAGTTCTATCACATTTGTGCTAGGAAATCTTTTGTTGATATTGTTTTAGAAGTATTGGACATTGTATAAAGTCCAATAAATAGACTCATTGTCAGGTAAATCTAGACACAGTAGCACAAGTGTGGCATTTGCATAGTGTTTGAGCTTCATGCCTTGGGCTATTTGCATTTTTAATTCCATGGATTGGGATGAACATCAGTCAGGAAGCACAAGTATTTGCAAACACTCTGGTTTGTTTGTACAGGTACTTTGACCAATACTTTCAACTTTCCCCTCTCCTGTAAAGCATCCTGACCTCAGGCTGTACTCTGATGCACTTGGAAATGAAGTTGAATAGAGATATCAACCTTTCTGTTGTTTTTATTTCAGTATTTAAATCGTAGAATTTCCTCACAATTTCCGCTGCAGATGCATTAAAGGTGTTTTATGTTTTCCTACACCTGAGCAAATGGTGTCCATGATCTCTGAAGCTAAAGAAGCTTAGAGTAACTTCTTGGGTCTGAGATGTTTTACGGTTATTCCAGCAACTGACGGACACTTTACAGGGTTATTCACTGAAGTGTGACTTGTTGGTAATCCAAAAAGGTTAATTCACTTAAATGAGAATTGCTGGTAATTCAAAGTGAATTTCAAAATGTAGGCCGAAATAGCCAATGTAGAAAGATTCTCCAAATCAATTCTGACACTTGGGAGGTATGACTGTTTTACGTCGATAAGATTTTGTTATTAGGCCTATCATAATTTTCAGCACCAGGCCCAAAAGGCTCTTAATTCAGCCCTGCTGACAGTGTGAAAAATGTGTGCTGTTCACCTCCCTTAGCTATGCAGTAACTTGTATTAAAAAACTGTTAATTGCCTAAAATTTTACAGGTGCTTTGATCAAGATAAGGAAAAAAGCCTTTAATCCTGTAAAAACTACCCATTTAACCATGGCTTCACCTGCTCAATCCAATGAAATGTTGTTCTAATTATCTGTCAGTGCTGTAAGTTAGAGCATCTAAGTGCTACTCTAGGGGATGACAGTGGCAGGCCAATATAAATATAATCTGTCAATGCTCACGATCTAACCCCACAACATGTGGTAGGCTGATAGCTAACCCTTAAACAGTGATGCACTCCTGGTTATTACGTTATGCCAATAACTCACCTTTCCTTGAGGTTGGTGCTCCTGAACTAGAGGCTAGCAAATCCCCAAAAACAACTTGTGCAATCACAATTAGACGTTTCGGGCACTCAAAGCTTCTCAACATGTGCAGACTTTATTAGGAAGCATAAGCACAAAAATTGACAACAGTTCGGCTGGATCGGCATTTGTCGAGGCCAGAAACGTCAATTTGTGTGCCCGGAACTTCTATATCTGTGATAGAAGGATTCTTTCCTTCCATGTGTGAGAGGGATCAAAGTACTGTACATTTATGATGTATATGTAGGTGTGTGCATGTGTGAGGGATTTGTACCTGATCCTAAGGACATCAGCCTTATGCCCTCATAAGTAATATATTAGAGGGACACCATCATCTGGTCCCGTGCACCTCACCGCATCTTACTATAAGTATTCAGGCACTTCAAAGCCCAGTGGTCGGTAACTGAATATATATTATAATAAATACTAATTTGTATTATTATTTGTAAAGGTTCTTTATTAACCTTTTATTAGAATTCTAAGCTCCATAAAATAACACAATGCAATTAGCATTGTCGATGAAAGTAGCTAAATGCAGCTCAAATAAATTAATTAAAAAGATTTGAATTAAAATGAGACATTATAGAAATCAAGGGACTTTAGTGCGGCAAACATCAGATTTCTCCTTGTGATTGTCTGCAAGCATATCTTGGGAGACAAAGAAGTACTCATAGTAATAACACTCTGTGAGACAAAGCTAAATGTTTTTTTGTTATTTAAAGAAAAAAATAACATATAATTCACTAGTGGCTGGTAATAGCCAAGGACTGAGTAAATGCTTACTCAGTTGTCAAGTATCAAATAGTCATTTTTTTTTTTTTTTTGGTAGTAGATCCAGCCAATCATATTATAATGGGGCATCAGACTAATACTATTGGGGCATTTAAAGTAACTTGACATGATTATTATTTTAGGAGCATATTTTCAGAAACTGGATAATAATAATTAGAAATCTAAATTGTGTCTGATGAGAGCCCATGCATCATAACATGTGATGAATGCCCCTGCCCCTGGAGGAGGTAGGAACACCCATAATGCAACACTTTGGGTGACTCCTCCCTCTCAAGTAACTTTCCCCCTAAGCTCAGTTCCATAGACCGCCAAGCAAAGAGTTGGAAAACAGTAAATATCCACACAGTGGGCAGAGCATGTGAAGCACAAACCCATAGCACAGACACCAAATAAAGTGTGGGGGTCTAAAGGAAATGCATTTGTCAGATAAGACACACATTTTCTTTTCCTTCTTGTGATGGTGAGAACCCACTAGCCATACCATAATGGATCATTTACTGAAGCAGAGAAGGACATGAGGCCAACCCAAAAATAGGGAGGGTGGTGATGGTGCCTAAACAGAAACCACTGCCTGAAATAGCTTCCTTTAAAAAGCTGTATCAATGAATGCAAAAACATCAAAAAAGTAAAAATTGAAAAAAGGTTTCCAGTGAAGATGAAGAGGCAGTCCTGCAGATCTTTTCTATAAATGCCTGATAAAAAAATGGTCCAGGAAGTGGTCACTGCACAGGTGGAGTGAGCCATGACCCTGATCAGAGGAGGATTTCCCATCAGGGCATAGGTCTTTCTGATCATAGCCTTGATCCAGGTGACATTCATCACAGCACGTCTAAACAAAATAGGGACCGGAAAATTGAACAAACAAGAGAAAACTTGTCTAAACGTGGGGACAATATTATATTTGAGGGCCCCAACCACTTCCAAGTGATTATAAGCACACCTTGTACTTTTACAGTGACGGAAAAAGTAAAGAACCACAATCTCTTGATTAATGTTGGAAGACAAAATTACCTCAGGCAAAATGTGTTAGTCTGAACCATCTAATCCTTGTGAAACACCAGCAAAGTCAGTTTGCAGGGAAGAGCGAAGAAGGAACTCCAAAACAAGTGGAAGCCTGAGGACTGCACTAGAAAAGAACCCAGACAGACTGGTCATATCATTCCAAAATTATCAGCTTCTTTGCCCTTAATCTCTCAATTTCATGATGTCTGATTTTAAATAGATAATGATTTTTAATTTTGGTGGTATTGTTGGCAGAGAAAGGTTGCTATATTTTTTAATCATAATTTTGTTGGAAAAAAAACCACTTTTGGAATCAATCAAAAAACTAAATTGGACATTGATCATTTACCTCAGGTTTTATGAAGACTATCCCTACAGAGACCTGTTTAAATAGCAAAACAGTCAAAAACATGCTTAGATTTACACACTTCAGTTGAACTTAGTAGCTCTTAACGTCTTAAGAATAGAGATGTCGCGAACTGTCTGCCGAACTGTTCGCGAACTGTCCGCCGGCGAACAATAGCGTGTTCGCGTTGGGCGAACATATCCGATTTCCGGTCCGCCCCCTATACGTCATCATTGAGTAAACTTTGACCCGGAACCTCACAGTCAGCAGACACTTCCTGGGAGAGAGGGTCTGCTGCTGATTGGGTGGAATGTGTCTGCTGGCTGTGAGGTTCCGGGTCAAAGTTTACTCAATGATGACGTATAGGGGGCGGACCGGAAATCGGATATGTTCGCCCAACGCGAACATGCTATTGTTCGCCGGCGGACAGTTCGCGAACAGTTCGGCGGACAGTTCGCGACATCTCTACTTAAGAAGAGTTGGACGATCTTCGAATGTTGTAGTTGCCCGGTGTCTGCTCAACTGCAGGACTTCATTCTTATCAGGGTTAACCTTCATCCATCTAACATTCACCCACTGCAGGAGATCTGCAAAGCATTTGTTGATTAAAGATGCTGGGCCTTTAGATTTTAGTACAAAGGAGAGATAAAGCTAAGTGTAATCTGCTTAGCAGTGATTTGTTAGGGCATGCTGTCTGATGATGTCTCACAGTGGTAGTATGTGTATTGCAAATAACAAATAAGATAAAATAGACTCCTGTGATATTCCACTAGTTAAAGTTGCTGGAGGGGAGAAGCATACTTTCAATGACATTGATAGTAATCAAAACGTGTGTTTATCAGTGTTATCATTTAACTGTTAACTAATAAGGTCCCTTGTCAAGCAGACTGTGCAATACCTAAGCTCGTTTAAAAACCAAGATTACTGGGAACCACCACATTCACTGAATAGAGTTGGACTTTGATTTAGCTAAGTTCAGGGATAAGTCACACCAAATTAAACCTCTGACTAAGGAAATCCCTAGTCCTTCCCAGAAGATCCTCATGCCTACTCCAAGCATGCTAATTGCTTTATGTATCCTTGCTATAAATCTTATAAGAGTTCAGCAGAATGGTTTAAGCAAAAAGACATTATTAATTGCAGCACTATCCCATTGTGCAATGTTGCAGGTGTTATTAGTATTTTACTAGTAAATTACAGTAATCATCCTCTATATTGTTTAAATGCATAATGTACATTTTAATTGTAAATTGACTTGACACTCAAATTATGTGAACCACCTCTTGTGAATACAGGAATTGACATTTTGTTCCTGTCTTATTTTTAACTAGTTTCTGATGCTCATACTCTGTGTGACTTCGCGCAAATGTGGAATCTCTTGTGCACTATCTCTAACACTAGTGCTGTTTGTAGGGTGGGGCAAAAAGAGGCCTAGTGAGTATGGTGCTTTGAGTGTTCTTTAAACGCTTTGTGGTGAAGATAACCAATTAATTGCAATAGGTTTTATTTATTTTTCATCATGCTAAACAGTGAAGGAGGTATGCGTCTTAACTCCCAGGCCATCCTGAGAGATGACCTGTCCCCTTTCATCTCTCCACAAAATGATCTGTTTCTCTCACCCCTGCTACACCTATGAATAAATCATTTTATCGGAAAAACAAACTTAGATTAGAAGAGCAATACAAAAAAAAAAATGCTTGGTAATGTAGCAAGTTGCAACTACTAAATGTGAACATTTTCCTATGGTAATGAATCAATTAGAAAGTTTATTAAATCCAGTCCCATGTTCTTTGTCTATTTCATAAGTTTGTAATTATTCTGTCTCTAAATAAAGAATATAAAATGTCCAACATGCCATGGTCTCACAGTGCATGATGGCATTGAACTTTCACTATGTCACGTGTACTGTAATGTATAATAAGCTTTATGATTGTGCAAGCTATTAACAGTGCAGGAGATAGGACATTCTAAATTAAACATTGATATATAGATGGTGGAACTGCACTCAACCCTTCGCTTTGGACTCTCAGGGTGCTGCAGGATCAGTCCCAGTACCAAAGAGACCATATATGAAGTATAATTGTAGAAAATAATCCAGGCACTCCAAATTGTTACAAGCGATAGGCAATTTTTATTGGACCCAAGAACCACACAACGTTTCGACCCCTTAGGGCCTTTGTCAAGATTGTTTTCTACAATTATTCTAAATTAAACAGACTGTGCAATAAAGGAAGTGTAAACATTGGATGACTCTTTACAGGAAGTGTTTAGGAAGGCTGTGCAAGTCACATGCAGGGAGTTGTGACTAGGGTTCATAAATACCAAAGTGAATTAATCCCTAAATGACACAGAATTGAGCATGAATACAAAAAAATACCCATTTAATTTTAATGAACAACAAAGCGAACTAAAGTTCTCCACATTATTTGGAACATGTAAACATATTTTGACCTCCAAGATATCCTGGAAAATGATGAGCAGGGCTGGTGAATGAGGCATTCACTTGGAGCTCCATATGTGCCCCTTCATTGCAATTAAGGACCTTGTGGTCAACAACTCTGGTGAGGTCAGACTACTATTGGCCCTCCCTTGTGATTATGGACAAAAAGGATTATTTACAGTCATCTCCAGCCGCGGGAGTACCAAACACATGTTCACACACACAGATATCCATATATTACAAAGCTACATATATATGTCACACACAGCCACCCTACGCAATCTTAAACCCTCATACATTGCAGACCAGCAGACAGTTAGCTAGTATAACAAAACACTGATGGAAAGTGGAAATAGCAGGATAGCAGGAAACAGAAAAGTTGTTATGAAAATAACAAACTAAAAGGTAGGTGAAGAATAAACTGGGAAGGGGGAGGCAAACTATCTTTTCACTTAGGGTGGTATAAATCTTTGTACTGTTCCCGGTGTGAGGAGAGTGTGTGCTGCATTTCTCCAGAGAAAGTTAAATACAATATTTCCATCTTGGGTTCGTGAGACACATGGACGAGGTTAACATCGCCAGACAGTCCTCTTGGGACTTATTATGCTAACAAGCAAGTGTTTGTCCTTGTAACTAGTAAAGTAACTGAGGCTGTTCAGAAGAAAGCTGTATTTTTGAATGCCATTGGCTTCAAGGCTTTTGCTAATGTCGACTGACTGACATCTCTTGGCAAACCAAGTGACAGTTCATATGAGAAAAGTCACTTCTTTTCAAGCAATACAACTGTCACACGTAAACAAGTGAATGAAAGTTTTGCTGTAAAGAATGCAGAATCATTCACACTGTTAGAAAATTGATGATGAGATCACATACCTTGCATACATGGTATAGTTGAATCATTAGCTGTTCCCAATTGGCATATACCATAGTCATAGTCATTAACGCAAATCAAGATGTTAAAATTTTTGCTGACTTTTAAAATACAAAAAACAAAGCACTACAGAATCAGTCAGATCAAAATTCAGCTATAAAGCAGGCTATTAGTTCCACATGAGGGATGCATTTCATCAAACTGGACTATGGCGCAAGAGGCAACAGTGTACTATGAAACAGCAGATGAGTACACATTTATCTCTTATAAAAATGTGTATTATAGGAAAAATGGCTGCATGTTACCATCGCGCCAGCGGTTTTATAAAATTTAATGGAGCAGTCACCGGATTGTTTCTAGTGAATTGTTAGATACACAAAAATATACGGTAAGTACATGAGATAGGATACCTGTAAAACTCTTGTGTACCACACTCTTGCAAGTGTGGGAAGTGACCGAAGAGTGGATTTCTGGCTCCTGAGATGCTTCCTTACAAGGCCGACATTATGACAAACTAGATGCACGGCTGCAAGATTTTTGACAATGTTTTCTCAGTATGGACCATAGCTTTAAATTATGTATTTAGAGTAATTAACTAGTGTTCATTTACTTGGGTATGGGGAGCATGTGTATAGAATTCATTAATTAGATGCTAACATAGTAGACAAACGTTTTTGGAAAAATTTGTGACGGTTTCTCAGAACCAAATGCAATTTAATCCGCACCCAAACATATTGATCGGTCTGGAATTTACCTGTGGAGTTTTATACATTTATTTATTGAATAAAATTGCACAGGAAAATCCTGGATGGATCGATTAGTTTAGGTGTAAATGAACAGGAATTTGATTTGGATGCTCAAACAAATTTTTACACAAGTGTAGTAGACATCCTTGATGCTCCACTCCAAAAATTACTCCCTTCAAATTACTTCATTTGAACTTCTCTTTCCAAGAAGATAAAGGCTATGTTGCTGAAGTTATAGACTGTGTACTTCCTGGAATAAGTCTACTATCCATAATAAGACTTGATAGATTGCGTAGAAAATATCTTTGGACAGTATACTGCTGTACGATGATTTGGAGCTGATGTGACCAAAAGGAAGAGTTAAAGCTTTTGCAAAACTCCAAATATCTTGATAGCTGCAGAAGGAAGTCTACCTGTGAGAGTCAATGATTTAGAGAAAGCATTAATCTTTAACTGTGAAGCATCTCACTATGAGATTTAAGTTACATTACGTGTCAACTTAGCAAACTATGGTAAAGGCCTTTTGAATTTTGCTTACAATTGAGAGGAATTGTGGACAGAATGACAAGAAAGCCATAGGTGTAAAAATATTTCAATGCTATCTGCATGGGCAGAGATTGGGTGGATTTCCTTTTACGAATTGCTACTGTGTGAGTCATTCAGATCAGCTGTTATCTTCTATTGTATTATAAATGCAAAGTCACTTTTCATACACAAACAAAATGCAGTCTCCTAGCTAGTGTGTTTTGCACATCACTTAAATCAAGGCTGAATCCATTGTTTGTTCTACTAGACTGTCTATTGTTTTTCAAATTACTCTTTATAAATTGAGCATCACAGCATCATCCCCTCTCACCCCAGGTAGCATTTCCTTACCTGGGGCAAAATGTCATTACTTTTCACCTCTTTCTTAAATGTTACTGCTACTGGAAAAAAACACTTCTAATTCCCAAATTTAATGCCATGTAGGGTGCAACAGTCTTTTCATTTTGTGGGCATGTTCTCACATGGAGAGTTAATAACTTGATGCTCTCTAGAAAACAGGAAAATATGCAGCTACTGAAGGACCAGAGCCCCTTTGATGCTGTTGCTAATACGCTGCTTCATTAAACATTCCAGGAGGAAAGTCCAGACATAGGAGCTTTCTTTCACCGTTTCATGATTTTTTTTTTTCACCCTCTGGTCGTGCACTTCTGCAGACAGAATTAACAGTTCTTATGGATTTGTAAAGGGTTATACCAAGAACCATGACCACTTTAGTGATCTGAAGTAGTTATGGTGCTTGGAAGGCTGCGTGCGCAGTATTTCAGTTTGAAAGGCTGCACATACTGAAATATTTTATGATGCAGTGTCATAATACAGCTCGGAAAGAGAGTTCTGCGCTGGATAATAAATGATGTGCATAGTCTTACACAGAGGGTCATTCATAGTCTGAATGCGCCCAGCTGATGCAGAAGTCGGATTCGAGTCATGTGGCATTAAAGGAGACTTGGTGTATGGCACGTCCAATTTATAAGGCATATGGGAACCAAGCAGTTTGACCCTTTACCAGGGAACACACACAAGGATACTCCTAGGATCATAACCAATACAGCAGGTTGTCGTGGTTATGATGCTTGGCCTTTCCTTTTAAATGGACTTGGATCTGAGAGAAACCATTATTGCATATTTCTTCCAATTGGTAGGCCTTGTTGACTTGTCTTGGCTGTGTGTCTACTCAAAGTGTATGTATTCTTTGCTGACGTGTCCATAGATAAGTGCTACGTGTGCTAAACAGCTGTGATGAGATGACATCACACTTGCAAAACCTAGGACAAATATAGTCAAACTGAAAATGGTTTGTAATTTTACTGAGTTGTTTTTCTTTTTTTTCCAAGCCTAAATTTGACAACTCACCATAACTCATTGATGAGTGACTAATTCTCTTAATCTTTAGAACACTGAACACATCCTTCATGACAATTGATATCAGTCAACATGTTTCCAATAGAAGCCACAATTTGTCATTTTGAGTGGGTAACCAGACATTATCAATCATTTTCTATTGTGTCTATCCATCAGTGCTGGACTGGACAGTGGACACCACTAAGGCATCTCCAGCTGCTAGTCCAGAAAAGGGTACATTTTAATCTCCCAATGGATCCTCATTACTTACCAATTTCTTTTATTATTTAAATCATGTGAATCAGTCATGTTTAATTAGCTGCCAGCAGCTTTTTTGCAGAAATATAACTTTTCCGTCTTATCAAGTCTGATTTGTGCCTGATCAGGGATTGAACAACTTTCAAATGGCCGCTACTGCTGAAATTAATATTCTGGAGCTCAGCAATTAAAGTTTATATTTGCACTTAAATTAACAAATCTGGGAATAATAGGCTATTGGATGTAAAAAAGGCCCAAATTAAGTATTTATTATAGGCAATTTATATGCAAGGTGTCTAATGTTTCCACGTTTGCATATTTAATTAGGATTTTCAGATGCCAAGTAAAAAGTTACAAGGTTACCAAACAGTTTGACTATTTACATTGGGGGAGGGGGCTGTAGAGGTTATGGTGATTGGAATGTTCATTTAGAGACAGAATAATATTCACAAACTTAATTAAGCCCTCCGCTCAAACTCCCACTACTCCTGGGTGGTGGCAATGGCTACATCAAACCAAATACATACTATAAAATAAAATAAATGTTAGCTGCATACTATCCCAAATCCATATGCACATTTACATAACTGGAGTTTTAGTATCACTCCAATGGCCCTTAAACTGTAAGCTCACCTGCCACGTCAAAGCAACCTTCTTAGGTGAGTCCTACACTAATAATTCACCTTTCTGCATTCAGCTAAATGGCAAAATCTCTGAAACAGAAAGGATTTTTTTTTTTTTATAAACCCCTAGCCATAGCCATACAGTTTAAGTTCACCCACACTTTATATAAATAAAAAAGGTTTACAGTGCAAATACTGCTGTTGCATATACTGTGCACAAATAAAAAATGTTTACAGTGCACATACTGCTGTTGCATATAATGTGCATAAAATTTGAACATCTTCAACAATTGAACATTTGCAAAAAACACCACTCTACCATAAAATCAAATATACATTAAAAAAGTGCACAATAACTAAATCCAACATACTTAAAACACACACACACTAACAGACACACACACACACTAACAGACAAACACACTCACTCACTAACAGACACACACTCACTCACTAACAGATACACACACACACACACACTAACAGACAAACACACACACACTTACTAACAGACAGACACACTCACTAACAGACACACACTAACAGACAAACACTCACTCACATTAACACACTCATTTTTTTTATTTAACCCCCAGCCTCCTGGTGGGGCTGTTGGGCGGTCAGTCGTGCACCGCAGAGTGATGCCGGGAGCCGGAATATGACGTCAGAGCGCTCAGGGGTAAGTGCTCCCTTGCCAGCCGACCGGATTGTTAGTTAGCCGCAAGGCTAACAAGACATTTGCCCTGGAAAGTGCATACCAAGGCAAATGCCTTGTTTGCCTCGCGGCTAATATGTCCCTGGTTGTTGTCTTGGGGCCCCAGGCAATTGCTTGGTTTGCTTGCCTTATCGCGACGGGCCTGCCCCTATGGACGTAGTGGGAGTCTGAACACAGGGCTTAATTTTGTGTGTTTGTATTTGCTTTTGTATTACACAGCTATGTTACATTGCTGCCGCCCACTCCATGTGTACCCAATTAAGGGTTAATAACTGTGTAAAGGTTTATAAAATATCCCTTTTCTGTCTCATTAGAGATTTTACCTTTAGCTGAAGTAGCAAGGTGAATTGTTAGCGTAGGACACACCTAAGAGGTTTGCCTTGATGGGGCAAGTGAGCTTGCACTTTAATGGTTATTGGAGTGATACTAAAAAAACTCCAGTTATTTAGTGGACCTGTCATACTCATTACTGCTAATTTACTACACCAGTCTCTACTGAGAGCAATTTGTCAAGGAGTCTCGCACCAGTAGGTGTTACATTGATGGTTTTAAAAATTCACAATTAAGTGAAAGAAGTGCTACTTTTACTAAAACAAACCAAAGAGGAAAGTACACAGATTCCTGTATTTTGGATTTTCTAACAGTACCAACTCAAACGGCATTCCAGGGGATTCACAGTCTACCAGGTGTAAATGTTCCATACTGGTTCTACATAAACCAGTACTCCTTAATATATGTTAACGTAGGGGTTTCTTACGCAACCTTTTTATTTATAAAAAAAAAATGTAAACAATCTTTTTTAAATTTTTGTATTTTTAAAATTCTTAACAGTTCTCAGCAGTGTAAGACAATGGCCATAAATTTTCCTTATCTTCTATTCATATAAAAAATATCATTAAATGCATAACAAGACATTATAACGTCACAGTACTAATAGTAATAAAAAATACCTTGAACAATACAATACAGGGATCTGCATCAGAAGACTTTCACGATTATTCACTGAGCATGATACTTGCCATTCAGAGCCCTTTCAAGCCTATCCAAGCTATCCAATCTGCACTATGACTGATATTTCAAAGTGTGGGCCACACCACCACTTACACCCTTAAAATGAAACTGTCCCTCTTTGTCCATTTGAGATGTTGGGGGAGGTATACTTTGTTTAGTTGAAATGTTGGTTAGTTTTTTAGTTTAGCTGATAATAAAAATTCTTATTATTGCAGCAGTAAATGTGTCTTTTTTTTTAAAATTACTCTGCAGAACCTGAGAGCATCTGGTGAATCCAAAAGTCCTTCTACATTGATTGACAATAATAAAAAGTATGTTTAAATTAGGAAAATTGCTTGGAGCAAATAAGCTTTGATGCAAATCCTTCTAGGGTGAATTGAACAGATAAAAAGTGTGGTTATAATTTGGGAGAGTTGATGCTGCCAGACGCGAGTCATACATCATTTGTGTGAAAATTTGAAGGGACACTCTAGTCACCAGAACAACTACAGCTTAATGTAGTTGTTCTGGTGAGTATAGTCGGTCATTGCAGGCATTATGCTGTAAACACTGCCTTCTCAGTCAAAATGCAGTGTTTACATTACAGCCTAGGAACATCTCTAGTGGCCACTCCTCAGACGGCCACAAAAGGTGCATCCTGGATGTAGAGCATCTCTACACTGGCACAGAGCCATACTCAGGGGCGGGCTGGGCCGGGGGGTAGGGAGGCAATTGCCCCCCAGGCCGCCCTAAATAATAAAAAAAATGGCCGCTGTAGGGCCGGTCCCTGGCGCCTGGAGGAGGGGGGTGCCGCGCGGAGCATGGCCACCTAGCGCGCCCGGTAGCAAGGCAGAGTAGGCACCTTCTTGTCCCAGATGGCAGGTGCCTACTCTGCAGCAATATACCGGCCGCTGTTCGTGAGGAAGGAGGCAGGCGGTGGCGAGGGAGCACTGCCTCTGCTGATCTTCCTGCTCCTTCGCGCGCCCTCTCTAGTGATGACGGGAGCCGGAATATGACGTCATTCCGGCCCCGCATCACTAAACAGCACTCTAGGGAGCAGAGAGGAGCAGGAAGTCACTGGACCCCAGGGAAGGACCCAGAGGACTCCTAAAGGTAGGAGCAACAAGGAAGTGAGTGTGTGTGTGTGTGTCTGGAAGTGAGTGTGTGTGTGTCTGGAAGTGAGTGTGTGTGTGTGTGTGTCTCTGGAAGTGAGTGAGTGTGTGTGTGTGTGTCTGGAAGTGAGTGTGTGTGTGTGTGTGTGTCTGGAAGTGAGTGTGTGTGTGTCTGGAAGTGAGTGTGTGTGTGTGTGTGTGTCTGTCAGTAAGTGTGTGTATCTGTCTGTCTGGAAGTGTGTGCATTTGTGTCTGGAAGTGTGTGTGTGTCTGTGTCTGCCGGTCAGTGAGTGTTTGTCTGTCAGGGTTTGTGTGTGTGTGCTATTGAGAGTGAGTGCCAGTGTGTCTGTCAGCAGAGCCAGTCTTTGAGGTGTGCAAACTGTGGAGGCGCCCGGTGGCCAACACAGCTCACAAGTTTGGGACACCAGCACATTAAAGGGACACTCCAGGCACCCAGACCACTTCTGCCCATTGGAGTGGTCTGGGTGCCAACTCCCACTACCCTTAACCCTTCAACTGTAAATACTGCAGTTTTCATAAACTGCAATAATTACATTGCAGGGTTAACTCCTCCTCTAGTGGCTGTCTACTAGACAGCTACTAGAGGGCACTTCCTGGTTTATAGCACAGGTTTTCTGTGCTATAGCGTCGCTGGACGTCCTCACGCTATGTGTCGCTAAAACCCCCATAGGAAAGCATTAAAAGCATTTTCAATGCTTTCCTATGGAGAGATCTAATGCACATGCGCATTAGGTCTCCCCCGTCGGCAGCCGCGCATGCGCAATTGGTCTCCCCCGCGGAATGACGTCAACGGGGGAGGAGCGTGGGCGGAGGTCTCAGGTATGTCACTGAAGGGGTTCTAACCCCTTCAGCAACATTGGATGGGGGGTGGGAGGGAGAGGGGACCTGATGTGCCAGGAAAATAATTTGTTTTCCTGGCACTGGAGTGTCCCTTTAATTTAAATGATTCCCTAGTGGTCTACTGGTGCACACCAGCAGTAGGTGCCTTAGATCATATCCTCTCCCTTGTGGTCAGTTAGTGAGTCAGAGCACAGGCTCAGAGATTCTCAGCCTGCTCTCTAACAACATTGAAAGTCGGAGCCACAAAGGAGTGGGTATGGCAAAAAGCTACTGATTAGCATAACATCAATATCCGTTATAAAACCAGGAAAAGGTGGGCATGGATGGTGAGCTGGTTCAGGGGTGCAATGGGCCACTTGACTGGATTTGTCCCCCAGGTCTGAGGCTACCAGCCCTGGCCATACTTGTAGTATAATTAAAATTTGGTAAATTCAGTCTCTGGCAGCACCACTACTAAATGGTATATTTTTGTGCTGCATACACACAAAGCTTTTTCAATGTCTGTTTGGAATTAAAACTGGCTTAAAGATAGACTGCACAGTGTAGTTGTCAATGGAAAAATCTAAAGTTTGTTCATTTTCTTAAACCTTCTTATTGATTATCTTCCAAAAGGCATTGAAAGCCATGTGTCAATATTTCCATGTGATACTGGCTGAACAAGATATTACTTCTATACATAGGGAATTGGATAATGTACTTGTAGTTGGCAGATAATATTCAATGTAGAGAAATATACAGTCAGGCCTTTTGTTACAATTAACCAGGGAGGTAAAAGACAGCATGCATGCTTGTTGTTTTAAAATGGGATTATGTTTAAGAATATCCCAATCCCTCAGATCATGGAATTAAGGAAAAATCTACAGCTCCCTGATTGATTAAATTGGTTTTCACTGCCTGCAGCTATTATCAAACGGATGGGACAAGGCTTAAGTGTTTTCATTTGCTTCTCCCATAGAATTATCAAAGTATCTGACCAGGAAAGATACATTCAACTTTCACTAGTGAGCAAATAAATGCAGGGGTCTAGATACTCATTGTACTGAGAAAAATAAAACATTTTTTTTCTTTACTTTTGTTATGAAAAATAATGAATGTAATAAAAAAAGAGTGCCAAAATAAATTAATTCAAAATAACAAATATGGTAATAAAGAGCAAACTGGGAATTTGCATAACTCTGTAATTTAGTGGTTTAAGTTTTAAAAATTTGGATTTTAGTTTACCAGAATGCACTATTTATGGAAAAACCATCTTTGGGCTTTACACAAGTTCTGGTTCTTTTTTATTTCCAAAGTTAGTAAGAAAGAATTTGAAGTAATGTGTGACAGCCTAATTCCGCACTGGGGTGTTGGTGGCTCATGTGCACCAGGCTGTGAGGCTTGTCAACCTTGCTAGTGACTTGTATCACTGGCATGTCCCTACCACGATGTCCCCTCTCTACCCTAGTTTCGTAAATCCCAAAGTTGGGGCATATATATTTAGCACAAATTCCACAAACAATCTTCGAGCCCACTCACTTGGTGAATTGTCACACTGCCATCCATGGCATGAGGTTATGAGGGGGTTATAATGTCAAGCATTTCTTCTTCAATGCTTTGCACTATTATTCTAATTTTTTGAAGGAACACTGTAGTATCAGGAATATAAACATGTATCCCTGGTTGTGTGGCTGTTTAGGTCTGTGGTACCCCTTAGTTTGCTCTGAAAAGATTATTTTACTGGTGCCGCCTCCATGGCTGAGATCATCAATCTTGATAATTTCAGCTAATCCAATGCTTTCCCAGTCAGCATCTTTTCAATGATCTGCGGAGCGTTCAGCGTCTCCATGCACAGTGTGGAGAAGCTGAACGCCAGTTCTGCGCACAGTGCAGCACTGACACAGGAAGCACTTCTAGTGACGGTCTGAGTGACTACTACTAGAGATGTTACTAGGCAGTAATGTAAACACTGCCTTTTCTCTGAAATATGCCTTTAGCGTATATTCAAATAACAGTTTTAATATAGTGAATAACTCTTTATAAACTATTAATTGTACACGCTGATGGACTATCAAGACTTTCATTGCCCAGCTTCCCCATCCATTGAAGATGTGATGCAATTCATTCAAATGCCACCTATAAATTAAATAAGGAATTCCAGACTCTGTGCTCCTGCTGGGATCCTTCAGGCAAGATGAGTCCAGCCCTGGACTTCTGACGATTCCCACAGTAATCTTTAATTACCTTCCTCCTCATTTCTAAACCACTATTTCATAATTTACTGATTTTAAAAAAAGTATAGAAATAATCCTGTTTAAATTAAAAGAACAAAAGGAAAAGTTAAACCCAGCTGATTGCCCGTACAATATACATGCCTCATACTAAATCTATTTGAACAATCACTCTAGCAATGCTGCCCTGATGTCCCTATCTCTCCGCAAGTAGCAAGCTTAATTCATTCATTGTGGCTATTCTCTTGGGTAATTGGATTGACAAGGGAGGTGGCAATAGAAACATGTAGTTATGTGAAGCTTGTGAATGAAAATGCTCATTGTTTTTCTTTTTCTGACCAGTTTAAAATTGCAGAAAAGGAATGTGAACAGAGCATCTGGGAGACATATCACCAGGTCATTAGCACCAGTGGGGAGCTGTGACCCTGCAAAATGCTGGGGACCCCTGTATTGTTTGGATTATGGATCAGCAGGGTGAGATGGTTGCAACCTCGACTCTCCCTCTGTATTGTGAAGCTAATAGCCCCTTGCTGCAACCATTCAGGATTCTTTTAATTCACGGTGAACTTTCACCTTGAGTTTAAGGGTCCTTTATGCTTTGGGCTAGAAGGTAATAAGACAGAATAGCATCGCAGAATCTCACCATCCCATTCTCTTGTCAGTGGCTGCTAGTAGAACGTGTACATGTGGACTCTTGCCTAGTTGTCCCACGAGATGCTGTTGACAAGCGATATCTCACATGTTTAATTCAACCTAGATGCTTTAATTTATTTATTTTTGTAATTGCTACTTAATCAAATTACCATATTAACAAATATAATTATTTTCTTATTTTATTAAACCAAAAATTTTAAGTTTGAGTATTCACTAAGCAAAATTTGGGGTTACATTTGGAGGTTAGCCCTGCTTGTTCCTGTGTTGCTATTATTCGTGCCTCACTGCTGTCTTTCAGTCCTGCTTTTTCCAACCACTGGTAGGATTTCATAATGGGTGCAACATCTACTATGTGCTGATGATTAATCCCATGAAAAGGTTTGTCTTGCGATGGAACATCCTTGTTTTCTGTATCCTCTACCTTTGTTGTCTCAGGCATTCCCTTAGCAGTTCATCATTGGGAGCCATCTTTGTGATGTACTTGTGGATGCTCTGTGTTTCATTGAAAACCGTAGCCTCGACACTCGCCAGGCCATGACCTCCTTCTTTCTGGCTAGTGTACAGTTTCTGGGTGGTGGATTTAAGGTGGAATCCTCCATTTATAGCAACTAGTTTCTGGGTCTTGATATCCATGGAGTCCAGCTCTTGGCCAGGTTATTATGCCAGCTGAGTACCTGATGACTGTTAGGGAGTATGTGTTGATGGAATAGCTCTTGTTCTTGCCATTGAGCTGGACAACAGGATTGACTGTCTGGAGGTTCTTGGATATTGCTGTCCTTCTATTAGGCCTTCGGGCACTTCTACTACTTCTTCCCTCTATTTGCTATCATTCACCCAAACAGTCTGAATGACATTCCGATTTACTTGCTGTATGTTCTTGTTAGGTGGATTAGTGAGTCGATATCTGCTCATTCTTGGTGTACAGCTTGTCGTACATGTAAAGGCAATGGCTCCACTCTTGAATCTATATCTGCAGGGCTGGAGCATCCATAAGGCGGCACAGGCTTAGGGTGCACCGACCCAGGGGTGCACCGACCCGGGGGTGCAAATGTATGGGTGGCCGGCAGTAGGGAAGCACACAGCACTCCTCTTCTGCCGGTCACTTCTTGTAGCGTGGCCGTACGCCAGCATGCAGACTGTGCGGACGGGGCAGGGATATGAACACGTCATATCTCTGCTCCCTCTGTAGCACACAGTGCGGCTGGCACCCAGCAGGGGCGGAGCTATCGCCGGCTATCTTCTTATCGGATGGGAGAAAGTGATGTCCTCCCAAGAAGACTGGAGCAGGAGAAGGCAGAGAGGAGGGGGGCTGGGCAGGGCTAGCTCCTCCAACTCCTAACTACCTCAGGCAGCACTCTGGATTCCAGGTAAGCCACCCTCCTGAACCCACAATGTAGGAAACAGGAGGGTGGATAGAAAAGTGTATATTTTGACCAGCATGTGTCTGTCAGTGTGTTTGTGTGTGTATCTATATGTCTGTCAGTGTGTCTGTGTATGTCTGTCAGTGTGTCTGTGTGTATGTCTGTCTGTGTGTGTGTGTGTGTGTGTATGTGTCTGTCTTTCTGTGTGTATGTGTGTATCTGTATGTCTATCAGTGTGGATCTGTCAGTGTGTTTCTATGTCAGTGTGAGTTTATCTGTATGTCTGTCAGTCTTTGTGTGTATCTGTAGCTTTCAAAGCATTGTTGAAGTTGCACGACAGATCTATCTTTTAGCCACCACGTGTACATACACAGTCAGACAGTCATACAGTCTGTATGTCTCTGTATGACTGTTTGTGTATGTATTCAAAAGGAATAAACGCAGGCAACACTGCGATGTCCGCCTGACACGGAGCATCCACTACTGTGGATGACCAGAGCATTTACACGGTATCAGTGTGCAGGGTTCTTTGTTTGTGTATGGATGTCTCTGTATGCCTTGCCTGTATGTCTCTGTATGATTGTCTGCGTATGTATGTCTCTATATGCCTATCTCTATGTTTCTTTATATCTGTGTCTGTATTTCTCTGTGTGTCTGTGTCTGTATGAATGTATGTCTGTGTTTGTATGACAGTTTACCTGTCTGTGTAGATTGTATTACTGTGTTTGTTTGATTGTGTGCCTTTTATTACTGTGTGCCTGTATATGCTTTGTGACTGTGTGCCTGAATAACAATGTCTGTGTGCTTGTATTGCCGTGATTGTATGTTTGTGTATTTGTGAATATATGTATTTTTGCCTGTATCTATATCTATATGTCTATATGGGAGAAAAAGAGAGATAGATAGGCAGGACTGGCCTTAGGCCATTAGGCGCCCTGTGCGAAAAGTCTTCATGGTGCCCCCCCACCCATTAAGTTGCCTGTATACAGGCACAGGCAGACAGTCACACGCAGTTACAAGCAGACAGTCAGACACGCTCAGTTACAGGCAGACATTCAGATACGCTCAGTTACTGGCAGACAGTCACACACACACAGAGTTACAGGCAGACAGTCAGTCACACATGCTCAGTTACAGGCAAACAGTCACCGAGCCAAACACACAGTTAAAGGCAGACAGTCACACACAGTTACAGGCACACAATCACGAACAGTTACAGGCACACAGTCACAAGCAGACAGTCACACATACTCCATTAGAATCAGACAGTCATACACACTCGGTTACAGGCATGCAGATAGGTCACACATACACGCACAGGCACACACAACAGCACAGCTACAGTGACACAGACAATTGGAGTCACACACAGGCAGACTGTCACACACACAGGCAGACTGTCACACGGGCAGAAAGTCACACACACACACACACATAGGCAGGCAGACAGTCACACACACACAGGCAGACAGTCACACACGCAGGGAGGCAAACACACACAGGCAGGCAGACAGTCACACCCACACACACACTGGCAGGCAGTCACACATACACACACAGGCAGGCAGTCACAGGCAGGCAAACAGACACACACAGGCAGGCACACACACAGGCAGGCAGTCAATAATGAAATCCTCCACCCGGGTACCTGTTTTAGCTACCCTGCACTCCTGTCACCCGGCCATGTGTGAGCTGTGTCGGCCGCACAGCTCGCACACCCCTAAGGCCGGCCCTGTAGATAGGGGCTAGGGGGAAGAAATAGACACAAAGTGGCTGACAGGGAAGTAAGAAATACATAAGATGGGTTGTAGGAGACACACTAAAGGCTCTTTTGATCACTGAAAACAATCTCGGACACATTATTAAGCAGAGCACCATTTTCATGCAATATGGGGAAGAAAAAGGATCTCCCTTCTGCCGAAAAGAGTGAAATAGTTCAATGCCTTGGACGAAGTATGAAAACATTAGATATTTCACAAAAACTTAAGCGTGATCATCGCACTATTATGAGATTTGTGGCTGATTCACAGCACAGACGGGTTTGTGCAGATAAAGGCACATTGAGGAAGATTTCTGCCAGATCCATGCATTGGATCAAGAGAGCAGCTGCTAAAATACCATTACATAGCAGCAAAAAGATATTTGAAGCTGCTGGTGCCTCTGGAGTCCCACGGACATCAAGGTGTAGAGTCCTACAGAGTCTTGCAACTGTGCATAAACCTTCTATTCGGCCACCACTTACCAATGCTCACAAGCAGAAACGGCTGCATTGAGCAGAAAAATACATGAAGACTAATTTTCAATAGAAAGAGATATATATTTTAAATACCCTTCGTCCCTGATCATCTAACTGTTGAATCAGAGACTAGGGTACAGAGGTCAGGTTGGTGGTACCAGTTCCACCTAAATGTGGGCTTGGACCCAAGTATTTACATAAAAAGAGCGTGAACACAATAATCGGATAGCTCCCCTAAAGAAAAAGGGGAACTCCCAATTAGTCTGGTAATGATGGTAAAAAGGAACGCCAAATGATACAAGAAACTACCTATAAATTGTCAGAAAGAAGGTAATAACTACAGGGAAAGCATATATTTAATATAAGAGGCACTGAATAAACATGTATCCTGACAAAAGCAGTGACACACTGCAACTTTATTAACTATACTGTAGAGAGGATACAATGTAACAGTGTCTCCAAAGAGCTTATAACCCTCAAATCCTATGTGGATCAAACTAAGTAACCAATTCTCAATTGAAGCATACTAAATGTTAAGAAAGTGAGATATATCACATGGAATGACCCACAAAGAAAACGAAATATATGTAGTACCTTGAAATCTTATTATGGGTAGGTGTGCAGGGTAGTGGAGGAGACAGTATAGCGTAAAATAAAAATAAATATGAAAACGAAATCTCTGTAAATGAGTAGCTTAACAACTGTATAGAGAGAGATATATGAGGAATAGATAATGATATAGGCAGTGATTGAGGTAATGTAATTGGAGAGAATCCCCTCAGAAAATAAGTGCCACTATTCTAATCCTCTATCTCCTCATAACACCTTCGTGGGTGTTCTATAGTAGGTTGCTAACTAAGTACTGTCCCCTTACACCAATTCCACTACACTAACAAAGCTCCATAAAAAGTTAGCATTAAATTAACGAAAAGAACAAAAGTGAAAGTCTATAAAGGATTCCCTCGTGCATAGTGAGGTGCTCGAGTGAGTGGAGGGAAATCCTAAAGAAAAAAACCCGACACGCGTTTCAGAGTACAAGACTCCTTCGTCAGGGGCTGAAAGTTGCCGCCCGAACTCCCCCGATATTTAAATATAAATTGACCAATCCGAAGGGTTAAATTGAATGTCGTCATTGATGACGTGTCACTTAGCAGCCACGTGGGGTTACTGTGGGCGGGATATGAGACTGCAACGTCAGAATAATTGACAAGCAGTACACTCCCTCTTAACCCAAACAGTGAACATTCCTACGATTTTTGTATGTTTGAAAATCAACTTATAAACATTATTAACAATGCTCAGTGGCCTTTCTGACTGTTGTTCTCCAAATTGATATATATACATGCCTCCAAATACAAGCTGGGAAATAGCTTCCCTAGAAAATTATTTTAAAAAAAGTTTAATACCAAGGGGGCTAAGAATACCAACAACTCCCAGCTCACATATAGATGAAGAAGAGTTCATCAAAGGAGTGGGAGGAAGCGGCAGGCCAGTGTTCAGCACGATTTATGCAGATTATATGTAAATTCGAGAATAAGAAATTAATAGAACTCGAGAAAAAGATTGAAAGCGAAGTAGAAAAAATTCAACAACTTAAAACGGTCAGCCTTTGGTCCCAATGAAAATAAGTTGCAAATCAACTTAGAAAAATATCAAACTATAATAAAACAAAGGAAACATCAAAAGTTTCTCAGGGACCACAGAGATTTCAAAACTGGTAATGTGTATAAAAGGTTCAATAAAAAAAGAAGGATTGATAGTGATCAGGCCTCAACCTCGGAATATGATTCGAGTGAATCTGAGGTAGATGTAACAGTAATTCCCTCAACTTCCAGTGACAGTAATAGAGGGATCCTTAAGAAAGGTGTTACTTTTTTAGACCACACGCAAGGGGAAAATCGCCCCTTTCTGAGACCGAGACCCAAAAAACAATACAACAGAAGGAACCGTTTTTTTTAAAAGACAAACAAATCGTCAACTTATCTAGTTATACTCTAACGCAATCTGAACTAGATCTCTTGGCGAAAGGCCTGTCCTACATTCCTATACCACGTTTTGACAAATTTACCTGGGTAAAAGATATCCATCTTTTCGCCCGAAAACTTATCCTGCATAAAAATAACCTCTTGAATGAAGAGAAGAAAGCAAAAAATCTGGGTTTGGAACTCAGGGACTATCGCTTAACCATGATTTTAGCGGATTTATTAGAAGAGAGTGACACCACTGAGGGAGCAAAATACCCTCAGACGACACTGAGGAATAAAAGTCATTTTTGCCCCAAACTAGGTGACTCAAAATATGTAGAAACCTTTGTAGAACTGGTATGTGAGGAGATTGAGAAAATCTCACCTAGTGAGATAAGTTATGAACCAAACTCCAATCTAACGGCAATGGAATATAGGGCTTTGAAGGATTTAAAAGACAATCAGGCAATAACAATCAAACCCTCAGACAAAGGAGGAAATATTGTCATCATGGACACTCCAAAATATGTGGAGATGAATAAACAAATTCTTAAAGATCAGACTACTTACAAGATTTTAAAACAAGATCCTACCAAAATATTTGCTGAAAAATTAAAAAACATCCTATTACAAGGTCTAGACGACAAAATAATCTCAAAGGATGAATTTAATTATATGGTCATCGGTAGTCCTCGAATCTCCACTTTTTATAGTCTACCCAAAATCCATAAACTGTATAGTGTCCTAACGGGTAGACCGATTGTCTCAGGGAATGATAACATGACTCAAAATGTCAGTGTCTACTTGGATTATATCTTAAAACCTTTGGTAACTAAACTTCCATCATATTTGAGAGACACCAAGCAGACGCTTTCAGTTTTGACCCAGATCCAACTACCGGAAAATTCTATACTTTGTAGTTTGAATGTGGAATCCCTGTATAGCTCTATTCCACATCTCCTAGGTATCAAACACACAGAGCACTTCTTGAGGAAGAGAGGGACACAATTTGACAAGCACACAGATCTGGTATTGAATCTTTTAAGATTTGTGCTAACACACAATTTTTTTCTATTTGATGGGGTGTACTACCACCAGGTGCAGGGGACTGCTATGGGGACATCGTGTGCACCCTCATATGCTAACCTGCACCTGGGTTGGTGGGAGCAACAAATTGTATTTACATCCTCTCCAAAAAATCCCCTGACCCAGCACATTCACCTTTGGAAAAGGTATATTGACGATATCATAATCGTCTGGACTGGGTCAGGGGATCAGTTCCTCCAATTTGTCCAAGGTCTGAATGTTAATGACCTTAACCTCAGATTTACCGCAGAAATTGGTACTCCCTCTTTAAGTTTTCTTGATCTTGTTGTATCCCCGGATCAACAAGGTATGATCAAAACTAACCTGTTTAGAAAAAGTACAGCCACAAATAGTCTGCTGAACTGGAAAAGTCATCATCTGACTCAACAGAAAAAGGGGATCCCCATTGGCCAATATTTACGTTTAAGACGTAATTGCTCGAATATAGAAGATTTCAAGATAAAAGCAAAAGAGTTACGTTTAATGTTTAGGTCCAAGGGATACCCAAATAGGTGTCTAAAGAGGGCATATCATAGGGCTCTCTTAACTAAACAGGAAAGTCTTCTCAGAGAAAACATGGCCCTCTCCTCAACCACAAAGGAAGCAGATTAGAAACAACTCAGATGCATTGCTACCTTTGATGCAGGCTGGGACCAGGTTAAGACAATCATGAATCGGTTTTGGCCCCTTCTAAAACAGGATGCACAATTGAAAGACGTCCTTCCGTCATATGCTTCTTTAACAGCTAGAAGAGGCAGCAACCTAAAAGACATGCTAGTGCATAGTCATTTCCAATCCAGTAAACCTCCAATACATTGGCTGTCAAATAAAATTAAAGGCACATATAGATGCGGAAGGTGCAAAGCCTGCAATTATATCAGTACAAGTTCAAAAAAATTCAGTAACAGCACCCATACAGAAAACTTCAAACCATTATCATTTTTTAACTGTAATTCAAAAGGGGTGATTTATTTAATTACCTGTCAGTGCCACCTTATGTATGTAGGTAAAACCTTTTGACCATTTAAGAAAAGAATTCTTGAACATATAAATTCGGTTAAAACAACTAGGAACATTGAAACTCCTGTTTCTAGACATGTCAAGATAGCCCATAAAGGGGACCCCAGTGTCCTCAAATTTTTGGGCATCGAACTAATTAAACCAGACCAAAGGAAAGGCAATTGGGATCAACGTCTGAGAAGACGAGAATGCTATTGGATTTACCGTCTAAAAACATTGTCCCCTAGGGGACTAAATGAAGGTTTTTCATATTCCCCATTTATTTAGGAAGTCTCTATACCTTTAAGAACGTATGTTAATATTTAGATTTCTATACCTTAGTCAGTTTAGATATTAGCCAACATTTTCTTTTTAACGCTTAGTCCAGTAACTTTGGTTCACTGGTTAATATTACACTTGGTGGATTGTTTAATTTAAGTTTCCTAACTCCCCCTCTCGTTCTCCTTTTTTGTTCTTTGCCAATCCTCTCTCCTTTTGTCCCTTTATCTGAATATTACTATAAAAAAGCATAACTATATTTATACCTTTAATACTTCAATTGGAAGATATCCTTATTGGGAGACATAGGCAATGCAATGATTTGACTGTCTGTGTCTTTAAATAATTTCAAGATAATTACTATTACAGAAAATTTTATCATGCTTACCGTAATTTTCTTTTCCTGGCTATTATTCATGGCAGCATCACTTATGGGTAGCTCCGCCCTAATCAGGAACAGGACAGGATAAAATCAATTAATACGGACCAGACTGGGTATAAAAGGTCCCTCCTCCTTCTAACCCACAGTCTAGTTCCAAAGCTAACTCTGATAACAAGGGGGGGTTGCTGATGCTGCCATGAATAATAGCCAGGAAAAGAAAATTACAGTAAGCATGATAAAATTTTCTGTATTCCTGGCTAATCATGGCAGCATCACTTATGGGTAATACCCAAGCTTCACCATAGGGTGGGAATTTCCAAAAAAAACCAAAAACCTCCAAACCAGATAATGCTGAAAAAGTTTAATTTAGATAGATTCCACAGAGGACAGAACACCTCTACCAAAAGCCGTAGAGGAAGATGCCAAATCCAGTTTGTAGTGTTTGATGAAAGTGAGAGGAGAAGACCATGTAGCTGCCTTACAGATGTCGTCAGATGGAACTTCTGCCCAATTAGCCCATGATGTTGCTAAAGCCCTTGTAGAGTGTGACTTGATCCTACTAGGAGGAACAAGGTCTTTCAACTGATAAGCCTTGATTATGGTATTGGAGATCCAACGTCTCAAGGTGGAAGTAGAGGCTGCCTCCCCTCTTCTGGGACCAATCGGAAGAACAAACAGCTGTTGAGACTTCCGAAATTGAGTAGAAACCTCTATATACTTAAGCAGGCACTGCCTGACATCCAATTGGTGAAGTTTCACTTCCTCTGGAGTAGAAGGAGATGGATAAAAGGAAGGAATAACAATTTCCTGTAGGATGTGGAAATTCGAGATAACTTTCGGCAGAAACTCTTGTCTGGGTCTCAAGATCACCCTGTCGTGGAATACCTGAAAGTGATTTTCATCACAGGAAAATGCATGAATTTCCGACATGCGTTTTGCAGTAGTAACAGCCACCAAAAACAAGGTCTTATATGTTAATAAGACGATACCCAGCTCATCTAATGGAGCAAAGGGGTTTTCAGACAATACCTCTAGAACCATAGGTAAATTCCACGGAGGAGTGTAGTTCCTATTTGGAGGTCTTATACGGATGGTTGCTTTAAAGAATCTAGCAATTAGAGGATCCGAAGCCCAAGACTTGTTGCAGAGAGCAGATAAAGCCGATGATTGGACTTTTAGAGTACTAAGACTCAGCCCTTTCTCCAGACCTGTATGAAGAAATTGTAGAATGTTGATGTTAGATGGCTGAAGAAAATCCACATTATTGTCTTGAGACCAGGAACGAAAAACTTCCCAAATCCTATGATAGCAGGAAGAAGTTGATACTTTTCTGGATTTAAGGAGAGTAGTTACCACATCTTCTGGGATCCCTTGAGCTAGTAGTCTCTCCTTTTCAAGAGCCATGCCCCCAATTTCAGCTGGCTGGGGTTGGGATGAACAGCTGGTCCCTGGATTAAGATGTTTGGTCTGAGAGGAATAGGCCAAGGAGGTTCTAGGCTCATCTTGTTCAGCAGGGGAAACCAAGGTCTGCGAGGCCAGATTGGGATGATGGCGATGACTTTGAGACCTTCCTTCCATATTTTTCTCAGCAGTCGATAAATCATTGGTAGGGGAGGGAACGCGTACCCCAGATCGAATTCCCATGGAAGAGACAGGGCATCCTGTCCTTCTGCTCGATGATCCGCATGTAGGGAGTAAAACCTCTTCACCTGAGTGTTGTTGTACGAAGCCATCAGGTCGATCTGGGGTACTCCCCACCGCAGGGTGATCAAGTGAAATAATTCTGGGTGCAGTTTCCATTCTCCTTGTAGAATCCTTGTTCTGCTGAGATAATCCGCCAATAAATTCTCTGGTCCCGGAAGATAAATCGCTTTTAATCCTTGTAAATGAAGTTGCGCAAACCTCATTATTGGGGACAATTCCATTAGTAGAGAATAGCTTTGAGTGCCTCCCTGATGATTTATGTAGGAAGCCACTGCTCTGTTGTCTGTATGTATCTTCACCCAGGCATCCCTCAATAGAGGACGGAAACCTATTAATGCCTTGAGAACCGCTCTCATTTCTCTCAGATTCGAATGAAGTTTTGACTCCTTCCATGACCAAGTTCCTTGAATCCAAGAGTTGTTCAGGTGTGCTCCCCATCCCAGGAGGCTGGCATCTGTAGTTATAGTTATCCAAACCGGCTCTTCCAGGGGAAAACCGCAAAGGAGGTTTTTTTCTTTTGTCCACCAATACAGCTCTTTCGAAATTCTCGGGAGAAAACGAATCTTCTGATCCCAATTTCCGGGTTTTGCTTTGAACTGTAAGAGAAAATGCCTCTGAATGGGTCGCATCCTCCACTGGGCCCATTTCACTAGGCCTATTGTGGAAGTAAGAGACCCTAACAGGCTCATGAAATCTCTTGCTGTGATGTAGGATTTTTGACGCAGACTTTTGATCTTCTTCACTATTCGTTCTTTTCTGTCTGAAGACAGTGATACCAGGCCCTTCACCGAGTCTATATTTGCTCCTAGGAAAATCATCCTCTGAGAAGGCATTTGATGGTTATTGACGTGTGGACATTTACTCTCTGACTGGAAGGACCTACGATCAGAAAATCGTCCAGATAATGAAAAAGCTCGATTTTCTTCATCCTTATAAAGGCCACCAGCGAAACAAGAATTTTCGTGAATGTTCTGGGCGCCAGACTTAAGCCGAAAGGAAGTCCCTTGAACTGATAGTGATCCCCCGAGATCCAAAACCTCAGAAACCGGCGATGACTGACGTGAATAGGTATCTGATAGTAGGCATCTTTGAGATCGATAGAAGTCATCCAGGTCCCCGTCTTTATATTGGGCAGAATTGAGGAAATGGACTCCATTTTGAACGTTCTTGGAACCAGATATGTATTCAGAACTTTTAGGTCCAGAATTAGACGCCATTTCCCCTGAGGTTTTGGGGCCAAAAATATCGTAGAGTAGTGGCCTCTGTAATGTTCTCTGTAAGGGACTTTCTCTATGACCTGATTTTGTAGAAGTTGAGAAATAATGTTGTTCAGAGCAACTTCTTTTCTTCCTCTTGCCACTCTTGAACGGATAAAGGAGGTTTGAGAAGGGAATTCTTTGAATTCTATTTTGTATCCTTCCCTGAGGATAGAAAGAACCCAAGAATCTTGAATACTTTTGGCCCAAACTGGATAAAAGAAGCGAAGTCTGCCTCCTATAACATCTGGCTGGGCCAGCAAACGTTCAGAAGTTCTTATTAGCTGGTCTAGATCCTCTTCCTCTAACCGGTTTTGATGAAGAGGACTGATAGTTTCTCCAATTAGAATTCCTGGAGTATTCTCTTCCGGGTCTATATGCCCTGACATCTCGAAAGGATCGGTCTCTGAACTTCTTATCCTTCCAGTAGGAAGCACTAAATCTTCTCTTCCCTTGGGGAAGAAAAGCTTTTCTCCCATCTGCTGCTTTATGGATCGCTTCTTCCAGGACTTTACCAAACAGAAGGTCCCCTTGAAAAGGAAGCGCACATAGAGAGGCCTTAGAGGCATAATCTGCACCCCAAGAGTGAAGCCATAATGCTCTCCTAGAAGCAACTGACAGCGCCATACTTTTAGCTACCATTTTCGTAATATCCAGGGAAGCTTCAGAACAGAATTCTGTGGCCAGTTTTAAATCTTTAAGGCCCTCCATCAGGTGTTCTCTACGGACTCCACTAGCAATATCCTCTTCTAGATTGTCAACCCATATTTTAAGAGCTCTGGACAAGGTGGTGAGAGCGATGGCTGGATGTAATGCCGATCCCAGGGCTAGGTATGCCTTAATCAGGTCAGCGTCCAATCGCTTTTCCATTGGCTCCCTTAAATATGCCATTGAATCTATGGGAAGAGTTGTTCTTTTCGCCATGTGAATTACTGCTGCATCAATTTTCGGAATCGAAATCCATGATTTGCAGTCTTCAGGTGCATACGGGTATAATCTGGGGACTTTGCTCTTTAGAGTCACCTTCCTTTCAGGTCTATTCCATTCTGCACCTATTACCTCCTTGATGGCTGAATGAACTGGAAAGGTGGGTCTGTTAGGCTTTAGATCTTCAAAGTATCTGTCAGACTCCTTCTTCTCCCTGCTTTCTTCAGGAATTCTTAACGTGTCTCTGATAAGATAAACCAACTTATCTACAGACCTGGAGTCCAGAGATTTTGAGTCACACTCATCCTCTTCTTCCTCTGAATAGTCTTCCATCATATCAGATTCCTCTTCTGGTTCTACAAAGCTTTCCACTCTGGGACGCTTGGGGATAGCCATCTTACTAGAGGATTTAAACCCTTCAGCTATAGCTTCTGAAATCCATTTCTTTAAGTCAGCTTGTGGGGAACTTTTCTCACCCCAGTCTTTTGCTGCTTCCGTCAGGCAAGATCTGCACAAATTATTTCCCGGAGGAGCCACTTGGTTGCAGTTTGCACATCTGTTGGATTTTTCTCTATATTTTCTGGGCTGAGATTTTTCTGGGCTGAAATAAAAGGCCAATATACTTTATATTATAGGCCTGTAATGGCACTCTTTTCCCCCCTTAACCAAATAGAGTATATGCGGCTCACCTATGTCTTCTAGAGCGAGATCTTGAGGCAGAGGGAGAAGCCATCTGGAATAATAATATGCTTATTGTAGAAGAAAAAAAATAAAAAAAAAATTTTAAGCAGCAAGAAAAAATTAATAATACAAATAAAATAGGATTTTTTACCTTTTAACCAGATTCTGAAAGAAAAGGGCAGCTTTCCTTATCATCAGAAGATCTTAGGAGAAGTCAGGATCAATTTCGAGTGATTTTTAAAATTTTCATTTTTTGGCGCGATATGCCTTTAAGCGCGCAACTATTCCGCGCATGCGCAGAACACTCGCCGGACGCCGTCGGAACTGCGCATGCGCCGGACAGCCGAACAGAGAAGAGACAGACCGGAATGAAGTTCCTGCACCATGCTGCACAGAAGAGTAAGATTGAAAGGAAAACTGATGCAGGTAAGCCAGAGGAAGTTCTCTAAACTGTATTCCACAAAGAAATAGTAGGAAACTGAGAGTATAACCCCCAGCAATCTCTAAACCCAAAAGAAAAGAAAAACTACCACATAAAGACTTACCCTAGCTTCTCCCCAGTACTGACCTCAGATCAGGGGGGGGGGGTTAGATGCCATAAGGGGAATTTTTAAGGCAACAGCCGACCCCACATCAAAATGGATTGAACTTTTCTCCCATAATAGTACAGATGCTAATCTGTACTAAACTCAGTTAGTCCTGCCCGTGCAGGCTGTTTACTGAGTTCTTCAGATGAAGAGAGGCTGAACTTCATCTGGAGGCCCATGGTACACATGGGAAGGTGGCCCAAAATAAAATATCCTGTGTGTCCTGAAAGGACAGGAAAAAAAAGACTGTGGGTTAGAAGGAGGAGGGACCTTTTATACCCAGTCTGGTCCGTATTAATTGATTTTATCCTGTCCTGTTCCTGATTAGGGCGGAGCTACCCATAAGTGATGCTGCCATGATTAGCCAGGAAATATAATTACAGTGATTGGTGAAATCATAGAAAAGCATAACTATATCTATATCTCTAATACAATAATTGGAAGATATCCTTATTTGGAGATATGGGCAATGTATTGATTTGACTGTCTACACTTTTAAATAATTTCAAGATAATTACTGTATATAATTATAGCGATCGGCGAAATTCTCATAAACTATTTGGAGGCATGTATATATATCAATTTGGAGAACAACAGTCAGAAAGGCCACTGAGCATTGTTAATAATGTTTATAAGTTGATTTTCAAACATACAAAAATCGTAGGAATGTTCACTGTTTGGGTTAAGAGGGAGTGTACTGCTTGTCAATTATTCTGACGTTGCAGTCTCATATCCCGCCCATAGTAACCCCACGTGGCTGCTAAGTGACACGTCATCAATGACGACATTCAATTTAACCCTTCGGATTGGTCAATTTATATTTAAATATCGGGGGAGTTCGGGCGGCAACTTTCAGCCCCTGACGAAGGAGTCTTGTACTCTGAAACGCGCGTCGGGTTTTTTTCTTTAGGATTTCCCTCCACTCACTCGAGCACCTCACTATGCACGAGGGAATCCTTTATAGACTTTCACTTTTGTTCTTTTCGTTAATTTAATGCTAACTTTTTATGGAGCTTTGTTAGTGTAGTGGAATTAGTGTAAGGGGACAGTACTTAGTTAGCAACCTACTATAGAACACCCACGAAGGTGTTATGAGGAGATAGAGGATTAGAATAGTGGCGCTTATTTTCTGAGGGGATTCTCTCCAATTACATTACCTCAATCACTGCCTATATCGTTATCTATTCCTCATATATCTCTCTCTATACAGTTGTTAAGCTACTCATTTACAGAGATTTCGTTTTCATATTTATTTTTATTTTACGCTATACTGTCTCCTCCACTACCCTGCACACCTACCCATAATAAGATTTCAAGGTACTACATATATTTCGTTTTCTTTGTGGGTCATTCCATGTGATATATCTCACTTTCTTAACATTTAGTATGCTTCAATTGAGAATTGGTTACTTAGTTTGATCCACATAGGATTTGAGGGTTATAAGCTCTTTGGAGACACTGTTACATTGTATCCTCTCTACAGTATAGTTAATAAAGTTGCAGTGTGTCACTGCTTTTGTCAGGATACATGTTTATTCAGTGCCTCTTATATTAAATATATGCTTTCCCTGTAGTTATTACCTTCTTTCTGACAATTTATAGGTAGTTTCTTGTATCATTTGGCGTTCCTTTTTACTATCATTACCAGACTAATTGGGAGTTCCCCTTTTTCTTTAGGGGAGCTATCCGATTATTGTGTTCACGCTCTTTTTAGACTAATTTTCAAACAGTCCTGTTGAGTACCGTGCAACCCTGGATGGTCCAGATGGATGGAGTAGTGGATGGTTGGTGGACGGCCACCCTGTTCCAACAAGGCTGCGACCTCAGCAAGGTGGTGGTGGAGTCATGTTTTGGGCTGGAATCATGGGAAGACAGCTGGCCGGCCCCTTTAGGGTCCCCGAAGGTGTAAAGATGACCTCTGCAAAGTATGTGGAGTTTCTGACTGACCACTTTCTTCCCTGGTACAGAAGGAAGAACTATGCTTTCCATAATTAAATCATCTTCATGCATGACAATGCACCATCTCATGCTGCAAAGAATACCTCTGCATCATTGGCTGCTATGGAGATAAAAGGAAAGAAAGTCATGGTGTGGCCTCCATCCTCCCCTGACCTCAATCATATTGAGAACCTTTGGAGCATCCTCAAGCAAAAGATCTATGAGGGTTGGAGGCAGTTTACATCCAAACAGCAGCTCTGGGAGGCTATTCTGACATCTTGCAAACAAATTCAAGTAGAAACTATCCAAAAACTCACAGGTTCAATGAATGCAAGACTTGAAGCTGCTATCAAATAAGGGGTCCTATGTTAAAATGTAACATGACCTGTTAAAATGTTTAAAAAGTTGAAATGTTGTTATAAGTTTGATTGAAATAGTTTTTGATTTCAGTAAATATGCTGCAAACACAACAAATGACAATTTTCAGTTCTTTACAACCTATAAAGTGTTTTGAAACTTACTGTGCGTAATAATTTGGAACAGTGCATTGTAAGTTTTTTATGTTTAAAAAAAACACTGTTATCATTAGGAGGTTTGTTCAATAAAATTTGAATTGTACTCTTAATAGTTGATAACATGAGAATTATGCTGACTGTTATTTACATCAATTATTTAGGTAAATGAGAAAAATATAATTTGCATAATAATTTGGAACAGGGTGTGTGTATGTATATATATATATATATATATTTATATATATATATATATATATATACAGATCAGCTACAAAATTAAAATCACCTGCCTAATATCATGTAAGTCTCACTTGTGCTGCCAAAACAGATCTGATGCGTCGAGGCATGGACTTCACAAGACGTCTGAATGTGTCCTGTGGTATCTGGAGATCTGGAGAATTTGGAGGCAAAGGTAACATCCTGAACTCCTTGTTATGTTCCTCAAAGCAGTCTTGAACAATTTTTGCTACTGAAAGAAGCCAATGCGAGCAGAAAACACAATTGCTATGAAGGGGTGTACATGGTGTGCAACAATCTCTAGGAAGGATTGCAACCGCAAGAATGCCAAGACCCAGCAGAACATTGCCCAGAGCATAACACTGGCTCTGCTGGCCTGCCTGTAACAAACTCCCCTCTCCAAGTGAGTTTGCCACGAGCTCCTTGAGGAGCCTGCTTGCCAGCCTCCTGCCCACGTACTATGGGCCCTGCAGAGAAACCTGTAAAAGACTACCAAACTTGACCGACTGTTAGCACTGATTTCCCTGGAACTGTTTTGGGCATAGGACCATGTGCACGGTCGGTCAAAACTATGACTTCCAGGAAATTCCTGAACCCCTGCTCTGATCTGGGTGATTTTTGGATATCAGGGGATGTGACCTTTATGGGGATATGTTGTGTTTTGCGGTACTTTTGGGACTTTTTAGAATTGTGTGTTTTTTCTGCCTGGAGATAATTGAGTCGATACAGTAATTAACTCAATTATCTCCCAAGCAGAGCGGAGGGATTGTTTGCCTTGTGTGGGAGTGGTAAGGCAAATTGTAAATGTGTTGTTATTGGTTTGGAAGTTTGTGTCCCTGTGCCCAACAAAGTCCACTTGGGTGTCACCCTTGTTGGGAAACTTGCATAGAAGGCCAGTGTGCCTCCATTAAAATCCTATTCCAGCTTACACTCCAAAACTGTGTGTCGTCCTGTTATTGGAGGGAAAGAAGATTTACTCCTGTGTCTGCTGTTCCAACTTGCAGGAGATTGAATGGGGAAAGTCCTTGTAAGGACTAGAGGTAATTCCCCATTCGACTCCAGGAAGGAGCGGTTCCAGGGCTCCAGTCAAGCCACGGCAACTGTGGGCAGAAGTGCTGCGGGTTGTCCCCTGTTCCGGCTATGCTCTCTGGAATAGGAGAGATCTACCCACTGGAAGCTGGATCCTGGTCTTGGGTCCAGGGTGGGTAGAGGACGGCGAGACCCCAACCAAGCTGCGACGGTTCGTGATGTCTACGGTGGTTATGGTATTCCAGTGCAGTTATTATGGTATTTGCAAGTACTAGGAAGCAGCGATAGACAGAGGTACCCAGTTGGGGTGTCGGGCAGTCCGTTACACTACCTTTTTCTACACAGTTCTATAAAGCAGCAAACTGCGATGCACTGTATGTTATGACACCTTTCTATTATGGCCTGCATTAAGTTTTTCAGCAGTTGAGCAAATTGAGCTACAGTATCTCTTCTGTGTGATGGGAGCAGACAGGCTTGCCTTCGCTCCCCATGTGCATTAATGAGGTTTTGGCACCCATGACCCTGATGCCGGTTCACTGGTTGTCCTTCTTTGCATCAGTTTTGGTAGGCACTTACCACTGCACACCAGGAACATCCAAGGAGACTTGCCATTTTGGAGATGATCTGACCTCATTGTGCTCATTGTGTATGTATGTATACATGCATTGTGTCTTTCTGTTTGTGTGTGTAAGGAATGCAGTGTGTGTTTAAGGCATGGATTGTGTGCTAAAGTAGAAAATAAACAAAATGGTGGACCGCGCCAAAGGATACTCAAAGTGGATATAATAGGATAATGGTTTATACCAGGGGTGTCAAACATGCGGCCCCCCAGATGTTGCTGAACTACAACTCCCATGATTCCCTGGCTATCTGTTTCATTGAAAGAATCATGGGAGTTGTAGTTCAGCAACATCTGGGGGGCTGCATGTTTGACACCCCTGGTTTATACATACATATAAGTAATTCTGACAATGTAGCAGATTGTACGACTCTCAAAAGAGATAAAAACAGTACAAAATAATAGTGCAGTATGTCAAATAAATAATTTGAGCACATATATATGTAAAACCAGATAGAAAACTAACTCACAATTTGCTCTGCTGTATAGCGCCTGGACGGTACAATCCCTGTCTTAGGATATGTGGGTAATAGCTGTGTTGGATATCCAATTCTCAGCAGCCGTATATGTGGGAAAAACAGAATAAAAATCCAGTAGTACAGTATGTCAAGTATAATTGGTAATAAGAAAAAGCAGGTATCCTACTTACAATTTCCAGAGCAATAACTTGCTCTGGTGTTGATGGCTTGTGGTGGTACAATCCTCACCAAAGGATATAAAGGATAAGCAGGAATCCAGTTGCACCAAAAAGAAAGCTGAAAACAAAAAAAGGGCTTTGGGGAAAAAAGGTAGTAATTTGTATTAATACAAATAATAAATTATTCTAAAAACCAGCTTCCAGTCCCTTACATTACACGTTTTGCCCGGGTTTGGGCTTCATCAGAAGTATGAGGTCGTCTGGAAACCAGCCAGACTTATTTAGGCAGTCTAAATAGCTTCATCTTGATCTGGTGCGTCGTTCTGCTTCCGTCTGAGTTGCATTCGTCGCCCAGAAATGACGCGCTGCGACTCTCAGTGTTCAATGGGACGTGTAGTTCATAACTCCATCTTAAACACTTGCCGTAATAGGAAATAGTAAATAGTCTGTACTTATATCTCTTAAAAGTGGCGATTATCGGCTATTTAGCTTGAAGTTCAAACAGGTTATCTTTTTTAGGGCTGATATATAAGTGGTGGAAGAGGAGACGTCAGAGGGATAGCCTTGCTTGCCTCTCATATCCCCTCATCCATATCTACATCGGATAAAAGAAGTATATAAATACAAATACATTCATGTCCACATTGTAAGCTGGAGACATTCTCATCCAGCCTTTATTCATTTAAGTGAACTAGAATAGAACTATGTTATTAAATAAATACATATAAAGTGACTTGTTGTGTTACTCAGTGATAACATGCATATCATTATAATTAAAATCAAAATTAGAGATGTGTGAGTTCATTCTATGGGCATGGAAAGGATTAAAAAAAAGTTTCAAAAAATCTTACATTTAAAATTATGTATCAATAAATTATATATAAAAGAAACTAATATTCTGTGTTCAATTATATGAAATTATAAAAAATTAAATAGGTCGAATTCGGCGTTTAACCCCTTGTGGTGTAGCAGATACTAGACCTACTCCATATCTTTTTTTTGCCCAATTTTTTAATCGTATCTCCACCTCTCCAGCACTGAGACATCTTAGTGATACCCATAAGCTTTAAAATCTCAAATTTGCAGTGATGTTACTACTGCTTGGGATTCTGGGTGGGCATATGCAAATTAGTTCAACAAAGAATCACGTTTTTGCCTCATTATTTAATTGTATTTCTTACAATAAGTTTCCTATTAGAAAACATGTCAAAAACAGCAATACATTCAAATACTGATATCCTGATTATAAAGCACACAAAAGGCGGCCTCCTGCGTCTATTTAGGTAGTTGTCCAGATTATTTTGTAGCAAATTTCACTTTAGATGTTTATCTCTGTGTTTAAAAGATACAGCAGTTGTTTGGCCTTTAACAGCAGAAAACTGCTTTGTCTATGCAACATCACTAGGAAGATGTAATAAATTGAATACAGCTTCTGATATATGATATGAATGTATTGTGTTTCTCTGAGTTTGGTTACATCAGACAGTGACAAGATTAGTGTTTAACACTATAGCAGGTAAGAATTAAACTCATTAGTGATTGTTGCTGTGGGGCTCTCGCTCCAAATGCAGCTACTGTGCAAGGAAGTGACAGTGAAAGCCAGAGGGGAGGTTTGGAGGCTACTGTCTACACTAAAGTAAATAAATAGCAGAGCAGCTCTTTATTTATGATTCCTCATAGCCCACCCCCATGACAGGCAGCAAAACTAAAAGCAGCTTGCTAGGTTTACATTTCTGCTTGGTATTGTGAGTGTTTAATGAGTAACTAAACTGACACCCCAGCATGTTACAGGCTCACATTCCTATAGGCCCCCTGGCTCTATCCTTTCATAACATCAGGCTTGTCTAGTGTTAAACTGCTACATACGGAAGCCCAGAGAGGCCATGTATTTTTAATATTTTTCTGACTTGTTATCTTGAGTACTTATGGAACCTGTGTAAGTTAAATATTTTTTCTGATGCAGTTTCTTCTCTGTCTTTGTCAGATTTATTTGAAAAATTTGGCATCTTACAAAGAGTGGCTTCTTTACTGTGGAACAGATGTATCTTCACACAGCCTGCCTTGTTCACCACCATTCAACAGAAAATAATGTTTAAAAATGACCACCTGTTTTGATACATTATATAGATAATGCATACAAATATAAAAGAAAAATATATTTTAAAAAAACTACCCAAAATTAAAATAGATTAATATATATATATATATATATATATATATATATATATATATATATATATATATTTCAAGATCTTGAAACTACACAGGATAAAGAATGTGACTGTAGCCTCAGACATACCACTCTCTCACCAGGAAGAAGCTCTGCCAATCAGATGTCTGATCTTATCTTATCCCATAAACCACTGTCCAGCAGAGGTTAATGAGAAAGATAGTGTATCCACTAGCAACAATACCCCTTATCACACAGAATAAGTGGAGCTGCTCTATACATTGATAGCACCCATACTGCAGTTGGGATCAGTTTAAATACAGCCCAGTTCACAATTTTGTGAATTGGGTTCTGTGCAGCAACAAGCAGAGCTGCCAACTACATATGAATGTTACAGGAAGGAGAGATACTTCCTAATAGTGTGTGTAGTATGTGCACTCTATAGGCATAAGGTGAATAAATTAGTACGATGGAAGAGTCCTCTTTTTTTCATTTTGCAAAAAGTGCAGATTTGTGATTGGACAGCCACAGAAAGTCTGGGTGGGGTCATAAGGGGAAGGCTTGCAAAGACTGCAGACATGAGAACTGCAGCTTTTGCAAGTTGCTTTTAGATATACCCTCAAATGGAAAAAAAATGCGTAAGTAAATGCACACATGTTTTTATTTGGGTTATCTACTAAATGGTTATTTAATTTTTTTTTTAATATTTAATCAGTGGAATGTAGCTCTAAATTCTGAAACACACAGAAAATAAATGAACAAATATGTTTTATTCCTCCCTGCTTGTTAATAATTTCTCGCCTGTCCTTACTTATAAGTCTGGGCCTTTATACACATGCTGCTCTGCTCTCTAATGACTATGAATGAATGAATATGTACTCTGCTACGTAAGAACTACTGAACATGGATAATAATGGTAAATAACCATTAGTAAATGTTTGCCTTCTTTTGGATCAACAGCAAAAACATATGTGAGGAAGGCTGAACTTGATGTACGCAAGTCTCTTTTCAGCCATCTAACTGTGTAACATTGGAAATAGAGAGTGCTTACTTAGTAGGGTGCATGGAATGAATGTATGGTCCACCACACCAAATGAAGGGTATTTCTTTTATTGGTGTCTACATCAAACAGACAATGTTTTAAGCTAATAAATATCTTTATCAAGCTTTTATCTCATGACTATGTTAGACCAATACATTCTTTGTTTTTTTGTTTTTTTTGTTCAACGCTCAGAAAATCTGTGACTCCATTTTGTTAGGCTTTAACAACATTTGTTAGTAGTCTTATCAAAAAAGCAATAAAAAACAATTCCTTCCATTATACTAACATTTCCCTTCCTCTAACTTAGGTTATTTCCTCTTATTTTGCATTGTTGCTTTTAACAAAAGATAGCACCCTCACTTATATTTTGTTAAATCCCGGAACTTCTAAATAACTAGTCCCTGTTACATTTCTTCACTAATTTGTAGGTACAGCCCTTCTCGATCTCTCCACTCTGCCAGTGACCTTCTCGCACCCTTACTGGTAACTCGCACTAGCAAGACTTCTCACGCGTGGTTCCTTTCCTTTGGAACTGCCTGCTTATCCCCATAAGGCTCTTGTCTTCAATCAATTAAGAAGTCCCTCAAACCCACCTCTTCAGAAAAGCTTATGGCCTCCCAGAGTAACTTCTATTTCACAAATCTGGCTCTCTCTTAAAGGGTCATACTCCATTCTCACCTTCCAGTTCTGCTACTTTTCCACCTTGTTGCTTAGTTGCTAACCCCTTTAAAGGGACACTCCAGGCACCCAGACCACTTTTGCCCATTGGAGTGGTCTGGGTGCCAACTCCCACTACCCTTAACCCTGCAAGTGTAATTATTGCAGTTTTTCTATCACATAGCCACTCGAGGGACTTCCGTGTCCTTAGCACACGAAAAGTGTTTTAACCTCCAGCGTCACCGAAATCCCCATAATAAAGCATTGAATAATGGTTTTCTATGGGGAGGTGTAATGCGCGTGCGCAGCCATGCGCATTAGGTCTTCCTGACTGCTGTTGTTGGCAGGAAAGGAGAGTAGGCTGAGCCTGACCCAGCGCAGAGGGACATTGGCACTGGACTCCGGTAAGTCACTGAAGGGGTTTTAACCCCTTCAGCAACTTGGGATGGAGGTGGGAGGAAGAGGGGCACTGCAGGGTCCTGCAGTGCCAGGAAAATTAATATGCTTTCCTGGCACTGGAGAGTCCCTTTAATGCCCTTCTTGTTGTGTTATGCATGTGCAGCAAAATGCCACGCTGCACCAATCAGCATCTTACCAGAGAGATGCACTGAATCAATGTATCTCCAGGAGGAACATTTAGTGCCTCCATGCAAAGTGTGGAGTCGTTGAACACCAGTGCTGCACACTGTGCAGTAGTGACACAGGAAGCACCTCTAGTGGCCGACTGAGTTACTGCCACTAGAAGTGTTACTAGGCAGCAAAGTAAACACTGCCTTTTCTCATAAGTGCCCCCAAGCAAGCAACCATGAGCTCAATGTCCAGATCTTCCCCACCAGGCTTACACACCCTCGAAAAGAAGCAGGAGTGGTATCTCTCTAATGCAGGGGGACATAGGTGTGCGCACGGGGTATGCCAGGGAACACCCTAATCCCTGTGGCCCGCACTATGTGGCTCCTTCCATGAGCCGGGGAGGGAGAACAAAGATCTCCCCCACCGGCCCACAGCAGCATGGAGGGAGGCAGGACAGGACCCGGGGAGCTCTAGCCAGCAGTTCTGCCGGGTTCCTCTCGTGGCAACGCTCAGATCTTGTGAGAGTGAACTCTAGCCCCGCAGGCTAGAGTTCACTTACCACTGGACCACCAGGGATGGCAGCAGCACGGTCCTCCCTCCCTACAAAAGGTAAGAAGGGAGGGGGGAAATTAACTAAATGGTTCCCTCACCCCACACAAACAGCACACACACAGCAACAGCACCCTTACACATACAGCACCCTTACACATACAGCACCCTTACACATACAGCACCCTTACACACACAGCACACACACCAACAGCACCCTTACACATACAGCACCCTTACACATACACACACACACACACACACAGCACACACTAACAGCACCCTTACACACACAGCACCCTCACACACAACACACACTAACAGCACCCTCACACACACACACAACACCCTTCACACACAGCACCCTTACACATACACACTAACAGTGCCATCACATACAGCACCCTTACACATACACAGCATCCTCACACACACACACACACTAACCGCACCCTCACACACACACAGCACCCTTACACACACAGCACCCTCACAAACACACACACCGTACCCTCACACACACACCACCCTTTCACTCACACAGCACCCTCACACACAGTGCCCACACACACAAAGCACCCTCACACACAGCAGTGTGTGTGTGTGTGTGTATATATATATATATATATATATATATATATATATATACGCGGTGTGTGTGTTTCTGCTTTAGGGTGCACACCCTTATGCAATAGGGTGCACATGCAGGGGGATCAAGGCTTTCGCTGCAGTGAGCAGATGTCTTAGCAATGCTTTTTTGAAGTTTGAAAGAGATGGTCTTTTGTGGAAGAAAATAACCAGGGAAACTGATAATATGAGTGATGTCATAGACATTTACTTTTTCTTTCTGGATTTAGGACCAGTATAGTTAAAGTCTTGTGTGAGACCACACCAAGAAAAGCCTCTCTGCACCTCCAGCACACCTCTGGAGTGCTGTGGAAAACCTTATAAAGATAGCAAACTGTTTTCAAGTAGTTTGACAAATAAGAGTATTCTATTAGCGAGGTTCAGCACCTCTACACTGCTAAGATAATATAGGCAGACTTTGAGTACAGGGCTAACAAACCCTGATCTATCCCAGGCTGTCACTGCCAACTAAAGTACTCGACAGCTAATACAAAAGAGTAGCTTTTATATTGTCCAAGCAACATCAGAAGCATCAGGAGAGTGCTGGTTTTAGACAAAACACTGCAATATGGTATAAACCAAGGGGATGATATCCAAAGACTTGTTACATCATAACCACTAAAATCAGCTGAAGTGCTTATGGTGCACAGATTCCCTTTAATGAGAGTTTCTGGTATGTATTGAAATACATTATTTTGTGGTGATAAGTAATAACTATTCCTACTTTTAGTAACAAGGGATCTCAATAATTACTCAGATAAGAATACAAGACCTGAGTTGAACACAAGGAGAGGGAAGAGTGAGTCAGCTGGATCGAATGAGAAATGTGGAGGGCTGTAAAAAAGGCAAACACCATATACACATATTATATGACACTACAGGTTAGAGACAGTCAGATGCCTGCAGCAATTTACCTGTGGATATCTGTTGGTGTAAATATAAAACTTGTTGTAGCTCGGATCTTGCTAGATAAAAATTATTTTGGATGAACGTCTTACACAAGACTTCTACCCATCAGTGAGATGTAATGAACAATGGTAGGTGAGGGCACAGTGTGCCATTATAGGTAAGACTATTGGCAACAAACCAAAGGGAGACGAAGTAAGGTTACACTTAAATAAAGTTATGGTTAACATACAAAGTGAAATTGTATTGCTAAAGAACATTAGGGAAATAGATTTAAATCAGTTTACACATTAAGAACAGTAAATATAATATAATCCACTTACAAAAGAATTCAGCAGATGTCCTTAAACCTTGTGTTTATATTAAATAGTCAGGATATAAAGAGATATAAAATAGACATTTTCAATAATAGCTTGTTGACTGAGGGTGACATTTTAAAATGAATTATAACCTTACAAGGGAAAACTGGAAATTAGTGTTATCTTGTTTGTGTTTCTTTCTTTTGGAGAACTTGTTCAAGAGACTTCTTTGGAGAGACTTGTTTAAGTAATTTTTCTATAATCAGGTCCTTGTGCCTATTGCTGTCACGACTTTTCTCCACAGCCTCCGCTCCCTCGCTGCTCCGATGGAGGTACAAGGATCGCGGCCGCCCACAGACATGCGCTAATGTAGAATGTGGACCGCGACCCGTGAAGTCCGACCGGGTCACTTCTCCCAGGCAACGATAGAGGATTAAGGCAATACTCACCTCCATGTCAAACCTTAGCAGATTGACAGCCCAATACACCAATAAGGTGTTATTGCAGCTTGTTAAGAAGGTGTGCCTTTTGTACGGCACCATATTCAAACCTGGAACAGCTGAGCTTTCATTGCTCAGTTATTCTGTGCTACCTCTCTGATATTACCTGTGTTCCTGATCTCCCGAATACCTGTTTTACCTGACCTTGGACTGCCTATTCGTTATTGAACCTCTGGTGCTTGGATTTTGACCTTGTTTCTGCCTTGCCCCTATTGAATTATTTGCATCAGACTTTGCTTTATTATTTTTACTGCAAGTACAAGTACTGCATCCTGAATTTTATATAAGTTATACCTGACAATTGCATTTTTTTTTTATCTATATCAAACATCTAGCCTTTATGGAAACGTTCCCCTAAATATTTTAATAGAATGATGTCATTTTATAGCACAGCCTGAATGATGCATCATTGGAATGTATCTTTTAAGATTCATTCAGCTTTTCACTTTTATAGGTATTCTGTGGAAGTAAATACTAACAGCATTCACATGTCTTGAACTCTCTCTATGAGATGCTTCTCTCTCTGTTCCTTCAGATGTAAGATATTAATGAAACCTAGTTCATATCCCCTTTATACATTTTGCTAACGAAAATTATTGTCTTTCAATACAGGAACAATGAATGGCAGTCCACAACCAGACAGATCCCCTTTCATACTTCAGACTGATGGTGGAGATCAATGGAAAAAACTACATGTATTTTTTAAAAATATCATCATTATTTCATTGTACTAGAACCCTTTGAAAAGATAACTTGTTCTAGTAAAATAAGAAATATGTAATATTTAAAGGCACTTTAAGGTCATGAAGTCATGAAGTTATTTACAATCTAACCTGCTTATCAGGCCGTTTGTTTACGTACATTGCCCACCCATAGATAAAGCATACGTACAAATGTAGACAACAGGGCAGACTTGACTACTAAAAGATTGTTTAAGACTGCCTTGTATTCCTTCATCAGATAGTATCAAAGTAAATGAGGGACGGTTAAGGATATTCTGATAGTCATCATTACCAAATTGCAACATTGCCATGGTAATGAGAAATTCTTTACTATGTTCTAGACCAGTTATATCCAATTTGTGTTCAATACATTTTTTTATTTCTGAAGACATGAATGCAAAACATGATCAGCAATAGAGTGCTTTTTAAAAAATGTATTTTATCTTGGGATGTATAATAGAAGCTCATCCGGTCATTTTACTTGTGGCTTCCATGTCATCAGTGGACTGGTAAATTTTACCATTCAATTTCAACTAATGCCTTATCTCTCCCCATACCCTGCTTTACACCAACCCCTCTCTAAACCCATGAATGGGTTTATTTGCTTCTTACAAACCTTAAACTCCAGTATTCTATTCTTTCTGAAAACTGCAGACTGACATCTCCCTGAACCTTATGGCTAACTTTCCTACAACATTATCTAATCTGTCCATTAGTTTAACCTTGTTTCTCTCTTAGGCTCATTTCCCCATTATTCCTGTCTCCCTTGGAACATTTTCCACCCAAATGTATCAAAATAAATTCAGGGCAGAGTGATCCACTTTTCTCATGGCAATCAGGGCATAGTGGTCCACTTATATCACGGCAGTTCTGGATAGAACTACATTTTTAAAGAAAAAGGCTTGAGCAAGTGTTGGAAAAAGATAGCACTGCCTTCTAGATGCATAACTAAACACCACAGGCTCACATTAGAAGATTTGCTCTTTAACAAAGGTGTCTAGATTGTGTAAGAATTCTAAATCCTCTATTTACACTAAACACAATAGCAGTTATGTTTCACACATCAGGAATTTAGACTGATATTTAAGTCACACTTGTGTTCGATTTTTGTGTGTGTTTCTTCCTCACAACAGGTTGTACAGTCAGTTATCCGAAGACTCCTCCAGAACAGAAGAACTTGACATTTAATCTATCACAACTTTTACACCAATAATAGAGACAACCAAAAATCCAACAAACGTTAGATTCATAAATTCTCACCTCTATCAGGTTTGATTATGACATCTGGGGAACTTTTTTTAGATCCCCTATTAGAGTTATTGTATTTAGGGAGAGGATGACAGCCTGGAACGGGGGCGTGAATGCATGCCAGGCTGCTTGCCAATCATTTAAGTCTGCCCACTGAAGGGAAGACCTTGTTTCAGTGCTTTCTTCAGATTCCTAGTGCCCCAAATGTAGAGTAATAATGCAATTGTGTTATGTTTGTAGGGGCTAGTTCACTGGTGTCCCTAAATATGCGACACCAGCGAAATAAGTCGGGACAAAACCCGAAAATAAGGAATGTCCTGCCGAAATCAAAACAGTTTGGAGGCATGCTTGACAATCACTAGAGGTGATTATGCTTTTCCCACTTCACATGTACCTGGTAAATTAACAATTACTATACAGATCTGTTATATATATATTTCAGAATTTTAAAAAAATAATTGTTGAGAAATACCACAAATATTCTCATAAACTGCAACATATTGTTTAGTTGGTTTAAAAAGCAAAGAAAAAAAAAAACATGCGTTATCTTTGGTATTGGCACCTGTTCACCATCACAGACTAAAGCTATTTTTTTTACTGGCCTTTGATTATAGAGATCTAATGGGTTGGACAGCCTCTCAACTTTCAAGCACTGATGGAAGGGATGGCAAAGTCTGTAGGGGGCCAGAAGGTCTAGGATCAAGTGACTATGCCAGCACGGCCAGGGGTCTGACATCAGAGGGAAGCCGAGACTTGACAGTTTCACCACAAGGTGACAAACACAAACATATGCTATACGTCACACAAATCTGAAAGAATATGTGGCTGGCAAAGAGGGGATGTTCTGCAGTATCACTTAGAGAAGAAAGCCTTTAATGTTTTTACATTAATAATAGCTCTTTCTCATCAAACAGTAACCAATGACAAAATCATGACCTTTTCAATATCCTATGTTTGTATACTTGCAATCAAAGCTTAAAATTTTAAATCCTTTGCTACTAGCCAGGCTTTACAATTTACTTGCTTTTGCAAGCCATAGTATACACACCAGGGGTGAATTCCTACTTGCCAGGCTATATTATCATTTACTAGTGGCTAGTGGCGAGTAAACATTTTGAGCCCTGTCTGCAATACATTATTCTAGTGAAGTAGAGTAGATTTAGCATGGTAGAGTACTTTTTAAAAAATATTTTTATCCCACTTCTTGCTTTTTTTTTATTGGACAAAAAATTATGTTTCCATGGATGGAAGTGCTAAAAGCTTAAATGCTATTAAATAAAACTAAAATTAAAACACTTAACACTTTAATTTATTTTAAAGGAATTCTCTAGGCTGTAGATATTATTTATTTTAAAGAAATTATCTAGGCTGTAGATTTGCAGATAATGCATTTAAATTAAGTTTTCCTGGGAGCATTTGTGCCTACATTTACATCTGTTTATACTAGTCACATAAATCTCTGGCTTTCTTTATTTAGCTGACTCTAACTATGGAAATGATCTGAGAGCACCAATATTTGCGGGTTTTTTCTCCCCAACCTTCTTGATTGCCATACATCTTTTCATTCATTTTCCCCTTAACTTGCTTCCTATGATACTGTATTTTTGTTAGTTTTTTTATGCTTATTTCGATCAAGGAAAAATAAATTAATGAAAACTAAATCACATTCGGAAAAAGTTAGAGGCTGTTTTTAGTTTCTGTATTTTTGCTGATAACAATGGCTGTTCTGCCATTTTTAAGATCAGTACCATTCAGTTCTAAACTGTAGTTTATGGTGCTGAATGGCAATAAACTTAGCAGCAATATGAAACAATATGTTTAATAAAATCTACATGGTGAATGTTTACATGGTGTGTTCAATAAAACATGGCAACATTTCATTCTTTGTGTGTTATTAGTTTAAGCAGACTGTGATTGTCTATCGTTGTGACTTAGATGATGATCAGATCACATTTTATGACCAATTTGTGCAGAAATTCAGATCATTCCAAAGGGTTCACATACTTTTTCTTGCAACTGTAGGTCAGTAAATTCATAAAGAAACCAATCACTCCAACTAATGAGCCATCATGAATTAAAGATAGTCTACGACTAGTTACTACAAATGAGAAAAATTGCAGCTAAAACACTGGTGGTAGCTAAAGGCACAGTGCATGGTAATATGGAAAAAATGTTCCTTACTCCATTGAGGTATAAGTATTGATGAACAATGGGAGCCTACCATCTCGTTTCAGGGTAGGCCTGCCCATACATTATTGACTGGTCGCATTGAAAGGGTGATGAAGATGGGATCTTTTTTAATTTTTCAAAGGTTGAGGAGTGCAGTGAGATAGGAGAGAGTCTGGGTTAAAAGGGATTTTAGAGGAAGTAATGGCCCTTAGCATGGAATGTATTTTTATCCAGTATTGTATATTGTGTATCCCGGTCATTCTCCGCATCTCCAGCACACCAAAGGGATTCCAGGTGGAATCTGATGAAGAGCCCGAGGTGTTAAATACCCCATACTAATTAAATTATAATTAACAAAGTGAGTAGTCATGTCAGTAGGGAAAGAGCTCATGAAGGTAAGTATTTGTTCCCCTTCTATATGGGAGAATTGAAATTTAAAATCTCTAGACCATATCTTAGTAAAGAGAGGTCGTTTCTGGGTGGTGGTGTGCTGTATCAAACCATAAAATACTGAGATATAATGATTGATTGGCTTTGTTGGAGTACATATGCTCTCCCATTTCTTTGTTTCAAGGGGTTCAATAGGTTTGGGAAGCATTATTTGTTGGAGTACATATGCTCTCCCATTTCTTTGTTTCAAGGGGTTCAATAGGTTTGGGAAGCATTTTGTTAAGAAAAGTTATCTGGAAATATTGGAAACGTATGGTCATAGTTATCTGTGTTATATGTGCCAAAGGGATTATAGTAGATTGTTGAATCAAATGTTTTAAGCACAGATAAGTATTAGATGCTGGGGTAATTTGGGGGAAGGCCTCCTTAATCCTGGAGGGAACATTGGGTTACAAAAGATTGGAGTCAATGGTGAGATTAGGATTGATAGAACCAATGGCCGCCTATGTTTTCTCAATAATTGAAGTGTAGGCAATAGGGTGGGGTGAGACTTTGGGACATAGCACCATAATTTTTCCATGGCAATGAGACTAATCGGTTGGCAACAAATGATTTTTGAATGTGTTTCCAGTGTTTGATCACATCAGTCCAGCTATAAAGGCTAGTTAATCTGATTGCTAGGTAATAGTGATAGATGTTAGAGAGGTTTAGACTTGGGGTACAAAAGTGTTAACAAATGCGGCTTTATTTATTAGCCAAGATATATTTAATGAAAAAAACACATGAGTGAATGAAAAAAGGTTTTCAGGATTTGTATCTGGAAGGCCTGTAGGAGATAAAGTATGCCAGGGAACACGTTCATTATTAATATTTCAATCCTCCCTATTAGATTAAGATGTAACAAGTGCCAAATCTTGTTTAATAGAGGATATAAGGGGGTGGGGATTAAGGATGAAGAGGTATTGAGGGAATGAAGAGATATTTAATGGATATTGGAGGCCCATGCATATGGAAGGTCATTCTGTAAGAGAGAAACATCTCTTTGGGGTTTGGTGATAAGGATTTCACTCTTATCAAAATTCACTGTGAATCTAGACAGGAAACTGTACACATGGATTTCCTGTAACAAAACAGGGAGAAAAAAAGATGGGTCATTCAAGGAAAATAGCAAGTTGTCGGCAAAAGCCGACATTTTATGTTCTGTATCAGAAACATGGATACCCTGAATATCAAGATTGGCTCGAATAGCATGAGGAATGGTTCCATAATGACAATGAATAAAAGGGGGAGAGGGGGCATCCCTGGTGGGTTCCATTGCCTATAGTAAATGGGGAAGAGTGATGGCAGATGACCATCAGTCTAGCTGATGGTGTAGAATTAAGGGCTCTCACCCAGTTAGTCCATTTAGTCCCAAACCCATAGTACTCCAACACTGAAAACAGTAAGGACCAGTCCACCCTGTCAAAGGCTTTCTCCGCGTCTATTGCCAAAAGAGGATATGATATAGAAATTTGAGGAGATTGGTAGTATTATCTTTTGTTTCCCTGTGTGGGACGAATCCTGATTGATCAGGGTGGACTAGCTCCGGTTGCAGCGGTTGGAGGCATAAGGCAAATATCTTTGCAAATATTTTAAATCAACATAATGAGGGAAATAGGCCTGCCTAATGTCAAAGTGTCCTTGTCAGCTTGGGGATTAGGGTTATGGAGGCCTCAACCAGGGAAATGGGAAGCACCAGGTGGAAGCATAGGGAATTGAAGGCCATAATAAATAATTCATCATATTTGGCTGAGCCTCTGTCAGGCCCAGGGCTTTTCCCCAACAGTGTGGCTTTCACTGCATTTGTATATTCATCAAGAGTTAAATGACTCACTAAATAAGAGGTTGCATTCTGCAGGGTGGTAGTCTCAATAAACGCATTAACATCTGTGGGGGAAGGGGTAGAAGATTGGATGCTATATCAATTTTGGTAAAAGTTTTGAAATTCCACCACTATCTCCTCTGTGAGGTGCTTGATAGAACCATCATTTTCTCTAATCTTAGAGATGAAGTTGGACTGGTGACAAGCCTTTAATGCTCGAGCCAAGAGTTTTCCACATTTGTTGCCATGTGAGTAGACGGTGTGTCTAGTGAGAAGTATGGAGTGTTTCTCTTTCAATTTTGATCGTACAGCATCTAGGTTGTTGTTGTTGTGCTCAAGTGAATGAAATTGTTGATGATAGGATTCAAAATTCTGAATGTGTCTTAAAGCATTGTTACCGAACTGTCTTGACTCTTTGTAAGATGCAGTGCCATTTAACCACTTTGTGAGCCACAAAAGTAAGCATGGTATATGTTACCTTACCCTCCACATTACCTATATATGTGAAAAGTAGGGAGGCATAGATTAAAATAGCAACCCCTCATGATTTACATTTTTGGTAATTGCTAAAGTATCCAGTCGTGTATTTTGGGTTTTTGAGAGTGGGATATTTTTCCACTTTAAAATGGGACTACTTCTGAAAGAATATTAAATTAGCACAGTAGGGTCAGGGATACAAACATGTATTCCTGACCCTTTAGTGTTAAAAACACCATCTAACTCCCCTTGCCCTCCTTAAATATAGTAAAAAATCTTACCTGTATTACAGTCTGCTGCTGCTGGCTCTGCCCCTGATTCTCCTGCTTGGCTGACATCATCAGGAGTTGTGATCTGAGCCAATCACAATGTTTTCCCATTAGATTTGCTGAGACTGTCAAGGAAGCAGATCAGGGTCGGAGCAAGCACAAGCCAAACACAGCTCTGCCAATCAGCATCTCCTCATAGAAATGCATTGAATCAATGCAGCTCTATGAGGAAAGATCAGTTTTTCCATGCAGAAGGTAGAGACACTGAATGGAAGCACTTCTAGTAGAGATCTGAGGAGTGGCCAGTGGCGGTATCCATAGGCTGTAATGTAAACACTGCCTTTTCTTTGAAAACACAGTATTTACTGCAAAAAGCCTGATGAGAATGATTATACTCACCAGAACAAAAACAATAAGTTGCAGTTGTTCTGATGACTATAGTGTCCCCTTAAGTCTGCTCTTTGGCGGGCAAAGTCAGAAAAGGCCATAGACCTTTTCTTGGATAGATTAAACCCCCTGACGCTCAGAGATAATATCTTTATAGCAGTAATCGAAGATAATAAGAGTAACCACCTGTTTGCTAAGTAATAAAAATAAAAACGAAAACAAAAGCAACTATTTAAAAACAAATGAGACAGTGATTGTCTCCAGGACCTTTGAGGCTTAGGTAGGTGTTTTGGTAACCCTGCTGGAGGGTGTGCAGTTGCAAGAGATTGGCATCAGATCATCATACATTAAGTCCTATTTGGGATATCAGCACTAGATAAACCAAGCCTCTAAAGATATATATATAATAATTGCTTTAAAAACAATGGTTTGGGCATCAGGAACTAACTCTGCATAAGAGTACTTAAAAGTCCTTAAAGGAGTCAGTCTCCCACCATTTGGGTCTTGGATTTGGAGAAATGAGGATGGATGGTAGGTTCTCCTACTTGCATTTCCTCTGTGTCATCTGATATCTTTGCCTTTGTGGTGCTGGTGGTCAGAGGGATAGGAGACATAGTGTATCAGTCTACCACCGTAACCAGAGGTAGGTCTAGTGCTGTAATATATGCCGCAACATTTACTGCGGATGTGATGGAGTACATGGAGCGACCCTGGATTGACAGAAAGGGCGAATGAGTATCCCTAGCGATACTTGAGCACTTTAGCTTTGTGAGCCTCTGTGACTGGTTGGCGGGATCTTCTAGCCTGCGAGGTAGTTCAAGAGAGTTCTTGGAAAATACGGCTTCATTGTTTGTGAGGGCATTTATATCTGCTGTCCTGGCAGCACGGAGAATATTGTCTCTATCAGAATAATTGTGGAGTAGGCAGCTAATATCTCTAAGTGCAGAGGCTGCAAGTCCTTATTATGGAACCCCCAGTTGTCAATATCAGTGGTGTACTAATAGGTGGGTGGGGAGGGGGGCAGTCCCCCCCAGGTGCCACTTGTTATGGGGGTTTTTGTAGAGGGGGGCAGGGGTTTTTGTAGAGGGCAAAAGGTTTTTTTGTGAAATGGGTGTAGGGTTCTTGTAGAGCGGGGTGTAGGGGGTTTTGTAGAGGGGGAGGGGAGCAGAGTTTTTTGTGAAGGGGGCAGAGGTTTTTGTGAATGGAGTGCAGGTTTTTTTGTAGTGTGGAGGGGGATGCATGGTTTTTTGTGTAGGGGTGCAGGATTTTTGTAGAAGACAATTAAAAAAGCAAACAAATATTATAGAAAACATTACCATTTTTTTTACATTTTAATAGGGGGGAGGTGGGGAGTGTCAAACACATGATCCGCACCGGGTACCAATTGTCTAGGTATGTTCCTGGTCAATGTCCCAGTGAAAGTGAGATAATTGAATAGTTAGGTTGTTCACTTGAGAGGGCAGGGTTGTGAGTTTAACATAAACTTGTTCTTTGTCTTCCTCTAGCTCCACCATGCGGACTCCAAGATGTTGGAATTGAGAGTTGAGAGTTTTGCTTGAAATATAATTCTAGCTTACCCAGCATCTACGCAATGTCATCCTTAGAAGGCTTATGTTCCGGGAGTTCCCTTCAGGTCAGCCTCCGATACAGAGCATTATGAAGCTGCAGTGCTGCTGGGCCTTCTAGGAGTGGCGTGGGCACTATGATGGGTTGTTTGGTCTCGAAAAAACTTAGTGAGATTAGAGGAGCCTTCACAAGGCTTGAGGATATCCCTATGGTCAAAGTCTTTCCTCTTGTTGCCCACTGCTATAGTAGCACTCGACATTTATTTAGTGTTGCTTGCTTCAGCTCGGAGCTCTAATGAGCTGCAGCAACCCACTAGCACTGCGTGACCATGCGCCCTACTTTGTTTATTAATCTGTTGTCTACGAGTGTTCCCAAGTAATTCTTATGTATATCTAACTCCAACTTTATCACAAAATACATTGTTTTTCTTTTATCTACATCAAGCATGTCAAACACGCGGCCCACAATGGACATCTTTGCGGCCTGGCGAGCTGCGAGTACATGCTTGGTGTTAAATTTACCCGGCCAGGGAGGAGGGCCAGCGAGGGAGCTCAGTGTTCCTGCTCCTCGCTGCTCCCTTGTGCGCCGTCTGTAGTGAAGCCGGGCGCCGGAATATGACATCATATTCCGGCACCCTGAATTACTAAACTGCACGCGAGGGAGCAGTGAGGAGCAGATAGAAGATCCTCATGTGACCCTAGGGAGAGGCCCCACATCGGCTCCCAAAGGTAGGGAGCAATAAAGAAAATGGTGTGTGTGTCTGTCAGTGAGTGTGTGTGTCTGTGTATCTGTGTGTCTGTGTTTCTGTCGGTCTGTTTGTGAGTGTCTGTCTGTGAGTGTGTCTGTCAGTGTCTGTGTGTGTGTGTCTGTCAGTGAGTGTGTGTGTTGGTCAGTGTTGCATTGGCTGCGACTGGACAGTGGAGTACCTGGAGGTGCATGGAGGAATGCAACGCCAAGTCGCATTCCGACGTGACATCGACGCGATCCACCTTCACAGGGTTTCAAGAAGTAGCGGGAGGATCAGATTTGGCACAGGGTGCGGACGCCATTTGGGGTATACCAGAGGCCGGATTTCGGAGTTGCATATGGGCAGCGGCAATGTGAGTGGAGTCTGCTTGTTGGCTAGAGGGGGGGACTAGGATTTAGTATATGGGACGGACTGGGAATTAGTAGAGGGGGTGCTGTGGTTTAGTAGATGGAGATGCTGGGGTTTTTTTATACTGTACTTTTCAAAATAAACCTACGTTTCTATGAAAGTTTAAAGGAACACTATAGTCACCTAAATTACTTTAGCTAAATAAAGCAGTTTTAGTGTATAGATCATTGCCCTGCAATTTCACTGCTGAATTCACTGTCATTGAGGAGTTAAATCACTTTGGTTCTGTTTATGCAGCCCTAGCCACACCTCCCCTGGCTATGATTGACAGAGCCTGCATGAAAAAAAAAACTGGTTTCACTTTCAAACAGATGTAATTTACCTTAAATAATTGTATCTCAATCTCTAAATTGAACTTTAATCACATACAGGAGGCTCTTGCAGGGTCTAGCAAGCTATTAACATAGCAGGGGATAAGAAAATCTTAATTAAATAGAACTTGCAATAAAGAAAGCCTAAATAGGGCTCTCTTTACAGGAAGTGTTTATGGAAGGCTGTGCAAGTCACATGCAGGGAGGTGTGACTAGGGTTGATAAACAAAGGGATTTAACTCCTAAATGGCAGAGGATTGAGCAGTGAGGCTGCAGAGGCATGTTCTATACACCAAAACTGCTTCATTAAGCTAAAGTTGTTCAGGTGACTATAGTGTCCCTTTAAGGTTTGGTTTTTTTGCGGCCCACATACACTTAAACCTTGTTTATGTGGCCTGTGCTAGACTTTGAGTTTGACATTCTTGATCTACATTAAATCTCATTTGTCGCTTCTTACCCCAGTCTTGAAATCTTTACAGATCCTTCTGCTTAGAATGGATGAAACTACCTAATTTTGTATCATTAGAAAATATTGACTTTCAATACCCATGTCAACAGCACTAAAAAAAGGATTAAAGAGAAGTGGCTCAAAAACTGAACCCTGAGTTACAATTTTCTACTCTTTCCCAACATAAAACATCCATTAAAGGGGCACTCTAACCAGCACATCCATTGCATCTTTTTGTAGTGGTATTGTGCCGTTAACATGTTTTGTCTCAAACCACTGTCAAGTGTCACAAACATAGGGTTTCCTAGGTGCCCATGGCCCTTGCAGTCATTTGGCATATTGCTATTGCAGATGTTACACTTGTGCATTAGCAATATCAGTTTTGTGAAAATGTGGATGACAGTCATTGGCTAATAAGGCTGCAACGTTGATCCTTTTTTTGCTTCAGTAGATTTGTTTGGTAACATTATTAAAAAAAAAAAAGGCTCACAAAAGATTAAAAACAGTGGTTTGACTATGAACAGACTTTGCCCCCTAAGAACTTCCATGTGAATACCATCTGAGATTGGAACTTTGCGTTCGTTAGCTTTATTAAAATGTTTTAGTACTGTATCCTGTGTCAACATATCAAATATTTGCTGCAAGTCTTTGTATCAATGATTGGTATGCCTACAGTTTTTTTTACATACAGAATAAAAGCATGTAGTTTGAACTTTTTGCCTTTTTCTGATTCTCATTAACAAATATACCTATTTCAGTTTTCGAAGGTCCATCTCTTGCTTTTGCATTGCTTTTTTGTCACTTTTTTTTACATTATATAAAAGCCTTTTGTATTTGGTCTTGCTTTTCTCTCAGTGTTCATTTTTTAGTTTAGTCCATCTAATTATCTATTTGAAAATTCTATAGCATTTTTTGTATTTATACTAAAAAATAATGCAAAAACATGCTTTTCTGCAAAGCATCCTGAAAATAGAGCCTGTTCCCTGATGCAGCTCAGTAACCTCTCACTCAGGCTTTCAGACAATCAAAGCTCTACTATATAAATGAGTGGGACCAGCACTGAAAACTAAATGTAAACTATTTACTCGGACAAGTGCAGTAGTGGTGCAAGCACTTCCACTGACTTCAATGTTACTGCTCATGGAAATTATATGGCTGCCTTCAGTAATGCACATCATGTTGTGAATGGAAACTCTGGAAGGAGCTAGATCCTGCAGGTTTTACCTAGTAAACTTTGTTCCCTGACACGGTTCCTCCTCTTTTGTTAAACTATGTTAGAGCAGTTTAACACTAAATAAGTGTCCCTGGCTACCCACAGTCCAACCCCTTGTAGTCATACCCTTCATACTGTCGGTGTTACGTTTCCTTTTGTTGCCCAGGCTGTGACACAACCTGGGAAGGTCCATCAGGTGGAGAGGGACCCTTCTCTCAGTCCATCTCATCTCCTCAGCGGTTCTGATGCTGGGTGCTGTATTTCGTTTTGGGGGCATGGCTATGTGGTTAAAGAGACAGACTATAAAAAGGCTACATAGGGCATGGATCATTGCCCTGTTGTGGTTCTAATTCTAGTTCTCACTAGTGCTTGTAATTTCTAAATGTTCTGGTATTCTGTTATTTTGCTCTCGACTATTCTGACTATTCTCCATTCTGCTATCCCTTACTCAGCTATTGTTCCTTGCTTCCCTGCTTTCTGGTTTCCCTGACTCGGCTTGTTCCTTACCATTTTCTATGCAACATATGTAAAGCCTGGCACTCTAAGGACTGGTATATGTTTACTTACGCCTATTATCTTTTACATTCTGCGTGCTGGGTTACTAGGAAATCTTGACAGTCAGTTGGATCTTTGATAGGTTAAAAGCAGTCAGTCTGCCATTTTGTAGGAGTAGTTCCTTCTTTGTCTTATGTTTTTAGTTAGATATAGATGAAAATTAGAGAGAAGAGGAAGTGATTTGGAAAAGGTAAGTAAGGCGTGACAGTGCCTCTCTAAATACCGAAATACGCAGATTTTGGTCAGTTCTAGTAAGGCAGAAACCGAGAAAGACAGAGCACATTACCAGTCCTTAGGGTTGGCGTGGTGTAACACAATAAGGTACTCTTTTTTTCTTTTTTAGGCAGTCTGCATTAAATCATAAATCTAGCAAAAGGTCTGAAAGCAGAGGTGCACAAGTTGGTATAGCAAGCCAAAGTCAAGGATAATGAAGGTACCTGTAGAAAAGAAATTATCAAAAGACACTGAGAAAATAAATGAGTTATCGGATTCTAGAGAGAAACCACGACAGGGCAAGGCTCTATCTGTGCAAAGGGTTTACAAAGGCAATATGCCAGAATGTGTGGGTACGGTATCGCTAGTATGACACACGGGAACGTGCTTGGAAATTGATGCAGGAGTGGATCAAGCCATATAATGACAAGGGGAGACAGTGCCCAATGTTGGAAATGATGCCAGGTCAAGAAAGGAAAGAAAGAGAAAGAGGCTGCAGGGAAGACAGAGTGCAATCATGGAACATGACAATATGTATGTATGTATGTGTGTGTGTGTGTATATATATCTTTAAACGTACATATATGGTTTTATAAACCGAATCTTTCTACAATAGAACTTATCTCAAACACTATATAATTTACAAGAAAGAGGCTAAGTGTGACTCCACTGAATTTGTATCAAATATTTGCTTACTTGCTGGTGAGTGCCATTTTCCACCTTCTAATTCATGTTATGTCGGTTTTGATATACACAGAAAGATCCTCTTTAAAAAAGAGACAAAGCCAATTTAAAAAATAAAATCTTTGCTTAAGTATTTGTTTTGCACAGGAAATCGCTGACATAAGTAGTTTACCTGTCACAAGGGGTACATCCATTCATGAAAAAACGTGAACAAAAATTACTTGGCAAATTTTTAGGCAAATTTCCATCATGTGTCCTTAATGGGTTAATATGCATGCATGTGTGTGATCATCACTGTGATGTCACATGCATACTTACATAACTACCAATTTTTTCTTAGAAATCTAAGGGAAGCAATGATTGGCTAAAACATAACAGCTAGTTCCTGGTGTTACTGAGACAGTGTACTGGATATTGTTTGATGTGCTACCTGCATTGTTACTCTCTGAAGATAAACCTGCATTCCCCAAATACAGGCAGCATGTTTTCTATGCAGATACCATTGATGTGGAATTTTTCAAGCAGGTTTCATCCACTACTGTAGGACTCCCATGTTACATAACAAATACTTAAAAATGTAGCAGTGTATTTGGCAACTCTTTGCTAAATAGTTTAACTGGTTAGTTTTGTAGTAAGTGTGAATTTCCAAGAGTGAACGTGTTATGTTCTGTGTAATGTTACATTGTTTGCAGAGAACCTGTTACTGCAATGCCACCTGACAAGTGGCTCAATGCACTAAAGGAAGTGTCAGCAAGGTGCCAAATTTTGTAAATACTGAGTGTGGTGTCAGGTGCAGGAGAGGAGGGAAAGGAACAGGTGACTGGAAGAGGTTATTTCCTCCAGTGTGACATGTCCTTAATATGTTTGCTTCCCCTCACAGCTTTGTTTGTGGTAAAGCTTAATGGCCCATCTCCCTGACAATGACAATGCAGACTAGGTATTCACACCTTTCAGATCTCTCGTATGAAGTATTGGTAATTTCAGAAAACATGATCTAAAATTGTTCAATAAAAGAAAGAGAAAAATCGCTCTTTATCGTTTGAAAGTTTCAATTTCTTATTGGTCTGTTCACTTGGACAGAATATAACAAAACTCCTAGTAAAAACAAAACAAACAGACGTAAAGGGAATAGGGGGAACACTCAGAACATGCATTTCTTAATAGTAGAGAGGCTGTAAAGACTAAGATATATTTAGAATACACTTTAATGGAAGAACACACACAGTGTCAAATCTTACAAGACTACTTAAAATCAATGTAACAGTACCCAGAACACATTCACTCTTAGAATTTCACACTTACTACAAAACTAACCAGTTAAAGTACTTAGCAAAAATTTGCCATATACACTGCTACCTTTTTAAGTATTTGATGACGTAGCTTGGGAGTCCTACAGTAGTGGATGAAACTTGCTTGGAAAAATAAATAATGAAATGCAACACAATAGGGTGACAGTGCCAATCCTCGTTTATTATGAGGGATGACAGTCCCATGAATGCCATGTGTTAGCGTCAAAAGCCTTAACCATGTATCCATGATTAGACTGTGTTTGCAACATTAGCTCTACTCATTACTTAAAGGAATAGTTTGGGCACCATAACAACTTAATTCAGATGAAATTGTTATGGTGCCAGGAGGTCTCTGGCGCTGGCTCATCTTTTGGAGTTAGTCTGTTCACACATGGTTTAACCTCCAGGTCTGTGTTCCAGAGACGCTCTGTCCTCCAGTCTTTCTGCTACATGAAATCTTAGCTAACGTTATGCCCTGACAGTGGCTTTATTAGGAGTGAAAGAATGGATCACTGATATCACTTCAACAGTATTGATTAGGGCTGCTAAATATTGTCTGTTATCATAAATAAGTATAGGGAGAGAGATGCTTTGGAGATACTAGTCAATTTTTACATATTTACCCTCTTCTTCTTCCCTACATTTTACAAGCTTAGTTTAGGAGGGGCATTAATCCAGCCAATCCGCGTTCTAACCCAAGGTATGCTGGGAAATTGCATTGTGCATGCATTAAAGATCTTAACATATTCACTGTCTCAGATATAGGAACTAGAGAGGCACAGTTAGATTCGAGGTCCTGGCAGATTAAAACAGAAATGTGGCCCCTGTATTACACAGCCTGCATGGGGCAGAGGCAGTGTGACAGTGCATTATATTAAATAGTTACTCCTTTCGGTGGACAAGAAAGGATTAATAGTTGCTATATATCTCTTGGAACACAGAGTGTTAAACAGACATTAACTTTCACCATCTTCAGCAGTGAAGATGCTAATAAGCCTGCCTCTCTATATAGGCGTGAAGAGTTTAATAATGTCTGCCTCTCTATGTGGCAGTGAAGGGGTTAATAGTGCCTACCTATCTCTCTAGGAGTGAAGACAGAGTTTAATAGTGCCTGACACTCTCTGTGACAGTTAAGGGTTAATCGGAACACTCTGTGGATGTCTCTCTTTGTGGCAGTGAAAGGGGTTAACTGGGCCTCTCTAGTTCCTATATCTGAGACAGTGAATAGGTTACTTGGGCCTCTGTGTAAGTATATAAGTATTAACCCATTCACTGTGATGCATGTCCTTTAAAGGGTTTTCCAACCATCATGAACACATCTGCTTTTAGAAGTGGTCATGGTAGTAGGAATTTGTATGTGCAGCCTTTCTGCTTAAAACTCTGCTCATAAAAAGAAATATGCACTTTTTTGCAAGGGGATAGTTACACTCCCGAAAAATTACAAAATGTGTTAGCACTCAATCAGATAATAGGTGCTGGTATCCTGGCCACCCCCTCAGACCACAAAATGAAATATCCAAAATACAAAAATTGATACCACACTCAACATGAAGAAAATATAAAGATTTATTAGCAGTACATTGCCATATACCTGAATACAACTCCAATTTCTATATCACGAGAGTGAAGATATATAATCTTAAAGTGACAAGTGCCAAAAAATGACTAAGTGCTTAATATGTGCTTAAAGTGTTAATATTAATAAAATACACTATCAACGTATGTACAAATCTGTATACAGCAAGATCAATAACAAGATAGTAAGTGATTATTCCTACGGAAATTTTATCCAGTATACAGTAATTCCTGCAGGGAAATAATCTTATTTGTAGTTCACTAGTTGCTTTGTGTATGGTTCATTCCATCAAGAAAAGATAATTCAACAAAGAATTAATTTCAGCAGTGATCATATTTGATGTAACATACATTGGTTGTACTGTATACTATAGTAAAAAATGTTTGCAGCACAAGAATTCCACGTAGCAAAAAGATGAGAGCAAACAGCTAATATCTCCCTATATTGTAAAAAAAGTGTATACATCCAAATTATTTTATGTGCACAGGAGGTACCGGTATATATATATATATAAAAAAAAAATCTAGAAAAGGAAAAAAAAGAGAGAGAAAACCAGTCCGAATGTTTATATACATATATCCTTACAGGAATGTGGATTAGATCTCACCCCGATGTACTGCATCTTTGACTCTTGAATCTAGGAAACTATGGAGATGGGTGTAAAGTCCAATTCCTCTGGCTGTATACAGTTCCAGTTGTGTTCTGGCTGTGTGTGATAAATAAGATCCAGGGCTGCGCGCTCGAGAATCACCTCCCTTCAATGGCCCAGGTTAAAAGAAAACAATAAAAGTAGGCTGATATTGCCCCCAGAATGAAAGTCCAGATGTTCTTCCCACATGATGACGTCATGTTACACTCCCGGCCCATATGATTGAGGCAGCCCATAACTCTGTTTCTGTCTAATGTAAGTTTTGTGCAAACCTTACATCTGTTGTAAGCACGCTAGACCTAGTTAATAGTGACCAATAGGGCATACTAAAACTAAAGCTACAGCAGGGTTATGGATGAAAGGTTTATAGTAACCCTTTAAGTTGATGGGTTGAAATCTTCCCCGCCTTGTTAACTCGGATATAGTACTTGACTCACAGTCGCAATATTCTACCTTAAGCAGGTTAGCCAAGTTAATTTTGCATAGAATGGTTTTAATTTGGAGAGGAGGGAGTCGGAGAGGTGAAGATAATTTTGAAAAACTGTAACTCTCCTAACCAAGAGGATATTTGTATCCATGACTGTCTCTTCAAACATGACGTATTGCATATTAAAAGTCCCCGTGCAACAGCTTTGTGTGCTTGCCAACTAACTTAGTGGAAACCTTAAGGGATGTACACTATTTGGATGAAAATGAGGCAATTTCCTCACGTAATTGCTTAGTAAAATCAGGATTTTGAAAAAAAATAAAAATAGACAGGATTAGTTAGGTTACCAATGACTTTTGGATTTATAGTCAAAATGGTATTATAGCTTTAGTAATCACTGGTATATGATCAGACCACAACAAGAACCCTAACATAAATGAGCAAAAGAGGGAAATTAATAAAAAAATTCTTAAGTAAATATTATATTATACACTGGAGTAGAAAAAATACTTCCTAACTTGAGGATGCATAAACATAATAGAGGCCATTCTTATCAAGCATTTAAAAATAAACTTGGGAACATGGAGGATCTCCTCCATTGTATGGACCAGGCTGACAAGTATAGTGAGGGGTTTAAAATAAAACTGAAGTTTCCACACACAAGTACCAGGACCTGCTGGACTTTCTCCATTTTAAAGAGTAAGTGTTCTAAAAAGTGCAATGGGGAAGATAAACATAGCAAGCACTTTAGAGAACCGAGACTAATAACTGTAAGTGCACCAGTGAACCATCTAGGTCCCACACATCCTTAAAGAGGTTTATTTATAAAATAAAAACAAGAATAAAAACAAGAATAAAACTTAACTTAACACAGATGTCCAATATTAGCAAAAAAAAAAAAAAAATGTGTATCAGTATGGAAAAAATGAGAAAGTCCAACATACACACTGGCAAAAGCATATTGAGCACAATATTACAAAACAGGTAACCACAGGTAAGTTCACTTTTGTGCTCTTTTCCACTCAGGTGAGAGGACTGAGAATTTCAGTGAACACTTCCCTGATGTATTAGCAATCATGTCCCATTGGTTTAACATGAACTGCCTAACCTCCGCTGATTGTATTGCCGTTGTAGATTTATTTCTGCGGACAAGAATACATAAGGGGAATACTCAACAGTAAGGAATATGGTGTTTCCTTAAAAGCTTTGTTGCTGGCTGGAATAATTTCCTCTTGCTGACTCTTGAATGTCCTTCTTGGAGTGGTAAGTGTGCTGAATTTGTTCCTTTACATGAAATAAATTAATCTTCAAAAGCACATTTTGTGGGACCATATGTGGCCCCATGGCTGAATGACCCTGCAAATGCAATATAGGTGAAACATGCCCTGATGTAAATCAGGGGACAAGGCCAGAAAAACACCCATTGCAAAGGCTTGCAGAGAGGATTTCAATAAGAATTCGGGCACACCTTGTAGACTTAACTTACTTTGACTGGACCTTCTAGATCCATAAGCTTGGCCTCATATATCTCCAGCTGAGTTTTCATCTGTCCACAAGGCTGTTCTGGGCCTCTACGTACTCCACAAACATTGTCTCTGTGTGGTCAGTGTCCAGGCCTAAACCTGGATGTCTTTTCTGAGCTTGTTAACTGAAGATACGAAGGAGTTTTTACGTTTGTCTAACATTGCATTCAATTAGCACTGAAAAAGGTTGGGTGGGGCCGGGCCTGGCCGAGCTGACTGGTGGCCATGTGCCCTAGTGTAACATTCACTAGGAAACCCAAACACGCAGACAGGACAGAGTAGAGAGAATTGCAATACCGATCCTTAGATGGTCGGGTTATGCAAAAAAGTATAGTCAAAACACGAGCCGAGGTCAAGGAAAACAGAGAGAGACGGAATAACAAGAGTTAAAGCCAAATATCAGTAACCAGGAAATCCAAATAAGTGCAACGCTCAATGGTAAACCAAAGGTCACAACAGGGCACTGAGGCAAGAGAGGGGTTAGCTTATATACACACAGGGTGTGTCTGATTGGCTAACCTCCAATTAGTGTTAACCACAACACGTGGGAGGAGTTTCTTCCCTACCTTGTAGTCTCTGAGGTCATCACTGTGTGCCGGGTCACATGACCGGGTTCAGCAGACATATAAGGATGCTGCTCTGGAGAATGCAGCGTCAGACACACTGCCAGTCTGGAGACAGGGATCAGATGACGCTGCTCGTGGTGACGAGGTAAGCAAGGTCACCATGAGCGGCACAGGGGGAGGGGACCTGACACCGAGCTCTTGAAAATGGCACAAAAGGAATGTCCCGAGAGCTCCAAAGTCAGATTTTTTAACAACACTGTATGGAGAATAACCCCAGCTCTAGTTTGGTACCCGCAAGTAACCTATTGCACACCGGGAGCAGACACTGACATTCCCAGCCTACTCATCCCTATGAGCCTGGATTTATGCGGCTGTTGAATGGGGCCCGGCAATACAATGATTCACTCTAACAAGAAACCATGGTGGGAGGTTGACACTACTCAAGAGATACCTACCTACATGGAGAAACCCTCTGGGGCTTATCCCGGCATCATGGTGATGGTTTGCACTGAGGCTGGTGTTCCCGCGTTAGTCCCACGCTGATTACCTGCACTGGCAAAGGGTGCCCGAAGAGCAGCCTGCTAGTTGACCAGAACATACGGACATATGCACACTTCCACAGGGGCACCTCTAGATGCATTCTCAGGCCCGGGAGTGGCTGGGCCACAGACAGATTTCCCGTATCGACTGTGAGCTGACGTTCTGGATCTTCGGCCTCTCGGTTTAGAGGGGGGCCCGGAGGGATTTGTCCCCACTGCTGTGAGCCCTGCGGCATAGGACTATACATGTCCCCAACGGACCAGTGTTGTCTGAAATGGAAAAATCAATTAAAGTATTGATTATTTCTTTGTGTATCTGCCCCTGGCCAAATCAATGAAACAATGCGTGCACGCTCCCTGAAGTAATTCACACCAGACACAGGTTCTAGGTTGTTGAATAACTTGAGGCAAGTTTATTCAGAGGGGACGGCAAGTCCCTTTTAAAGCAAAATTACATCATAAGCATTGTCAGAGATAACATGGACTAATACATCAATAATTGGTTAGGTGTTAAGTGGTTGCTTCAATGCTCTGCCTACTGTAGGTGATGTCACCGGGGCCATGAGAATCTCCCACGGTTTCCCGGCGCCATCTTGGTGCACGAGGTAGTTAGTTAATGTTAGGAGGGAGAACGGAAGGGGGAGGGGGAAGGAGCTAGAAGCTTCCAGCAGCCATCTTGATTATAACGTGTGTGCTTAGCTATATATATATATATATATATATATCGTGAAATGAGTAAATAGACATTTTTCACTAACTAGGAAATATGTGTAGACCTTATTTCCACAACAGTCCCCCCTAAAATGGCTATTTACCATAACAACTGCTACTGTCCCTAATATGTCCCTAGCTGCCTGCAGCTCATCTGTCTTAACAAGCATCGAACACTTCACTCCGTGGGTAACCCGCGGTGGCTAGTCCACCACATCTCCACACGTGAGACTCGCCTGCCAAGACAGACGCTTTCCCTATACTGTCCCTACAGGAAAGCAGTTGTTTGTTTGAACTGATGTGATTGAAGGGGTGTATGTGGAGTATCATCTTCGAGGTCTGTGATGTCTTGGTGTATGAAAGTAGGGGTCACGCCATCTATAGTCTTGTCTACCGCTTTCTGTAAGTAGTTCTGTATGCAGGGGAATATGCAACAGGTCAAAAATAAGAAAATGACGATCATTATGAGAACAGCTGTCCCCACCTGGAAGAGGGTCCTTTGCCAACCATTCATCCATCCAAACCATCTGTCCCAAGTGTCAGTGACTCCTGAATTTTTCTTTAGCTCGTCTGCAAGACTATCTAGCTTTTCTATGGCCATGGTCACCTTACCATTGGGTCCAGTGTTGTCTGGAATGTATGTGCAGCATGTCATGGTCTCAGGGAGGATTTTACATACACCCCCTTTCTCAGCTAATATCATATCTAGGGCCATTTCTGAAATGTCATTTGGGTAGTGGCTTGCAGTTGCTCTGCCAGGCCCTGTAGGGCATCCCTAGTGTAGTTGACAAAGCGCTGTTGATTATAGTAAATGTAGTTAATCCAATTGACATTTTTGTTAGCAGTTATCATTGGAATTAGGGATTCAAATCCTGCAGCCACTTCATCTCTTGCCTTGAATTCGTTAGGCACCCCCCTTGGCACACCTATGGCATCAATATACACATGGGGGTCGAAGCTCCCTCGGATAGGAGTCTCTCGTTTAGTTCTAGAGTGTACATGTGTGAGGTTTAACGTGTTATGGTCACTATCTGGAATGATATGGATAGGCATTATGACTTTAGTTAGGGCACACTCCCCCCACCATTGCCCAGTTAATTGGGACCTTAATTGTTTATCACCACATAACCAGTAGATATCACCGATTGTCTTTGTGTGATCCATTAGCAGTGATATGGGTGGATTATGGTAAGTTGAGCAGTATCCTGATGGGAATTTGCCCAGATACAAACCGGTGTTCTTAGATATTGTGTAACATGTGTAATTACCTGGGTAGATGGTGACTCCATCAGGTGGTTTTACATGTCCATGAGTGATCGGGTAAATTTTCTTCCATGATTCACATGTTGAGGAGTTGGTGATGGACTGTGTGTAAAGACTCAGAACACATGATTCTACTTCAGGAGGTAAGTTCAGAGGAACTGTGCCCAGATGGGACCTGGCTCCTCCACACACGTAACAATTAGTTCTATTGTGTGAGTTGGCATTGTACCTCATCCATTCTAGCCACAAATTAGTGTCTGAAAAACCAGTCTCCACTGCCATAGTGTCTTCGAAGGTGGGGTTGGCTATAGCTACCATGTCATGTAGGGTCTTAATATGTGGTTTTAATGGGTTAACGATCATGTGAGTGGTCCCTACCCAGTCTGGGGAGGTGAGCATGTCTTGTAGGTAAAACGTCCCCAATGCATTATGTGAGCCACCTCCCTTCCAGTACATCCCCATCACATATTCCCCCGCGTCCCTTGGACTAGGGTGCTCTATATTTAGGGTAAGTTTAATGGGAGTTGACCCTGTGGGTTTACTCAGAGTCATTCTAGAAAGTAGGGGCTTCCCGTCTTTGTCAAGTCGGTCTAGTGCAACCTGAGGTCTGTAGCCCCATGGTCTACCTGTATTCCACCCGGCAGCTTTCCATGAACTACAATGGTGTCCCCAGGCTCCTCCAGTCACACAAATGTATGGGTCCTTTTTGTTAGGTATGTCTTTGTATATGGCTGCATGTTGTGTCTGCGGGAATGTACAAGTAACTATGTCACAGTAATCAAAGGTGTATGTGGCCACATCAGTATTAGAAGAGTTGTACCAGAAAGTGTAAACGTGATTATCTTTGGTTATGGCCACTTGCTGGGCCCAGGCAAAGTGCAACAACACAAGAAAACACAAGACACATAATAAATTAATGTTTCAACAGGATCAGCTTCTTCTGGAGTAGGCAATTTTTTGCAATGTGAAGCGTGTATCCAGGAACTTTTCCCAGCTAGTTTAACTGACGTTGCTGTAATCAGGAGCACTTGATAAGGACCATCAAATCTTGGTTCTAGGGTGTGTTTTCTGAGGAACTTCTTAACCATAACCCAATCACCCGGAAGCAGCTTGTGTGTACCTGTATTCGACTCAGGATCTGGAATAGAAGAAAACACTTGGCATGTATCTTGGTCAAGGCATGTGAGAGGGCAGTCACATAGTCTACCATAGCGTCTGACTGAATCTGAAGCTGTTGGGGAAAATAGCAACCTAACCTGGGTGCTGTACCAAACAAAATCTCATAAGGTGACAAACTGTATTTTCCTCTGGGAGTGTACCTTACACTGAATAACGCTAGTGGGAGACTCTCGGGCCAGGGCATGTTAGTTTCTTGTGACATTTTAAGCATTCTGGCTTTCAGAGTGCCATTCATGCGCTCTACCTTACCACTACTCTGTGGGTGATATGGTGTGTGGAATGCAAGGGTCACCCCCAGTGCTGACCAGACTTCCCGTGTTAGCGAGGCAGTGAAGGAGGTCCCTTGGTCACTTTCAATTACTTCTGGAACCCCGTAGCGGCAAACAATTTCTGTCAAAAGGTACTTGGCTGTAGTCCTCGCGGTGAGATTGGTCACTGGGAAGGCCTCTGGCCATCCTGAAAACATGTCCACTATAACCAATGCATATTCATAACGTCCGCTCTTTGGCATCTGAATGTGGTCAATCTGAATCCTCTGGAAGGGGTATTGTGGCTTGGCTAGATGATTAGGTGCAGTCTTTATGACCTTTCCAGGATTGCATTTAGCACATATAGTACAAGATTTGCAGTAATTCTGTGTTAAGGTAGTGATGCCTGGTGCTTCAAAATACTTGTCAATCAGTGAGTTCATCAGGAGCTTTGACAGGTGGGCTGGCCCATGGGCCCATTGGACCACCGCTGGGTACATACTTCTAGGTAGGCAGAACTTGAGATTAATGGTGTAAACTTCATCACGGAGTATTGCTCCTTTGTTCTTCCAACTTTGTTTCTCCTGAGGAGTGGCAGCAGCTTGTTGTTCCTTCAGCAGCCTGAGATCTGTAGGCAATGTTTGCATAGTGTAAATGGGTAATGTATCTGTGGCCACTCTTCTGTCCACTTCCCATCCTTGTCGTGCTGCCTCTTTGGCTGCCTGATCAGCTAAGCTGTTGCCACGTGCTTCTTCTGTGTCTAATCTTCCATGAGCTTTTACTTTCAATACTGCCACTTCTGCTGGGAGTTCCAATGCGTCCATCAGCTCTGCAATGGCTGCCCCATGTTTTACTGGGGTACCGGTGGCTGTAAGAAATCCTCTGGTCTTCCAAATTAAGCCAAAATCGTGTGCCACTCCCAGGGCATATCTTGAGTCCGTATAAATGTTGACACGTAGACCTTCGGACAGTTTGCAGGCCACAGTCAAGGCTGTTAACTCGGCCTCTTGTGCAGACTTAGTTGGTTGTAGGGCAGCTGCTTGTAATATTTGACATCCTGTGGTGACTGCATATCCAGTGTGGTATTGTCCTTGTTCATCAGCAAACCTTGAGCCATCCACAAATAGTGTTTGATCCGGGTTGAGTAATGCAGCTTCATAAACAGTTGGTAGGTGTGTAGTTTCCATTTTCATTTGTTCAAAACAGTCATGAGGGATATCAATGAGGTTGCAGTCTATGGTGGGTGGGTCCTCACAGGCCTCTGTGTGGTACCTGGAGTATCCTGTTGTGCAGTAGTTAATGGTCTTTTTATTTATTCCCGTAGAAGTCAGTTGTTCTTGAGACATTTGGTTCCAGGTTTTGGCCATCGGGCCTAGGTTCTCCCATGAGGTGTCGTGGGATCTGGTGAGGGATATGTGTGGGATAGCTGTTTCCCAATGGTGGTAGAGGTGTGCTACATTATCTGGAAGGTGAACCAAAATGAGCATGGTACCTGTGGAGTCCCAAAATAAGTCAGTCAGGGTAATCTGAATTTCTTTGAGCTGAAATAGTTCTTCCTCATAGTCCACATCAGGGCTTGGTACGTCCCTAAACCACAAGACACAGTGGAGTAGGGCTTCTGATTGTTCATCATGGGGGGGTGTGAATACAGGCAACTGTAAATCTGCTCGAACCTCTGGGTTGATATCCAGGCTGTACCAGTGATGCACAATTCCCCCCTTGGGAAGTGGCAGAAGAGTGGCTGGGTTCAGGGAAAGGCATCTCTGGAGTTTCACATTATCAGGGAGGAGTAAGGAGGTCTGTAGGCGAAGGTGATGTTGGGAAGAAAGGTGTTTAGGTCGAATTTGCTGCAGGATTGCAGTAATGTCGTGAGGGGCCAACACTGTAAGGTGATGGCCAAGAACAAAGTCATTGGTCTTGTCCAGGAGAGCGCTGGCGGCAAACACTGCTCGGAGGCAAGAGGGGCTACCCCTTGCAACAGGATCAAGCATGCAGGAAAAATAGCCAATAGGGCGTTGTCTTGATCCATGTTTCTGGGTGAGGACTCCGGAAGCATGACCTGATTTTTCGGAGACAAACAGGTTGAAGGGAAGTTGGTAGTTGAGTAGGCCCAAAGCAGGTGCAGAAGCAATAGCTCTTTTCAGAGTGTGGAAACAGATAATAGTGTCTTCTGTGAGATGAAAGGGCTCACTCCTGAGGGCATCATAGAGTGGCTGCATGAGCTTTGATGCTTCAGGTATCCAGGACCTGCAGTACGTGATAAGACCCAGAAAAGCATGGAGAGCCTGGTGATTTGCAGGTAATGGAAGATGCAGAATGGCTTGTACACGTTGAGAGGTTAAATGTTTGGTGCCATGGGAAAGGCAGTGTCCCAAGAAGACCACAGAGGGCCGGCACCATTGTAACTTGGATTTTGAGGCTTTGCAACCAGCTGCAGCAAGGAAACATAGGAGATCTTCTGAATCACGCTCTGCAATGAGCAAATCAGGAGCACAGAGAAGGAGATCATCAACATATTGAAGCAGGACGACATCCAAATGAGACTTCTGCCAGGGATCCAGCACCAGGGACATGGCGTGAGCAAACTGTGTGGGGGAATTCTGAGCCCCCTGAGGCATAACAGTCCAGGTGTATTGCTGTCCTTCATGGGTAAAGGCAAAGAGAAAACGACAGGAAGGGTCAAGGGGGACACTGAAGAAGGCATTAGCTAGATCCACCACGGTGAATATTGTTGAAGTAGGTGGGACTTGGGATAAGAGGGTGTGGGGGTTAGGAACAATTGCGGAGTCTTTTATGGTTACATCATTCACAGCACGGAGATCCTGCACCATGCGGTACTGGTCAGGCTGACCTTTAACAGTTCTCTTTTTGACAGGAAAAAGTGGAGTATTGCATGGAGATGTACACTTGATGAAGGCACCTTTGGCAAGGAGACTTTCAACTTGTCTGGTAATGGCTTCAGCTTGTGCAGGCTTCAGGGGGTACTGTGGCCTGCGAGGAGGCAGTACCCCAGGCAGGAGCTGGACTAAGACTGGGGGCACATGTAATCGCCCAATATCATCCGGGCCAGTGGACCAAAGTTCTTGAGGGATACGATCCAGAGCACTGGGGGCCTGTGGGACCCGTGTATCCCCTGTATTGTCAGTTAGGTTTAACAAAATAGGGAGTGAACAGAGGACAGAGGTATCCTTTTGTGATAAGGGGGTTGTCAATTCAATCTGCCCATCTGCAGTGAAGGTAATGGAGGCCTGGAGCCGAGAGAGAACATCGGCACCTAGGAGGTTAATGGGGCAGGTAGAGGAAACAACAAATCGGGAGAGGATGTGTGAACCTACGTGTAGGAGCTTAGTAAGGGGGTTGCTGCGTGGTGTACCATCCAAACCAACACAGGAAACATCAGTGTCAGATAAGAAAGATGGGTCTGGCAGGTCTTGTTCCCTAAGGACACTACGGGCTGCACCTGTGTCAACTAGGAAAGTGGTGGGGTGGCCCTCCACAGGGAGAACTACAGTAGCTAAAGGGCCCCCCCCATCCCCCGCAGACACTGCCATGGCAGGGGTTGCTGACACAGGCTTGCCGGTTTCCTATTGCAATAAATCCAAATGGGCCTGGTCTGGTCCCTGGTACCGGCGGGAAGTGGAAGGAGGGTTAGCAGAATGCATGGGGGGACGGGATGGGCGGAGGGTATGACGGGGTTGGCCGTCTAGGAAATCATCATTGTCATACCCTTCAGCGGAGGGTGAAGTATATGCACGAGCTTCTGATGCAGGGAGCCGGGCTTGAGTGTATTCAGGAGGAGGAGGAGGAGGAGGGTGGTGGGGGAAGCTGAGGCAATTGCGGATGGGGAAGGGCGGGGAGGTAACCAGGGGAAGGGAAGTTGTAGCCAGTGACATGGGGACTTTGGTACCGGGGAGTTTGCTGGCGGAACACTCTAGGCTGTGGGCAATCTCTTCTAAAGTGGCCTGGCTGATTACAATTAAAACAGGTCCGGATTGTCGTGATAGTCCGGTCCCGGGGGAAAGGGATTGGTGCAGGCAGTGTCTGGGGTGATTGAGTGTACTGTTGGGGGAACATCTGAGGAACTTGGTTAGAACCAGCAAGTGGTGTGGAGGTGGTGTACATCAGCGGACTAGCCCTACGCTGTGTGGGTTGTAAAACAGATTCTAAGCCCTTGGCTACCAACAAAAGGGTGTCTAGTGGAATAATTCTATACTCAGGGCGAGCTAAAATCAACCCCTTACGAATGTGTTCTCTCAGTCCTGCCACAAAAGCTGCAGATAGCATCTGGGTGTGTGCCTTATTGTAAGTGCTGAACCCTAAGTCCGAGAAAGTCTGAGTCAACCTAGAGTGGTACTTTTCAACAGTCTCAAGTTTGTCCTGTATTATGTCATTAATGCAAGTAGCCTGGTCAGCCAGTTTATCCTGCGCCCAGGCGCGAAGTTGTTCGCAGAAAATTTCACCAGAACGAAAATCAGTATCAGAAGTAAGTGGAGCGTCACTAAAGCTCCGTTCCATGATTGGCCAGTATGCATCTCCAGCCTTAATTTCACATAAACTAATAAGATCCCGCCAAGCAGCGGAATATGTCTTACGGATCTGAGCCATCCTGCGGAAAAAGGGCATGGGGTGTTTCTCAGGATCAGGGAGTGAGGTCACAAGGGTAGCGGCTTGGGAAGGGTTCAAAGTAACATACATAGGTGGTGCACCATCCGCACCATGACTAATCTGAGTATACCCCTGGGGAATGGAGTGCCGTTGGGGAAGCCTTCCCCCCCCCTGTGGGGTGAGCTCTGGTCCACCACAACGACCTCCTCGGGCACCACCGGACTATGGTGAAGAGTAGCCTCAGGGGTAGCTGTAGCGGGGGCAACTGGGAGGGCGGTAATAGGAGAGGTAGCAGGGTGGAAGCCCGAGGCTTGGGGGGAGGCACCCATCGCATAGGGCTGGTCCGAAGTCGCAGACACCTCGGACCCAACTACCATGATTGGGTAACTAGTGCTGGCGGAAGGGACACGGGGAACTAAAGCCGTGGAAGGGGCCATCATGGGGGCCGGCGGGGCTGGGCGTGAGAGGTGGGTGTTTAGGACATGAGCAAGAGCAGAGATTGGATCGGGAGGCTCGGGGAGGTTAGCGGGAGACAAGGGAGGGATCGAAGGTTCGGGGGGAGGAGGAGGAGGAGGTATATCAGTGGGAGGCAGTGCAGGGATCGCGGAGTTAACCAGGGAAGTGACAGCAGTGAAAAGGGCGGATATCGGGGTAGACAGGTCATTAGTCATGGATGCGTCAAGGGTTTCCGGGGAAGGGGTTGGAGGGATTGGAACAAGGGGCTGTGACAGAGCAACGTGGGCGGAGGCAAGGGACGGCAAACCAATCAGTGGAGGAATAGGCAACGAGGTAGGGGGGGGCCGGGACTTCGGGAGGAGGAGGTAACACTGGAGAAGGGGATGGAGAGGTGGTGACAGGAGGTTGGGTCAGGGCGGTGAGGGCAGAGATTAGGGACGGTAAATCGGCCGTGGGAGGGAGGGGTAACGAGGTAGAGGGGGCTGGAACTTCGGGAGGAGGAGGTAACACTGGAGAAGGGGATGGAGAGGTGGTAACAGGGGGTTGGGTCAGGGCGGTGAGGGCAGAGATTAGGGACGGCAAATCGGCCGTGGGAGGGAGGGGTAACGAGGTAGAGGGGGCTGGGACTTCGGGAGGAGGAGGTAACACTGGAGAAGGGGATGGAGAGGTGGTAACAGGGGGTTGGGTCAGGGCGGTGAGGGCAGAGATTAGGGACGGCAAATCGGCCGTGGGAGGGAGGGGTAACGAGGTAGAGGGGGCTGGGACTTCGGGAGGAGGAGGTAACACTGGAGAAGGGGATGGAGAGGTGGTAACAGGGGGTTGGGTCAGGGCGGTGAGGGCAGAGATTAGGGACGGCAAATCGGCCGTGGGAGGGAGGGGTCCTGGGTCAGCGGGGAGACAGAGATCCGGAGGAATAGGGCCGGTGGAAAGGGTATGGGTCAGGGGAGTTGGATGTGTAATAGACGGAGAGGGTGAGGGAACGGGAGTTACTAGGGAAGGGGTACTCGGGGTTGAGAGGGAAGCGGAGGAGGAGGGTGGGACTTCAATGGGTAAGGTGGGGAAAGCCATGGCAGGGTCCGGAGTGGGGACGGTCACTGGGAGAGGTAGCGAAGGACATAAAGGCTGAGGGGCTTCGGCAGGCATGATGGAAGGATGGCTGATGGAAGGGGTTGGGTCATAGGAGGGTTGAGGCATGGGAGTAGGTGGGAATGAGTGAAGTGGGACTGGATAATAGTAAGCACCATCCGCACCAAGTACGGGGCACAGGGGAGTGGGAGCTGAAGGCACACCCCCGGAGGGTGGGGTTTGTGATGTGACGGGAGAAGCAGGGCGGGAATTAAGTGTTGCGCTCCGGGCGCCATCATAGGGCGGTGGTCGGGGAACAATAGAAACAACATCATCATTGTGAACACTTCTATGATAAACATACACAATTTGGCCCTCGAACTCCAGTTCTTCCTCGACCCATCCTTCCCGTTTCAAACCTCTAGCTACCCGATACCAAGCCTCTGCAACCTTCGTAAGTCCATTATCCAACAACAACCCTTCCTTGTCTATGAGTAGCTTTCTCCAAAACTCAGGCTGCAATCTCCCACTAGGCAACATCTGGAAGCCACACACCTTAGCAATCTTTTTAAGTTTCAACATTGCATCTTCCCCTGCCCTTTCTTTCACAATGTCACAAGCTAGCAAGCCCTTAGCAGGTCTAGCGTGTTCCTGTCCCATTTTTGAGTAACCAAAGCGTGCCACACGTGAAAGACAAAGAAGTAGAGAAAGTATAAGGGGGAAAAAGAATGTCTACAGTGCTCGACTGCCACGAGAACTTGAGCCCCGTGCGTCTTCCCCAAACGTAGACCAGTCACGGAGATCCGCCCACCCGGGGTGGTGGTCACGGACGGGAGCGAATGAGCATGGGTGACTAACACAGCTCTGGGCAACAGGCACAGGAAAGATAAAGAACAAAGGAGAAAATGAACGTGGCTGCGCTAATGAGAAGACATTTACAAAAATCACAAACATACAAATGAGCGTAAACTCCGGAATCCAGAACTAACCACACAATACACACACACACACCGAGGGTACCCACACTGTAACAACAATTAAACAGAAACCACAGAATGATAGAGAGCAAAATAGCCATGTACATGTTAACACCACCGGTGTCAGATATTCAGGGTATAACAATCCCCAGCCTTCACCCACCAGGCTGGTCCCGGCAAAACACTGGTACCAAAGGAAATACTGCAATAATCAAACAAAAATCCCAGCCCCACCGGCTGCAATGCGTTCCCTGCCCGCTAGGCAGTCAAGCTAACATAAAAACCCAGCCCCACCGGCTGTAATGCGTTCCCTGCCCGCTAGGCAGTCAAGCTAACATATAAAACCCAGCCCCACCGGCTGTAATGCGTTCCCTGCCCGCTAGGCAGTCAAGCTAACATATAAAACCCAGCCCCACCGGCTGTAATGCGTTCCCTGCCCGCTAGGCAGTCAAGCAAACATATAAAATGCGTTCCCTGCCCGCTAGGCAGTCAAGCAAACATATAAAATGCGTTCCCTGCCCGCTAGGCAGTCAAGCAAACATATAAAATGCGTTCCCTGCCCGCTAGGCAGTCAAGCAAACATATTTTAAAGGTATAATAAACACACACACATAAATAAATACAGGAGGCAGATAGACAATCGACAGGTTCACTTAAAAAGGGCGCACCGGATGAGTTAATTACCTGTCTCTAGTAGCCTTCTGGAAGCCGGAAGTGGACTCGGAGACAGACCGGCACAAAACAGGAGAATAACACAGGCAACGGCTGTATTATGGAGGTGATCAGGCTCCGCTTGTCCCACTTTCCGGAGGTCCGCTCCGGTCCGTTGGTTCCGGCCCTCCGAACCGGCTCTCCGGTGGCCCCACGTTGGGCGCCAATTGAAGTGGAAAAATCAATTAAAGTATTGATTATTTCTTTGTGTATCTGCCCCTGGCCAAATCAATGAAACAATGCGTGCACGCTCCCTGAAGTAATTCACACCAGACACAGGTTCTAGGTTGTTGAATAACTTGAGGAAAGTTTATTCAGAGGGGACGGCAAGTCCCTTTTAAAGCAAAATTACATCATAAGCATTGTCAGAGATAACATGGAATAATACATCAATAATTGGTTAGGTGTTAAGTGGTTGCTTCAATGCTCTGCCTACTGTAGGTGATGTCACCGGGGCCATGAGAATCTCCCACGGTTTCCCGGCGCCATCTTGGTGCACGAGGTAGTTAGTTAATGTTAGGAGGGAGAACGGAAGGGGGAGGGGGAAGGAGCTAGAAGCTTCCAGCAGCCATCTTGATTATAACGTGTGTGCTTAGCTATATATATATATATATCGTGAAATGAGTAAATAGACATTTTTCACTAACTAGGAAATATGTGTAGACCTTATTTCCACAACATTGTCCATCTTCCTGAATGAGTGGCTAGTGATGGGGGAGACATACATGAGCATCCAGAGGAACCTGCTTTAGCATCGGTGGTTCACGGGAGGTGCAGAAGGCACTAGGTCTGCGGACTCTTGAGGGGGAAGGCTGCATCGACTCAAGGTTCTTTTGAGTGCCCACTACACTATGAAGCTTTCGGGGGGAGGCTTGAGTGGGCTTAAGGGAATGGTCGGAGGTCTGGCACCCTAGAAAGTCTAACATTGATACAATACACATTGCCCCAATGTCTTTACTTGCTACCCAGATATTTCATGGGTTTTTTATTCTTCCAACGGTTTTACAATGCATTTATTTTTTAATATTATTATATTAGTTTAATAAAGTATATTCAAGGTGGCAATAACCTATGACTTGTAACTTTTAACTATTAACCTATTTAGGCCTAACTAGGCGCTGTTATGATGTAACCAATTAAGATTTATTACATCCATTGTTTGATCAATACATCACGTTTTTGGCAAGTATGTCTGCCTTAAACCATGCCAAATGGCCATTTTATTACCTAAGAGTAGAATTTCAGTTATTTTGCTGATATATGCTCCTGTTTTATTCAATTTTGTATCTTTTATTATCTATTATTTTGATAAAGTCAAGGCGGCAATAACTTTTGATATGTAGGTGACCTACTTGCTTAGGCCTAATTAAGCGCTGTTATAATTCAATCAGTTAAGATTTACTGCGCTGACGTATGTTGTCTTACCAATATATCACCTTTGCAGTATGTGCCCAATACAAATTTGAATTGTTATGAGTATGTTTTCTTTGTTCCAGGTTATATATACATATTTCCATACAATACGAGATTTACTATATCCTCTACTGTGAGGGAAGGCTTCCACTTCTGATAACAAAAAAAAAAAAGATAGCAACAAAAGGGGAAAAAAGGGAAAGAAAAAAAATTGAAATAGAGAAGTTATTGTAAGGTATTTTTGCTTTTTCTTCTTTTGCAGTTTCTGATTGGAGGGGGTCCCTGACCAGATTTTTTAAGGCTAATTGTTCATGAAAGCCCAGGCCTTCATGAGGATTAGGTTTACATATTACCGTATTTTCCGGCGTATAAGACGACTTTTTAACCCAGGAAAATCTTTTCAAAAGTCGGGGGTCGTCTTATACGCCCGGGTTTCGTCTTATAGGGCGGGCCTAGGCAGCTGCCTAGGGCGCCATATAGGAGGAGGCGCCCTGCGCCCCCATCGCCAGCCCTTATAATGCTGCAGCCGCCTGAGCACTCTATAGAGAGCCTCAGGCGGCTGCAGCACTGCCTCTCTCCTCACCTCCCCTGTAGCGTGGCCGAGCTCCTTTCTGATCCGTAGTGCCCAGCCGGATTAACTGGAAGTGCACACTTAGTGTGCACTTCCTGTCAGTCCGGCCGGGTACAGGAAACAAAAGCTCCTGTACCGCGGACCGGAGAGGAGCTCGGCCACCCTACAGGGGAGGTGGGGAGAACAAATGGGGGAATAAGGAGACTACAGGGGTGGGGGGGAATAAGGAGAATACAGAGGGGTGAATAAGGAGAATACAGAAGGGGAATAAGGAGAATAAATAAGGAGAATAATGGGGAATAAGGAGAATAAAGAGGGGGGGATAAGGAGAATAAAGAGGGGAATAAGGAGAATACAGAGGGGGAATAAAGAGAATACAAATGGGGAATAAGGAGAATACAGAGGGGGATAAGGAGAATATAGAGGGGGATAAGGAGAATACACAGGGGTGGGGGATAAGGAGAATACACGGGGGGGGAGTAAAGAGAACACAGGGAGGGGGGGAGTAAGGAGACCACAGGGAGGGGGTGAGTAATGTGAACACAGGGAGGGGGGGTGAGTAAGGAGGACTCTGGTGTTTTTTTTACATTTTTATATGGTGTGCGTTGGAAGAGGGGTAGTCTTATACGGTAAATATATATCCCAAATTGTATATTTTAACTGGAAAAGTTGCGGGTCGTCTTATACGCCCAGTCGTCTTTACGCCGGAAAATACGGTACTTGCCTGTGCAATGATTGAAGAGAGCTATTGAGAGGAACAAGTCCACTATCTGGAATTCTAAAATGTTAAAGAGAAACCCTGTGTTCCAAATGCTGATTGTTTAACATGAACAATATTGATATTGCCAGCCCAGAATCAACATGTGCAGAAGGAGAGAGACCTACAAACAGAAATTTAAGGAGATTCTTTTCAGAACTGACAGCACCTTAGAATGAAAGACTACATGGTGTGAAGCGGTTTTGTAACTTATAAGGTTGCTTTAAATCAGGGTAAACGATTTGGCAGATACAAATTAAAGCACTCTACCTTCTCAAAGAACATTTGGAAATGAATCCCCAGTAACATAGTAGGATTACACAGAGAAGCAACAGACAAAGATCCAAGGGTTCAGGTCCCATGAGACTCAGCTGGGCCTGAAAGTGAGAGGAATGTGTTTTAGATTTAGCCAGAGAGTTATTTTCTTGACAGTTATCGATCAAGTCAGTCAATAAATCTATCATGTGAGTGCAATACAAGGCTAGTGGTCTGGAAGACATATGGTCTACCACCTCTGAGCTAGAAGTCTTGTATTTGCAATATGTGATGAGAAACGTGCCTGATGTATGTGCTTGCAAGCATTTATAATATCAGATGCTTTCTTTGGTACCTTGAGCCCTTGAGATAGTGCATGTATTGGAATTTGTGAATATGAATGCATCAAATGCAGATAATATAATCAATTAATCAATATATTTGTGAAGAAACTTGGAGAAAACAAGATATAGGAGTCGGAGGCAGACAAAAACATGCAATAGTGCATTTAGTAGAATATAGGGTAGAGACTTAAATATTTCACATGGACAATAATTTATACTAGTCTGATGAAATTCTCAAGATATAGGTGAATGGGGTGCAAATATGAATAGTGTATAATTAGAACTTTATTAGAACCTATAAGGTCAAGGTATATGTTTCAGTCCAATGTCTTTAATCAATAGTTTTTGTTTTCTGCAATTTTGGGCAACAGCTTTAACCCCTTAGTGACCAGACCGCTTTTTAATTTTCTTACCATTTGGGACCAAGGCTGTTTTTACATTTCTGCAGTGTTTGTGTTTAGTTGTAATTTTCCTCTTACTCATTTACTGTACCCACACATATGATATACCGTTTTTATCGCCATTAAATGGTCTTTCTAAAAATACCATTATTTTCTTCATATCTTATAATTCACTATAAAGAAAATATAAAATATGCTGAAAAAAAACCCCACACTTTTTCGAACTTTGACCCCCAAAATCTGGTACGCATCTACAACCGTCAAAAAACATCCATGCTAAATAGTTTCTAAATTTTGTCCTGAGTTTAGAAATACCCAATGTTAACATGTTCCTAGCTTTTTTTGAAAGTTTTATGGCAATATGTACAAGTAGCACTTTGCTATTTCCAAACCATTTTTTCCCCCCACAATTAATGCAAATTACATTGTAACACTGATATCTGTCAAGAATCCCTGAATAACCCTTCACATGTATATATGTTTTAAAAGAAGACAACCTAAGGTATTAAGAGGTATTTGACTCTTTTCATGCAACCATTTTACCACCAATCTATGCCATATTAAAAAAAAAATAATAATAATTGAAGATTATGCTAGCGCTAGTGTACTTATAATCTTAATTTTAATAATGACAGGAGGCGAGTATTTTGCATATAACTCTCTTTACTAACTCCACATAGCAGTAAAGAAAAGTGAAAACATTAACCAATCAAAAATGCAGTAGGAGGTATAGTATTCACAGTGATGAGGCTCCTCCCCCTCTTTCGAAAGCGACATCAAAGACAAAATATTGAAAACGGAAAAGGTCTTGAAACATGCACCAACGGGTGACTTTCCAAATACGAAGTCCTAGTGGCTGAAGGACGGCCCAAACATGTCCATCCTGAGCATAAGATGTAATGTCCCGAAGTTATGCTGAAAAAGAACGTGGAGAAGGTTAGGTACCGATCTGGCAACTGTTTGCAGTAATGTAATAAACCCAACACAATTTCCACCGAACTGATGTAAAACTAGATGTAAAACTAGTATAAATATAACAGTAAATGATAACAGTGATCTAACTAAACAAGGTACAAGCCTGATTCATACAAGATGAGTAGGAAAATAGAGGAAGTAAGGAATACACAGAGTATAGGTATACTTACTTGGATCCTTATCCCTCAAGGGTGTGGAAGGTGGGAAAATACTCGCCTCCTGTCATTATTAAAATTAAGATTATAAGTACACTAGCGCTAGCATAATCTTCAATTTTACCACATGACAGGAGGCTTCATATTTTGCATTTTTTAACGCTGAAGCAGGAGAGACGTGGCTGCCCCCAAGTTCGGGCGGAAGTAGAAGGTCCGAAAGGTCGATTCTTGTGACCAATCTGCGGCTCGTAAGATGTCTGCCAAGGACACGCCAGCGGTGAAAGCCGATGAAGCTGCCGCACCGCGGACGGAGTGGGCTCCGAAGGTTTCCTCCATGCCCGCCAGGGACAGAATCCATCTTACCCATCTGGCAAGGGTGGTGGTAGAGACGGGAACATGTGGTCTAACGTAGGACACCAAGAGTTGGCCCAAAGGGGAGACCCGCAATCGGGATGTGATCTCCACGTACCGATGTAGGGTAGATACCACGCAGAGAAGCGGTTCTGTAGGAAAAAAGGGGTAGAAGACCGATGTGAAGTCGGATTTCGTACGGCGTGAAACTTGGAAGGTAACTCCCGGGGAGACCGAAAAGGCATCGATGTTGAATGCTCGTACGTCCGAAACTCTGCGGAACGAGACCAAACAAAGTAGGAGCGTCAGTTTGGCTGATAGTTGTCGGAGCGAGAGCCTGTCGTTGTCTGGCCAGTCCCTCAGGAACTGTAGGACGATTTCGACGTCCCATAGCCGGGAATATTTAGGTTTCGGAGGCCTCTGAAGTCTGATGCCCCTGAGGAGGCGGCATACCAATGGGTCTTTCCCGACGAGGATCCCATGGGCCGGAACGTGGGCCGCCGAAATTGCGGAGCGCACGACGTTGAGGGATCGATAAGATCGGCCCGTGGAGAAGAGATGAGAGAGAAAATTTATGATGGCTGTTATAGGTGCAGTAAAGGGATCGAAATTCCGCTCACTGCACCAAGTAGACCAGGAGCTCTATGCCGATAAGTAACATCGTCTGGTTCCTGGTGCCCATGAGTCCCATAGGAGATCTCGAGACGTTTGCGATAACTCTTCGGTTTGCCAGGCTCCCCTGAAAGCGTCCAAGCCACCAACGTGAGACGGTCTTCCAGGATGAGCGGGTGTTGGTTCCCTCTCGGGTCCGTAAGGAGCGTCGGATAGGATGGTATGAGGAGGGGGTCCCTGTAGGATGACGCTAGAAGATCCTTAAACCATGGTTGACCCTGTCATAGGGGTGAGATGAGGAGCAGGGATCCGCGTTGGGTCTTCAGGTACTGCATCGTCCTTGCTACCATGGCGAATGGGGGAAAGGCGTACGCCCCCAAGGGTGGCCAAGGTTGGAGAAACGCATCCACTGCCTTGCTCTCTGGGTCTGGGAGCCAGCTGAAGTACTCGTCTGTCTGCCTGTTGTTGCGTGACGCAAAGAGGTCCTGGTGGAGGGGACCCCTCCTGACCGAAAGGCGTTGGAAGATCGCTGGGTCCAGTCTCCAGTCGCTGCTGTCCCGCCAGTGGCGTGAAAACCAGTCCGCTGTCAGGTTCGTTTCTCCCGGGAGGTATTCTGCCATGAGGGAGATTTTTCGGGGTAGACAAAAATCGAAAATTTCCTTCATGATCTCTGAGAGGAGCCTGGATCGGGCTCCTCCCAGACGATTGATGTAGCGGACCGCTGAGATGTTGTCCATCTGGAGGAGGATGCAGCAGTCTGTCCGGTCTCTCGCTAAGCTGCGGATCGCAAATGACCACGCTAGGAGTTCTAGGCAGTTTATGTGAAGGTTGGTTTCTTGGGAAGTCCAAGTGCCTCCTGTTGATCTGCCCTCGCTTGTGGCGCCCCAGCCCCACAGGCTGGCGTCTGATTCCAGAACTATGTCTGGTGCATTCCCGAAGATGGCTCGGCCGTTCCAAGCTTCCATGCTGTCCAACCACCATCTGAGGTCTTCCCTGACTTCTTCCGTTACCGGAATGTTTTGGTCGTAAGAAGGGTTCTGGCAGAGGAAGGAGGCCTTCAGGCGCTGCATCGCCCTGTAGTGTAGTGGGCCCGGGAAGATTGCCTGTATAGATGCGGACAGTAGTCCCACGATCCGAGCCAGGCTGCGGAGTGGAATGGTGCTGCAGCGGATGACTTTGCGTAGTTCCTTTTTGATGGCTGTGATCTTTGAGATCGGGAGCCGTAAGGTGCTTGTCTTGGAATCTATCTCGAAGCCCAGGAAATGTACCGTCTGGGCTGGGAACAGCTCCGATTTTTGGTAGTTCACCACGAAGCCTAGGGACGTCAGGAGTCGAATGGTATATCGTGTGTGTTGTGTTAGACTGTACCTGTCTGAGGAAAATAGTAGCAGGTCGTCCAGGTAGATAATGCACCGAATTCCTTGAGTTCGTAGTTGTGATACTACCGGCTTGAGAAGCTTGGTGAAGCACCACGGTGCTGAGCTGAGGCCGAAGGGGAGGCATGTGAACTGCCAGGGTTGGTCTTGCCATAGGAATCTGAGAAATTGGCGCAAGACGCATGGACGGGGACCGACAGGTAAGCGTCTTTGAGGTCCAGTCTCGTAAACCAGTCCCTGTTTTGGAGTAGATCGCTCAGCAGGTGAATGCCTTCCATCTTGAAGTGCCTGTACGTTACAAAAGCGTTGAGTCCCTTCAAGTTTATAACCGGACGGAATTCTCCTGATTTCTTTTTTACTAGAAAAATGTTGCTGAAGAAGCCCTTTCCGTCGTGAGCCGGTTCTATCGCTCCTTTCGCCTTGAGCTCCCGTAGTTCGCCGTCGATTAGGCGGCGGTCCTCCTCGGAGCATTGAATGGGATGTGGAGGAGCGAGCTGGTAAGGGGGTTCTACGAAGTCGATGACGTAGCCCCGAACCATCTGGAGGATCCATGCGTCCGTGGAGATGGTCATCCAGTTCTGAAAAGACAGAGCAATACGGCCTGCAGTGTAAGGGGTAAGTGAAACTAGAGACACTATATTGCTTACCTGTGGGGAAGCGTGCTCTGCCACGGTTACGAGGTCCTCTGCCTCGGTCTGCTCCTCGGGTATAGGAGAAGGGTTGCCTGAAGCCCACTTCCGGGTAGAAAGGCTGTGGTCTGTGTGACCGGGGGCCAGAAGGCCAGAATCGGCTGGCTGCTCGGCCCCTGTAGCGGCCAGCCCGTCCAAAAACACCCCGACTGGGGTAGCCTCTGAAGACTCGTTTCATAGACGTCTGAGCCTTATTGAGGGACGTAAAGATGTTAGCATGCTTGTGCAGCTCTTTTAAGAAAGGTTCTCCGAACAATTTGCCCTGTGCCAATGGTCCCAACTCTTTGGTGCCCAAATCCACCAGTTTTCAGTCAATACGGAGTAAAGCTGCCTTGCGCCTCTCAGAGGAGAGGGCTACGTTGGTGTTACCAACAAAACAGAAGCACCCTTGTGCCCATTCCCTAATATCATGTGCCCACTCTTTGACCATGCTAGAGTCGAATTGATCGGCCCTAGTGAACGCATCATCTGCCAGTTACAATATGCGGGAGAGTGGGCCAATTGAGTCCAGCAGTTTATCCTGGACCCCGTGGAATCCTTTCTCCACGCCCCGCCGAGGTTCGCGGCCACCTCGGGACATAAAGGTGTTCATCACCTGATCAAACTCCGGGGTCTGTGTTACGTGGTCGGGGAGCGAGGGGCGCGGGCATTCAGAGCGTAGACGGTTGCGCACCGTTTTGTCAAGTGGTTTGCGTAGCCAGCAGTGCATAAATTTGGAGAGGTGGCCGGGGGGGGGGTCCAGTCCCCAGAGCGTGGATGGCGGATATTACGAGGGTCAAAGAGACGTTGTCCCGTAGGGTCTAGGATGGTATCCTCTTCTTGAGCAGGTGCGAGTTCGTCTGGCAACTGGATGTCGTCCAGGAAGGTGCCTCGTAAGAAGCCAGAATGGGAGCCGGAGTCCGAGTCCCAATTGTCATCTTGCGAATCAGAGTCCGCGGCTTGCCACTCGTCTAACACGGCCATAGAGCACGTGTGCTCGTCCCCCTCATCCGAGGAGTAGTGGGCAGGAGTAGGTGGGGTTGGTCTGTGGCGTTTAGAGGGTGCCTTACCCTTGCCTGGTGTATCGCCCACTTTCTCACCTTTCCAGTGACGTTTGGTGGGGTGTGAATCCGCCTGTACGTGTGACTCAGAGGCCTCAGAGTCTTCATCCTGAGGTTGGGCCATCGTGGCTTTTTTAGTTTTGTCGGTAGGTGCCGACATAACCCTGGACAGCGCTTTCTCCATAGAGGCGGAGATGGCGTCCGCAATCATAGACTGGAAGTCCGCAGGGGTTTGGGATGCTTCCATAGTGATTTTGGTGTTGGCACAGGGTAGATGGGCTAGGGGTCAGGTAGTAGAGTATGGATTCAGTAATAATAATAACACCCCAGCAGGATATGTGGTAGCACAGGTACCAGAAGTACCAGAGACCCCAGCAGGGTAAATTGGGTTTTCTTGCTGGGCCTCACCCAGAAATGTATATGACAGTGAGGGTGGCACGAAATCCACTCAATCTGGTGTTAAGATGGGGTTGGGATGCCCCTTACCATATACATATATATAGGTGGCACAAAATCCACCTGATGGCAGCAGTGAAATAAGGGCCTCACCCTGTTAGAATTGTAGGTGACACAAAATCCACCCAGTAAATCAATAATAATAGTGGACTCACCACTCAATAGGGCCAGCAGCCTCTGAATCCATATAACAAAAAAAAAAAATGCCAGTGACCCCTGCCAGCTGTACTTCTAAAGGTTGCAAGCCGTCAGCACAGAACAGTATAACACACCCCAGTCGGCTGGGATGTGTGTGGGTGTCTGGGAACGAGCGGGTTGCGGTCGGCGGCCGGCACTGCGCAGCCCGCGGGACTCCCAAAATGGCGGCCGAGAATCTCACGAGACGCGAGATCCAAGATGGCCGCCGGGGAGCCGGGAAAGATGTTTCTCGGCGTGCCGGCGATCTCGAAAGCGGCTGGGGAGCCGCAAGGGAGTATTAGGAGCAGGGTGAGCATTACCCTGAGGGAAATAAACTGGGAGGCCAGCGGAAAAACGGGGGAAAACGGAGGGAGAAAAAGGGATCACAGAAAACCCCTAAGAAGAATGAGCAGAGACAAAATAGAATAAAAACACATAGTGAGACATAATAATAACTGAATAAAAACCCCCAGGACAGGAGGGAGAAGTCCCCCAGAAGAAAAAACAGTATAAAGTTAAATAAATATAACATATAATATAGGAATACAGAATATATAAAGAGAAGAGCCTGAAACTCTGACCTGTCTGCTGATGGAGCAGTAAAGAAAGAGGAGGAGGAGCCTCATCAGTGTGAATACTATACCTCCTAGTGCATTTTTGATTGGTTAATGTTTTCACTTTTCTTTACTGCTATGTGGAGTTAGTAAAGAGAGTTATATGCAAAATATGAAGCCTCCTGTCATGTGGTAAAATTGATGATTTTTTTTTTTGACACACATAGCAATTTAAGAATACATGTACTGAGAACTTTAAGGGTTACTGCCAAAGAACACCCCCAATATGTGTTCAGCAACATCTCCTGAGTACAGTGATACCACCCATGAATAGGTGTGTCAGGTTCTCTGGGGGCTAAAAGACCCTATTTGGAGGGTGCGCATTCCAGTTTTCCAACTTGGAATTTTCACAACTGGTCATTATGCACTTATGTCCTATTTGGGACATTTTTGAAGCCGGCCAATGTAATTTACCCCATCAAACCATAGAAGTAGACAAACCAGGGTATTCAATATGGGGTATGTCCAGTCTTTTTTAGTAGCCACTTAGTCACTGGCCAAAGTTAGCATTTATATTTGTTTGTGTGTTAAAAATGCAAAAAAAATTATGAACGCTAACTTTATTTTAAATAGTTTTTTATTGTCGTCACATTGTATAAGCGGACATCAAACATATAAAAGCATATGGTCGCCTACGCAGAGGCGTATACATATTGATACATGTAAACGGAACATGTGCAGTTAGTTTAGTGAGGCAGGCGTGTACTCTGTGTTCTTTACGACATATTTCCTGGGTTTGCAGGACCTAGTGTGATTTGGGTTTGTGTGTTTGTCTTGTGTGAGCTGGTTTGTGTAGGTGTTTTGTGGTAGCTAGTTTGTGTAGGTACTTTTTGTTAGCTGGTTCGTGTAGTCACCTCATGTTGTGAACGCTAACTTTGGCCAGTGTTTGTGACTAAGTGGCTACTAAAAAAGACTGAACATACCCCATTTGCAATACCTTGGGTCGTCTTCTTTTGCAAATGGTATGCCATCATGGTGGTAATTCTCATTCCTGGGCTACCATACGCTCTCAAAGGCAACATAACCAATCCACGCTGTGTAAAATGACAAAGAGCACTCTGATTGGCTTAAACCAGCCAATCAGAGTGTTCTTAGCCTAATTGCAGGGCGGGCAAGGCTTTATAAGCCTTCCCCCGCCCTGCAGAGCTCAGTCTGCGCGGAGCCCTCCATGGGTGAAGATGGATTATTTTTTTGCGCTCGGGTTTTTCTCTTTTTCGTCGGTTTTTTTTTTATTTTCAATTCGACGGTTATGATGGTTTTTTTATTTGGCCTTTTTTGGGGCTGAAAAATGAAGATTTGAGAAAAAAGAAGACGTCGAATGGTAAGTTTAATTTTATTTTACAGGTTAGTTATTTTATTCCCCCCTCACTATTTTTTAGGGTGAGGGGGGTAGGTAGGGACTTTTTATTTGGGGGGGGTGACTAGGGGCTTGGGGACCCCTAGTCACCTTGGTGGGGGGAATAGACTTAGGGCCCCCACCCGCCGCCCAGGGGTGGGGGCCGGGGGGGGAGGACAGTAGGTCCCCCCCTCATTATCTTTATGGCCCCCACCCGCCGCCCAGGGTGGGGGCCGGGGGGGGGTTGACAGTAGGTCCCCCCCCTCATTATCTTTTGGCCCCCACCCGCCGCCCAGTGGTGTGGTGGCAAGCGGGAGGACAGTAGGTCCCCCCTCATTATATGCATGGCCCCCACCCGCCGTGCAGGGGTGGGGGCCGGGGGACACACAATAGGTCTCCCCCCTTATTTTACTTTAGGGCCCCCACCCGTCGTTTAGGGTTGGGGGCCAATAGTTTTTTTTTTTTTACAGTGGACATGCACCTACTCGCGGTATAGCGAGTAGGGGCATTGGGGAGATTTTAATCTCCCTTGTGCTATTATGGGGGTCATATTGACCCCCATAGAGTGAGGGGGTAGCCTGGGGGGCTTATGAAGTGGTGGGGAGCACTGCTCCCTGCCACTTCTATAGTTACATATTACAAGGAGGGAGCTGAGTGCCTGTAGCTCCCTGTCACATATTCATCCGCTTATAGAAATGTGGTTAATGACATTTACTGTCCACACAGGAAAAGTTGTGCCGAGCAGCAACCTAATCCACAGAAGGGTTAATGCTGAGCAGTAATTGTGCAAATGAAACCTGCTGTCATGTATTCATCCGCTTAGAGAAAAGTGATTAATGACATTTACTGTCCACACAGGAAAAGTTGTACCGAGCAGCAACCTAATCCACAGAAGGGTTAATGCTGAGCAGCAATTATGCAAATGAAACCTGGTAACTGACTTTGGGGTCAAAGGCCGGTTACAGCCTATCAGAACTAAAGGAGGAGTATTTAGGCCCAGTTCTCAGCCTGCTCAGTGCCCTGTCGTGGTTTCCCTTGTGGTTGTCTGAGAGCGCGTTCCTGTTTATAGTTTTCTACCTGGTTTTTGACTTTGGCTTTGTTTATTGACTTCTCTATATTCTGGCATCCTGACTCCTGGCTTTCCTCATCGCTGTGTCCTTTTCTGTGTTCCCTGACCTCGGCTAGTATTTTTGACTATTCTTTGTACGTTAAATCCGGCCATTCTAAGGACCGGTAATACGTTACTTATTTGTCATCCGTGCTGTACAGTTCTACGTGCTGGATCAAACAGTAATTCTGACACTCCCTCCTTGTAATAAACTGCACGAACAAACGAACACTGATACTCAGATACACTGATACATAGTGTTTGTTTGTTCGGTTGATCTTTCTATTCACTCATTCATCTGTCTGATGAATGAATGAATAGATGAAATTCCTGTTCGCATGTCCAGGTGTTTCACTGGGTATGTGCGGGAATCTCACAGTCTATCTAGTGAGGGCAGATGACGTGTCCCACAGGGAATTCATCTACCCACACAAAGATGGCGGCGCTCTCAATAAAGATCGGGGCAGAAAATAAGGAATACAAAATATAAATACAAAATAGGTAATGTGGGGGGCTTAGGGGCATTTGGGGGTGACTAGGGTATTAGTTAGATGTAGTGGAGGCGGGAGGGCTGTTAAAAAAAAAAACAGGATTCGGCCATGACAGTGCCGCTTTAAATCCATGTTACAAAGCGTAATACAAATAGTACTTCAATACCGCCATCTACTGGGAAAAATTGCTAACTACACAGAAATCCAAACTTTTACAATATGATAATCACAATGGTAGTTGTTTCACTTGGTTAAAACTAGACGTATAATTGTGACATGTTATGTTTTAATCACGCAATAAGTAAAATACAATATAGTCAGTCAATCCGAGTTTGCTCATGTATACCAATGTACATTTTTATTTGTTGTTCATGGAATTTCAGAACTCAGGTCAATACTTTCGAGCTTACATACCAGTCACATTGGGTTATATCTGTGTACACGGTACTTTAAAAAACTTGGGTAGTTTACAGGTGGGGAGGGTGGGAGGAAGAGGGGAGGTAGATAGTAGCAGTCACAACATTGGCTTTTAAGACATAATACTTAATAAGCACAAACTTAACTCCAAAATATTTCAAAACGTTCATAGTGGGACTTATTTGTCAGTATAAAGGGTACTAGGTTAAATCCCGGTAAAGAGTTTTTATATATCACAAAACGATTTAATTCCAGTTAGAACTACGATCAGTCTACAGTTCCTACCTAGACGGGCATGCTAGCATCTAACTGAAAACGCGATCTGTTCCACAAATATTCAAATCCGTAAGTTACCTTATATATCATACCTGTTTCTGGCATATACATAACAAGGCCACTAGAGTAAGCTTCACATAAGTTCAAACGTAAGCAAACAGGCCATGCTAACCTAGAAATACCAGGAATAAACAGCCTATACGCCAAATCACGTAAATCCACGTAAACCTACAGCTACAAGCTTATTTCGCTCCAAAACATAATAAGACATATTTCGGGTAATCAGGTCACAAAGTTATGGGAACCTAAACAAACATACCTAACCATACAAATTACGTTTTACAGACTCAACTGTAAAGGAGGCGGCGTAGGCATCCTTCTCTCCCCTCAATGTACCTTTCAACTAATCATAACTCCCCCTGCCCTATCCTTTTCTTCTCTTGAAGTTCACACTGTCCACCTATTTAAACCCACTCCTTTAAGAATTGCTATCATCTACCGCCCCTCCCCTTCCCCCTCCCCCCCCCCGGTTATCCTAGACTATTCATTGAGCACTTTTCTTCCTGGCTTCCCCACATCCTCTCATCTAACACTCCTTCCCTTATACTTGGGGATTTCAATATCCCAATCACCAAACCCAATTGCACTGATGCCTCTCGTCTGCTCTCTGTAACCTCCTCTTTTGGCCTTACACAATGGTCCAATTTAGCAACCCATGCAGCGGGAAACACTCTTGATCTTGCCTTCACCAACCTCTGTACTGCCACTAATCTCTCCAATATTCCTTTTCCTCTATCTGACCACCATCTGCTGACTTTTGACATTGGCATACCTAAGACCCAATTGACACCACCGTCTGAACATCACTCTCACAGAAACCTCCAATGTCTTGACCTAGAGCATTTCTCCACTAATCTCCAAACTCTCCTTTTACCTATCTCAAACCTCACCTGTCCTAGTTCTGCAACCTACTTCTGCAATACCACCCTATCCTCTTAACTAGACATCATGGCACCTTGTACATTTAAACACCGCAGGCGCCCCCAACAACAACCCTGGCACACCACGCTCACTCGATACCTCCAAAAATGCTCCAGAACTGCTGAACGCTGTTGGAGAAAGTCTCACTGTGCATCTGACTTTCTCCACTATAAATTTGCTGAGCTCATACAGCTTGGCTCTTTCCTCTGCAAAAGTTAATTACTTCAATACCCTGATAACCACACTCTCCTGCGAACCCAAACGACTATTCCACACATTTAACTCTCTTCTTCGCCCTGCTGTTCCTCCTCCACCTACTAACTTGTCCACCTCAGACTTTGCAACTCACTTCACTGACAAGATCTCTACAATCAGAGAAGAGATCTCTCATCTTTCTTCTTCCCCTTACAATACTTCCCCTAACTTCACTTCCTCTGCTGTTCTATGTTCATTCGCACCCGCTACATTGGAAGAGGTTTCTGCTCTGCACCAGTCCTCCTGCCCCACCACCTGCTCCCTAGATCCAATTCCCTCGCATCTCATCCGTACTCTGTCTTCTTCTCTTTCTCCACCTCTCACTAAAATTCTCAATCTCTCTCTCTCCTCTGGCATATTTCCATCGCCCTTCAAACATGCAACTGTAACTCCAATTCTAAAGAAGCACAATCTTGACCCTAACTCCCCATCCAACTATCGTCCAATCTCGCTACTGCCTTTTGCATCCAAGATCCTTGAAAGAATTGGGTATGCGAGATTGACAGACTTCCTCGAGTCCAACTCTCTGCTAGACCCACTTCAGTCTGGTTTCCACGCTAACCACTCTGTGGAAACGGCACTGACCAAAGTATCCATTGATCTACTCGCTGCAAAATCTCGTGGTCACTACTCTATCCTAATTCTCCTTGACCTGTCTGCAGCTTTTGACACTGTTGATCATCAACAGCTTCTTCTCATCCTCTGCAATATCGGTCTACAAGATATTGCTCTCTCCTGGTGCTCCTCCTACCTCTCCCAGCGCTCTTTCAGTGTTTCTTTCTCTGGCTCTGCTTCTTCTCCCCAACTCCTCTCTGTTGGTGTCCCCCAAGGTTCAGTCCTTGGTCCCCTACTGTTCTCCATCTACACTGCCTCCCTTGGTAAACTCATTAGCTCCTTTGGCTTCCAATATCATTTCTATGCAGATGACACGCAAATCTACCTGTCCTCTCCTGATCTCTCCTCGTCCCTCTTGACTAGTGTCTCTGACTGCCTCTTTGCTATTTCTAACTGGATGGCTGCCCACTTCCTTAAACTAAACTTGACGAAAACTGAAATTCTGGTCTTTCCTCCCTCAAGTGTTGTTACTCATGTGTCTATTTCCCTCCAAGTCAACGGTGCTACCATCAGCTCCACCACGCAGGCTCGCTGCCTAGGTGTTCTCTTTGACTCCGACCTCTCCTTCAAGCCCCATGTTCAATCCATCGCCAAATCCTGTAATTTCCATCTCAAAAACATTGCGCGCATCCGCCCCTACTTAACACCAGATGCGACTAAGGTGTTGGTCCACTCCACTGTCCTTTCTCGCCTTGACCACTGTGTGGCGGAACCCGCCTCGCCACCTGGCATTGGAGAGGCCTGGCTGCCCGCCTCCTTCCTGCTGACTATGGCCCCTGGTAAAGTTGTACTTTTGAATGCAATATTTGGGCATATTGTATTTTATTGTGCGGCTACTGGCTCTGTAAGCACAGTGAATGGACTTACTGAAACTTTTTGGACACTTCCTCTTCCCCTCCCCCGGATCCATTGTTCTCTAGCAGGGTGTTGTCCCAGGGACACTGCCAAACCAGTGGGAACTGGTTTGCCAGGAAAAATCATGCTTGCAAGTAAAAACAAAGGACTTCGACCTAACCGTTAAACCCCTGAACCTATACAAGTGAATTTTGGATATGTTTGTCCCCAAGTTATACTGGTTAAGATAATATAAGTTTTATGTATGTGCGATGTTAACTCACAAAGTTATAAAAATGTACAAAAAGTAACTTTTCAGCTTGGAGATAATTGAGTAGATACAGTAATTGACTCAATTATCTCCTAAGCAGAGGGGAGGAATATGCTGGGTGTATTTCTATTTTCCCATTGTGTCTGATTGGCTGCTGTACTTGCATTGTATGTGTTGTAATGTGTTTATTGGTGGTTCTGCAAAACCCTGTGGGCAGTACTATGTTTTGTGGATTGGGAATAAAAGAGACTGTATGTGACAGTACAGGGAGTTCCTGTTTTAACCCTCAAAGTGAAGTGTCGTCTCATTATTGGGGAAGGATTTATTGTATGCTGTTCCAGTTTGACTGCTAGGAGAGTAAACCTATTCGTATGGTTCCTATTCAACTGTCTACAGCATTCATATGCTTGAGAGGATTCATATGCTTCTCCGGTTCGGTGGTTGTGGTGTCTGCTGCAGTGCTTGGAGTCCTCAGGAAGCGCTAGGAGCATCCTTCAACGGAGGTACCCAGTCGGGGTGCCAGGCGATCCGTTACACACTGCAATCCGCTTCTCATTGGTCTTACGTGCTCCCAACTTGCGCCGTTACAGTCCATAATAAATGCAGCGGCTACGCTCATCTTCCTGTCTGCCCGCACCTCCCACGCCTCACCCTTCTGTCAGTCCCTACATTGGCTTCCTGTAAGATATAGGGCTTGATTTAAAATTCTTGTTCTTGCTTTCGAATCTCTACATAATGCTGCTCCCACCTATCTATCACAAGTACGTCCCATCTAGGTCCTTATGCTCTGCTGAAGACTTATGTCTATCTTCTGTCCGTACTCCCACCTCTGATGCGCGTCTTCAAGACTTCTCGAGGGCTGCACTGTTCCTGTGGAACTCGCTTCCCTCCTCCATTAGATGCTCACCCAGTCTCCACCCCTTAAGAATATCATTAAAAACCCCTTCTTCATAAAAGCATATCAATTAAACTGTTAATAGCTCCTGACTGATTCCTCTTCTGCAACTGTCACTGGTCTAATACTATCCTTATCTTTTTGTGTCATATTACCCCACTCCCTCTAGCATGTAAGCTCATTGAGCAGGGCCCTCAACCCCTCTGTTCCTGTGTGTCCAACTTGTCTGGTCACAACTACATGTCTGTTCGTCCACCCATTGTAAAGCGCTGCGGCATTTGATGGCGTTATATAAATAACATAAAAATAAAAACTGCCGAATTGCGTCCTAACAGAATAAGAACAGTTTCTCCATTCGTGTTAGGACGCAATTCATTCGAATGAATGAAACTCCGATCCTATTCATTGCGGCGGCTGCATCTTGCAGCCACTTAATAGATAACTCCCTAATTCCCACAGTATCAGGGAGCTATCTACCAAAAGGCTGAAAGACCTAAATTGGTCTTTCAGCCACATTTACTAATACTAAGTAAAGATTACATAGTATTCGTAAATTCAGCCCCTACTCGCTATACCGCGATTAGGGGCATGTCTAGTAAACAGTTAGCAGCCAGTGGCTTCTCACTATTAAAAAAAACAACAACACATTAAACTGAAGGGGGGACCTAGAGCCCCCCCCGGCCCCCACCCCTGAGCAGCGGGTGGGGGTCCTAAATGTGACTGTGGAGGGGGACCTATTGTCCTCCTCCCCGGCACCCACCCCTGAGCGGCGCGTGGGGGCCCTAAATAACAATAATGGAGGTGGACCTACTGTCCTCTCCCCCGGCGGCGGGTGGGGGCCCTAAATGAGAATGTGGGGGGGACCTACTGTCCCCCTCCCCCAGTCCCCACCCCTGAGCGGTGGGTGGGGGCCCTAAAGAAGAATGTGGGGGGGGGACCTACTGTCCTCCACCCCGGCCCCCACACCTGAGCGGTGGGTGGGGGCCCTAAATTAGAATGTGGGGGGGACCTACTGTCCTCCCCCCGGCCCCCACCCCTGCGCGGTGGGTGGCGGCCCTAAATAACAATAAGGGGGAGACCTATTGTCCTCGCCATGGCCCGCAAACCTGAGCGGTGGGTGGGGGCCCTAAATAAGAATATGGGGGGGGACCTACTCTCCCCCCCCTGTCCCCCACCCCTGAGCAGTGGGTGGGGGCCCTAAGTAAGAATGTGGGGGGGACCTACTCTCCCCCCCCCCCCTGGCGGGGGTGGGGACCCTAAATGAAAATCCCCCCCCCAATCATGGTGACTAGGGTCCCCAAGCCCCTAGTCACCACCCCACCCAAATAAAAAGTTACCTCCTACCTACTCCCCTCACCCTAAAAATAGTGAAGGGGGAATAAAATAATTAACCTGTAAAGAAAAATGAAACTTACCATTTAACGTCTTGTTTTTTCTAAAATCTTAATTTTTCAGCCCCAAAAAAGGCCAAATAAAAAAACCATCATACCCGTCAAACTTAAAATAAAATTAAAAAAACCAGAGCGCAAAAAAAAAAAAACCTGACGAAAAAGAAAAAAACCTGACGCTAAAAAAATTAATCCATCTTCACCCATGGAGGGCACGGCGCAGACTGAGCTCTGCAAGGCTGGGTAAGGCTTATAAAGCCTTGCCCCGCCATGCAATTAGGCTAAGAACACTCTGATTGGTTGGTTTAAGAGTGCTCTTTGTCAATTTACACAGCGTGGGAAATTCCAAAGAATATTGACCCCCATAGAGGGAGGGAGGACATGGGGGGCTTAGAAAGAGGCGGGGAGCACTGCTCCCTGCCGCTTCTATCTTTACATATTACAAGGAGGGAGCTGCGCGCCGGTAGCTACCTCCTTGTAATAAACTGAACGAACAAACAAACACTGATATTCAGTGTTTATTTGTCCGGCTGAAATTTCTAGTCATTCATTAGTCTTTCTGACGAATGAATGAATAGATGAAATTCCCGTTCGCATACCCAAGTGTTTATCTGGGCATGTGCGGGAAGCTCACAGTCTATCTAGTGTGGGCAGATGACGCATCCCACTTCCTCTACTCACACAAAGATGGTGGCGCCCTGAATATAGATCGGGGCAGAAAATAAAGATTACAAATAGGTAATATAGGGGTCTTAGGGGCATTTAGGGGTGACTAGGGGGTCAGTTAGATGTAGTGGAGTCGGGAGGGGGGTTAAAAAAAACGGGATTCGGCCACGACAGTGCTGCTTTAAACTTCATTTCAATACCTCAATCCGCTAGGTCCAGAAGCAACCCTACCATAATCACAAACCCCTTAAAGAAGGATCAACATACCCAGGTATGTATCACTTTTAGAAATACTAATCACTTGCACAGTCATGGTAAAGTCACCAATTAGTCTTGGTTTTCAACAGGTGGTACATACTAACAAATCAGACACCCTGTCAAGGTATAACATCCCTCAAAAGTTACAGGTATGCTATTTCCTTCGTACCTCTGTATCCACTCATCGTTAACTGGCAGCTAGGCTACTGGAACAGCCCCGTACACAGGTTAAAATGCTTTCAAGTTTCCACAAGACCAACACCCATCCTCACACGGTAGTATTTTAGCCCATCGGCCCAAATGTAACGGATCGACAGGCACCCCAACTGGGTACCTCCATTGAAGGATGCTCCTAGCGCTTCCTGAGGGCAACAAGCACTCCAGCCGACACCATAACCACCGTGGACTCCTTTAGAGAGCAAGACAGGAACAAGCTCTTACAAGAGCTTAGTAGTGATATAGCAAGAGAGTATGACTAGCATAGGAATCCCTTGTAGCAGATTCCCCCAATAAGAGACGACACTCCAAATTGAGGGTGAAGTAGAACTGAAGCTTTTAATCAAACACTTTGCTTTTTTTATGCCCATTTTACAAACATAGTACCGCCCACAGGGTTTTGAAGAACAAACCAATCAATACATTACAACACAGCTAAGCACTCCCATTCATACCAGCAGAAATCCTCCCCTCTGCCTGTGATACAATTACTGAACACAATGGGCTAAAGTAATTATCACAGGCAGGAAAATACACAGTTTTGCACAATATTCATAACTTTAAAAGTATACATCATATTCACATAAAACTTACATTTCAGAATCAGCATACTCCAAATACAAATGTGTCAAAATCATACAAATTTGTCCAGAGGTTCAAAAGATAGATGGAAGGCCTATTTGACCGACTGCAAGCATGGCTTGGGTGTGGTAAGCCAATTATCTCCAGCATATAGAATATATCTCCATTTACAACAGCAAAAACACACAAAAATACATAATTCCTATCATACTGAACAGAACCCCCACATTCAAACTATCCCCAGATAGCTTGGATCTGAGTGCTCACTATATCCGAACAGCGCTCAGATACCACAAACACAGTCAAATCGCCATGGGGTTAAAGTTTAGCAACAAGTTCCAACTGGTCTGGCAGTGTCCCTGGGACAACGCCCTGCTGGAGAACATTAGACAGGAAACAGGGGAGGGGCACACCTTCTCATGTATTCAAAGGAGCAGAATTTTTTTTTCAAAATCCAATAAGCCCAAATAATGCTTACACAAGGCAAAGTCTCCCAGGGGCCATAGTCAGAAGGCAGGAGGTGGGCAAACAGGATTCTCCAATGCCCAGTGGCGAGGTTGCTTCAGCCACAGTCACCTTCCTTACCCCCTTTTGTACTGTCTTATCAAGTTTCCCTGAGACCTACACCCCACCATCGTTTCATGGCACAGGGCCAATTCATAGACAACCCCTCTACCAGACACTTGGCAATTAGCAGGGCCTCACCGTCTCACTTATAGCTAAGTTTTTCGCCACCCGGCATTTAAATAGATGCCAGTTAACGCAACCTACAAACAAACATATCAATGTCTCAGGTGTCAGAGCAAGGAGAGGACTTCTCACTACCCAGCACGCCAGCTAGGCCACCCATTCCAACTACCGCCCCCAACGCAAGAGAAAACCAAGACCCTTCAAGCCCAAAGATCGCCGCAGAGTTAAGGCATAGCGGGATACTGTATCCTGCCACCGACAGAAAGGCAGAACTCTATAGAATTATGATGACTAATTCAGAGAACCCACAACCAGGGACCAGTGCGCAGGACAATATTAACGATGCCCTGACAGGGATACAGGACACAATGACATCCATTCTCTCATCCATTAACAATCTAAATCAAAGAATGGAAAAGTTAGAATCCCTGGCACCAGTTACCATGACTTCCCCAGACATCCTACCCACACAAATCGTTGACCAAACCCTCTCTCAGGGTATTGTCACAGGTATCCAGATGGCACAGGGCTCCACCCCACACATCATCACACCAGCACATATGGTCCTTCCCAATATCAAGAAAGACATAATGGAGGGAAAGGACGTAAACTTTATGTCCTTGCTAATAGCATCTCAAGACATAGTTGAGAATAAAACTTACAATTACAGTGACCTGTCAGTGGTGCTCAAAGCTAAAATCCCAGGCTGAACAAAAAGTTGCCCATTCCAGACTTTGTACTGGCATTTGGGTTGTATAGTGACATGATATGCTTCAATTTCGCACAACGCAGAGAGCAACTGGACTTCTGTTCAGTTGGTAGATCTGGGGAACAAGTACGGTGGTACATATTTTTACGATTACCACAAATCTTTTTTGCCCAAGGCAGCGGCAACCTTTGCACAGTTTAACATCAGGATAGACTGGAGTCACATGAACACGGAGCTGTTCTGTTGCCATTTTTTCAGGCTAGTACCACCGGCTTGTGCAATTTGCTCTTCAAACTCTTACTCTACCAACTTGTGTGCCAGCAAGCACTGTTTACCCACCACTAGCTACGCCACCCCTAGCACATGTAAAAGCAAACAGAAAGGTTTAAAGGACAAACTGGGAAAACCGATAGTATTTTTGGGGTAAGGCGCAGATATGTAACAACTTCAATGCAGGGGGTTGCAGTTTCAGTGCTTGCAGGTTTTTGCATGTCTGCTCCATCTGTTACCGAGCCCACGCCAAAACCATGAGCCCAAACCGCCTCTTTCGCAGGAATTGACTTACCGAAGTACAGGTCGACAGGTTAGCTTTCTACCTTAATTCTCACGCTTTACAAGACTTAGTTAAATTCCTAATCACGGGTTTCATAGAGGGGTTCCACACTGGCAGCAGGCACACTCAAATGTCACAACCTGCAATCAGCCACAATAGACCCGGCAACAGTAGACCACAAGAGACCAGTCAACAGTATGCCTAGACTTAATCACGATGCAAGGTAGCTTCCCCAGAGACAAAGTTCAGAGAATCAAGACAGAGGGTGAATTGTTCCTCAACAGAGGAATCACTTCTCGAAAAGACCTCCATTCCCTCTTGTGTTCTCAACTTTGCCATGAGGATAATACCACAAGGGTGCGCGTTTGTTTCAAGACTACTTAGTCTATTGCCAAACCTACCAAGCGACGACAGCATAGTCACGTTGGATGAACAGGCTAGGGCAGATTTGACCACGTGGCACCAATTCTTGACACACTGGAATGGGGTAAACATGTTCATCGCACTCTTAACAGAAAGCTCACCGGTTTTATGGACAGATGCAGCGGCCCACTCAGGGTTTGCAGCCATTTTTGGGGACGAATGGTTCAGAGACGCTTGGCCGATAGAGACGGCAACTCTGCCATTGTTCAGCAGTACCTCCGCCCTTTTGAAAATCTACCACATAGTGGCTGCAGCCCTAGTGTGGGGCCACCTTTAGAAGGGTAGATGATAAAATGCTACACAGGCAACAATGCGGCATGCAAATTATTAACAAAAGTAGGTCCTCTTTCCTAACAATCATGAGTCTCGTTAGGAGACTCACGTGGTTGGCAGCAACACAACACTTTCCACCTGATTTGCAAACACATACCAGGCTATCACAACACAGCAGCTGACGCCCTCTCTCGTTCTAACCTGCAGGTTTTCTTCAAAGTTAATCTCACTGCCGAGAGAGTCCCATTCAGACCACTGCTATTCCAGGAACTAATCCTAGACTAACGATGTTAATGGAACATGAGAGAATACTAGAACTAACAGCGCTCTCAGCTAACACCAAACACTCGTACAGCCGAGCTCTCACCATCTTTAACAGGTTCATTTCCGAATACCAGATTAAGGACCTGTTGACATTAGATACTATGGTGGAATTTACCTCCCTTTGCCACCTAAATTTAAAACTGTCACATAATACAATAAAACAATATCTCACAGGTATACAATACCACGTGGTTAAAACATATTCCAGTCACCGTACCTTTATGTCAGCAAACCAAATAAAGAACATCTTAAAAGGCATACTATAGTTAGGTCACAAACCCATAAAACGACAACCAATAGACGGTAGCAAGTTTAGAGAACTATCAAATATGTTGGATACGCAACCATTCGAAACAAAGACTAACAATACGATCAAAATAGCTATATTTCTGGCCTTCTACAGGTTCTTACGACCTAACAAGGTCACAGTAGAGAAGGCAAATGATACTACCAACATGCTAAAAATAGCTGAACTAAACAGAGTAGGGGGACACTACGACAGTCAAAAACAAATCAAACAGAGCCACCAGACTAAATACAACTATTTCCCACAGGGAACAAATGGTGCCCAGTTCTGTTACTCGACCAATTTGATCTGCCCCTATTGGTTCAGAACAAAAGGGCTCCTCTACTGAGCTAACACAGTAAACCACTGACAACATCTAAATTCATGGTGTACATAAGAACTCTATTTTCAAAAACAGGTTGCGTTCCATCAGCCTTCACGGGCCATTCATTTCGTATAGGGGCAGCAACAACGGCCTCTAGTCAAAACATACAAGTACACATAATCAAAAGACTGGGACGATGGAAATCGTCAGCATACAACCGCTAGATACCTCAACCGGAAAAAGAACTTAGACTAGCATTCAAAGAGTTAGCCAAGTAATGATAAAATGTCATGTCTTCACTGTTGCTATTAACGATTACATATGTATTAAAGTTTGCATGGAAATCTCTTTTTGCCCTCTTTATTTACAGGCCTGCCTGAACGTCAGTTTCGGCACACCACAACCGAATTTAGTAAATTTAAAGGTCACGCTTACTCTGCTTTTTTCCCTGACCACAAATGGGAAGGCGGAGCCTGGAGTTGTGGGAGGGGTTTAACAAGCCTATAAAAGCCGAAACCTACCTCCATACAGGGCTGACGTCGATTGGCTACCTCACCCACCACTCTCTCTAATACAAATTCCATCTTGGTGGGCTCTCTTTATTTACAGGCCTGCCCGAACGTTGGTTTCAGCACACCACAACCGACTTTAGTAAATTTAAAGGTCACGCTTACTCTGCTTTTTTCCCTGACCACAAATATATATATATATATATATATATATATATATATATATATAGTGTAAATTGGATTAGCTGTATTAGTGCAGTAGACAAGATGCCAAAATACCAGAGCATTGTAGTATGCAATGATACGATTTTTATTAGACTAACTGTCAGGATTACATAATGATTCAGCACGTAGAATTGTGTAACACAGAGGACTGATAGGTAATGTATACCGGACCTAAGAATGGCCAGACTAACGTACCAAAGAATAGTCAGGAATAGTTGAGGTCAAGGGATACAGAAAGAGACACAACGATAAGGAAATGCCAGGAGTCAGGGATGCCAGAAAACAGGGAAGTCAAAAACAATGCCAAAGTCAAATAACCAGAATAACCAGAATCAATAACGCGCTGTCGGGCAACCACAAGGGAAACCACGACAGGGCACTGAGCAGGATGAGAACTGGACCTAAATACCCCTCCTTTGACCCCAAAGGCAGTTACCAGGTTCCCATTTACATAATTGCTGCTCAGCATTAACCCTTCTGTGGATTTGGTTGCTGCTCAGCACAAATTTTCCTGTGTGGAAAGTAAATGCCATTAACCACATTTTTATAAGCGGATGAATACGTGACATTACCCCCCACCTGAAAAACGCCCACCGTGCGGGCAGGACCAGGCTTGAGAGGAAATTTGGCGTGAAAATAGCGAATCTTGCGGCCAGCATGTATATCAGATGCCCGAACCCAAGAACGATCAGCTGGTCCATAACCTTTCTGTCAGGAAACTGACAGGGATCCAATACGCAGAGTGCGCACAGAAGGAGGTACGTATACCGGACCTTAGAATGGCCGGACTAACGTAAGGACAAAGCAAGAATAGTCAAAAGGTAAGCCGAGGTCAAGGGAGCCGGAGGACAGGTAAGCGAGATACAAGCCGAGTCAAAGGAGAGGAGAGGACAACAGGACAAAAGACAAGCAAGGGTCAAAACCGGAAACACAAGATAAAGAACGCGCTGAGTGACTAGCAAGCTAGAACCACGACAGGGCAATGAGCAGTAGTAAAGGTTTCCTTTAAATACCCTGTACCTAAATAGAGACCACGCCCCCAAAAGGTCCGGAATAGCGGTTCCCGGCACTTTATGCAAATGCCGACGTCATGACGTCGACGCTAGCCGTCGCGTCATAAAAGGGGGAGGAGCTAGCGCGGCCGGCGCGAAAACGGCCGGAATATGCCGAAATGCTAGGGGAAGGGAGCCCCTAAGCAGAGAGGATGTCCTCCCTGGATACATCACCAACAGGTACCCTGACAGTACCCCCCCTTCTAGAAACGCCCACCGGGCGGATGGGACCTGGTTTAGAAGGAAAACGAACGTGGAAGGCCCGAAGAAGACGAGGAGCATGCACGTCTATACCAGGAACCCAAGACCTCTCTTCTGGACCATAACCTTTCCAGTCTATGAGGTATTGCAGCTTCCCCCTAGAAATACGAGAATCAAGGATGGACTTGATGATATATTCCTCCTGACCATCCACACGGACCGAGGATGGAGGAGCAGAGCGGGAGGAAAATCTGTTACAAACAAGAGGTTTCAATAACGACACATGAAAAGAGTTAGGGATGCGTAGAGTAGGAGGTAGATCCAGCAAATAAGAAACCGGGTTGATCCTCCTCAGTACCCTGTAAGGACCAATGTAACGAGGAGCAAACTTCAAGGAAGGAACTTTCAGGCGAATGTGTCTGGTACACAACCAGACCCTATCCCCCGGAGAAAAAATAGGAGCAGGACGTCTACGCCTATCAGCATGTGACTTAAACACCGCGGAACTACGTTCAAGAATTTGTCGAGTCTGATCCCACAACTTTCTCAGGTTGGCTATATGAATATCAACCGACGGTATACCCTGGGAAGGAGACACCGACGGAAGAACAGTAGGGTTAAAGCCATAGTTCAAGAAAAAGGGGCTATTACGAGTGGAACCACAAACAAGGTTGTTGTGAGCAAACTCCGCCCAAGGAATCAGACCGACCCAGTCATCCTGGTGTTCAGAAACAAAACAACGTAGATATTGCTCAATTTTTTGGTTAGTGCGTTCGGCTGCTCCGTTAGATTGAGGATGATAGGCCGAAGAAAAATTCAGTTTGATGCCCAACTGTGAACAGAAGGATCTCCAAAAACGGGAAATAAATTGGGAGCCCCTGTCTGACACAATCTCATTGGGAATTGTGGGGATATTTATGGGATAATAATAGTAACAGTGAGAATTGCCCACTATTTCAATTCTCAGATCCCAAAGAACGTTTATCGTGTTAAGTGGAATGTATTTCATATAATTAATCACAATGTATAAAAATAGATTTTATTTATGATAACAAATTAATAATAATATTATTATGCAACATGCATGACAGTAATCAATGAATATCCAGTATAAAATGGTATGCAATACAAAGGAATGGGTATTACGTTTCAATGGCTAAACGGCATTATCTGTCAAGACTTCTACGATTTATGATTAGCTTTCACAGACTGAAAGTTAAACTTTTCACACAGAAGAACAGAATTCCTCAGAATGCAGCATAAGGTCGTAAAGTTTAGCAGACAGTTAGAATAACCCTTTCAATGCTGGCTAGATCTCCTAGGTAATTAAGATCTATTCTTATGTAATTTTTAAATAAAATAACATTTAAACCAGTTTAAATTCATTTTCTTAAACCATCCATAAGAGAATTTACCATTATATAAGCAGATTTTTAATTTGTCTAAAAGATATCTATCTTAATTTAGAGCAAATCAATACACCTGGATAAAAACAGCGGTATGCTAACACGTGATAATATCACATCAATATATAATTATTCTTAATTCCACCTGCAGAATGGAATGTTTATAACTATATATTCTTAGTTAACTAAGATTTCTTAATATGGAAATCTGACCGTGCTTTATCCAGTCATATATAATGCTATTAATACATTTTAATTAATTTAATTTAATTAAATGAAACCAGTATAATTACCAGTTGAGTAGATATTTCATCCGATTGGTAGTCTCTCTGCATGGAGGTGTTGGTTAGAAAGTCAGTAAATTCTAAGTGTTAGAGTTTTAGGAGTAGAATGTTAGTCTCAGATGTTGTCCGAGTTGGAATCCCCAAACTTCCAATTCCTCTCTTTTCTCTTTTTCTTTGCATATCTTGCATCTGCCTCCTCTGTATTGTATATCCCTATCTTCCCTTTGTCTTAACTTTTAAAGGGCCAGACTCTCTGTACGTCATCAGTTGATAACCCAATAGAAGCACTAGAGGTGTGGTTATCTTCCAGATCGCAAATTAGTTATTTGGTCTGTAGAGGGCAGTCTTGTCCCACTAAACATACCTATCCAGGAAAGAGTTAACTTTTCCTGGTGGCTATTTTGACGTCATTTTGCGTTATCTTTATAGCGCCATAATTTAAAATTTCAAAGGGTTTCTTAAATTTTGTCCAGACTTAGCGTCTGCAATTCCTGCCATAATTTCTGATATGACAGATCATGAACTAAGTTTACCCTTTTCCATACAATGGTACCTTATATATATAGACAGTTAAATATTAAATTATTTAATCTTCTCTGTCACAATTGTCTGGGTTTAGATTTGATTATATTCCATTAGCATTTTAGACAGTCTATCCAACCCCCTTCCTTATCACTTGTTTGTATATACTATGCATTCCTCAGATCTGGGAAAGTGGTTAGCTTACAGATAGAAATATAGTGTCTTTTTGTTAACTTGAAATAACAAAATGGAGTCTGGTCTGTTCAGAGTGACTCAGAATATACACTTTTAGTTTCTATCATAGCACAAAATGTCTGCCGATATAAATACTCTGACATAACCCCCCTTTAGTGCATTTCATAGCCAAAATTAATTTAGCTTATGAATAAGCACTATAGAAGTTATCAGACATATTGTGCAATCACATCATTTCTAACATAGGCCCGTGCGTGGAATGAACATTTTTGTATATATTTGTACCTGTAAAAGTTTTGAACTTTACACTTAGTACAATCAACCATAATATCATTATTATCATAGCACACCCAATAACAATCTTAACATGGATGAACCAGTCAACACGAGCAATAAGGTCAGTATCTAGCTCAGAGTATTTAAATGTATCCACAGAAATGTTATCTTTTCTGATTGACATTTGGATAGTGTGGTTGGGCTTGTGGTCCAGCAAGAATTTTAGATTAGGATCTAGAGGGATATCTAGATTCTGGAAGGGATCCACCATCTCAATAGCACTTTCGATGACGTCAGTGTACACTGGGTATAGCGTAACGTCACCGATGGTGATACGAGAGTCGTGGGGTACCTTGATCAGTGAGACAGGTGCTGGTAAGGCAATTACTTTATTAGTCACCTGGTCCCTGCGAAAAACACTTATGTTTTTAAGACACGTGCTTACCAACCATTTATCTTTTACTAAGATAGCATGTACTAACGCATTACTGTCGGTTTTTGACATAGTTACTTGACATGTTTCAGAGCCATGTTTAAGGTACTCGATCCCACACAAAGCATTGGTAGAATCGTACACAAAAGGTTTTCCATCACATTGGAAATTATTGTCTTTGAATTTCTCACAGTCATTCAAAATGGGTATAGAATACCAATCTGGTACCCATGGTTGAAAAGCCAAAACATCTGGGGTTTGGACTTTTACGTGGATATTTTCCTTCCATGTACCGACATTGTAGATTGTTTTCATTTGAAAAATGTTTTTGGGAGTTACATATGGTATGGCCAATAAAAAGCAAATCTCCATACGTTCCGGATCAATTAAGAGAGGTATAGCGCTCCCCATCTCGAAGGCCAGATTTAATTGCATAGGCTCAATTGTCTCTCCATCCACATTGGCAAGCATCGCATGAACAATATCCTTGGATACAAAATACAGAGGTATGCGTCCCCCTGCCAATTCGATCATTCCAGTTTGCACTTCGTCAAGAAAAGCAAGTGTGTGGAACAATATTGGGTCATGCAGAAATAAAAGTTCACGCTTGAATAAGTCATGACTTTGGTGCAACTCAGTGGATTTGGCAATTAACTCTGAATGCAAATTTGTTGTAACAACTGTGTCTTCCACAATAGTTAACACGTCTTGGAGAAGTGTTCTTTGCTGTTGTATCACCTGATGAATATCGTTAATGTGTTGCTTTAGCGCATAGATTTCCATATCCAGCTTTTGGACAGTAATAGAGTTGGCTGCAGACATTCCAGTTGCGACAACTGCACCGACAGTGGCACAAACTAATGCAACAATTATAGCGGTGAGGAACCTTTTGGGTCGGTTGCTCATCGGAATAGAACTGGATACAAATGGTTTCCGGGCTTGCTCCAAGATGTTTCGCACACGGTCCTGTGCTCTTTGGAGGTGCATCTGGTACCAAGTCTGTAACTCAGGAAGCTGCATCGATGAAATGTTGTATGCCTTCTCGATGGAAATCTTGGGGTCCAAGCTGACGAACACACGTCTGGTCAGGATCCTCTTCTCTGTTAAGATGAACCCTGGTGTCTCTTGAATCAGGATGCCGGAGGATGGTCCCATCTCTGCGATCGGGTCGGTCCGTAGCTCTTGGCACAGGAGCAGTACGATCCAGAAACACGCCACATCCTTCTTGGACATCTTTCGACAGTCACGGATCAGGAACTCGTTTCAGACTTATCTACTAATGATTCAAGGTTTGTTAAGCATACAAACTTATAACAGTGTGACATCACTTGGCCTAGGACAACACATTATTACGATTCATCAACATATGTATTCTGTCTAATTCTATTTTTATAACTTCATCCCTCACTACATTTATTACTGACTCTTCAGCAATTTGCCTATAGCAGTTAAACAAGCTAGTAACCTGCTTATAAAATGTAGTTATTGGATGGCAAGGAAATGGTTAATGACATGAACGTACATGAGATCATGGCACATCACAACATTTCACATCATACTATACCACGTGAATCAAGCATTCATCCAGGTTAGTCGTTCACCCTTCTGCGTCTGAATCCACACCTATAATCCTTAATTGAGATTTAGGATGACAAGCACGCAACTGGTTAATGTGAACCCACTTTTCAATAAAATCACCATCCTTAGGAATTTTTATCTTATACGCTACAGGGGAAATTTTGTCAATAATGACATATGGCCCTTTCCAAGAAGGTAAAAATTTCTTTTCCTTGACTTGATTTCGCGCAAAGTTATACAGATAGACTTGATCTGTGATTTCATATTCCTTTTTCGTGGTTTTTAGATCGTAATAGGTCTTCACCCCTGTCGCTGCTTTTTCTAGATTCTTTTGGGCAAAAGCAAACGCATGCTGTAAATGCTTGCGCAAATCTTCGATATACTGATGCGTAGTGGCAGCATTGATCAAGTTATGATCCGAAGTACGATATAGTAAATGCTGTGGTAAAACCATCTTTCTTCCTGTCATCAATTCAAAAGGTGACAATTTGGTAGCAGTGCTAGGTGTAGCTCTAATCGCCATTAAAACTAGGGGCAATTTAATGTCCCAGTCTTTACCAGACTCCTTAACATACTTCTTTAGAATATTAACAATAGACTGGTTATATCGCTCTACCCCCCCGCTAGACGCAGCGCGGTATGCAATATGTAGCTTTCGTTTAACACCTAGAATGTTCCACATCTTAGCCATTACTTCGCTGGTAAAATGACTACCTCTGTCTGACTCAATTCTTTGAGGCAGACCGAACCTGGAAAAGACATGGTTAATCAACAAAGTGGCGCACACGGTACTCGTGTTCTCTTTACAAGGCAAACATTCTATCCACTTTGTGTACATACATGTAACGGTTAACATGTATTTGTTACCTCTTGAAGATCTTGTTACAGGACCTATAAAGTCAATTTGAATATCAGACCAGGGTAATGACACCCCCCTCTTCTGAAGTGGTGCACGATGGGTTGGACCATGGGGTTGATATTGCGGACAAATCAAGCATCCCTGACAGTATGTCTTAACATCCCTCAACATGTGTGGCCAATATGCATAATCACGCAATATCTCATATGTGATCTTATCACCACGATGCCCAGATGTAGGTGCATCATGTGCGTGTTGGAGCATTAACCCTCTGTATACAGTTGGGACTACCCATTGTTGTATACCATGTTTAGAAGTTCTGACCAGTAACCCATCCATGATACTAAATTGGACTTTATATCTCATCAAGATTCGTAAATCTTCATTATTTTTGCAATCCTCATCTGTGATGGGATTGGCAGTAGGGTCTTCTATATGTTTATAGAATATGCCTATGACGGAATCATTCTTTTGACTAGTAATCAGGTCTTCACTAGGAGCTTCTTGACTCCATTGCACGACATTTAAGTCGGCATTATCTCTAGCCTGACGTCTAGTTATGGCTTCAACATGAATTGAACCCATAAGATCATCAATGTTTAGGGTTTCACCATTGATGGCAGCTTGTTTTGCCAGTGAATCGGCTAAGTCATTACCATCCTTGTCAATACCTTCTATTTTAGAATGGCCTTTGGTTTTCTTCCAATATATGGATAAACCATTTTCCTTAACCAACTCATCGATTTTACAAAACAATTTCCCATGTTTAACAGGTTTGTTATTGCTTTTCAGCATTTGGTTACGTTTCCAGCTAGGCAGATATTCGACGAAACTGTTGCGAACATAGTTGGAATCAGTTATGACAACAAATTCTTTGATACCATATTCTATTGCCATTTGAATGGTCTTATACACTGCACAGAGTTCGGCTATCTGACTGCTTTTGGGACCAATATTGTATCCTATAGATACATTAGGATAATCACCTGTCCAGGCGATTCCGATACCTGCAACTAACTTCCGTTCAGCACCAACGACGTGGTGATATGAACAACCATCAATGTATACCCACGGTAGTGGTCGACAGTATTCCTCGTCATAAACTTTATAAGGAGATAGCAATTGCTCTTCTAGGAAGTCATCTCCGGTGTCATTATCATCCAGAGATGAAGCAGTACAGTCATGTAATTCTGCTAAACCTTGGGCAACTGGGCTTCTCTTATTATGTTTATAACGGACTTCTAACGGCCATCCCTGTAAGGATAGAGTCCATGCAGTAATCCGACTGTTAGAGAGATTACCGTCTCTAATTCTTTCACTCTGCAGATACTGTAGAGGTTGGTGAGCTGTTTCTACAATTATTTTCTCACCTTGGATATAGCTACGAAAATTTTGTAGTGCCCAGACAGTCGACAATAACGCCTTCTCACACGTGTTGAATTTAACTTCAACAGGTGACAAAGTCTTGCTAGCATATGCAATAACTTTGTTTAAACTGTCCTGCTTCTGATACAGAACAGCACTTATGCTTAAATCGGTATATCCTGTCTCCAGATAGAAAGGTTTACCCCCCTCTGGGTATGCTAAACAGGGTGCCTGAGTGAGCTTCCTCCTCAGTTCACTTACCGCTTGGTCCTGAGGCTCCCCCCAGTTCCAGGTAGTTTCCTTTTTAAGCAGGTGTAAGAGTGGTTTAGTTATTTCTGCATAGTTATCTATAAACTTACGGGAGTAGTTAGTCATACCAAGGAACGATCTTAATTCCCTGATGTTTGAAGGTGTTTTAGCCCTTAGTACAGCTTCAACCTTCTTCCTCTGGGGATTTAATCCTTCAGAAGTTACCTCATGTCCAAGGAAATTGACATGGGTGCGACACCATTGTGCCTTTTGTAAAGACAGTTTAATCCCTGCCTCTCTTAACTGAGTGAGAACATGTCTAATCTCTAAGATATGCTTATCAAAGGAAGTGCTTTTCAGCAAGACATCGTCGACATATGATAACGTTCCTCTCTCGAGTGCGTCAGGCATAGCTTTATGCATGAACACAGCGAATTCATGACCAGAGTTTATATAACCGAAAGGCATACGGGTCCAGGTATACTGCTGCTTTCCAAATGTGAAGGCCAATTTGTATTGGTCTTCAGTATGGACTGGTACAGTCCAATATCCCTGCGCACAGTCAATGGCAGTGAATATTTTGGATCCCTGCATTTGTACCAAACATTGGTCTATGTATGGCGTTGGCCAACCAGACATATAGACGCGTTTATTTAGCTGTCGTAAGTCAGCGCATAAACGCCATTGTCCATTAGGTTTCAGAATCCCCAAGATTGGATTATTATACGAACTGTGCACTGGACGTATAATGCCCCTTTCCTTTAAATTCTGAATGATGTCTTGTAGACCATCATATGACGCTAATGGGAGTCTATATTGTTTGATAAATACAGGTGGTAAATTTGGATCAGTTTGTATTCTGGCTACGTGGAGGTTAGTTAACCCACAGTCGTAGGAATCTTTGGCAAAAATATCTTGGAATTCCAAAAGGATTTCCTTTAGCTGTTGCCGCTCAGCATCGTTGGAGCAACCGTCAGCTAAAGATATTTGCTCTTCTAGCCTTTCCTGAAATCCTGGAAAGATTTCAGGCTGGCCTATCTCATAAGCTTCTTCAAGCCTAGAAGTTAGGTCAGTTCGGTGTTGACTTACCTTTTCTCTTTGGTCGAGATACTCTTGTGATTCCTGCTCATTGAGCGGATGATCGAAGGTGATAGATGCTTCTTCGATTTTACACGAGCCTTCTTCAACATTGAAGGGATACACAGATAGGATAGTGAATAATCCTTCTGGGGAGGAATGGAATATTTGATCGACAATTTCGTCCTCAGTTAAGTATTCTTCAGGGATGAGGCCTATAATTTGGTTTTGGAAACCAAATGTATAGTACTCAGCATCCAATGCTAGACCTAATAATGTTCCTTTTGGTAAAGTAACACTATTGGGTGTAACATTGTTGACCATGATATAGGTGGGATTCTTACCAATACTTACCATTGGTGTACGTGTTACCACCATCCCTAATTGTTGTATCCTGTTGGATAAACAGATTAGGGCATCAGAGTTTTCCAATCTCTGACCCTCCTTGACCTGTAGGGGTAAAAGAAAATTACTTGTCCCCTGTGGAATGGTTATGTCATCAGGAACTTGGATACTTACCGCATATGGGAGTATTTGTCCTGATTTCAGGGCATTTTCCTCGTGTAGGTATCCACAAGGATTACCTTTTAACCTTGTCCACAAGTTGGAATTAATCAGATCAAGGTGTATGGCAAAGCGATGTATGACATCATTGCCGACGTAAACCTGATAGCGAGGTTCGTCTATCACTAAGAATAAATGTTTGACTGTCTTATTTCCGATGGAAATAGATAGTAAACATTTTGCTATCACATTGTGACTCTCTGATTCGCCATCCAGATTCTGGATCCACCTGTCATGTGGGGAAGCGTACCTGATCATTTTAGGATTAGCGATCTGCTTTAACAGACTTCTGCTAATATAGCTGTTCTCACTCTGTAAGTCCAGCTTTGCATTCCTACTTCTTCCTAAGTCATGTATTTGAATAGGAAAGAATAAGTTGTTATTAACCCTTTCAATTCTGGCAAGGAATTGAGCATGACCTGCCAGATCTACAGATTCAACATAGTCCCTGTGGAGAGAAATAGTTAAAACATCACCTTCCAGAGAGACATTCTGGATCCTCTCTGGAGCAATTCTTACGGAATGCTCATCTACAGGTGCGATTGCATCATTCACCTGCAGGATAGTCACGTCAGGTGACTGACTATTTCTAAAATGTACCTCTATTGAGTCAGGTCTTTCTTCTATCACATGGCAGTTACGATCAGATTGAACATGTGATTTCTCATAGGTTATGGGAACCTTAGCTTGTGACCATACAATTCCATTTACACAGTCAATAATTGTGTTAAGTCTTCTGAGTATGTCTATACCCAGAATCAGTCGGTCATAGGGGAGATCTACCACTATCACCGGGTGTCTAAAGGTTTTGTTACCTATTTTAAACTTTAACCAGGTATTGCCAATAACATGAAGGGCATTTCCTCCTACACTCAACAGAGCATTGGGGAAATCTCTTAGCTTCGGCTTATCCGTTGCTAAGTCCATTACCTGCTGGAAGTAGGTATTGGATAAGATAGTGGCTTGTGAACCAGTATCTATTAACCCTTTGAAAGGCTGGGGTAACGAATCCTGTATTTCTACAGACATGTAGTACCTTCCTTCATGTTCTTCTAATTCACATAAGAATTTAGAATGTGTCAACATATTACTTGTTTTCCATACATTACCGGTCACAGCAGTAGTTTCTACCTGTACTGAGGAATGCTCAGTCTTACCCACAGGCCCATCCTTCTTAGGAATATCTTGAACTGTCAAGCGGGAACTAGTGGTCGGCATCTCATCAGTTAACCCTTTCAGGTCTGGATCCTGGAAACTTGTGGCTGCTGGGGCTATTTTAGCCTTTGGCTGAAATGAAAAAACAGAGGAACACGTCGCGCCTCCTTCACCCGGAAGTGAAGTGACGGTATAGGCAATAGGTTTTCTAACACAACTATTGTTTGTTTGACTGTTAGTACCTGGAAAGGAAACAGGGTTAGGCATTACATCTACTGATAACCTAGCCTGTTTAGTCACAGTGGCTATTATTGCTGCGGCACCTGTTGTTGTTGCTGCGGTTGCACAGGTAGTTCTGCAATTGGAGCTATCCCTAAAAAAGGATTTCTGGCAAAGACTTCGTTAATCTTTGTCATTCCCTCCATTAATTTGCCCATCTGGTCTGTCAATTGACCAACCTGACGACGCAAATTATTTCCCCCATTGCCGTTTTGTCTTTGCCCATTAGAATTTGGCTGGGATGGCTGAGACTGTTGGGAGTTATTGGAAGCAGATTGGTTATTTCTGTTTCCATATCTCCTATTTCCCTGAGGATTCCTTCTCCATTGGGAATTGCCTTGGTTTTTATTAACCCAGGGGCGTTTATTCCCATTGGCATTGGATTTTTCAGAGTTATTAGAGGAATTTGCAGAATTGCTTCCGGCATTTTCCTGTTTCTGAGGTTTTGGAGTTTTCAAAACCTCGGAATAGGTCCTCTTTTTCTGTTGGGTTTCTAAACCTAACTGAATTTTAGTCTCTGACACCATTTTATCACCAGGTTTTTTAACCTTTGGCTGATTTTCGTCATTTGCATGGTGTATAGTGTACAATTTCATGCATTGACTGACTAGCCATTCTAATGGCAACTTACAATCGTAATCTCTTGCGAGATTCATTTGTATGTTTACCGGCATGGCATGAAAATACAGATCTTTGAAGTCTGTGCTTTCATACCTGGGTTTTCTTTGGGCCACGGAGTATGCATTTTTAAGAATTATTAAAAATTCTCTGGGGCTTTGATCTGGACGGCACTTTAAATTATAAAGCGCCCTCTTTGCAGAGGCAATAGTTTTATACTTACCATATTCCATGATTATTTCATATTTCATTTTGGACCAGGACATTAACTGTATAGCTTGAAGACTTTCTAGATAAACACGGCACATTGAATCAAAGGTCCATGTAATGAACCATTTCTTATGAATGTCATCATACATGCCCAATGAATTCATTGCTCTATCATAATTTTCCAGATGTTCAGATATGTTTCCTGAACCTCTAGAAAATTGTGGGACAGTCTCTCTAAGGAATTTGATGACCTTTGGTGTTTCATAAACAGGCGTCGTTGATTTACGACCTCTGTTTCTGTGTTTGGGTAAACGTCTATGCGATCTGTCTGCTGAAGAGGAATTAGACCCGTACAACAGTGCAGATGGCATATCAGTTACATGGCCTTCAGAGTGGATAGTGCAATCACTTTCACTCCCATCACTCTGAGCTTCTTGTTCACTGTCACAATTCTGATCAGCATCAGAATCCTGCCAGTGTACAGAACCATGTCTGTTTTCATTCCTATCATCTTGAATTGGACTCTCCCTCTCAAGTTTGGCCAAGACAGCTTTTTCAAACTGTTCTGCCCAAGATTGCCAAGGTGGCTTGGTAATGTCATGAGATGGGGAATCTTTTTCCATAGGTGATTTTTTAGAATTACTCACACCTTTACTTACAGACTGTTTTATGAAAACCTGGTTTGGTGTGGGAAAATCATAATAAGGAGGGGATTTACAGATAGTCTTTTCTTGCATTTTTGTGCAACTTTTTGGCACAGAATGATGACTACCAACCTCACTGTCTAATTTCTGACTCTCCTTTTCATACTCATCCAATTGCATTTTAAGCTGATTTATTTCCTGTGCATATTTATCCATCAAAGCTTTCATTTCTTTTTCATGATCAGCCTGACGAGTTTTATGCTCAGCAAGTAAATCTTGGTATTTCCCATTTTGAATGCCCAAATCGTCACTGTACGTGTCCAATTTGGCATTCAGTGACTTGTTTTCATCACACACCTTAAGAAGTGCTGTCATAAAGAAAGGCCAAGAGTGTATTATGTACGCCATTTTCCTTTCTATGTTCTTTTGTTCAGCAATTTCTTTAAGATATATGATGATGTGTTCATCAGTTAGAATGGTTTGTTTAGCTTCCCATTCTATGCTTTTCAACCAAACCTCATAGGTTGCATCATTTTTCATATGTTTATGAATATGAACTAGAGCATGTTTTCTTAGGTCTTCAATTATTTCAGTATTATCTGTTACAGATTTATCACTGCCACTGGCCATTTTTATTTTTATTTTATTGATTAATCTCAATACAAAACTCTTTTCTATATTAAGATTAAATTGCATGAATTACACCAATATTATTATTATATATGAAATACAATTTCAACTTAAACGATCTCAGCACCGTGCCTCCAATATGTGGGGATATTTATGGGATAATAATAGTAACAGTGAGAATTGCCCACTATTTCAATTCTCAGATCCCAAAGAACGTTTATCGTGTTAAGTGGAATGTATTTCATATAATTAATCACAATGTATAAAAATAGATTTTATTTATGATAACAAATTAATAATAATATTATTATGCAACATGCATGACAGTAATCAATGAATATCCAGTATAAAATGGTATGCAATACAAAGGAATGGGTATTACGTTTCAATGGCTAAACGGCATTATCTGTCAAGACTTCTACGATTTATGATTAGCTTTCACAGACTGAAAGTTAAACTTTTCACACAGAAGAACAGAATTCCTCAGAATGCAGCATAAGGTCGTAAAGTTTAGCAGACAGTTAGAATAACCCTTTCAATGCTGGCTAGATCTCCTAGGTAATTAAGATCTATTCTTATGTAATTTTAAATAAAATAACATTTAAACCAGTTTAAATTCATTTTCTTAAACCATCCATAAGAGAATTTACCATTATATAAGCAGATTTTTAATTTGTCTAAAAGATATCTATCTTAATTTAGAGCAAATCAATACACCTGGATAAAAACAGCGGTATGCTAACACGTGATAATATCACATCAATATATAATTATTCTTAATTCCACCTGCAGAATGGAATGTTTATAACTATATATTCTTAGTTAACTAAGATTTCTTAATATGGAAATCTGACCGTGCTTTATCCAGTCATATATAATGCTATTAATACATTTTAATTAATTTAATTTAATTAAATGAAACCAGTATAATTACCAGTTGAGTAGATATTTCATCCGATTGGTAGTCTCTCTGCATGGAGGTGTTGGTTAGAAAGTCAGTAAATTCTAAGTGTTAGAGTTTTAGGAGTAGAATGTTAGTCTCAGATGTTGTCCGAGTTGGAATCCCCAAACTTCCAATTCCTCTCTTTTCTCTTTTTCTTTGCATATCTTGCATCTGCCTCCTCTGTATTGTATATCCCTATCTTCCCTTTGTCTTAACTTTTAAAGGGCCAGACTCTCTGTACGTCATCAGTTGATAACCCAATAGAAGCACTAGAGGTGTGGTTATCTTCCAGATCGCAAATTAGTTATTTGGTCTGTAGAGGGCAGTCTTGTCCCACTAAACATACCTATCCAGGAAAGAGTTAACTTTTCCTGGTGGCTATTTTGACGTCATTTTGCGTTATCTTTATAGCGCCATAATTTAAAATTTCAAAGGGTTTCTTAAATTTTGTCCAGACTTAGCGTCTGCAATTCCTGCCATAATTTCTGATATGACAGATCATGAACTAAGTTTACCCTTTTCCATACAATGGTACCTTATATATATAGACAGTTAAATATTAAATTATTTAATCTTCTCTGTCACAATTGTCTGGGTTTAGATTTGATTATATTCCATTAGCATTTTAGACAGTCTATCCAACCCCCTTCCTTATCACTTGTTTGTATATACTATGCATTCCTCAGATCTGGGAAAGTGGTTAGCTTACAGATAGAAATATAGTGTCTTTTTGTTAACTTGAAATAACAAAATGGAGTCTGGTCTGTTCAGAGTGACTCAGAATATACACTTTTAGTTTCTATCATAGCACAAAATGTCTGCCGATATAAATACTCTGACAGAATACCATGTAAACGGAAAATTTCTCTAGCAAATATCACGGCCAGTTCGGGGGAGGACGGAAGTTTAGGCAAGGGAACGAAATGAGCCATTTTAGTAAACCTGTCAAGGACCATGAGGATAACTGTATGCCTATTGGAAGCTGGTAGATCAACAATAAAATCCATAGCCAAACAAGCCCAAGGTTTGTTGGGAACGACTAAGGGCTGCAATAAACCACAAGGGAGATCCCGCGGAAGTTTATTCCTGACACAAACATTGCAAGCCTTGACAAAGTCTTCCACATCCCTACGTAAACCGGGCCACCAGAAGTCTTTGGAGATCAGACAGTAAGTTTTGTGGATGCCGGGGTGACCAGCGATCTTGCTATCATGGAAACAGCGAATAATGTCCACTTGGAATTTGGGAGACACGAACAAGCGGCCCACAGGAGTACGTTCGGGAGCAAGAGATTGTTCGTTCTGAATATCAGCGAGCAGTGGAGAGTGTATTTTGACATTGGTGTTGGCGATAATATAGACTTCAGGAATAATAGGGAACAAAGTATCCTCTGTAGAGGTGGTAGGTTCGTGCTGACGTGACAAAGCGTCTGCCTTAGTGTTCTTAGAACCAGGCCTGTAAGTAAGCACATAATTAAAGTGTGTAAGGAACATAGACCAACGTGCCTGCCTGGCAGATAATCTTTTGGCCTCCCCCATATACGATAAATTTTTGTGGTCAGTCAAGATAGTAACTGGGAGGACGGTGCCCTCTAACAAATGTCTCCATTCCTTTAATGCCATAATGATAGCTAAAAGTTCCCTATCACCAATGTCATATCTCCTTTCAGTGTGTGATAGTTTCTTGGAAAAAAAACCGCATGGGTGCAGCGGCTTATCTAAACTTTGTCGTTGGGATAACACTGCGCCTATCCCTGTTTCAGACGCATCAACTTCAAGTAAAAAGGGTAGAGAGGTATCAGGATGAACTAATACAGGTGCTGAGGCAAAAGACTGTTTGAGTGTTTCGAAAGCAGATAAAGCCTCAGTAGACCAGGTTTTGGTATCGGCTCCTTGTTTGGTCATATTAGTGATAGGAGCGATAACAGAGGAGTACCCTTTAATAAAACGTCTGTAATAATTAGAAAATCCAAGAAATCTTTGTATGGCTTTGAGTCCCTTAGGTAAAGGCCAATCTAAAATCGATTTTAGTTTGGTCGGGTCCATCATAAACCCGTCTTTGGAAATTACGTAACCTAAGAAAGTTACCTGAGACTGGTCAAAGCTACATTTTTCCAATTTACAATACAATCCATGTTGTAAAAGTTTCTGTAATACCTTTCTGACTTGTCTATGATGTGAATTAATATCTCTAGAATGGATTAGTATATCATCCAAATATACAATTACACATTCATGTTGGAATTCTCTAAGAACTTCATTGATCAAGTCTTGGAAGACGGCCGGGGCGTTACAGAGCCCAAATGGCATTACGGTATACTCATAATGCCCGTAACGGGTATTAAATGCTGTCATCCATTCATCTCCTTGTTTAATTCGCACTAAGTTATATGCTCCTCTTAAGTCAAGTTTAGTAAAAATACTCGAGCCCTTTAGTCTGTCAAAGAGTTCAGTAATCAAAGGAATAGGCATTTCTGATAGTAATTTTGTTCAATCCCCGATAGTCTATACAAGGACGTAAGGTACCGTCTTTCTTTTCTACAAAAAAGAAACCCGCCCCCGCCGGAGAAGAAGACTTTCTAATAAATCCCTTGTCTAAATTCTCCTTGATATATTCCTCTAAAACTAAGTTTTCCTTGGTGGATAGAGGGTATACCGTACCCCTGGGAGGCATAGTACCAGGGAAAAGTTTAATAGAACAGTCATAAGACCGGTGGGGAGGTAAAGTATCCGCCTTACCCTTGTCAAATACAGATTTGAGGTCTAGATATTGTAATGGTATCTGAACGTCTGTGGATTGAGAAGTGTTAGCATAAGAGTTTACGGGGCAAACAGAAGTAACTCTCTGCAGACATTCTTTCCTACAACCCATACCCCAAGAAACGATTTCTCCACCCTCCCAGTCAATCTGAGGGTTGTGTCTCTTGAGCCAAGAATATCCTAGAACCACTGGGACTGCCAGGGAGGAAATTAACAGAAGGGAAATCAACTCTTCGTGGAAAATAAGTTGTAGTTCGAAATGTATACTTATCTGGTTTAAAAAACCACGACAAGCATCAGGCGAACCCCCATATCGTAATGGTGACGTGACATGGGAAGATGCGCCTACAGTGGCTACTTCCAAACCAGTACTTAGCGAGTGGCTAGCAGTGGAACGTATTTCTTCAGACTGGGTACTGGAGCGTGTCAACAAAGTTTGTAATGCTAAAGCCATTTGGTCCATTCTATGGTCCATGGCCTCAAATCTGGGGTCAGGAGGACTAGCACCTGCAGGATCCATCATGGCCCTGTCGTAATGTCAGGAAACTGACAGGGATCCAATACGCAGAGTGCGCACAGAAGGAGGTACGTATACCGGACCTTAGAATGGCCGGACTAACGTAAGGACAAAGCAAGAATAGTCAAAAGGTAAGCCGAGGTCAAGGGAGCCGGAGGACAGGTAAGCGAGATACAAGCCGAGTCAAAGGAGAGGAGAGGACAACAGGACAAAAGACAAGCAAGGGTCAAAACCGGAAACACAAGATAAAGAACGCGCTGAGTGACTAGCAAGCTAGAACCACGACAGGGCAATGAGCAGTAGTAAAGGTTTCCTTTAAATACCCTGTTACCTAAATAGAGACCACGCCCCCAAAAGGTCCGGAATAGCGGTTCCCGGCACTTTATGCAAATGCCGACGTCATGACGTCGACGCTAGCCGTCGCGTCATAAAAGGGGGAGGAGCTAGCGCGGCCGGCGCGAAAACGGCCGGAATATGCCGAAATGCTAGGGAAAGGGAGCCCCTAAGCAGAGAGGATGTCCTCCCTGGATACATCACCAACAGGTACCCTGACACTTTCCAATCCACCATGTACTGTAAAGTGCCTCGAGAAAACCTGGAATCAATTATGGAGGAGACCTCATTCTCTTCCTGTCCAGAAACTACTAAGGGAGGAGGAGGGACACTTGAGACAGTATATTAATGGCAAACAAGAGGTTTGAGCAAGGACACATGCAAGGTATTAGGAATTTTCAAGGAGGCCGGAAGGGCCAGAGAGTACGCAACAGGATTGATCCTACGAAGGACATGAAAGGGTCCAAGGAACCTAGGAGCAAATTTCATGCTAGGGACTTTGAGCCTGATGTTACGAAAAGATAACCAAACCCTCTCACCCACTTGGTAAACAGGGTTGGCACCTTGACGTGTATCAGCATAATGCTTGAAACAGTCAGCAGTAGTACCAGAGCAGATTGAACTTTAACCCAGGTATCACGGATGGAAGCCAGACGGTCATCCAAAGCAGGAATAGCCATATCAGAAAAAACAGCCGGTAGGATTTTTTTAACAAAAAATGGACTATGCCCAGAGGAGTCATGGTCAGCATTGTTTCTAGAAAACTCGGCCCATGGTAGTAATTCGGACCAATTGTCTTGAGGGCTATTAACGAAATAACACAAATATAATCCCAAGGACTGGTTAGCCCTCTCAGCTGTACCATTGGTCTGGGGGTGGTAAGAGGATGAAAAAGACAATTCAATCCCTAATTGTTTATTGAAGGCCCTCCAAAACCGAGACACAAACTGAGAACCTCTGCCAGATACTATATTGTGGGGAATGCCATGCAGACGAATAATTTCTCGTATAAAGATTAGTACCAGGTCTTGAGATGACGGCAATTTCTTGAGAGGAATAAAATTAGCCATTTTAGAAAAATAGTCCACAACCATGAGAATGGTGGTATAACCGTTAGAACTAGGAAGTTCAACAATGAAGTCCATGGACAAGTGGGACCATGGGACCTCAGGAATAGGAAGAGGTTGTAACAAGCCACAAGGGAGTTTATGAGGCACTTTGGAAACCGCACAAACAGAACAAGCCTGCACATATTCCTTAACATCCCTCCTGAGGGAATCCCACCAGAATGACCTCATGATAGCAGAAGTGGATTTATTAATACCTGGGTGACCAGCAGACACATTGTCGTGAAACACCTTCATAAAATTAACCCTTTCCCCCAATGGAATGAACAGTTTGTCCTGAGGTTTACCGCAGGGTGCCTGAGACTGAGCCTCCATGATGGAGCCAAGCAGTGGAGAGGACAATGAAAGGACAGTGGACGCAATGATAAATTCCGGGGGAATTATATGGGACGTTTCTTTATCTAGTATAGCCTCAGTATCAAACTGCCTGGACAAGGCGTCGGCCTTGACATTTTTAGAACCAGGTCTGTAGGTGATTAGAAAATTAAAGCGAGAAAGAAATAGAGACCACCTAGCTTGTCTAGAGGATAATCGCTTAGCATCTCCTATGTAAGCCAGGTTTTTGTGATCAGTAATGATCAAAAGGGGGTCCTTGGAACCCTCTAGAAGATGTCGCCACTCCTTGAGAGTTAGAATAATGGCCAACAATTCTCTATTGCCAATATCGTAATTGCGCTCAGTAGGAGACAACTTTCTAGAAAAGTAACCACAAGGATGTAACAGAGTTTCCTGGCTCTCCCTCTGGGAGAGAACTGCCCCTACCCCTGTCTCTGAAGCATCAACCTCCAGTATGAAAGGCTTACTGGTGTCAGGATGTATCAATATGTCGGCGGAGGCAAACCACTGTTTGAGAGATTCAAAGGCTTCAATTGCCTCCTTACACCATATCGTACTACTAGCCCCCTTGCGTGTCATATTGGTGATGGGGGCTATTACTGAAGAAAATCCCTTTATAAATCTTCTTGGCAAAACCAATGAACCTTTGAATGGCTTTCAACCCAGTGGGTAAAGGCCACTGTAGAACAGACTCTAGTTTTTTAGGATACATCTGAAACCCCGAGGCAAAAATATTATATCCTAAAAACTGTACTTCAGAATGGTCAAAGATAAAGTTGATTTTTTATCAAGGTTTGCAGAACTTGTTTAAAGGACCACTATAGGCACCCAGACCACTTCAGCTTAATGAAGTGGTCTGGGTGCCAGGTCCCTCTAGAGTTAACCCTCTTTTCTAACCCTCTTTTCTATAAACATAGCAGTTTCAGAGAAACTGCTATGTTTATAATAGGGTTAATCCAGCCTCTAGTGACTGTCTCACTGATAGGCGCTAGAGGCGCTTCCCACTGTGATTTTCACAGTGAGAAGACGCCAGCATCCATAGGAAAGCATTGTGACTGCTTTCCTATGGACTGGCTGAATGCGCGCGCAGCTCTTGCCGCGCATGCGCATTCAGCTGAGGAGGCGGAGAGTTCCCCGCCCGGCGCTAGAGAAAGAGGTAAGTTTAACCCCTTCCACCCACTAGAGCCCGGCGGGAGTGGGACCTTGAGGGTGGGGGCACCCTCAGGGCACTGTAGTGCCAGGAAAACGAGTATGTTTACCAGGCATCCCCTTTCCTGCCACGGTCAGAAAGGCCAAACTATATAGGCTCATGACCACTCAAGCCAACGTTCCCAGGCCAGGCTGTAGTTCACAAATCCTGCCAGCTCACACTTCGTATCCCACACGAGACACCCTGGCTGCTATACTCGCCAACCTCCAAACAATCAATCACAGACTAGCGAAACTGGAATCCGCTATAGCCACACCTGGTGCCTTGTTGGGCTCGACAAACCTTCCCCTGACGGTCTCAGCCAAACCCACTTCATACGTTTCCCCGGCTCCCCCTGTCCCTGACTTCATCAGAAATGGCATTTCCAAGGGTAATGATGTTAACTCCATTGCCCTACTGCTGACTTCCCAAACTATGCTCACTAACACGACAGTCACTTCCATGGCTCACCCCCCCCACCCCCCACCCCACACACTAGTCAGGGTGCCGGTCGGAATGACACGCCGGACAGTCACATAAAATTTTTGGGCAAGGCTCGGGTGTGCAGTGACTTTAACGCTGGGGTATGTACTCTCACGACATGCGGGGCACTGCATATCTGCTCCATATCCCACACCAAGTCCATTTGCCCAGCCCATCTGTCACCTAAAAAACGCCTGACCGAAGTCAACATTGACATAGTGGATACTATACTATCTCCAGTCACATACAGCTAGGCACCTGGTAGATTATCTGGTGACGGGTTTTTCACAGGGGTTTCACACGGGCCTTATCGCCATCCCCACAGGTACACTTGAATGCCCTAACCTTTTATCCGCTTCCACTGACGCACTCACGGTGGACCACCTTCTGTCTACAGAAATCACAGCCGACTTTATGATTGACCCGTTTCTGTCTTTTAATTATTGATATCTCCGCACCACACTCCTCCTCCACTCCTAGTATCAACTCCCTCATTCCCGCCACGGAGTTCTCACTGCAATACGCTAAAATTGATGATGCCATGGAGGCCATCTTATTAGCTGGTAGTGGAGCTTGGTTGAGCAAAACAGATATAACAAACACCTTCAAACTACTACCTATTCACCCCTCACTATGGCACTTACATGGTGTTAAATGGAGAAACAGGTATTTTTTCGCCACCCGGCTCACTTTTGGCTCTAGGAGCAGCCCCAGGTTATTCGATATCTTCGCAGAAACCCTCTGCTGGCTGCTCCTAAATATACTCAGGTGCCTCTCTGTCATCCACTATCTAGACGATTTTCTATTCATAGAACCAGGTTCACAACCCCCTCACTCCATACACTTCACCACAGCTTTTTTCACGACAATCGTGGTCCCCTTGTCACCCAGCAAAACACTCGGTCCCTCCACCAAGCTCGTTTTCTTGGGCATAGTACTCGACACCACTACCTTCCAAGCCAGTTTACCACCAGACAAGCTGTCCCAAATTAAGAACGAGATTGTCCTGTTCCTGCGGAGTGTTGCGTGCACTAGGAGGAGCCTCCAGTCCTTATTGGGGTCCCTTAACTTTGCTATGCGCATCATTCCACAGGGTAGATCTTTTGTCTCCAGGCTTCTCAACTTGCTCCACGGTGTGCCTGACTCATGCCCAATCGTGTTGGACGATCCGGCTAGGGCGGATTTACTCATGTGGAGTAGTTTTCTGGCTGATTGGAATGGGATCTCTTTGTTCATTCCCCCACTTTCAGAGCACTCACCTTCGATTCACACAGACGCAGCAGCACACACAGGGTTCGCAGCCATCTGCGGCAACCACTGGTTTAGGGACGACTTGCCCCGAGACGGATGCCTTGCCGGCCTTTAGAGAAACATCTACTTTATTCGAGATCTACCCCATCTTAGCGGCCTCCCACACGTGGGGTCACCTTTGGACCGGCAAGGCAGTTAGATGCTTTTCCGACAACTCCGCAGCCTGCAACATCATTAACAAAGGTCGGTCCTCCTCCCTAACAATTATGAGGCTGATTCGCAGGCTGACGTGGTTGGCAGCTACCTCTCAGTTCTTCCTAGTCTGTATCCACATTTCTGGTGTCCACAACACAGCAGCTGACGCTCTGTCACGCTCCCAATTTGATACCTTCTTCCAGCCACTCCCCACGGCCCACCGCTTTCCATCTAGGATACCAGCTTTCCACGAGCTAATCTGGGACTAAGCACACAATGGCACCTCGCACAGGTACGCACGCTTCACGCAGGCTCACGACTTTCCCTTCACATACACCAGGGCTTACTGTATTGCACCATGACACATTCAGGAGCTGGCTTAAATTCGAGAACCTCGCTGTTATAATCATGGTAACATTTTTGCCTTTTTCTCTAAACTCACAACCAAGCTTCTTACTTAAAACCTTCTATGCTGTCATTCAGCGGTTACGTCTCCAAAGGCACTACAGCAGCAGATTCAAACACTTACACCCCAGTCTACATCACAAAAAATGGGGTCATCAAGAAGCATCAGCTCAGGTACTTACATACCTCAATCAGAGTGAAGCACCTTACAAGCTTTCGTTACTCATGCTGTATTAACTTGCAATAAAGTGTGGTATCTTTGAATCCTCTTTTGCCCTCTTTTTACAGGCCTATTCGTACGTTGGTTTCGGCACACCTCAACCAGCTTTTGCTTTACCTTCTACATTTCATTACATATTAGATAAATTCCGAGCACAAGTTGGAAGGCAATTTGGCCTGAATTTGTGGGAGGAGTAATGATCCTATATAAACCCTACCCCCCCTACTTACCTTTGTCTTGCAAGCCGTTTGTCCCCACCCACCTACACCCATCTATATTAACATTCACCTTTGTGGGCCCTCTTTTTACAGGCCTACTCGTACGTTGGTTTCGGCACACCTCAACCAACTTTTGCTTTCCCTTCTACATTTCATTACGTATTAGATAAATTCCGAGCACAAATATATATATATATATATTGTGAGCGTAAAGGTGGAATAGTGGTTGATGGGAGATACATCAGACCTGATTTGCTAAACAGCAACCAGAGGATTTTCAGTTAAAAGCCCCAGGGAGAGAGGTTAAAGTTTGCAATATGCATAGCTGATGCTCTGCAAAACATGGTATGGGTCCCTGGGGCGGAGTATTTGGAGAGCAGGGTGGGCCAATGCTCCAACAGCACTAGTTGCTGTATAACAGACCACAGCTTGGATCTGATTTTAAGAGTTAACTAATTGGCACTCACCTGTAGCTACTCAATTAGTAGACAGGCCTTTAAAAGAAGAGAGCAGCCTGCTGCAGAGTGAGGGAGAAAAAGACAGCTAGGAGAGATTGTGTTTATTGCAAAGACATTGCTTTTGTTTGGAAAATTGGTAAGTGGGAAAGCCACCCAATTGCAGATAGCAATTACTGTCTAGTAAGAGCTCAAGTAAGAGCAAGGGATTTTCTTTGTTTTTGTTATTATTTAAAGTACCTGCTTTCTTACTGAATAAAAAGGAAAACTGAGCTGAAGGTGTCCTGGACTTTGTATACCCTAGAAGGCTGTGGTTACTGCAAGATCTGTGACAATCCTACCTGTAAAAGAGGTGGTTTGTTACATATGGTGGAGAATGCGGGCAGCCACGTAAGCCTGAGGGTAGAAGTCATTTAAAGCTCAACATGGAGGATGTTATCAAGGCTCTGATCCAATCCACCTCTGTGCAACAGGAGACTAACAGGAGAGCTGCAGAAAACAGTGCAGCCCTGCAGCAACTGGTGCTGGCCCAGGCAGAGTGTGCTAAAGTCCTGGCCAAAACACAAATGGAGTGCACTGAGTCCTTGGTGAAACAGCTTGTTGTGACACAAGCGGAGATGTTTAAAGTAGCCCGTGAGGAGCAGCAAAAAGTCACCCAGGGACTACAACAGGAAATCCAAGCTATCTCTGAAAAACTGAATGGAGACCCTGATGGAAGATACCAGGGGCCAAAGGTGATTCGGGCGAGCCACTATCTTCAGAAAATGACCGCATCAGATGATGTTGAGGCGTACCTTCTGGCATTTGAGCGCACTGCTGAGAGGGAGGGATGGCCGGCTGGTGAGTGGGCAAGCATACTGGCACCGTTCCTAAGTGGAGAGCCGCAGAAGGCATATTATGACCTAGAACCAGCCGATGCAAGTATCTACAGCAAATTGAAAGCTGAAATCTTGGCACGACTGGGTGTAACCTCTGCAGTACGTGCCCAAAGGTTCCACTCATGGTCATATTCTTCAGACAAAGCCGCGCGTTCCCAAATGTTTGACCTCATACACCTTGCACGGAAATGGTTACAACCTGAAATCCATTCAGCTAGCCACATTGTGGAAACCTTAGTAATGGACCGGTTTTTGCGTGGTTTACCAGCTTCCCTGCGTCACTGGGTCAGCCAAAGTGACCCCCATACAGCTGACCAACTGATTGCCTTGGTGGAAAGATATGTGGCTGCAGGAGAACTGCTATGTCCTACTTCACAGGCAAACCCTCGCAATCCTAAGCCCCAAGATTCTGCAAGACCTGGTAAGACTGTTCAAGGTTTAAGGGGAGCTGAAGAGCTGCAGCTCTATACACAAAACACCAGGGGGGCATCCAGGTCTAATAGGCCTGGGAGAGGAACTAATTGGTGGGCAGATTTTACTGTCAAATGTTTCAAGTGCAAAGAGGATGGTCATATGGCCAAAGACTGTCCATTGAAGGATGAACCTATGGAATGCAATATGGGCAAAGATGAGGGAACACGTTCATTTTTGCTCAGTTGTTATGGTACTCTTAACAATGACTATGATAATAACGCTCATAAATGCTGTGTAACTGTGAATGGAAAAATGTCTAAAGCATTACTTGATTCAGGTAGTATGGTTACATTGGTAGCAGAGTCTATAATACCTTGTGTAAAACCTGATCATGTACAGAAAATAGGCATTATCTGTGTTCATGGTGATAAAAAGGAATACCCCACTGCGGAAGTAAATATTGGAACCCAGTATGGGGATTTAAAGTACCGAGTGGGTGTAGTACCTAGATTAGCCCATGAGGTAGTGATCGGTAGAGACTTTCCTCATTTTCTAAAATTATGGGCAGCTTTAGAAAAGACAGACCAAAATTTATCAGAGATGAGTCAGTCTGTCGAGGATAATGTGTTCCCTTTTTCCGATATTGACTTGGGTTTTGACCACTGTGACGGAAAAATAAGAAAAAAGAAAAAATACTGCCCTAAACCAGTATTAATAGGAGATAACCCAGCTCAAACTAGTGAGGAGCCTACTAATACTGCAGACAAGGATAAGGACTTAATTGATATTGGAATTAGTCCAGGTAACTTTAAAAGCGCTCAGTGGGAAGATCCCACTTTAGTGACAGCTAGAAATGATATTAAAGTTGTAAATGGGGTTGCTAATCAACCAGGAGAAGCACTGCCGTTCCCCTATTTTGAAGTACAAAATGACCTAATTTACCGTGTAGAAAAAAAGGATTCAGACATCATTAAGCAGCTGTTGGTTCCTCAGACTTACCAGAATATAGTGCTAAAGTTGGCTCACAGCCACATATTAGGGGGACACTTGGGAGTCGAAAAAACTAGAGAGAGGGTCCTTAGAAGGTTTTACTGGCCTGGAGTGTTTGCTGCTATTACAAACTATTGCTCCTCATGTCCTGAGTGCCAGTACAGGGCTCCTTTCAAGACTTTTCGTAGTCCACTTGTACCCTTACCCATAATTGATGTGCCTTTTGAAAGGATCGCTATGGACTTAGTGGGGCCACTGGTAAAGTCCGCTAGGGGACACCAATATATATTAGTCATCTTGGACTATGCAACTCGCTACCCTGAGGCCATTCCCTTGCGTAATACCTCTGCAAAGTTAATAGCTAAGGAACTTATGTTGATGTTCAGTAGGGTGGGTATCCCTAAAGAAATACTGACAGACCAGGGGACCCCGTTCATGTCCAGAGTCACAAAAGAGTTGTGCAGGCTCTTGCAGGTTAAACATCTTAAGACCTCAGTATATCACCCACAGACTGATGGTTTAGTAGAGAGGTTCAACAAAACCCTTAAGAGTATGCTACGTAAGGTAATTGATGCAGATGGAAGAAATTGGGATTTTTTATTGCCATATCTACTGTTTTCCATTAGGGAAGTTCCACAGGCCTCCACGGGCTTCTCTCCTTTTGAATTATTATATGGAAGACATCCCAGGGGAATATTGGATATTGCTAAGGAGACCTGGGAACAGGAGACTACTCCTCACAGGAGTGTAATTGAGCATATAGCTCAAATGCAGGATAGAATGGCCACCATCATGCCTATTGTCAGGGAACACATGCTGAAAGCCCAGCAGGCTCAGAAAAACAGCTATAACCGTAATGCTAGAGTCAGAGTGTTCCAACCTGGAGACAGGGTATTGGTTCTGGTCCCTACTGTGGAGAATAAGTTCCTTGCGACTTGGCATGGACCCTATGAAATAATAGAGAAAGTGAGTGATGTCAATTATAAAGTCAGACAACCAGGAAGAAGAAAGCCTGAACAGTTGTATCATATAAATCTGTTAAAGCCATGGAAGGACAGGGAGGTCCTGGTTGCTTTAAAACCTTCAGAACCTCCTATAGTAGAGCCAGAGGTGAACGTATCTGAGACTCTGTCTGTACATCAAAAGCAAGAGGTCAGAGATTTCATCAGAAGAAATAGGGATGTTTTCTCGGTAGTTCCAGGAAAGACTAAAGTGATTAAACATGACATAATAACCGAACCAGGGAAAAGAGTTAACCTCAAACCCTATAGAATTCCTGAGGCCCGGAGGGAGGTTATAAACTTAGAGGTTGAGAGCATGTTAAAACTTGGAGTCATTGAAGAATCCCAGAGTAACTGGAGTAGTCCTATTGTATTGGTGCCAAAACCTGATGGCACATGGAGGTTCTGCAATGACTACCGCAAGTTAAACGCCATCTCAAAATTTGATGCTTACCCAATGCCAAGAGTTGATGAGTTAATAGAAAGACTGGGCAAAGCTCGTTATCTAACAACCTTGGATTTAACAAAGGGTTACTGGCAGGTCCCGCTCACTGAAAGAGCCAAAGAAAAGACAGCCTTTTCAACACCCAGTGGCCTGTTTCAGTACACTGTATTGCCATTTGGGTTACATGGGGCACCTGCCACATTCCAACGAATGATGGACAGAATTCTTAAACCTCATGTTCGTTATGCTGCAGCATACTTGGATGATGTCGTCATCCACAGTGCAGACTGGGAATCCCACCTCCCTAAAGTTCAAGCGGTACTTGATGCTATCCGCTCAGCAGGCTTAACTGCCAATCCTTCCAAGTGTACGATTGGTTTAGAGGAAGCTAAGTACTTAGGTTATTCTATTGGGAGGGGTTTGGTTAAACCACAGGAAGCCAAAGTAGAAGCCATACAAAAATGGCCACAGCCCCTTACAAAGAAACAAGTAAAGGCATTTTTGGGTTTAATTGGATATTATAGGCGGTTCATTCCAGATTTTGCTACCATTGCTGCACCCCTAACAGACCTTATTAAAGCAAAATCCCCAGTCGTAGTTAAATGGTGCCCTGAGGCAGAAAAGGCTTTTAAGAGTCTGAAGGAAGCTATCTGTAGCCATCCTGTCTTGGTGACCCCAGATTTTTCCAGGGATTTTATAGTTCAGACAGATGCTTCTGATGTGGGCTTGGGGGCTGTTCTTTCACAGGAATACCAGGGTGAAGAACACCCTGTTTTCTTTTTGAGCAGAAAGTTAAACCCACATGAGAAGAACTACTCTATTGTTGAAAAAGAGTGTCTTGCTATTAAGTGGGCATTAGACTCTCTTAAATACTACCTACTAGGCAGAAAGTTCCGATTGATAACGGACCATGCTCCTCTGACGTGGATGTATCAGAACAGGGAAAGTAACTCCAGAGTAACCAGATGGTTTTTGAGTTTGCAATCTTTTAATTTCACTGTGGAACACAGGGCTGGTCTGCAACAAGGTAATGCTGATGGGCTTTCGAGGGTACACTCCCTGATTTCCATGGTCGCTCAAACCCATGGGTATGAGCTGGGGGGGAGGATATGTGAGCGTAAAGGTGGAATAGTGGTTGATGGGAGATACATCAGACCTGATTTGCTAAACAGCAACCAGAGGATTTTTCAGTTAAATGCCCCAGGGAGAGATGTTAAAGTTTGCAATATGCATAGCTGATGCTCTGCAAAACATGGTATGGGTCCCTGGGGCGGAGTATTTGGAGAGCAGGGTGGGCCAATGCTCCAACAGCACTAGTTGCTGTATAACAGACCACAGCTTGGATCTGATTTTAAGAGTTAACTAATTGGCACTCACCTGTAGCTACTCAATTAGTAGACAGGCCTTTAAAAGAAGAGAGCAGCCTGCTGCAGAGTGAGGGAGAAAAAGACAGCTAGGAGAGATTGTGTTTATTGCAAAGACATTGCTTTTGTTTGGAAAATTGGTAAGTGGGAAAGCCACCCAATTGCAGATAGCAATTACTGTCTAGTAAGAGCAAGGGATTTTGTTTGTTTTTGTTATTATTTAAAGTACCTGCTTTCTTACTGAATAAAAAGGAAAACTGAGCTGAAGGTGTCCTGGACTTTGTATACCCTAGAAGGCTGTGGTTACTGCAAGATCGGTGACAATCCTACCTGTAAAAGAGGTGGTTTGTTACAACCTATATAATAACAATAAATATAAAAATATATAAAAAAAAGTATGAAAAAGTATTAACATTCTTCCACTATAAAAATGATTACTATTATAAAAATTATTTTAAAATATTTAAAAAATATATTAAAAAATATTTAAAAAAACAAAACTTTTTATTAGAGAAAAAAATATATTATATCAGAGCTGCCATCTCAAAATCCACGTTGAGTCCGCCCAGAGTCAGGGTTTCTAAATCAAAAATCCACCTCATCTCACAGCGACTCAAAGTGGACTCGATCTGGCCTCCTCTCCAATGAGGTTTAATAGTCTGAATTCCATAAAAAGTAAGCCCAGTAGGATCCCCACCATGGGCATTAAAAAAGTGTAGGGAGACATTATGTTTCAAAAAAACTCTCCTTATGTTGTAGATATGTTCACGTATCCTTGTTTTTAGGTTTCTTGATGTTTTCCCCACATATTGGAGTCCACAAGGACACGTGAGCAGATACACCACATTTTTAGTGTGACAGGTAATAAACGAATTAATCTTAAAATTAACAGAGCCAATCCTAGATTTAAAAGCATCAATTCGTTTTGGTTTCTTTTTGAAATTCCAGCAACCCGTACATTCCCCACAATAATGGAATCTTTTTGGAGGGCTTTATTACTGGTTAGAACATTTTCTTTAGGTTTAGATGGTTCTAAATAACTAGAGGTTAATTTCTGTTTTAAATCACTAGCTCCTCTAAAAATTAACCTAGGTCTAGCGTTAAGATATGGTAAAATATCTTCATCCTGTTGTAGGATGTGCCGATGTTTATTAAAAATTATTTTGAGTTTCCCATGTTCTTGATTATAATTAAAAATAATAGGTATTTTGTCATTTTTCTCCTCCAATGGAATTTTTGGTTTATATTTTAATAGGGCATCCCTTTCCATATCTCTAACTTGTTTAATCTCCTGGTCTAAAAAATTGCCACAATATCCTCTATTTACAAATTGCCCTTTCAAAAATTGAGTTTGAGAATCAAAAACGTCTACTACTGTACAGTTTCGTCTCATGCGTAGAAACTGGCCTTTTGGTATATTGTCTAGCCATGGTTGGAAATGGCAACTCTCTTTGTGGATGTATCCATTAACATCCACTGGTTTGAAGAAAGTGCATGTATTAATAGCGTTTCCTTTGGTGGAAATTTCTAGATCCAAAAAGTGGATTTTTTGTTGGCTATATTCTTGAGTCAACTTAACATTCCACTCATTGGAATTTAGAAAATTAAAAAATTCTAAAAAAGTAGAATGGTCTCCCCTCCAGATCATAAAAATGTCATCTATGTAACGTTTATATAGGTCCAGATTCGCACTCCAGGCATGCTGGGAGTAAACAAAATGATTCTCCCAATAAGCCCTAAATAAATTTGCATAACTGGGTGCGAATCTGGTCCCCATAGCCGTCCCCCGACGTTGTAAATAGTAGTCTCCTTCGAACCAAAAAAAATTATTTCGAAGAATTAGGGAAATTCCGTCCATTACAAAGTCAATTTGTTCCTTAGGATACAGGCCAGATACTTCCAAAAAATGAATGATTGGCTCTGCATCCTATGTCGTGGTCAATACAAGTGTATAGACTAGTAACGTCACACGTAATAAAAGAGAAATCACTTTCCCATCTAAAATCTTTCAATATTTGTAATAAACTCATAGAGTCCTTTAAATATGAAAGGCTTTCTTTTACTAGCAGTTGAAGAAGAGTATCTATGTAATTAGATAAATTGGAGAGGAGTGATCCCACTCCGGAGACTATAGGTCTCCCCGGGGGATTACTAATATCCTTGTGCAATTTTGGTAGTACGTAGATCACTGGAATTTTTGGAGACCTAATATTTAGATAATCATACTCCTTTTTATTTAGGATTCCCTTTAGAAGGCCTTTATCTAAATAATCTACAAAAATCTTTTGGATGTCTTGTTGTGGATTTTTATTTAGTCTTACATATGTGTCCTTATCATCTAATTGTCGATTGATTTCTAAAATATATTTCTCCCTATCCATAACTACTACCCCTCCCCCCTTATCTGCAGGTTTTATCACTATCACTGGATCTTTTTTTAAATTCTGTATTGCCAATAATTCTGATTTGGTAAGATTATTCTTTTTGTTAATCTTTATCTTCTTTATGTCTTTGATATATGCCTTTTCAAAAGACTTTCATAGAGTTAGATTTTGGGTGGATAGGATAAAAGGAGGAAGGGGCTTTTAGTTCTGAGTGTACAAATTCCTCTGTGTCTCTTGTTTAAATTTCCTATGTTTGTTTTTTTATCAAAAACATTTTTTATACACAACTTTCTCATGAACCGATTAATATCTGTATAAGCATTGAATTGGTCAATATTACAACTCAGAACAAATTTAAAACCTTTCCCTAAAATTTTTATTTGATCATTATTTAAAACTTTTTTAGAGAAGTTAAAAATCTTTATCTCCTCATTATTTTCCATCTTGGGTCTCTCCAGTCTCTTTCCTCCCCTATTTCCCCTTCTTCTAAATCCCTGTATCTCCTTTTCACAGGGACCGGAGTTTTCTCTATGGGTTCATCCCAACGTTTTCCTAAAAAAGGGATACTCCTCTTTTTTTCTATTTGGTTCAGGGGTTCAAACCGGTTTGATGTGGAAATATCTCTCCTATCTCTTGGGGAAAATCTTTGACTATGTTCGGGATGTTTATTCTCACGATTATATTGATTTCCTTTTTTATAATCATGATTTTTGGAGACTGTTTGGGTGTTATGGCTATGAGAATCGTAGTAATAGTTTGTTCCTTCCCTTCGTTTGTGTCTTTTAACTTCTGTCCACTCTGACGCAGAATTATGTGTCCTTGGTGGTCTGTTTGGAATTTGATTGGGAACATAATTATTCGTAAAATGTTTCTTTTCATTTCACTGGTTTCTATCTCTAGGTATAAATTTCCCTTGATTGAAATTATCTCTCGGTTTCTTTCTAACATTATTGGTAGTGTGATCCTTGTCAGCAGGTAGCACGGTCCTCTAGGGCAAAAACATGCACAGTCCTTGTAATTGCATATACTCCAGGCACTTTATTTGTAAGTTCACACAGGATACAGCAGTAAATGAAAACATAAATGTAACAGAAAACCCTATAAACAAAAACCTAGCTCGTCTGAGCACTAACTGACATTAGGTTCCCTATCTCTCAGGGTTAAACTAAACAAAACAATATTGCACCAACCTTATTAGATAGCAACACTCTGCTAGCTAGCCTGTTGTTTTCCTTTCTGCACTCCCAGTGCTCCAAGCCAGCCTTGTCCTGACTGCTTTCCTTTCTGCACTCCCAGTGCTCCAAGCCAGCCTTGCCCTGACTGCTTTCCTTTCTGCACTCCTAGTGCTCCAAGCCAGCCTTGACTGCTTCCTCCAGTGCTCCAAGCCAGCCTTGACTGCTTCCTTTCTGCACTCCCAGTTCCTGGTCTCCTTGACTCTCTATATGGAGAGAACAGCCTCTCTCCTACCTGCTTCCTGGGAGGAAGCCAGCAATCCCTCTCCTTTTCCTGCCTAGCCGGGAGGGGTTTATTCCCACTGCAACAGCTCATTAACTGCAGCTGAGCAGTGGGTTGGAGACGGTCCAAAAAACCCTGGCTTGGATCTATGTCTCCCCAGAAAACCACTAAACTGTGGAGTGGAGCATTGGCCCACCCTTCTCTCCAAATGCTCCACCCCAGGGGCACATAACTAAACAAAGCTTTGGGTTGTGCAACACACAAACTACACGTACTTCCCCTGCGGTTAAAAGGCCTATCTGCCTTCACTTTATCACAGTAGCATAATCATTAATATCCCGTTGATATTTTCTCTTTTTATTAGTAATAATAATGGACTCCAATTGATCTAATCTTCCAATAATTGGATCAGAAATCGATTCAAAATCCCTAGTTCCAATATAGGGTTCTAATTTGACACAAATTTCTTTAATAATCTTATCTAAGACTTCTAAATTCCTTTTCCTTTGTTCGACTATAATCTGCATCATGGTTATCGAGAAAGACTCCAAAGCCTTTTCCCATATATCCATGAATCTTTTATCATCTCGGTCGAACGTGGGATATTTAGTGAAACGGAGTCCTCTAGGGGTTATTTGGTCACTTAAATACTTTTCCATCGTGACTACTTACCACTTAAATTTTAGTTCTTTAGTTAACAATTTTTCCAGTAGTATACGCATTTCTTTCAGATTATCAGTAATTTTATATTTTTCTGGAGTTTCAACCTCTATTTCTTGAAAAATGTAAATCTTTGCATTTTTGCTCTTTTTTCAAAGATGTCCATTATAATCTAGCAGCCCACACCCTGGTGATTTCTTCAATAACAATAAATAAACTAAATATATTTCCTGTTAGGGAAATATATACGGGTGGATTGGCGCTATTAGTGAAAATTACAATGAGAACAGCAACTACCCCCAAGTGCCAAGTAAATCACCAAAGGCACTACACAAGTACAACAAGTGAAAAAGAAAGAAAAGGAGGGGGGTGCTAGAAAAGTAATATCACAATATTATACTTATATCTGTACATCAATTATTTACTGGATCAATCTAAAAAAGGTAAACAAAATGTACATAGCATAATACTGTATAGAGAGACTGTATATCAACAGTATTTGGTATTGGGTCACTCACGATCTGTAGAGCCTTAAATAGCAGGCTCTAACTGTATTTGCTCCTCAAATAATGTCAGGCAAACTGCTTCATCCAGCGAGGGCAGCTTCTAATTCCTCCAAATACTCTTCCAATCACACCACAACTCGGGTAGCCAAGTGGGTAAATATATGAAGAGATTTATTACAATTAAAACAAAAAATAAAAAACATACAGGGCACAACGCGTTTCGACTTTCGTCTTCTTCCAAGGTGCATATGGTACAACCGATCACAGTCTCATTAAATAGGTCTGGTAAACTCTGAAATTCCCGGGTAAAATTTGATCGACTTCCGTGTTGTGACGTCACTTCCGGGTTCCGTCGGCGTCACTTGCGTCAACAACGTCATCACGGATTGGTTCATGGTTTACTCTTCAACCTGGATATTGTTGTGTTTAGACGCCATCTTTAAAGGTGGCATCTTATCTTTATAAGTCCGCTTATATATAGAAAAAATTAACCGATACCAGGTCACTTCAGTCCACACTTTCACAATAAACAAAATACAATCGACAGTAAGATGTATTATTATCCAATTTTAAAAATCTCTAAATTATTTGATTTACAGCATAACGAGAAAACATTCTTTAGGGAAAAAAATACATCCATTAAAAATAAAAATTCATATTAAGGATACTTCAGAAATCCATATGAAGAATATATAAAAAATATATAAAAAATATATGAGCAATATGCAGTCTATATAAAAGTATAAAGAATATATACTTAATATAGAAATAATAATAAAAAGCCAAAAATTTATATAAAAATACATATGGGAAAACTCTTAAAAAATAATAATAATTAATATATATTTAAACCTATATAATAAATATAAAAATATATTTAAAAAAGTATGAAAAAGTATTAACATTCTTCCACTATAAAAATTATTACTATTATAAAAATTATTTTAAAATATTTAAAAAAAATATAAAAAAAATATAAAAATAAAAATAAAAAAAACAAAACTTTATTAGAGACTAAGTGGCTACTAAAAAAGACTAAACATACCCCACTTTCAATACCTTGGGTAGTCTACTTTTTCAAATGGTATGCCATTATGGGGGTAATTCTCATTCTTGGGCTACCACACCATCTCAATGGTAACATTACTAATCTGGCAAATTTCAATTTGAAAATGGAACGTTCTATATTTGACCCTGTAACGTTCCAAAACACCATAAAACCTGTTAATGGGGGGTACTGTTGTACTCGTGAGACATCACTGATTACAAATATGTGCATTTTTTTGCAGTAAAACCTAACAGTATTATGACATTAACAGCTAAAATGTCAGACAGAAATACAAGTTTAAAAAAAAAATAATCTTATTTTCTCACTTTTTTAAAATTTTATTCATAATAAATTATGTTCCATATATGAATAGTTAATGATAAATTAAAGCCCTGTTTCTCTTGAACAAAATGATATATAATAAGTGTGGGTTGCAATAATATGAAAGAGGTGAATTACGGTTGAACAGACATATAGCGCAAATTCCAGTTTTTGTTTACGTTTTGTTTTGATCAGAACGTGCACTATTGACGCCGTCCTAAAGGGGTTAAAGAACACCAAAAATGTCTGACGGAATGGAAAAACTTATTTCTATCATGAATGGCTAGGATTAATATCATTAAATCATATATATTTCCCAAATGGCTATACTTATTACGCATGATTTCTCTCAAAATAGCGAGATTATTAAAAGAATGATGGAACAATTTATATGGGTTGAGAAAAAAATAAGAATATTTAGAATCATTTTATATAGTAGTATTAACCAGGGTGGATTGATTATTCCAAAAGTAATAAATTATGCAAATGTAGCAATGATTACTCAAGCTCACAAATTTCAGATAGGTTTATGTAAACAGGAAGATTGGTACTCTATAGAATCCGAGTTATTAGGTATTGAAAACTTGGAGAATGTATTATGGCTTCACCATGGTGAAATTAAGAAAATTAAAGTTACATCAAATGTCAAACAACATAATCAAATCTTGGACAATGTTTAAAAAAAAATCTTAATAAAAGACCAAGTTCTCAAAACAAATTCTGCAATATGTTGGAGGTGTGGTGAACAAATTGGAAATTATTTATACATTTGGTGGCAGGGCCAGATTAAGAGCCCGTTGGGCTTGGTGCTGACAATTATGATGGGCCTAATTATAGAATCGTATCGACAGAAAACACTAAAACAGTTATACCTCCCAAGCGTCATGTATCTGGTGGAGGTGGTGCTGGAAGCAAACACAGGATATCGCTTTAAAAAGACACATTGTTACGGCACCCCCAGGCATAAAAGGGTTAAACCACCGTTTAGTAGATCTTCCCTTCCAGAGACACAGGCATAGCTACTGCAGAACACCAAACTCCCGAACTGGATACAAGGGAATTCTCCAAACTCCCGAATTGGATACAAGGTAGCACTCCAAACTCTCGAACTGGAACCCTCATGAATAGCTGCTATCAAACAAACAGGAAAAGCACCCAAGCGCCTTACACTCCTGGCAATCAGTCTCTAACAGCATAAAGTAAATCCCCCCAAAGACGAGACAGAGCTCCGTGTTGGGGGTCAAGCAGTGGTCTGGTTTATTGAGGGCTACCTGCCCAGTATTTATGCAGGTCTCCCACCTGGTGGACACTCCCTAGGGGACCAGATGGAAGACTGTAACACAGACAGACATGTATCACATTCAGACACACAGAAGTAAAACATCCCCACAATGCATCCTAATTTCCCTCCCTCTATCCTGGAGATCTCCCAGGACAGAGGCAAAACGCAATTATACACGTGGGGACACAAAGACAGTAAAATACATTAAAACATACAGTGTAACATTTAATACATAAAATCCATCCAGATAGCTGGGATCTGAGCGCACATAACTACAGAATCGCGCTCAGATCCTATACACACAGTTCAATTGCCATGGAGCCAAAGTCTTTAATTACATGAATAGGCTCCATGGCATAGCTATCTGGGTTAAAACATTCACTGAAGTAAAGTCCCGATCAAGTCAGCGTTCGGCTAAACAGCCACGAATAGAAGCAGAGAAGGCTGGAGGCTCAGCGGTGCCTGCACATAAAAGTGTCCGCTTTTAGTGCACTGATTCCGGGCTGAACACCGCTGGCCGTCCGGGGAGCTCCATAACACCACCACCTAGCGGCCGCTAAGTGTAGCCGCAGCCACCCAGTAACAGTCAATTAAGCTGCTACTGGGTGGTCAATTAACGCCACACGCTAGCTTCAGGGAGGTGAATTGAAGGCACACACCAGCTTCCCGGTGGTCGCGCTTTCGGTATTTTGTTATGAATAAGCCTTTCTGCAGGGAAAATAAAGTATTTTAAAAGTCCGGTCCATAGTCTAAAGGGAGCAGGCGGGCAACCAGGCTCCTCCAATGCAATGTGGCGAGATTGCTCTCGTCACACACATACCCTATGCTAATGTCTCGCATTCATCTTTCAAGTAAATCCATACCTCCTAACAGCAGTATCTAGTGAAGCAGGATTTTGGTGGGCGGGGTAAAAGGGTGTTCCACTGACGCGAATCACGTAACCAAAACTGCCCAGAGGGGCAAACATGCCCAAAAGAATGTGCCCGAGGATTTAGAAGGTCAGCCTGGCATGAATACATGTTAGGACAGGCTGCCTGCCAATCATGCAGGCTGGCCAACTAAGGGCATACTATGCAGACAGCACCCTGAGCTTGGCATAAATGTGTCTAATGATGTGTTCGCTCCACGCTTTCTAAGGACTGTCTCCTAGCACCCACTTGTCCACTCCTCTCCTTACCCTTACTAGCAGGCAGAAGCTCCTTTTACACAGTCTGGGACAGAGAAAATGTGTATGTTTTAGACTGAAGTAGCAAGAGCTTTTGCATAGTATGCAAAGTTGGCTTTACCTTAACTAATTTTATTGTCAGCCAGTCCACACAAGTTTTGTTTCCCTACATATGAAGAGTAGTAAATATATATATATATATATATATATATATATATATTTATTTTTTATTAATTAATTTTATTTTTATTATTATTATTTTGTTATTTATTTTTTTCTTTATCAATGGGCCTATTTCGTTGGCATGGGCCTGTAGCTGCAGCTCCATCAGCCCCTATGTTAATCCGGCCCTGTTTGGTGACACTGTACAGATGGATACCTGGAATAAGATTTTTAATTATATTTCTGATAAATTTAAAATAATCTTAATCCCATCTCATATGAAAGCACTTTTGCATTTAGAATTAAATTCAACAACTATGAAAAATAGATATCTAATTATTTAAATAGTCTTAGCTATGAAAATACTTATTGCAAGGAAATGGAAACACACAGAAACAATCTCCTGGCCTGAAGTGGTAAATCAAGTGAACTACCAATATATGATGGAAAAAGGGTTTTACATGAATTATCATACCTTGGATAAATTTTATTCTTTATGGAACATATGGCTAATATCCTTTCCCTGACATTGAGAAAATATACAAAATATGGAAAATATACTATTTGTTCCTCTCTAAATCCCCAGACTTAGGTTAAACTAGATCACACCGCATGAAACTATATACTAATCTAATGTTTTGTAAGTAATATCAAATATATATGTGTAAATGTTTGTTACAACGTAGTCTCCTTTTTGTCTTGTTTTACGTAATACTTGATGAAAACTGTAATCTCATCAACAAAACAAATTAAAAAAAATTAAAACATATAATAAGGAATGCAGAAAAAGGAAAAAAAAAACTGTCAAATAATATAAATTGATAAAAATTAATGTTTAAATCCCTATGAGGGAACATTGTTAGTAAAAAAAAATCTTAAAAACATATAATAAGGGATGGGACATTGTGAAAAACCTTCTCTGTATTTCTACATTTTATGCAATATCTTTGCAATATTGCACATGATTTAGTAACCTCGTTCGTCCAAGCACTAATTGAATTGCAAGATTCTGGAAAATATCTAAACATGCAATTTACTGTGCACTCAGAAAGTATTCAGACCCCTTAATTTTTCTCATATTTCTATGTTATGATAATAAGTTTTACATTTGAGTATTGCACAATTATGAGCAAATTATTATTTTATATTTATCCAAAAACTTGAAAATGCATTATATTAATTTAGAACAATAAAAATTGGCATACATTAGTGTTATAGTCTTATGTTACAATCGTTTAAATGATTACCTTTTCTATACCAATCTACAGTCCATGTCCAATAATGGCAAAGCAAACATTATTACACAACTGGAAATATATCAAATAGAAAAACATGAAAAATAACATTCACATAAGCAGTCAGACCCTTAACTCAGTACCTTTTTGAAGCATATTTGGCAGCGATTACAACCTCCAATCTTTTGAGCTGTGCTGCAACAAACTTTGCACAACTGGGTTTGAGTAGTTTCTTCTTTCGTCTATGCAGATCCTCTCAAGCTCTTAGTCAGTTGGATGGGGACCGTTGGTGCATAACCATCTGCAGGTTTCACCAAAGATGTTTGAATGGGTTCATGTTTGGACTCTGGCAGGTCCACTTAAGGATATTCACAGAGCTGTGTTGGCTGTGTGCTTAGGATCACTGTCCTTTTGAAAGCTGAACCTTTGGCCTGTCTAAGTTCCTGAGCACTCAGGACCGTGTTTTCATTAATTAAAAACATGCTACCACCACCATATTTGGTATTGTGCAGGTGATGTGCCAAATGGGTTGGTGCTTGGTGGATTTACTACTGTAACATTGTGATGGACTTTAAAGGGACACTTTATACCACTAAATCACTTGAGGTTGATAAAATGGTTTATGTGTTAAGAGTGTGTCCTCTTTTTTTCATTTATTTTATTTTGTCAAAATGTTATTTATTGCTCAATCCACACATATGTAATACATAAAATAATTCAGAAGCCGACATTTGTTCACAGTTGATAAAGCATAGCATATGTGGAATGAGGATTTTTTTGTTTAAAGAGATATCACACTAACATTATGTGCCTTTACAGTAAATATGCCATAATAATAGAAACGATTTGGGAAAAATATATTTCTGACATGTCTCATTGTGGAGCAATAACACAGAACAACTAGAACAAAGGGTTATATTAATACCAGATTGAACAAACAAGAGCAAATAGGGAGGCAAACTCTCCAAAAAGAGAAAAAACCATGGGCCTACCAAAATAATAACAGGGCTTGCAAATAAAAAGAAAACATCAATATGTATAATTGCGCAGTGGAGTGTCATCTTAAAAAAAAGACTCACATACTTGCACAGCATACACTTAGCTTAACGCACTCAGTCAAACTGTAAGTTGGTCTTAGGTGGCAGTGGCTAGCAGTGTAACCATGCATAAACTGTAAACAACAGTGTGTCACCAGAATGAATGAAGCAGACTACATCTACCACTCAAAGTTTGCGTGAGTGCCTTGTGGGAGCAGCTAGACAAGAGGACTTATTTTTTATTTTTAAATGAACAACACACTCCCCCAAAAGGGATCTTATTTATACAAACAGTCAAAAAAAAACACAAACATTTTTTAATAACTGTTAATTATTGGTGCAAGTGGCAGTGGTAACACTGCACTACACATAAGCAACAGTGTCACATTAAGATGTATGAAGCAGCGAATGTGTTAATAGTTAGGCAATATACTTTTTTTTCTTCTTTTGAATAACACACTGCCTCAAAAAAGATTTTCCTTCCACAAACAGTTTAAACAAAATAGCAATTTTAAATTGGTGATTACAAGATTGTGTAGGGAGGCAGTAAAACTTTTAGCAATTGTATATTGTTAACCTAATCTCACACTAGGTGAGTGACAAAAAATGCAAATTCTTTTTTGCTCACTGACTGTTGTTTTAAGTTTTCCTGGCAGTAGCTAGATACAGCAGCAAGCTAATCCAAGTCTCACACTAGAATCAATGACCCAGGCTGTCTCCCTCAAACAGGAATAGTAAGTGTGAAATGTAGTATTACTTCTGATGCAAACAAATCATATAAGAGTAATTCAGGAGACAGAATCAGACAGTCCAAGCGGTAAAGATCAGGGCAGTTATATGTTCATAAGATAGATGCAGGCCAGAGTGCCAGGAAGTCCAGTAAATACAGCAGTATAATAACACTAAGTACAAGTGTAGGAACACTTACAAAAAAGCAATGAGCTTGGTGTAAAATGTGGTTTAAATAGGGTGGCAGTTATAAGCCACACTCTCCAGCACATTATCTTCTCCCCTTTTCTTTCCCCTTGTTCAGCCCAGTAGACAGTTGCTGTTGGTGGTCAATTAATCACGAGGCAGCATTGGCACCAGCACACTTATAGTAGGAAGTCCCAGTGCTGCTCCTGCAGTCTTCATCCAGAGTCACAGTGTGGAAGCTCTATGCCAAAGACTTGGAGCCAATGGGTAGAGGATAAAGAGCTTCCCCACCATCACTGCACGCCAGGGCATCTGACTGCTGAGGCAGCAGTGTGGAGCAAGTGTGAGTCTGTGCAGGGGCATAACAGCTGGACTGTTTCCCTCAGCAGCTGCAGTCAAAATGTCTTGGAAAATCCTGCTTGAAAGTATAAATTGTTTTACTGCTTTTCCTTTTTTCCCCCCTCTATTGGTCAGTCGGTTAACCATCTTTTTTTTCTGCTGATGTCTTGTCCATCATAGCAAACTAAGCTGCTTATTTCTCCCCACCAAAAAGCAGCATCTTTTCCCTTCCATCACCCTTTTTCTTGTGCCAGGAACAGCACTACGAATCACAAATGAAAATGACCATGTTCCAGCTTGCACGTGTCAGTTCCCCCGATATTCTTGCACAGAACTTAAAAACCGCCCACATCTATGAAAAATGGGGGAGGGGCTAATCGGCAGTGTGGCAGAGACAATACAGCAGCGGGGGCGGAGCTAAACACAGCCTCCACCTGCTGCTGTTACTGCTACACAACTTACATACTCCAGGAGCTATACTGTTTGTAAGTTAGAGAGAGTGTGTGTGAGACTGCCTGTGACTGTGTGTGACTGTCTGCCTGTAAGTTTGTGTGTGTGTGACTGCCTTTGACTGTTTGTGTATGTGACTGTCTCCGTGTGTGTGTGTGTGTGTGACTGCCTGTGACTCTGTGTGAGATTGTCTGCGTGTGTGTTTGTATGTGTGTGACTGTGTATGTGACTGCCTGTGACTGTGTGTGTGACTGCCTGCCTGTAACTGTATGATTAACTGAGCCGAAACATCACACTTTCTGTGGGGTTGTTCACCTGTTAATAAAAATGCCATCCTTACTACTGGAGTGTTGCCTGCGTTTACTCTTTTAGAAGATTTACCTGTAACTGTGTGTGTGTGTGTGTGTGTGTGACTGTCTTCCTGTGACTGTGTGTGTGTGTGTGACTGCCTGCCTATAACTGTGTGTGTGACTGTCTGCCTGTAACTATGTGTGTGACTGTCTGCCTGTGACTGTCTGTATGTGTCAGTTTGCCTGTGAGTTTGTGTGAGACTGCCTGCCTGCCTGTAACTGTATGTGTGTGTGTGTGTGTGTGTGTGTGTGACTGCCTACCTGTGACTCTGTGTTTGACTGTCTGCTTGTGACAGTGTGTATGTGAGTGTGAGTGTGACTATCTGCATGTGACTATGTATGTGTGACTGTCTGCCTGTGATTGGAGGATGCTGCCTGTAACTTTGTGTGTGTGGATGTGTGTGACTATCTGTCTCTAATTGTATGTGTGACTGTATGTGACTGTTTGTGTGACTGTCTGCCTGTAACTGTGTGTGAATGTCTGCCTGTAACTGTGTGTGTGGCTGTGTGAGAGTGACTTTGTGCCTGGGACTGGACTCTGAAGACTGTTGCTAATATTGTTGTGTAAAAAAGGAATTCAATTGTAAGAGGCTGAGCAAGGGCTTTAGAGGGAGAGGCAGGATTTTGTGGGAAGAAAGGGTGCAGGAGTTTTTTGGAAGGGGGTTTAGGGGTTTATGGAAGGGGGATAGGGATTTTGTTTAAGGTGGGCTGAGCAGGGGATTTGTGAAAGGGGTTTTATAGAATGGGGGCCGGACATGCATTTTGTAGAATGGTGGGCAGAAAAGGGGTTTTGTAGAAGGGGGCAGGAAAGGTTTTTTTTCAAAATGTACACATTTGCGCAATTTTTAAAAATGAAAACATTAAACATTAAAAATATTATAGGTGTTTTTTTACACTTTAACGTGGGGAGGAGGAAGGGGGGGCAAACACAGGATCCACCCCGGGTGCCAAATGCTAGGTACACCCCTGGGAGGGAGCAAGGAGTAGATGTCAGTTGAGATTGGTTGTTACATGTAATGTAACACCCATAAACCAGGATAATGACTGTGATGTTGGAGATATATCTACCCATTGTCAGGATTACAAGTTGATCCAGCACGCGGAACTATGTCACACCTAGGATTAAGGATAACGTATAACCAGACCTTAGAATGACCGGACTTAATGTATCCAAGAAAAAAATTAAAGACACACAAAATACTTGCCAAGGTCACGAACACAGAATCAGACACAACAATGAGGGAAA
>OW240920.1:86328329-86363907 GCA_933207985.1 Pelobates cultripes
GCCTTCCAGCTGAAGTGGTAGAGGTTAACACAGTAAAGGAGTTTAAGCATGCATGGGATAGGCATAAGGCTATCCTAACTATAAGATAAGGCTAGGGACTAATGAAAGTTTTTAGAAAATTGGGCAGACTAGATGGGCCGAATGGTTCTTATCTGCCGTCACATTCTATGTTTCTATGTTTCTATGTTTCTATGTCCTCTCATGCATCTATTGGTGGGGATGACGGTGTTGGTAGGTGTAGGGTGATGGTGAGCGGGGTGCTGGGATGTCAAGGGTCTGTCGTCATTCTAAGTCTCTGGCGATTTGGGTTCTGTGGTCCAAGTTTATTGTGGGGTCTGTAGTTTGTCAGTGAAGTCTGGTTTAATTGTTTTCAGTATCCAGTGCGTCCCGGTGTTAAGGTATGTTTGGTATGTGCCATTTGCGGTGTTGTGGAGTTTCTCTAGGACTCTCAGTTCTTCCATTTGTGCGAACCAGGTTCTCAGGGGTGGAGAGGTCTGTTGTTTCTAATGCTGTGGTATTATTATTTTGGCCGTGTTTAGTATGTGTATTGTTAGCGATTTCTTGTATGCGGTTCTGGGGACCTTGGTGTGATGTAGCAGCATTTCCGTTGGGCTAAATGGGGGTGGGTCATTAGTAAACTGTCCTAGAATTGTGTGTATACCTTTCCAGAATGGGGCTATCTTTTTACATTCCCACCAGATGTGTAGGAGTGTGCCTCTTTCCTCTACATCTCCAGCACAGAGGGGAGTGGGATGGGATGCTTGCGTTTAGCTTTGTAGGGGTGTAATACCAATGTGTTAGTAGCCTGTATGCAGTTTCTTGTGTCTTGCTAAAGCTGGAGCAGTGGTGTGTGAGGTAGCATATTTTCTCCCATTCTGCCTTATTAAATGTGTGGCCTAGTGCCGTCTCCCATTGTCCCATAAATCGTGGTTGTTCTATTGGTTTGAGTGTTAAGAGTAAGTTATATATGGTGGAGACTCCATGGGCTAGTGGGTTAGGATCGAGGCAGATCTCCTCAGAGGGTGTGGTAGCCCTTGATAGTATCAGTCCCTGTGGAAGTGTGGTGATGTAGCTCTGGATCTGCTTATATTTTAGGTGCATCACAGGGGTGTGTTCTGTGTCTCCCCTTAGGTCTTTAAGTGTTTTAATGCCTTTTGTTGTGTAGACGTGTCTGAGTCTGGGCAGTGGGTCTTGGACTAATGCTTAAAACGCTTTCGGGTCTAGGCCCGGGGTGAAGTCTGGATTGTGTGTCAGAGGGAGTAAGGGTGTTGGGTGTGAGGAATGACTGCGTCTCCCTTTTGTGCGATTCCACTCCTGTAAGGTTGCCCTCGTGTTGAGGGAGTATTTCGTGTCTCCTCTCAGGGCTCCGGGCGGTAGCCACGGTAGTATCGCGACCGGAACGCCTGCCTCACTCTCCTCTGCCTGCTTCCACAGTTTATGTACTCCTTTTTTGGTCCATTGCATTATCCGTAGGAAATGGCAGGCCCTGTAATAGAGGGTGAAGTCCGGCAGTGCCAGGCCGCCCCTCTCCTTTGGTTGTGTTAGTAATGTGTGTTGTAGTCTGGGCCTTTTCCCGTTCCAAATATATTGGCCAAGGGCCGTACGTAGCGAGGTGAAGTACGTGCGGGGAACCGTTATGGGGATAGTTTGGAATAGATATAAAAGGCATGGGGGAAAGTTCATTTTAACTACCTGTATCCTGCCTAGCCATGAAATGTGTGGGTGTACCCATTCCTGCATCTCCGTGCAGAACTTTGTGTGCATTGCAGAGAAGTTTTCTCTGAATAGGTCCCCCTCTCGCTTTGTTGGCCAGATACCTAGATATTTTATTTTGTGTGTTGCCCATTGGAATGTATAGTGTTGGCGTAATGGTGCCGCCCTGCGTTCGGGGATGTTAATGTTAAGTATGAATGATTTGGATAGGTTTATTTTCAGGACAGAGATCCTACCGAAGTCATGGAAAGCTTTTAGTATGTTGGGGAGGGATATTTCTGGGTTGGTCACATAGAATAGTAAGTCATCTGCATACGCTGCAATTTTGTGGTGGGTCGTCCCTGCCTGCACCCCTGTGATTTCTGGGTTGTTTCTGATGGCCATCAGAAGTGGCTCTAGGGTGAGAACAAGAAGGAGCAGAGACAGGGGACATCCCTGGCGAGTGCCGTTTTGTATGACAAATGGTGCCGACAATACGCCATTGATTACCACCTGAGCAGAGGGTTGTGCGTATAAGGCCTCTATCAACCCTCGGATTCCAGGGCCCAGACCGATGTGTGCCAGGGTCTGGAATAGGTATTTCCAGCCGAGCCTGTCGAAGGCCTTCTCCTCGTCCGTGGATAGCGGGAGAAGGCCTCCCGGGGCGCGCTTGCCGCTGTGCATCAGTGTGAGGGTGCGCATGGTGTTATCGCGTGCCTCTCTCCCCATCACGAACCCCACCTGATCTGGGTTTACCAGAGTGGGTATATGTGCCTGTAGTCTGGTTGCTAAGATTTTGGCCAGCAGTTTTAAATCACAATTTATGAGGGATATGGGCCGGTAGCTCCCCCATTGTTCCCCGTCTCTACCCTCCTTAGGGAGGATTGTGATGTGCGCAGCCAGGGACTGTTTGGGGAAGTGGTGGCCTTCTTTGATGGCACTGAATGTTGTTATGAGTGGAGTGTATATTATGTCTGCGTATGCCTTGTAATAGCAGAGCGGCAGGCCGTCCGGGCCCAGGCTTCTGCCTGGTTTTGTCTGTTTCACAGCCATGGCTAATTCCTCCGGTGTAATCTGATCGTCACGGAGCTCCGCCGTGTCTCTGTCTAGTGTGGGTAACGTGTGTGTGTTCAGGTAGTCGTTTATTGAGTCTAGTAGATGTTTTTCTGCTTGGTGGGAATGCGGCCTTGGGAATGTATATAGGTTTGCGTAGTATGCCTGTGGCAAACCTAGCCACTCGGACTATAACTGGACACTATGCCTTTAAGGGTTGCCTATAGGTCTGGAGAGAGATGCGTTGTACCTGTATGTGCCTGCTTCATGTATTCCCTGCATTGCATGTACCTATCTGTTCCGCCGAATGCAAATGGCGGTTTGTATGGGGATTCTCGTTCGTTTCACGAACGGCACTTTGGAGGGCCGTTCGTGAAACGAATGCGATACCCCCTAATAGCCCACACACTTAGAGGCGTGTGGCGCTAGTTAACCGATTGCAACATTGTTGCAATCGGTTATTAGAGGCTCTCCTGGGTGGCCGTCGTTCGACTACCGACCATGCGGCGGTCGGCCATCTTGGATCCTTTGTTCCCTCAGCGGGGTTATGTCGTCGAGCGCCTGGTACTAAAAACGGCTACTCGACGGCATGAGCCCCGCTGAGCCTCCAGGACGTTCGGGAGTTTCGGGACGTTCGGTATTTTGTTCCCTAATAGCAATCGGTTCTTTTTGTATGTTTTATATGAATTGTGTTGTTCGTGCGGCGTTCGGTTATTTTAGCTGGGATCTGAGCGGTAACCTCACGAATGATACCCTCAGACCCCAGCTATCTGCCGAACGTCCATTCGTGTAAATCCACTATATATTCACCAAGTTATTGATTTTTATGCGAATTATCGGTTCTGCTGCACGAGGGGATAGTCCACTTAACGGTGCATTCTGGGAAGACTATCCCTCTCGTGCAGCGGTGCCTGATGGGAGAAATATGGTGTAATGTAAGTCCCCCATGTAGTCCTCTCCTGTACAACCCCTGTAATGTCAGTTTGGAAACCCCTTGCATGGGGAATTGCATAAATACTGTGATAAATACTATACACATAGGCTTTGTATCTGTCCCCCCTCTTGCCTACCCTTTGGCAGGTATCGCAGGTCTGACAATATCGCTTAATATCCTGGGAAATACCTGGCCAAAAGACATTTTGGGTCAGCCTGTGCTTGGTCTGACTGATGCCTAGGTGTCCAGACAGAGGGATATCATGGGCTATGCGTAACAGCTCTAACCTATACTTTCGAGGCACTATTAGCTGTTTAATGGGCAACGGTATTGACCCGGACACTACCTTCTCTGCATGCCGATATAGTAGTCCTTTGTCCCAGATATATCTTTCCCCCTCTAACCCGGCTTGATTTTTATCCATGCGGTCTTTTATCCATGCGGACCTGTAACGAAGGATCTAGGGCTACTTCGGCCCCGAACTCTATGGAATTGGCCCAGGGCATGATAGGGGGTAGGGGAGGGTCATTGCTTACCTGAGCCTCAGAGTGTTCGGATGGTGCAGTGGTGCGGGCCTGTTGCCGGGTCACAACCGGGTATGCTTCTTGTACGGTGGGCTGTGGAACAAAAGCTGAAGTCAGCTCCCCCAAATCGTTGCCCAAAATCACATCCGCTGGCAAGTCTTGCATCATCCCCACATATACATTCCCGTGCCCCGCTCCCCAATTCAAGTGCACCTTGGCCGTGGGTACTTTGTAAATGGCTCCCCCAGCCACCCGCACAGCCACACAGTCCCCCGTGAGCTTGGGCTTTGGTACCAGATGACTGCGTACTAGAGTTAGGGTGGCTCCAGAGTCACGAAGTCCTTGTACTTTCCTCCCCTCCATGTGTACTTCCTGGCGGTGCCCTTGGCGGTTATCGGAGGCTGCCTGGATAGGGTTCACCTCGTGTAGAGTGCCGAGGGGTTCCTCCCGGGTTGTCCCCAACTCCAGATTTCGGTAGGATTCGGCCTGTAGACAATGGACTGCGGCACGGTTGCTCGGGGCGGCGTTATTCCAGCTGGGTCGAGGCCGGTTCCGTGGGCAGTCTCTCTGGATGTGCCCCTGTTGGTTGCAGGTATGGCACCGGATTGGTGGACGTGCTGAATATCTGGGGGGGTAGGAATTCTGGTTTACCCCTGGTCGCTGGTAGTTGCGGGGCCCCCTGGAGGGCTGGTCGTTGTAGGGGGGATGGTGGCTCGGGTTGGTATGGGTTGATCTCTCCGATTGTCCTGGAAATCGTCTGCCATATTAGCCGCTTCCTGCAGGGTGTGTGGCTTTCTGTCCCGGATCCAGTTTTGTAGGTAGGTCGGGACGCCATTGAAGAATTGTTCCAGTACTATTAGCTGGAACAGACCCTCCAATGTATCAACTTGGGCGGCCTCCAGCCACCCCTTGGCAGCTCGTTGCAGCTGGTGCGCCCATTCCACATGGGTGTCCTTAGTGGGTTTTTTAATGTCCCGAAACTTCTTTCGGTATGCCTCTGATGTGATGGCATACCGGGCTAGGATGGCCCGTTTTACTTTAGCGTAGTCTCTACTATCCTCGTCTGGTACTGCCCGGTACGCTTCGGCGGCTCGCCCAGATAATCTCCCCGCTAGTAGGGGTACTCTGTCTGCATCATTAATTTCGTGCAGCAAACACAGTCTCTCGAAATCCTGTAAATAGTCGTCAACGCCACCCTCTGTCTCCACATAGCTTTTGAAGGCTTGATATGGGATTTTGGCTTTCCCTGGGAAAATATGGACTGGCGTTGCGGCTCTTTCTCTGGCTTGCTGGTTTCCTGGCGGTCCCCTAGCCATAATGTACTCCTGTACATCAGCGAACAGCCGGTTAATCATCTCTGTAGATGGGGGTTCAGGAAATAAAGCCATTCGTGCTCGGAATTCCGCTGTAAATTCGTTGGTTTGTCCCTCCATTCGAGGTGCTGCAGCAGCTGCGGCTCTGTCTCCTTCCATGAGCTCCGTAATTAGGACAGCCTTTGCCTTGTTACTGGCGATTGCTCCTCTTGCTTCCAGCAGCTCCTTTAATGTGCTCCGTTTTAGCAGGGCGTAATCTGTTCCCATTCACCTGCTGTTCGTGAGGTTTATTCGAATGCGCTAATTCCCGAATGCTTGTTCCTTGATTCGTTTAAAAATCTGCCGAACGTTGCTTTGCTGTGTAAATTCAATCCCGTCGCTTGCCACCAATTGTAGCGGAGAGGCAGTATAATCCACGATATCTCCGCTGGGTAACAGGAACAACAAAGGATAATCCAGGGAATCAGCATATATTAATCCAAACAGCACTGCAGTAACCCTTCCTTCCCAAGAACTAGACGACACATAGGCTGGGAGTCAACTGAGGTTTTAATCACAGGTCACAGTATGGTCTCTGCCCATCATTGAAGAACCATTCAGTAGGGTGGCAGTAGACATCATAGGTCCCCTTGCAAAACCCAGCCCCTCCGGCAAGAAGTATGTCCTAACTGTGGTGGACTACGCCACCCGGTACCCCGAGGCAGTGGCCCTAACGAACGTACACGCAGAAACGGTAGCCGAGGCCCTGATGAGGATATTCACCCGGGTAGGATTTCCCCGGGAGATTATCTCCGATAGAGGCACCCAGTTTACTGCTGAAGTGACCCATCAGCTCTGGAAAATATGTGGGATACAACAAATCCTCAACTCCCCATATCACCCCCAGTCCAATGGGCTCTGTGAACGGTTTAACGGAACCCTGAAACAAATGATCCGCACGTTCATGGACACCCAAAAGGACTGGGAGCGGTTTCTTACCCCACCTACTGTTCGCGTATCGAGAAGTGCCGCAAGAATCCACCGGATTCTCTCCGTTCGAATTATTATTCGGGAGGAGAGTGAGGGGACCTCTTGACTTGATACGGGAACACTGGGAGGGAGACGAAACCATTAATGGCACCCCTATCTTACCATATGTGCTCGAGTTCAGGGAACGCCTGGAGAGGCTAACCCAGACCGTCCGAGACAATCTCCAGGTAGCGCAACAGCGACAGCGCCGATGGTATGATAAGGGAGCCAGGGACCGCAGCTTCCAGGTGGGGCAGAAAGTTCTAATCCTGCGACCCGTCCACAAAGATAAGCTGCAGGCTTCCTGGCAGGGCCCATACAAAGTGGTGGAACAGATCTGTGACACCACCTATGTGATCGGCCCGGTTACCGGCGTGGGAGGCAAACGCATGCTCCATGTGAACATGCTCAAGCCATACCACGAACGTACTGAGGAAGTCACCGCAATCTGTGCCCCTGCCACGGAAGATTTTGATAACCTACCCCTACCCGATCTCCTAGACCAAGAGGGCCAGAGCGGAGATCTGGGAGAGGTACAGTTAGGAGAAAGATTAAATGCCCAAGAACGGGCCCAGGTACAAAAGTTGCTTCGGGAAAAGAAGGCCACGTTTTCCAATTTACCCGGCTATACCCCGTTGGCTACCCATAAGGTAGAAACGTTAGATCCGACCCCCTTGCGCCAACCCCCATACCGCACTCCAGAAGCAGTCAAGGAAAATATGCGCAAGGAAATTGAGGAGATGATTCAGCTAGGAGTAATAGAGCACTCGGACAGCCCCTGGGCCTCCCCGGTAGTACTGGTGCCAAAACGGGACGGGACGACCCGTTTCTGCGTAGACTACCGACGGCTCAACGATAAAACGACCTCTGACGCATATCCCATGCCCCGAATAGACGAACTCCTCGACAAGATGGCCAGGGGTCAATACCTAACCACTATAGACTTGTGCAAAGGGTACTGGCAGATTCCCTTAGCGGAAGACGCCATCCCTAAGTCGGCTTTTGTCACCCCGTTTGGCCTGTATCAGTTTAAGGTCATGCCATTCGGGATGAAAAACGCTCCAGCTACCTTCCAGAGAATGGTGGACAGACTATTAGATGGGTTCCAGGAGTATGCCTGCGCGTATCTAGATGATATCGCCATATTCAGCCACTCCTGGCACGAACATCTGGTTCACATAGGAGCCATTCTAGACCGAATCCGAGAGGCCGGACTGACCCTAAAACCCAGCAAATGCCATATCGGTATGGCGGAAGTCCAGTATCTGGGGCACCGGGTAGGGAGTGGGCAACAGAAACCCGAACCTGCTAAAATAGAGGCAGTCGCCCAATGGCCTACCCCTCGCACCAAGACCCAAGTGCTCGCCTTTTTAGGGACCGCCGGGTACTACCGGAAGTTTGTGGCCAACTATAGCGCCCTCGCCAAACCCCTCACAGACCTGACCCGCAAGAACCTCCCTAAGTTAGTAGTCTGGGCCCCAGAGTGTGAGCAGGCGTTCCAACAGCTCAAGACGGCGCTTGTTAACTCTCCTGTACTTTCTGCTCCTGATCCAACTAAACGCTTTCTCGTCCACACAGACGCTTCTATGTTTGGATTGGGAGCAGTATTGAGCCAAGTTGGACCCGATGGCGGCGAGCACCCCGTAGCTTACCTAAGCCGCAAACTTTTACCCAGGGAAGTAAGCTACGCCGCCATTGAAAAGGAGTGCCTGGCTGTGGTGTGGGCCCTCAAGAAGTTGCATCCCTACTTATACGGGCAACCCTTCACTTTACTCACGGATCACAACCCGTTGGTGTGGCTGAACAGGGTGTCCGGAGACAATGCCAGGCTGCTGCGCTGGAGTTTGGCGCTGCAGCCTTTTGACTTTACTATCCACTACCGCCCTGGGAAGCAGAATGGCAACGCTGACGGGTTGTCTAGACAAACAGACTTGGAGCCGTGATTCGTGAGTACTCCTCCGGACATCCCCAAGCCGATCCGTTGGGATCAGACTGTGTATGCCGGCTTGGTTCTGGGGGAGCATTGTGGCAAACCTAGCCACTCGGACTATAACTGGACACTATGCCTTTAAGGGTTGCCTATAGGTCTGGAGAGAGATGCGTTGTACCTGTATGTGCCTGCTTCATGTATTCCCTGCATTGCATGTACCTATCTGTTCCGCCGAATGCAAATGGCGGTTTGTATGGGGATTCTCGTTCGTTTCACGAACGGCACTTTGGAGGGCCGTTCGTGAAACGAATGCGATACCCCCTAATAGCCCACACACTTAGAGGCGTGTGGCGCTAGTTAACCGATTGCAACATTGTTGCAATCGGTTATTAGAGGCTCTCCTGGGTGGCCGTCGTTCGACTACCGACCATGCGGCGGTCGGCCATCTTGGATCCTTTGTTCCCCAGCGGGGTTATGTCGTCGAGCGCCTGGTACTAAAAACGGCTACTCGACGGCATGAGCCCCGCTGAGCCTCCAGGACGTTCGGGAGTTTCGGGACGTTCGGTATTTTGTTCCCTAATAGCAATCGGTTCTTTTTGTATGTTTTATATGAATTGTGTTGTTCGTGCGGCGTTCGGTTATTTTAGCTGGGATCTGAGCGGTAACCTCACGAATGATACCCTCAGACCCCAGCTATCTGCCGAACGTCCATTCGTGTAAATCCACTATATATTCACCAAGTTATTGATTTTTATGCGAATTATCGGTTCTGCTGCATGAGGGGATAGTCCACTTAACGGTGCATTCTGGGAAGACTATCCCTCTCGTGCAGCGGTGCCTGATGGGAGAAATATGGTGTAATGTAAGTCCCCCATGTAGTCCTCTCCTGTACAACCCCTGTAATGTCAGTTTGGAAACCCCTTGCATGGGGAATTGCATAAATACTGTGACCTGTGATTAAAACCTCAGTTGACTCCCAGCCTATGTGTCGTCTAGTTCTTGGGAAGGAAGGGTTACTGCAGTGCTGTTTGGATTAATATATGCTGATTCCCTGGGTTATCCTTTGTTGTTCCTGTTACCCAGCGGAGATATCGTGGATTATACTGCCTCTCCGCTACAATGCCCTAATTACTTCCTGTATCTTTATGGGCAGTCTGTGTAAGGTGTTTTTGTTATCCCTGATGCGGTCTATGTATGTCTGTTGTCGGCATTTGGCCAGCATCCGTGCCAGTAGCCTGCCACTCTTGTTGACATGTAGTGAAAAAAATGCTTTGTGTCGCAGCATGTCTCTGTGATACCTCGTTTGGAGTAATCTAGTCAGGTCTCTGCGTAGCGCTAGCAGTTGTCCCTGTAGCTTGGGTGTCTGTTTGTTTTTATTGAGGTTATCTATCTTCTGTATTCTCGTCAGTATGTCGATCATGGCCGCCTCCCTTTGTTTTTTCAGTATGGCGCTCTTTTGCAGGAAATGGCCCCTGACCACGCTTTTGTGTGCCTCCCACATGATTGTTGGAGAAGTGTGTGCAGGTGTGTTTATAGTGAAGTATTCTCGGAGAACTGCTCCGATTTCTGTTTTTACCTCTGGTACAGAGAGTAAGTGTTCGTTGGGCCGCCATTTGGCCTCTTTGGGCCTGTATAGGGGGGACGCTAACGTGATTGTCACAGGGGTATGGTCTGACCATGTTGCCGTGCCCTGTTCTGCCTGTAAAACGAGTGGGAGATGATAGTGAGGCAGGAAGAAATAGTAAATTCTGGTATATGAGTTGTGTGGGTGGGAAAAAAAACGTATAATCCCTTTCGTCTAGGTGATGTGCTCTCCAGCTGTCGACCAATTTATATTTGGATTTGAGGGCTTTAAGTGTGGATAGGTGTTGGGTTGGGATGTGAGAGGTGTCTGTGGATGTGTCCCACTTCGGGTCTAGTGCTAGATTAAAATCATCCCCCAGCACCAGTATGCCTTCTGCGAAATCCCTCACCTTGCGAAGGATCCCCGAGAGGAATCTGTGATGTCTCTGGTTGGGGGCATAGATGTTGGCAAATGTGTACATTTGTCCTGCTATTGTTCCCTTCAAGAGCACATATCTGCCCTCTCGGTCTGTCTGTAGTCCCTGCTCCTGAGAGGGGACTCTCCTGTGTATTAGGATCACGGTTCCCCGTGTCTTGCCACCCTGGTAGTCACTGAAGTATCCTGTGGGGTATTTGTGGTTGTGCATCTTGGGTCTGGCCCCCTCTTTAAAGTGTGTCTCCTGAATGTAAACTATAGGAGCCCTAGCGGTGTGGAACTCTTTTAAAGCTGTTGATCTCTTTTCGGGCTTGTTCAGTCCCCTTGCATTGATAGTGACTATCGTGAGGTTGGCTGGTGTGAGTGTCATGTTTGTTGCCTATCTGTCGGTCTTGAACCTTAGCTGTCGTGGGTGAGGGGGGTCAGGAGGTAAAGTAGTGTCGAAGGTACATCTGGGGTGCGCGTAGGGGTGGGGTCTGTGGTCTCCACTGCTAGGGCGGCGTCAGGGTATTAGCGTCTAGGTGGTCGTGTAGACCCTTACCTGTCCATGGGTCTTTGGTCTCGCCAACCTAAGGTTGGCGTCTGTAGAATGAAGGCCTCCAGACGGGTCGTGATCGTGTATTTGCGGTCACTTCTAGGCAGTTCCTCTTGCAGTTCCTGTCCTGCTTGTACCGTGTACCTCAGTCAATTTCCTGTGTCTGTCCCTGTGAGACTCTAATTGTGATTGTGTCATAGGTGTGCGTCCTTGCCTTGAACGCTTGAGGCATCTTTATATCAACTTAAACGTAACCATTTCAACCGTGTATAATATAAGAAAGAAAACAGTTAGTATTGGTGAACATTTACATTTACATTATAACATGGTAGTAGTACATACTCCCCATGATCACTTTAGCGCGTGTGGAGGGGTGTCGGTATGTGCGTAGGCCTGTTTGCTGTGTCCCACCTCCTTACGGTCTTGAACCTTAGCTGTCGTGGGTGAGGGGGGTCAGGAGGTAAAGTAGTGTCGAAGGTACATCTGGGGTGGGCGTAGGGGTGGGGTCTGTGGTCTCCACTGCTAGGGCGGCGTCAGGGTATTAGCGTCTAGGTGGTCGTGTAGACCCTTACCTGTCCATGGGTCTTTGGTCTCGCCAACCTAAGGTTGGCGTCTGTAGAATGAAGGCCTCCAGACGGGTCGTGATCGTGTGTTTGCGGTCACTTCTAGGCAGTTCCTCTTGCAGTTCCTGCCCTGCTTGTACCGTGTACCTCAGTCAATTTCCTGTGTCTGTCCCTGTGAGACTCTAATTGTGATTGTGTCATAGGTGTGCATCCTTGCCTTGAACGCTTGAGGCATCTTTATATCAACTTAAACGTAACCATTTCAACCGTGTATAATATAAGAAAGAAAACAGTTAGTATTGGTGAACATTTGCATTTACATTATAACATGGTAGTAGTACATACTCCCCATGATCACTTTAGCGCGTGTGGAGGGTTGTCGGTATGTGCGTAGGCCTGTTTGCTGTGTCCCACCTCCTTACTCACCCCCTGGTTCCCGCCCGCTGTACGTGTAGGATGTCCGGTCCCCCCGTCCTGCTCCGGCTGTTATCTATGGTGCTCGTACTCGTGCTCAGTGGATTAACTAGCATTGTCCCTTCTCCCCTTTATGTGAGTTGCTAGTTTCCCCTCCCCGGTGCTGCGTTGCTCAATTTCCGTACCAGCGATATTTGAGGCGGTTGGAGGGATCGTCGCCATGCCAAGGTGCCGCTGGAGAGGTCGGCATAAAAGCTCAGCGCCCTGGTTTCAAATTGTAGGGGTGTTTAAACCCTGCAGGGCGTCCAATACTGCCGTTTAATCCATTCTGTTTCGGAATGCGATTATGATGTCCAGTGTTGGTGCCTTTGGCGATTTGGGGACCCTGAAGAGGTAGTCGGAGTGTATGTGGTCTGCTTGCTAGGGTGGCAGTATCATCGCGAGCAGATGTTTAATGACATTCGGTAGCTCTGCCTCAGTTACCTCCTCTGAGAGCCCCATGCCATGCGGCCATGCGGTATTCGTGAGAATGTTGCTGTAGCTGTAGGTCCTGCACGGTACGTTTGAGTTCCCCAATGTCCCGGGTGTTTGTTTCGGATATGCTTTCCATTGCACCTAGATGGGTCGTCACCCCTTTTAGGTCGCCCCACAGTACAGTGATGTCTTTATGTTGGTCCGTGAGTAGTTGCTTTAGGACCTATGGAGTATGGAGTCCGGGTTGACGTTAGTCAGCTGTGAGGACCGTCCCGACACAGGGGCCGGTAAGTATGCCACTGGACTATGGCCCCATGTTTAACACTGTTCTTTTTCCCTACTGGTTCGTGCCTTTCTGCGGACTGTTAAAGCCATGCTACCCCGGATAGCTATGCCATGGAGCCCAGCCGTATACTGAAAGACTGTATGAAAGACTTTGGCTCCATGGCGATTGAACTGTATGTATGTGATCTGAGCGCCATCCGGTAATAATGTGCGCTCAGATCTAAGCTATCTGGGGATAGGTAGAATGTGTATGTTCTATGTGATAAATGTAACAGTATGTATTTTTATGTCTTTTATTGTCCTTTGTCTGCCATGTGGTTAGTGGAGTTTTGCCTCTGTCCTTGGAGATAATTGGATTACTTCCCAATTATCTCCAGGACAGAGAGGAGGGAGTGTGATGCATTGTGGGATTGTAAGCTTGTGATTGGTCAATGTCCAATATGTTTCCCAGTCTTCCATTTAGTCCCCTAGGGGAGTATCCACCAGGTGGGAGACCTGCATAAAAGCCAGGCAGGTAGCCCCAGTAAATCAGTTCTGCTTGACCTCAAAACGAAGTGCCGTCTCGTTATTGGGGGAATTGGATTGTATGCTGATTGACAGGAGTGTAAGCTGATTGTATGCTTTTCCTGTTCAGCTGTTTAGAGCATTCATATGCTTGAGAGCATTCATTTGCCTCTCCGGTTCGGTGGTTGTGGTGTCTGCTGCAGTGCTTGGAGTCCTCAGGAAGCGCTAGGAGAATTCTATAATGGAGGTACTCAGTCGGGGTGCCAGGTGATCCGTTACAGCCAGCATCAAGAGGGCGACATTATACGTCCCGAATAAAGCAGGATGCCTGGGTCTCCCCACTTCCTGCAATACTACCACGCCGCACAAATAGCTCAGGTCCAACACCTACATGCCCCTTACAGCATCAAACGCTGGGTAGATCTAGAACACATGATTTTCAGCAGGGACTTCCCATCCCAAAACATATGGCTACCCAAACAAGCCAGACCACAAATTACCAAAACCTCACCGGCAATCACCAACTCCATCAAAATTTGGGATAAAATCGCAACCAAATGCTCTATGATATCAACCCCCTCCCCACTAACGCCAATCCTGCTGAACACACAATTCACTCCCGGCATGTCACCCCAACACTTCTCCAGATTCGAAGATAATGACCTCATTCGCTTCTACAAATTCTCAGGGCCAAACATTACTCCTCTTCCCCGACCTCCCACAACACACCCTGCTAAACACATTCAACCACTTTCGCTACCTCCAAATTTGCAGCTTCCTAGACACACCAACCAACAAAAAGGCAAGCACCACACAACTGACCCCCTTCGAGAAAACTTGCATGACCAACCCTATCTACAAAAGCCAAATCTCTATCCTTTATACGGCCATCATCACAGCCCAAAACGAAAACTCCCTAACATACCTGTCGGCTTGGGAGAGGGACCTCAGGCCGCCCAGTCGCCCTTCGGACTGGGGAGAGATATGGGAGGCCACTGCCATGGTTTCAATTTGTGTTAACCACAAAGAACAAGCATGCAAGAGCCTAATGCGATGGTACCTCACCCCCCTCAGGCTCAAACAGACGGGGATCTCAAACTCAGACCTATGCTGGAAACAGTGCGGGAACAAGGGCACCTACCTCCACGTGTGGTGGGAATGCCCACAAATAGCTCAACTATGGCACAAAATCGCACAAATCGCATCCAGAGTACTACACACCACCATACCGCTGGACCCCTGGACCTGGCTTCTTTCCAAGCTACTCCAACACCCCCCCAAATGCCATAATAAACTAATATCCCGCATTGCCCTAGCGACCCGAAGAGCGATTGCAGGGGCCTGGAGCAGGCCGAGGTGCCAGCGCCACAGGCAGTCCTGCGCAAAATTGAGGAAGCGTTAACAAGATATGGGATACTTGGCTTTACTAATTCCCTATACCCACATAGAACCACTGACAACACAAGAAAACAAACCCGCTCCCACACCTGGGCATACCCAAACGCCATCAACCCCCACAAACATACCCCCTCCTCATTTCCCCCCTTTTTTCTCTCTCCTCTCATCCCCACCCCAGCACATACTAATCACTACACCAACGCATCACTACTAACACGCCACGCCAGATAAACCAAACCACATACACCCCATAGAACCGACGATTACACCAAGCATACATAAAACCAACCCACACACCAGATCATAAATATCAGACGACACCCAACGCACACCACAAAAACCCCACTACCCTCCTCCACTGGACAACGCAGACCGTAACCATAACACCCCCAAACCTAGGTCAGACGAACAGACCACCCAGACAAGATAAACTCGGACCACACCAAACCACCACGGAAAACTCTACAGCAACAGACAGCACCAACCAACGGACTGTACCAACAGCCACATGATCAGACGTATCCGCCACAGGCCAACATGGCACCAACAGAGGTAAAACCGATTCCGAACACCGAGACACCTGATCCGCACCACACTGAGCCACTCCAGGACATCCCCCTCTGAGACCCTCCTCTCAGACCACCAAACAACCAAACCGCAAGACAGTAACAAGCAGCGGGAGGGGAGGGCAAGGAGGGACGGGGGTAAAACAAGCTAGCGGTAACCACAAAAAAGATCCGTGCAACAGTTGGTTGACTTATATAATCACCAATTTGATGTTATGTTCGTTACATATTGTATAAATGAATAACTTAGACTCCCTTTTTCTTTCTTCTGTACCCCCCACAAAAAATACTAAAATTCTCAAAGTAAAGAATTTTTTTAAAAAACACTATGTACATAGCATTTTATGGGTTTTTGAGGCCTAGGGAGTTCACGATAGCAACTCAATTAAACAGACATTTGTGCTTCACTATCGCTTAGGCATTCTAAAACTAAACAATCGGGCCATCCACTAGAAGTGCCCTTCTACCATACCAAGAATCACTGGTTAAAGTTTTAGACACTTATTTACACCAGGTTTGTGGTTCTAACGCTCATTCATACATTCTTTGTTCGATTCTCTTGTGTGTTCGCGGCCATTCACGGCTTAGGCTAAATTACAATATTTTGGATAATTCTAGCCTGTTTGTGCTCACTTGGTTTTGGCGGGCTTTCGGGAGCATGCACATGAACGCCTTGTTCGGCATACAAGCAACTAGTGGGCATATTCTCTGAACTGTTTTTTTCCTCGTTATTTTGGAACGTTCGATTGCATTCAAAACTTAACCCATCTCATGGGCCATTCGTATATTTTTAACGAACGCCCTATTTCAGAATTAGGTAAAACGTATTCACACGAATGTGCATTTCTCAAAGTTGATATAAATATCGGCCTCTGGTGGTCAATTTTGTTATTGCAGGTAGAGATTTTAGAGTTTATGTCTGCCAATTGAAATGGATAATTTGTTTAGATCAAATATGCGCATTTGCTTATTAAGTATGATACTCTTCAATAGTTAATCTTGGTATTATGCTTGTTTTCTTTTCTAGGTACCTTAAATTGGGGTTATTCAAGTTGTTACCAGATCTCAATTTTCATACTATAGGTTCGGTTATCCCCTCACTAAGCTGGGGTTACATTAAGCCTTTTTGTGGCTGTTCTAGGTGTGGTTTACGTGTATGCAATAATCTTTCACGCTCAGAGGCTGATTTAAATGCATTGTATATTTCAGTTGCACGAAGCGCTCAGCATTTGAGCACCATCACTCCTACCATTCGCAATTCACTATGTATAGGTCAAAGGTTATAGTTATTCTGTCCACTCATGGGCTCATTAGTTTCTGGTCCTTATGTTTATTCTTCTACATTACTAGGTACTAGGCCATCCAAGTCTCCTTTCAAGTCATTTAGTGCCGGTCCATTTTTCTCAAATATTATACCGGTAGGTATGTCTATAATACATGTATAAAGGGAACTATACAATATAGATTCTACATCACTACCATTACTCTCATGGGTTATTACTGAAGGCTGTTTCACCTGATCCTGCTCCTTTTTCTATTTTTTCACCAGGTATGTGAATCTTTTCCTTCACATACCTCCCTACTCCTTTATAGTTCTGAGTATAGGTTCATAATGGCTTATAGGGCTAGGAAGCCTCTAGTGATAATTATTTCCAGTGCTTGTACGCCTTAGCTTAGTGGTCCCGCAAGGCCATCACCCATCCTCATCTGAGAGGTACGTTCGCCCCTCGGACCAAATCATAGTTAGTTGCCTCACTTAGTTGCATAGTCATGTCACAGAGAGGCCGGCACCCTAAAACAATCTTGTGGTCACATATCCCACTCCCGCCAGCTCATAGATAGAGCCTCTCTAGCCGCTTGGCAATTAGCAGGGTACAGCCTGTCACCATTAGAGGTGGTTTTTTTCACCACTTGGCATTAGCTAGCCAGCCAGTATAGGTAGTAGACCCTGTATAACCTCCTATTTTTAAATTTAGTATGTCGCAACTACCTGAAGGGGTGGAGGATCTATCTATCCCCAGTACACCAGCTAGATCTGTTACCCCATTTTTGCAGTGGTGATCCTGCAAGCCCTTCATCTCTCAGATCCTGGACCATTCCAAGGATCACAGCAGAATTACACAAAACAAACAGCCCCTATCCGGCTATGGCCAGGAAAGCTGACCTGTATAGTGTAGCGGATGGCATGGGGCTGTCCTCAAAGTATGCTTTAAAAAATGTATTTCGTGTGATTATTCCCCTGTATAGATGTATTGTATGTAGCATACCGATTTAACGTTGGATGGCAAGTAATTCTATATGTTTTATCTCCCGAACAGAGACCGACCGCAAGGCCAAAACACATGGAGCCTTTTTCGGATACTACCTCGTGTGCAGTCGGTCAAATAGCCTCTTCCACCTAACTCCCGAACTCCTGGTCCGATCAGGGTGAATTTTGAATATGTTGGTCACCCAGGGGCTGGAGAGGGATCCAGCAGTGGCCAGTCTTCCGATCTACAGGGTGTTGTGTCGTCAGTTCTATCCTCTTTAGGCTGAATCAATGACAAGTTAGATAGGATGGACTCGGTGTAACGATACCTTACCTGGGTCCGCCGATCCCGCGCGGCAAGACAGCTTCCCCGGCTACTTCCGGGAGGCGGCTCAGCCTCTCAGACGCTGCCCGCTCGCGGCAAAATCCGTTTTATGACGCGGCGCATGCGCGCCGACGTCATAATGATTTTGCCGCGAAAATTCAAACGCGGCCACGCTCCCGAACCTTTTGGGGGCGTGGCTTTAAAGTGACACACACATTAGTATATAAGGGCATTCCTGTCCACACCTCAGTGCCCTAGTGTGGTTCTTGATTGTTCCCCTAGTGCTCTTTTACTGTTTTGCTGTTTTCCTGGTATTTTGACTCTTGGCTTTCGTTCTGACTATTCTCCTATCTGGCTCCCTGACTTTTGGCTTGGTTTTTTCGTATATCCCGATTTCCGTACTCCTTTGACCCTCGGCTTTTTCTTGACTATTCTTTGACGTTAAGTCCGGCCACCCTAAGGTCCGGTATACGTCCCTTTCAGGGTTACCATCTGTGTGAAGGGGTCACTATCGTGACATTACACTAGGGCCATGGACCCTGCAGGTGCTAATCCTCATGGCCCGGTTCCTGATAATCGATTTGAGGAGCTGGACCATCGTATGGACCAGTTTGCTGTAGCCGTTCAGACCCTGTTAGCTCGGACTGCACATCTACAGCCAGAGGACCATATTCCGGGTCTTAGACCTCAGGAACCTCATTTGGAGATGGCGACAGGGGGTGCTTCTGCCCATGCCACATCCCCTCTCCGTTACGGAGGTGATCCCAAGGGTTGTCGGGGTTTCCTCAATCAAATAAGTATTAACTTTGAACTTCATCCTAGGGCATATCCTACTGATAGAGCTAAGATTGGTTATATTATAACATTGTTAGTCGATAGAGCACTAGTTTGGGCTAATCCATTGTGGGAAAACGACAATCCCATAGTTTTCAACTACGCAGAGTTTGTCGCAGCCTTTAGAAGAACGTTTGATCCCCCTGGGAGACGTACCAATGCTGCTAAAACCCTCTTACGAATGAAACAAGGGACTCGTTCCCTTGTGGACTATGCTCTAGAATTTCGCACTCATGCTGCAGAGGTCAGATGGAATGAGCAGGCCTTTGTAGATGTGTTTATGAACGGGCTTTCTGACAAACTTTTAGATGAGGTAGCCACCCGAGATCTCCCTAATGTGTTGGAAGAATTAATTACATATCTAGCACATATAGATGAACGTCTCAGACATAGACAAAACACCAGGGATAGACCTAGGCGTATGCCAGAACGCCTGGCATTAACGTTTCCTTCATCTGAGGAAACCTCTGTCGCTCCAGTAGAACCCATGCAACTGGGAGCCACACGGTTGTCTGAACCTGAGAGACAATATAGACGAAGGGAGGGACTTTGTATGTATTGTGGGAAAAGAGGGCATACCCGCTTACACTGCCCAAGCCGGCCGGAAAACTCCAACGCCTAAGCCCTCAAGGAGGACAGGCCTTGGGTGTAACGTGTATGTCCTCCTTCCAAGATAGAAAAGAACTCAGGCTTCTTCTACCGATAACTATAGAATGGGAGAAAAAGTTAATAAATACTTCTGCGCTAATAGACTCGGGGGCAGCTGAGAACTTTATTGACCGTACTTTCGGCCAACACCACAACCTCCCATTTCGAGAAAGAACAACACCCTTGGCCGTTGAGGCCATAGATGGTAGACCATTATCCATTCCTTTTATCACTCAAGAATCCAAACCCTTAGTCTTGACTGTAGGTTCATTGCATAAAGAAACCATAATCTTACAGCAAATACCTTCTCCTACCTTTCCGATTATACTTGGGTTTCCTTGGCTTACCAAGCATAATCCTCTAATTAACTGGGAGAGAAAAGAATTAGTAAAATGGGGTGATTCTTGTTTTAAGGAGTGTATCAGTCGAGTTAAACCTATTGGACTCCTCAACGTTCCTACCATGGAACCATTAACCACTCAAGTACCCGAACCCTATCGGGATCTCAAGGCAGTCTTTGAACAAAGGGAAGCAAACAAATTACCACCCCATCGTTCTTATGACTGCGCTATTGAATTGTTGCCTGGTACTATGCCCCCTAGGGGTACCGTGTATCCCCTCTCTGTAACAGAAAACAAAGTACTGGAAGAGTACATCACAGAAAATCTGAAGAAGGGTTTTATTACCAAATCATCCTCCCCGGCTGGTGCAGGGTTTTTTTTTGTTTCCAAAAAGGAAGGTGACCTAAGACCCTGCATCGATTATCGGGGATTAAACAAAATAACTATACGAAATGCGTATCCTATTCCGCTCATTACTGAGCTTTTTGATAGGTTAAAGGGTGCTACCATATTCACTAAACTAGACCTACGGGGAGCTTATAATTTAGTTCGTATTAAGAAGGGACATGAGTGGAAAACGGCCTTCAATACTCGCTATGGCCATTATCAATATAGGGTTATGCCCTTCGGTTTATGCAACGCTCCGGCAGTCTTTCAAGATTTTATAAACGATGTATTAAGGGACTATCTACAAAGGTTTGTTGTTGTTTATTTAGATGACATACTCATCTACTCTAAGAATATCAAGGAGCACCATAGGCATGTTAGAATAGTATTATCCAAATTATTAAAGAACGGACTTTACTGTAAATTAGAAAAATGTTTATTTGACGTGGAGAAGGTTAATTTCTTGGGTTACATAATTTCCGGTTCCGGCTTTCAAATGGAACCCAAAAAACTAGAAGCCATTTTAAATTGGCCCCTACCCGTTGGACTAAAAGCCATCCAACGTTTCCTGGGGTTTGCTAATTACTATAGAAAGTTTATCAGAGGATTTTCCTCTATTACCGCTCCTATTACCGCTATGACAAAAAAGAATAGAAGTCATACGGTGTGGAGTACTGAAGCTAAGGAAGCCTTTGAAAAATTGAAGCTAGCCTTTTCTTCAGCCCCGGTGTTAAGTCACCCTAATCCTTTGCATCCTTTTTTGCTAGAAGTGGATGCTTCTGAGACAGGGATAGGAGCTGTACTCTCTCAGAGATCCTCGAATGACCAGCCCCTACATCCCTGTGGCTATTTTTTCTAAAAAACTGACGGAAACAGAACGTAGATACGATATAGGGGATAGGGAATTGTTGGCTATCATTTCAGCACTCAAAGAATGGCGGCATCTATTAGAGGGGACATCTGAACCGATCATCATCTCCACTGATCACAAGAACCTCTCCTATTTTGGAGAAGCTAAAAGAATGACTGACAGGCAGATTCGTTGGTCTTTATTCCTAACACGTTTTAATTACTTAGTGACATACAGACCCGGTTCTAAGAATACAAAAGCAGATGCCTTATCTCGGCAACATGAACACATATCCCCACCAGTAACCCATTTATCTTCTATAATCCCTGCTTCACAAATAGTGGCTACGGTACGTACTAAAATCTCTTCTAGCTTAATAGAAGTATTGTCTAAATTTCAAAACCACAACTCCCTGACTATCCCTCAAGGAAAATTATACGTACCCTTCAATTATAGAAGACGAATCCTATCCTTGGTACACGACTCTAAGATTGCCGGTCATCCCGGTATCCATAAAACAGAAGCATTACTCGAAAAGCAATTCTGGTGGCCTTCTTACAAGAAGGACATTCGAGAATATGTCCTGGCCTGTAACATTTGTTCCTCTAGTAAGTCCCCTAAAAGTCGTCCTTTAGGCCTCCTCATGCCGTTACCTATTCCCGAAATGCCCTGGTCAAGTATCGCCATGGATTTCATAGTAGACCTGCCACCTTCAAAAAATCACCGGGTGATTCTAACTATCATCGATAGATTTTCCAAAATGACCCACCTAGTCCCTTTAATTAAACTTCCTTCATCCTCAGAACTGGCCACGATATTCATAAGGGAGGTGGTTCGTTTACATGGTATTCCTACAGACATAGTCTCTGACAGAGGCTCACAGTTTATTTCCAGGTTTTGGAGGGCGTTTTGTGTTCAGTTAGGTATCAAACTTAACCACTCCTCTTCGTACCATCCCCAATCCAATGGAGTTACTGAGAGAATGAATCAGTCACTGGAGCAGTACCTCCGTTGCTTCATCTCCGATCACCAAGATGATTGGAAGGAGTTACTCCCTTGGGCTGAATTCGCCCACTATAACTGGGTTCACGAATCAACACAACATAGCCCCTTTTTTGTAAATTATGGCTTTGACCCTACTACTCTTCCGAGTTCTTTTTCATCCTCCGCTGTGCCTAGTGTTGACTATACTGTGAGGAATATGAAAGAAACTTGGTTAGGGGTCAAGCGTATCCTGACTCATAAGGCCGATGCTCAAAAACGCAAAGCGGACACCCGGCGCAAGAATGCTCCGAATTTTATAGTGGGAGATAGAGTGTGGTTGAGTACACGCAATATTAAATTACGAGTCCCATCTATGAAATTTGCTCCGCGTTTCATTGGTCCTTTTAGGATCCTCCAACGGATTAATCCAGTCTGTTATCGCCTGGATTTACCAGCTAATATGAGGATTCCCAATTCCTTTCATGTTTCTCTTCTGAAACCTTTGATTTGTAATCGCTTTACTCGTAAACCCAGGTCTCCTCGTTCTACTCTCGTTGATGGCCAAAACGAATACGAGGTTAAGTCTATTTTAGACTCTCGGATCTCTAGAGGTCGGCTCCAGTATCTGTTGGATTGGAAGGGGTACGGTCCCGAGGAAAGGTCATGGGTTGATGCCTCGGACGTGCACGCGCCTCGCCTAGTCCATTCCTTTGCTAGGCGTCGTTCTCGCGGGCCCTGTCCTGCCCGCCCTGGGGGCGGTCCTCGAGGGGGGGGTACTGTAACGATACCTTACCTGGGTCCGCCGATCCCGCGCGGCAAGACAGCTTCCCCGGCTACTTCCGGGAGGCGGCTCAGCCTCTCGGACGCTGCCCGCTCGCGGCAAAATCCGTTTTATGACGCGGCGCATGCGCGCCGACGTCATAATGATTTTGCCGCGAAAATTCAAACGCGGCCACGCTCCCGAACCTTTTGGGGGCGTGGCTTTAAAGTGACACACACATTAGTATATAAGGGCATTCCTGTCCACACCTCAGTGCCCTAGTGTGGTTCTTGATTGTTCCCCTAGTGCTCTTTTACTGTTTTGCTGTTTTCCTGGTATTTTGACTCTTGGCTTTCGTTCTGACTATTCTCCTATCTGGCTCCCTGACTTTTGGCTTGGTTTTTTCGTATATCCCGATTTCCGTACTCCTTTGACCCTCGGCTTTTTCTTGACTATTCTTTGACGTTAAGTCCGGCCACCCTAAGGTCTGGTATACGTCCCTTTCAGGGTTACCATCTGTGTGAAGGGGTCACTATCGTGACACTCGGGAACCCAATTGAGTTCTCGATAAGCACTGGTTACTCCTGATTCCGCTAATCCCCCCAGCACCCAATCTGGTAATATCCCAATTGGCCCTAAGAACCTACATATTATTCACCCTGTACATATGGTACCAGCTAACATTAAAAATTACATCTTCGAGGGGAAAGACATGAATTTGGTCTCACTACTCATTACCTCCCAAGATGTATCTGTAGATTTGAAATCAAGGGATCCCAGACTGAATCGCAAATTATATATTCCGGAATATGGGATGTGGTTTGTTCAGTATATCCTGACAGGAGGAAGAATTTGATCTTTACCTTCACAAGCTGGTGGACTTGGGGCACAAGTATGGTGGCACGTCCTTTTACGACTACCACCGTTCTTTCTCCGCAAGGGCATCTGCATCACTGGCAGAATTCAACTACCAAGCAGACTGAAGTATGTTGGATACGGAACTGTTTTGTAGACACTTTGCGGGCCTCAAGACACCAGCTTGTACTATCTGCTCATCCTCTTCACATACTGCTAACTTATGCCCAAACACCCCGGAAGTGAGTGCCTTTTACCCCAACCCGACTACCACAGCTAGACCTGACAGGGTTCTGAAAGATAAATTGGGACGGAATATTGTGTTTTTAGGGAAGTCACAAATTTGTAACAATTTCAACGCAGTGAATAAATGTAAGTAGGAACGAAAACCTACACGTACTAGGAGATCCCTAACCGTAAATATACTAAAACCAATTATCACAATAAAAGGCACATAAGAAAAAAGAAAAGGTTGACATGCAATATATATATGGTCACTAGGTGGCGACCTTGAATCTTATATATTCACACACAGGGGAGGGGAAGGTTTGCTAAATGTTGCGTTCCCAGCAGCAATAGTTAAAGGTGCAGAATCAAGAATAAAAACAATACGGGTGCAAATATATCCTTGGTAATAAGAAAAAATAAATAAATAAAAAAATAATAAATATAATTATACATTACCAGCATTCAACATCATATCTTCACTACATGGCCTAATAAACAATGGTTCCTTTCGTCATAAAAGGTTAAAGCCATATTGAAAGATATCAAAGATTCCAAACCCCTACTTACACCTTCTAGACTACCAATCCACAATCACCTGTTCCAATCACTTTCAGACCTCCTAGATACCTCGCCATTCGAAACCCAGACAAATCACGTCATTAAAGCTGCCATTTATTTGGCGTTCTACGGGTTTCTCCGACCACGGGAATTCACCACCACTATCTCCAACTCCACTGACTTCATTGCAAGAATACATCTGGTAAAATCAGATGACCACTACGTACTTTCACTACACCACACAAAAACTAGCGGTAGGGGCAGACTGTAAAAATTAAGTATTATCCCACAAGCAATCAATGGGATCACTACCTTTCCTCCAGTCAAAGTTCACCAAACAAACCACTGCTTGCATTACACAGAAATACACTCACTACTAGTAGATTTATGCTTTATGTTAGAATGTTATTGGTACGGTTAGGGGTTAACCCAACAAATTACTCAGTTCATTTCATATAGGAGCTGCTACCACAGCTTCCAAGAGGAATATTCCTGTACATATTATTAAGACGTTAGGTCGGTGGAAGTCCACTGCTTACACTAGATAAATATCTCAACCTGTACAAGAAGTATGGCTAGCCTTCCGGAACATGATTATGTGATGTAGCTACGTTGTATTTGTAGACTGAATAAATGTTGTTATGATATCTCTTTTCGCCCTCTTTTATTTCAGGCCTACCACATTGGCGGTTCTGGCACACCACAACCGACTTTGCCTCATTCCTGTATGTTTTTATACCTCTAGCCCTATGGCTTTGATGCCCTGAACACAAATGGAAGGCTGGGCCTGTAGTTGTGGGAGAGGCCTGGTTTCCCTTCTTAAAGAGCGCCAGACCCCTCCTCACTACCGTCTCAGGTCTGGTGATTTTCCCCACCCACCACTTCCCTTTTTCTATTATATTTATATAAGGTAGGCCCTCTTTTATTTCAGGCCTCCCGTATCGGCGGTTCCGGCACACCACAACCGACTTTGCCTCATCCCGGTATGTTTTTATACCTCTAGCTCTATGGCTTTGATGCCCTGAACACAAATATAAATATGACCCTTCTGTGCAGGCAGGGTGGGGCAATAATATATTAATATATATGCATATATGCGTATATATATATATATATATATTATAATTGTTCTCACGTGACCCTCTAAATACGAATGCTGGAGATTGGAGATGCCACTGCTCAACACTGCCATGAACTATGAATTGGGCATGAAGCATTTGTTCCTTTAGTTTTATGTTAAAACAACTCTGCACTTGGAATATTTAAAAATAACAGTTTTATTTATAAATGTAGAAACAGCAAGCAGTGCTCAGTTGCAGCTGACATTGAATTGAAAATGGTGCATTATCACAGATTTATTTTTTTTCATTGGTTCACTGCACTTTTCTGTCTATCTGGATTCCAATATTGCTTCTTTATGAAGCTGAGCTATTGTTTTTGGATCCAGATTTGCACGACGAGGCACCCAGTTGTAAATCCTCATATCCACCACAGAACCCACCACATCCTGCATCATGAATCTAATACGAGAAGATGTTTTCCTGTTTTTGATGAGTTTATCAATGTTAAACTTACGCCGGTTGCTTAAATGGTCATCCATAAGAGGCAGTCCACGTTCCAGGTGTTTTCCAACTAATGTTAGCAAACGGCAGAAGTACTCATTGACTCCTCACTTTGCCTGTTCAGATGTTTGATAAGACAGTCATGTATGATGGTTTTTGAGAGCATTTTCAGTTTAAATAGTTCCCCAATCAATGTGATGCTCCCTAGAGAGTGCTTGCATGCTTTCTTGCGAGCACCGATCAATTCCTCCTTTACTTGAGCCTTTTCTTTAGGCGATGTAGCCATTTCCAGTGTTGTCTGCAGTTTTTGTATTCGCCCATCTTCACCTTTTTCAAACTCCTCCTGGTAGAGATTTAGCAGCAGCCTGCGGAAGTTAATGCAGACTTTAGGATTTCTTTCTGTTGGAACTTCCAGCCTCATTGGACAGTGGCACATGTTGGCATATATAAATGAATAATTTGGCTCAGATATTGATTTTTCAAATAGTAGTTCAACAACACCTTTGAGCTGATATTCTGTGTGAACAGAGAGGTCTGTCAGCTGTTTGGCTAGCTGCTGAAATGTCTCAGGAGTCACCTTATTCAGAATACCTCAAACCTTGCAAAACTATTTTTGAGCCTGGATACTAATGGAATTTTCATTTATCCAGCTTGATATTTGGGTTTGTTTGAGGCACAGCTTCAGCAGTTTGTGCTTGGCTCTCTCTGGTCTGCCCTGGGTATACATTAGTTTTAGTAGATGGTTCACTTTCTTCATGTTCTTTTTCCTGAGCAGGCTTATTAACTGGTTTTCAGGTTTAATGACAGAGCTAACATGTACTTCAGGCAGGTTAACTTTTAATTCAGTGGGTCCTTCTGCATTTGTTAAAAGCACTTCCCCTGCCGCGAAATTGGTGGATTCAAAAGTAGGCTCTTGGCAGAATTTACTGGCAATTCCTGGGACAATTCCTTAGTCAAAGGTTTAGTATGATGAAGCGGGCCTTCTAGCAGCTGTGACTGACTGCTCATGATCTAAATCAATTGGCTCAGATTGGAAAACCAAAGTGGACTGTGACTAAATAGAATGTACTGGTAGCTCCTCTGATAGTCCACTAGTAAGAGGTTCAGTAGAACAAACTGGGCCCACAAGAGTAATATAGACATGTGACTCTATAGACTCTAGACATGTGATCACAGCTTTGGGAATATGTGGCTCAGGATGGAAATCTACATAAACATTTTCCTTTTTCGTTTCATCTTCCTCCACGACCTTAACTAGGGCAGTTGCCACCTCTTGAGTTGTTTTGGCGTAATTCGGAGTAATAGTGAATATTTTGGCATCTTTGGAAGTAACAGAATGACGAACTTGTAGATCTTCTTGTACATTCCCACAGCTCTGCCCAGTGGGCTTTGGGGTTTTTCTTCATTTTGATATATCCTAATTAAGAAAGAATATGTATTTAGAGAAGTCACATAATTCACTCGCCTGATGATATTTTTCTGGAATAAGTGGGTGTGGAGGATAGGAAAAGCCATAATTGCTAAAGAAGTTAGGGTATACATCTAGATTTCAGTAAAAACTGCAAACTTAAAGGGAGACTCCAAGCACCCAGACCACTTCTGCCCATTGGAGTGGTCTGGGTGCCAACTCCCACTACCCTTAACCCTGCAAGTGTAATTATTGCAATTTTCATAAGCTGCAATAATTACCTTGCAGGGTTAAGTCCTCCTCAAGTGGCTGTCTATCTTAGAACACGAAAAGTGTGTTATACGATGCTGGACGTCCTCACGCAATGTGAGGCTCTCCAGCGTCGCCAAAATCCCCATAGTAAAGCATTGAATAATGCTTTGCTATGGAGTAGTCTAAGGTGCGTGCAAGGCTCTGTTGGAGGGGGATGCAGACAAGTGAGTTCCTACCTTCATATATGGTGGAGTTGTCTCAGACTGACAGGGGTATAGGAATGGACAGTTTAATTAATAAAGGATTTCATGCAGTTTAACCCCTTAACCCTTTCCGCTCGACTGTCCCACTAGGTGAGACATTTTAATTTTCTGATTCCGATCGTATGTCCCACCTGGTGGGACATATGAGTAGCATACAAGTTTGACGATCGTACAGCTCACCCAGAGGGACATAACGTTATTGGATAAAGGCGACTTGAAAATAAACGCACCCACAGAGTGATTTCTATAAATAAATTTGGCAAATTTGGTGAACGAAACTGAAATTTTATCCGAGTTGAAAGGGTTAAGGACGGCGGGCGTGCTATGCCATCCTTGGGGACCCGGCTCTAAACGCCGGGGGCGTCCCCGCCGTCCTTTCTACTTACCTGGTCGCCGGCGATCGCAGTGTGGGGACTCACCTGGCAGCCCAGGGAGTCCTCCTCCGTCCATACTCCCCCTGCTGCCTGTAAAAAAAAAAATAAATAAAAGTTAAAACAGTTTAAAATTAAATTATATATACTTAGATCAAATATAATCATATATATCATAGATCATATATATATTTATTATATATATACACATATACATATATACATAGTCTAAGTGTATTTTAATATTACTCCTGGAACTGTCTCCCATACAGTGCTGCAGAAGAATGTTTGGTCTCTCTGGGACACCAGACTGTGGAAATATTTCCCTCTCCATAGAAGCTTATCCCACCCAGAGCCAGGGTTTATCAGGTTCTGGGAAATGTGAGTGTGAACTCCCAATTTTTTATTTAAGTGTGCACTATAAGAATATTTGAAATCAGATGGTCTGGACTATATTGTCTGTATTTGTATCTGTTCAGATGATTTTTATGAAAATTTCCTGGTGAGATATACACTAATTATATAAACAAAGTAATATTTAAGCGCAACACCTTTTTTTGGTTATTGGAGTATTTTAATATTAATATATATATAGAGTAGGACCTGCCAAAGATGGAGTACATTGACGTTGTGGCAGGCTTATGCAATGTATGATCATATAATGTAACTAAACCCCCATTATTTTTGCCTAGATTAGGTGTTTTTAAAAAAACAAATAAAATCTTTCAACATTGAGGTTGCTGTTTGGTGGATAGGTGAGTGCACTGGATCTTGTGTAATATATATATATATATATATAAATATATATATATATATATATATTAATATCAAAGTACACGTAGAATGATATTGATTAAATATATATATGTGTATAATAAATATATTTATATATAATATAAAATATATATGTAAATACGTTAAAAATAAAATAAAAAAATAACAAAAAATAAATATATATGTTTAATTTTGTTCTAACTATTTTAAAGTTAATATATATATATAGATATGAAAATACACGTAGAATGAAATAATATATATCTATATACATAAGTATATATGTATATATCACTATATATACCTACATACAAATACAAATAATTAAACATATATACACATATATATATATATATATATATATATATAATAATTCTACGTATATATTTATGTAATAATTTTACATAATTAGGTTGTTTTATTCATTTCCAAGACACCAGTAAACCTGTACATATGGGGTACTGTTTTACTCGGAAGACTTAGCTGAACACAAATATTAGTGTTTCAAAACAGTAAAATGTATTACAACGATGATATCGTCAGTGAAAGTGAATTTTTTTTGCATTTTTCACACACAAATGGCACTTACACAGACGATATAATTGTTGTGAAATGTTTTACTGTTTTGAAACACTAATATTTGTTTTCAGTAAAGTCTCCTGAGTATAACAGTACCCCTCATGTACAGGTTTTATGGTGTTTTCAAAAGTTAAAGAGTCAAATATAAGGCTTGTGTTTCAGTTTTTTCACATTGAAATTTGCCAGATTGGTTACGTTGCCTTTGAGACCGTATGGTAGCCCAGGAATAAAAATTACCCCCATGATGGCATACAATTTGCAATAATAGACAACCCAAGGTATTGAAAATGGGGTATATCCAGTCTTTTTAGTATCCACAAACACTGGCCAAAATTGTCGTTTAAATTAGTTTTTTGCATTTTTCACACATAAACAAATATTAACACTAACTTTGTAATGGGGAGTGTTTGGAAGATGTATAAGAATCTGGGGAGGAGATTTATTTTAACAGAGGCAATGCATCCCAGCCAAGAGATGCCCATCACCCTCCATTTGCGCAGATCTGTGTGAGCTTTGGTGGGGGCGGGGTGTAATTCTTTTCGTATAGTATAGTAAAATTCTTTATTTTTGGAGTGCATGAAAATATAACAAATGGGCTCGTCATGCCCCAACAGCATTGACAAGAGTGTGGCGAAACATATTGTTAACAGTTGGTCAGCATGTGAAAAAAAACAAAAAACAGCACAATTTTTTTTTCTTCAGAGCAACGTATACAGGTTTACTATTTCTGTCTAAACGATCACTACATGACGTGCCTGTCTGGCATTAACTATTGTAGACATGCAAGATGAAATATTATGGTAACAGTTCCAAGGAGAGGTAAAATAAGAGGGGTAAGAGGGGGCAGCCCTGTCTGGTGCCATTTGTGACGAGGAACCTTGGCAGCGTGATGTTGTGTAAGAGTAGGGCTCCTTGCGGGGCGTGATAAGCTGTTTGTAAGAAGGAGAGGAATTCCTTTGGGAATCCTAAGTGTTCAAGGGTTCGATAGAGAAAGGGCCGTAGGAGACAGTCCAACGCCTTTTCGGCATCTAGCGATTTGACGGCTGTCGGTATCTGACTATGTTTTGCCAGCCAGGTGTTGTCTATGCTTCTGCGCGTATTATCCGAGGTCTGTCTGTGAGGGATAAATCCTACCTGGTCTGGGTGGCTCAGCTTGCCTAGATAGGGATTGAGCCGGTTAGACATAATTTTAGTCTTTAAAGGATCACTATAGTGCCAGGAAAACATACTCGTTTTCCTGGCACTATAGTTCCCTGAGGGTGCCCCCACCCTCAGGGTCCCCCTCCCGCCGGGGTGGATGGAGAGGAAGGGGTTAAACCTACCTCTTTCACAAGCGCCGGGCGGGGAGCTCTCCTCCTCCTCTCCTCCTTCTTCTCCTCCTCTTCGGCTGAATGCGAAGGAGCTGCGCGCGCATTCAGCCAGTCCATAGGAAAGCGTTCTCAATGCTTTCCTATGGACGCTCGCGTCTTCTCACTGTGATTTTCACAGTGAGAAGCACGCAAGCGCCTCTAGAGACAGCCACTGGAGGCTGGATTAACCCTAACATAAACATAGCAGTTTCTCTGAAACTGCTATGTTTATAAAAAAAAAAGGGTTAACCCTAGCTGGACCTGGCACCCAGACCACTTCATTAAGCTGAAGTGGTCTGGGTGCCTATAGTGGTCCTTTAAGTCCACATTAAATAATGATATGGGTCTATAGTGTTCGGGTTCTGTAGAGTCCTTATTGGTTTTTGGCGGCAAACATACATTTGCCGTGGTCATGTCTGCCTCTCTTCTCAGCGAGGCATTGAACACAGCGCATGGTTTTTTTTTTTATTTTTTAAAGATTCTTTATTTATTGTTTTTAATAAGACAGTCTTACAGAAAGGAAAATCATTGAGGTATAAACACACAATCATAACATCAGTCAAAATGTTTGTTAACATGGCACAAAAAATACAGTTGTCATCATCGTGTCAATACCATTACTACGTGGTCTGGTGTTCGGTGGGAGTCTCACAGGTGGTGAGAGGGCTAGGTCCGTCTGCCATGGCTCCTTTAGGAGTGGAGGGCCCTGCCAGGGCATTGGACCTTAAATAGAGTCCGGCACCAGTTTAGCTCCGAATTGTAATGCCAGCCGAAGGAATTGTTTGTAGAATAAGTGTGCCTTAGATGCAATTGTCGGCTGACTTTAGGGTGGTACCCCGAAGAGGATTCACCTGTATCAAAGAGTACAAATCTGTGGGGGTATGTTACATAGTTACATAGCTGAAAAGAGACTTGCGTCAATCAAGTTCAGCCTTCCTCACATATGTTTTTGCTGTTGATCCAAAAGAAGGCAATAAACCTAGTCAGAAGCGCTTCCAATTTTGCAACAAACTAGGAAAAAATTCATTCTTGACCCCAAAATAGTCAGATGTCTCCTTGGATCAAGCAGCTATTACCCCACTAATTAGAAATTATATCCCTGTACGTTATGTTTTTGCACGTATTTATCCAATTGCAGTTTAAACATCTGTACAGACTCTGATAAAACCACATTTCAGGCAAAGTATTCCATATCCTTATTGCTCTTTTCTTTTCTTTGCCTTAGATGAAATCTCCTTTCTTCCAGCCTAAATGTGTGACCTCATGCACTATTTATAGCCCTGTTTATGAATAGATTTTCAGATAATGGTTTGTACTGGCCCTGGATATATTTGTACAATGTTATCATATCCCCTCTCAGGTGCTGTTTTTCCAAACTAAAGAGATGTAAATTTTTTAACCTTTCTTCGTAACTAAAATGATCCATTCCTTTTATCAATTTTGTAGCTCGTCTCTGCACTTTTTCTAGTGCCATGATATCCATGTTTAGAACAGGTGCCCAAAATTGCACAGCATATTCAAGGTGTGGTCTTCTCAGCGAGTTATTAACAGGCAAAATTATATTTTCATGCCGAGAATTTATGCCCCTATTTATATATGACAAAACTGTACTGGCCTTAGCAAGTGCAGATTGACATTGCATATTGCTGCCAAATTTGTTGTCTATAACAATTCCCAAATCCTCTTTATGTGTGGTTATCCCTAATTCACTATCATTTAGGGTGTAAGTTGCTTGTTCTTTCTTGACCCTGAAGTGCAAAACTTTGCATTTCTCTACATTTAAATTTAATCTGCCATTTTTAGTGTCCAGTCCCCCAATCTATCCAAATCCCTCTGTAGCAAAGCAATATCTTGCTCACATTTTATTCCTTTACAAAAGTTTGCGTCATCTGCAAACACTGATACATGACTTTCAATGCCTATTTCAAGATCATGTATAAATATGTTAAATAGAAGCGGTCCCAATCTGGGATGCCTCCGCGCTTAAACACAAACTGGCTTCCTCCCCATCCCCACTGACCCCCCTCTTGAGAAACAGAGCATTTCCCCCGGGCTTGGCAGCGAGGGACTTCGCAAACCTAGAAAGGGTGGGACTACAGCGGATCAGCTGGTCACGTTTTAAGCATCTAAAACAACTAGCACACCTTACCCCAGCCGATTTCTTTAGGTACATACAAATCAGAGACTATGTACAGCAACCAGTAGTGTAACAGGCAGCTAGGAAACAACAGACCTTCTTCGACAGGATGTGCATTAAGGAAATCGTACAACGAGGCCTAATCACTAGCCTATACACACACTTAAGTTCATATACTGAGGAATGGGGAACCATAACATACACAGGCGCTTGGGAAAAAGACCTGGGGGAGGTTCTAGAGGGAATTGAGTGGAGAGAAATCTGGGAAGCTAACAACTCAGTCTCCATCTGTGTATCCCTTCAGGAGCAGGCATATAAAACAATGTTTAGATGGTACACCACACCAGCTAAACTGCATCGCATGAAACAAACACCTAATGACACCTGCTGGAGGGGATGCGGCCAAAGGGGCACATACATTCACATGTGGTGGGAATGCCCCCAAGCACAATCCTTCTGGACAAAGATACACAATCTGATTAAAATAATTTTCCATAGGGCGCCCAGTTTGAACCCCTGGACATACTTGCTTAGTAGATCTTTAGATGACTGGACGAGGAGGGAACAGAAACTGATCCATAAAATTACCCTAGCTGCCAGGAGAGCAATAGCGCAGACGTGGCTACAGACACGAATGCCACCGATTCGGAGGGTCATCTCCAACATAAGAGATGTCTATTTGATGGACAACCTGACCGCCCGACTAAGAGGGACCATGACCAATTTTGACAAATTGTGGGACCCCTGGCGGAACAGCGCCCTCTCAGACGACATCACCTGAGGACCCCCAGTAGACAAGGTCATACCCTAAGATACCCCACATACAGCCATATAGCTAGGGCCCGTCGTACACCCCTCACCTTTCCCCCCCCCCACCCTCTTCACCCCCCAACTGACTCTCTACACTTTCTCCTACTCTATATTCTGTAACTTTCCTCTCGATTCAAACCTCCGAGGGGAACCCGAAAAACCGGAGAACCAAACCTATGTAAGCAGCACTCTAGGCGGCCCCAGGCCGGGCCGAGCATATATCATCAGGGATAGGCGACAGAGTTCCCCCCCGACCAAAACCTTCACAATACCATAACTGTAGCTATAAAGTTCTAAATTCTATAGGACACCATCTGCAAAGGTATAATGTGATCAATAATAACTACCAAAGAGCTTCATCCTCATGGTAACCGAGCCCGTTCACTCGCAGGGGGAAACAACTAAAAGCCCTCGAAACAATAGGCACCCCCACAGCACAGTACCATAGGTAAAATAATGCTGACGAGTAAAATAGGCAAGACGATTAGCTTAATAAAGGTTCAACATATAACATGCTATTATATCTTCTGTATACATTAATAAATGGGAAAAGACCTTGACTGGTAGTCAGCCAAGCCTACTGCAAACGTCAGTTCAGAAATGCTATATGATATCAAGTGTTTTAATAGAGATCACACATGTTGCAAATTAATAGGCTTTTGCACAAGCCATGTTGTCAATGCTGTCATGCTACCTTTGTCAAGATGAAAAATAAAGAAATTAAAAAAAATAAATAAATAGAAGCAGCCCCAAAACAGAACCCTGAGGGACACCACTTTTGTCCAACCTGAAAATTTACCATTAATGACAACTCGTTGTAATCTATCCTTAAACCAATGTTCTACCCAAAAACAAGAATATTCATCTAGACCAATTTCTTTTAGGTTGAAGACTAACCTATTGTGAGGAACCGTATCAAATGCCTTGGCAAAATCCAAGTAGATCACATCCACTGCAACACCCTGATCTATACTTCTACTTACTTCTTCATAGAATGCAATTAGGTTAGTTTGACATGACCTATGTTTCATAAAAACATGCTGATGATTGCTAATAACAAAGTTCTTCCCAATTAATTCCTGAATATTATCCCTTAATAGCCCTTCAAATATTTTCCCAGTCACACAAGTTACGCTCACAGGTCTATAATTTCCAGGTAAGGATTTTGAACTCTTTTTAAATATAGGAACGACATCTGCCTTCCTCAAATCCTCTGATACAATACCTGAAACAAAAGAATCTTGAAAAATTAAATACAGAGGTTCACTTATTTCCCAACTTAGCTCCTTACGTACTTGTGGGTGAATACTGTCAGGCACTGGAGCTTTATTTACATAAATTTTCTTTAACTGCTATAGATGTTGGGGAATGGGTTCTTGTTGTAGTCTATCAGTAGGTGGGGTTATCAGAAGAGAAGGAAGATGAATAGAGATAGAGGGGAGGGTTAGACGAGTGGGGGGAGAGAAAGTTGACAAAAGAGGGGGGAGAGGTGCCACCCGCTCGGAGACCCCCCCATGCCCCGGTGGGGAGGTTAGGGGTAGAGGGGAGGTGGGTGGTTGGCATTTGTGTCCCTGGTTTTATTCATTGCTCTCTTTGGTGCAGGCGTGTGAGGGTATTGTGATCTTACCATGGGAGAACGGTGTCTCCCTCCAACCATGGATCCCAGATTTTATGGAATGAGTTTGGTGTGTTGTGTATCTGGGCTGTTAGTTTATCCATATCTATGCTGCCAGTTATTTTGTGATGGATTTGAGCATAGGTGGGTATATGGGGGGGTGGACCAAGCTTTTGCTATTGATCTACGAGTGGCTAGGGCGATTCGGGCAATGAGTTTGTTTTCGTTACGCGTGAAAGGGGAGATAG
>OW240920.1:86376786-86474875 GCA_933207985.1 Pelobates cultripes
CTAGTGATAACTTCACTGGCCACTCCTCAGATGGCTGTTAGAGATCCTTCCTGGGTCATGGCTGCCTAAAATGCATCCATACATTCAGTGTCTCCTCCCTCTGCATGCAGACACTGAACTTTCCTCATAGAGATTCATTGATTCAATTCATCTCTATGAGGAGATGCTGATTGGCCAGGGCTGTGTTTGAATTGTGCTGGCTCTGCCCCTGATCCTACTCTTCGGCAGTCTCAGCCAATCCTATGGGGAAGCATTGTGATTGGATCAGGCTACCACTTCTGCTGATGTCAGCAGGCAGTGGGCAGGTCTAAAGGAAACAGTGACAAAGTAAGTAGCTCCAGACTTGAATACAAGTAAGATTTTACTATTTTTAGGGAGGCAAGGGGGGGCCAGGGAAGCTAGATGGTGGTTTTAGAAAAAGCACAGCAACAGTGAAGGAGAAAGGAAAACCTCCTTCACTGGAGTTGAGTAGGTTATAAAAAAGAAAAAGAGACTGAAAAGGGATATCCAAATGGTCCTCCCAAATATCAGTTCCTATACCCTTAAAGGAAGCTGTTCCACTAGTATAAGGCGACAAATTGTCAGTATTGGAACATAAGAAAAACTTATAGAAAATAATACATTTTTATTAATCCCTCTTGAGGAACAAATAATAATAATAAAAGTGTGTATACAATAAAGTGAAAAGTTTATATAAAAATCGTCTACTGTTCTATTAATTCGCAATGTATACATCACACCAAGTAGCTCAGCAACTGAGATTTTCGTATAAACTGCTGCTAGTAATTCATTTGCAACAGTGTCTCAGTGGCCAATATAATTATTGTGTGAATCTGAGGAAGTCAGCTCTTGACAAAGGCGTCCCCATGGCCTGGTCTTGTTGGGGACTGTGAGGGTTAGCGATATGTCGGCATGGTCCAACCAGGTGATGTTATTCTCGGTGTGAGGTCAGGAGAGATGAGAAAATAGTCGATACAGCGTAAGTGTTATGTGGGAGAGAATAGAATGTGTAGTCCAGGTCAGAGGGGTGTTGCGCTCTCCAGATGTGCAGGAGGTTGTGGGTATTAGGGATTGGGAGAATAATGCATTGTTTACGGAGGGTCGCGGTTGGTCTGGTAGTGCGGTCTAGTATCTGTGCGTGGACTGCGTTGCAGTCACCGCCGATTATGGTGTATGTCGTTGAATGTGTTGCCAAATGTGCAGAGAATGTAGACCAGAATGATTGGGTGGCGCCGTGGGGGCGTATAAGGAGGAAAAGGAGTAGGATGTGGGGCTGATTTTGCCTGTGATTGTTATGTATCTTACCAGATTGTCTGGGAAGACTTGTATGTCAGAGAGGGGGCATGAGGATTTGAGGATTATGGCTACACCTCTGGTTTTTGTATCTGGCGAATTTGCTAGGAAAGAGCGGTTGTAGTGTCTGCTCTTGAGTGGGAAGTGTTTGATAGAGGTAAAGTGGGTTTCCTGGATCAGAAGGATATCTGCCTGTGACAAAAGCAACTTCGCCACTGGTTTTTGGAGGGGCCTGTTTGCCAGCCTCCTACCCTGGGACTATGGACCCTGTGATAACCCATGTTCAGTACAGTTTCTGCCCCTTGGACTTTTAACTGGAACAGATTCAAACGTGGCGGCGGCCATCTTAAATTGTCCGGCAGTGTTTTGTCGTCAAGTGTATGGAACTGTTTTGGGCATGGGACCATGTGCATGGTGGGGCAAAAATAACACTTCCAGGAAATTCCTGAATCCCTGAACCGATCTGGGTGATTTTTGAATAAATTGTTCCCCCAGATCGGGGCTATCAGGGGATGTGACTTTTGTGTGGATATGTTGTTTTTTTCCTGCTTAGAGTTAATTGAGTTAGTCCATTGTCTTCGCTAATTAACTAAATTATCTCCCAAGCAGAGGGGAGGAATTTACTGTAAATGAATGGGAGTGTTTAACTTTGTAACTGTACACTATTGGCTGTTGATAGTATTTTTCGATGCTTCACAAGGTCCACATGGGTGGTAACCTTGTGGGAAAAGCTGCATAAAAGGCCAGCCTGGCACATTAAACCCTCAGATCTGCAGCCTTGTCTCGTGTTTGTAGGGAACTGCTATATTCACACTGGGGATTGCTATACTTGGGCTTTAATCACTAAGCTCTTTTAAGAGCTGTTCCTGTTACGCTTTCTTGGAGGAGAGGTCTCCCCCACACGGTCCTGGATGTCAGAGGTCGATCCAGGGTGGAAGGAAGACGGCGAGACTCCAGTTAAGCTACGATGGTTGTGGAGTCTGCGGTGGTTGTGGTGTCCAGTGCGGTGTTTATAGTTCTCGGCGTCAGCTAGGAAGCATCCGTCAACAGAGGTGCCCAGTCAGGGTGCCATGTGATCCATTACACTGTCTTCTGGCTGTGAGCCCAGCACAGCAGGGAGTGGTGTTTTTTTGCACTGTTAAGGTCCTTGTCATTAATGGAAATACAATGTAGCTTGAGTGGCATCTCTATGCGAGGGCAGCTGGGATACAGATGCCAACAATGGGAGGGGGGATGGAGAGGTAGCTGGGATAGGAGGACATGGTGGGCTCCAACGGACGGCAGGGATAAGTAGAGAGAAGGAAAATGTGTATGGGTGATGGGCTTACTACAGTTGCCAGCATGGGTGGTCTGTGATGCTGTCGGTCCCTCAGACCTTGGAGCCCGGCACCCGATGGCAAGAATCAGGCAGTGTGGGGAGAGTGGTCAACCTCCAGAGAGGGGCAGGCAGGCTATTTTGCTGGATACAATACCAGGTTAGCTGGACCATAAGGGGCGAGAGCTAGGAGCATATCATCACGGTTTGCCATGCCGAAAGTCAAACAGGGTGAAGGGGGCACCGTGAGGTCAGCAAGAGAAGGGCAAACATAGTAAACATGTCAAACTTAAATACATATTTCCACATCACACTCCGCCACAGGGGTTAGTATTTTCTGAATAGTAATACAGCAATCACACGGCCTAGGCCATCGATTTGTTTGTGTTACGAAACAGCACTGTTAAATTTAAGCGTACGGGGGGAGCGCGCCATACAGATGAATTGATAAAGGCATTATAATCGGTACATTCGGCATTGCAACGCTGTACCATACATCAAGACTCCAAGTGCATATTCCCCATGTCCGCATCCGGGGCAGTCGCGCCCCCCCCCCCCCTCCACTCCAAACGCGAGGGAAGGGGTGAGGTGGAGGACCGCAAGCGGCCCCCACGGTTTGCCCCACACCCCAGTACAAAAGGTAGCGCCGCACCAAACACCGTGATTCCAATCAGATATTCCCCACGTCCACGGCCATCGCGGCCCCCCTCGCCCACATCCCAATACAGCCCGACAGTTTATTTTATACAATACACAAGATCCAGCGCACTCACCTATCCACTAAACAGCAACTTCAATGTTGACAGATTTCATTAGTTTTTTAAAAAACACCTAATCTAGGCAAAAATAATGGTGGTTTAGTTACATTATATGATCATACATTGCATAAGCCTGCCACAACGTCAAAGTAGCCTTGTACTGCAGAGAGCCCCAGATGGAATTTTTATTCCCAAAGAAGTGGGTTAATCTCATAAGAGCAGACATTAGGCTGTTAGAGTAGGACCTGCCAAACATAGGGTACATTGATTGTTTAATATTGGTTTTATATTCTATATCAAATAAATTATATTATATTACTTATCCTTTTTAATATTTTATTTACTATTCCTGGCATATCCTAAGGTGGGGATCATACCACCCATGCGCTAAATAGAGTGCAGAAAGGACTGCACTCTACTTGTGAGTATATTTTATTTACTTTTAACTCTTCTTGCCAATTACCTCATCAGAGAACACTATTTGCTGTTTTTTTGTCTTTCTGAGAATTGGACATCGGCACTCCCCAGGAGGACAAGCACCCCCATAAGCGGAGGGTTATCCGCTGTATGCCCATCTAACTAGAGCTAGTCCTAGCTCATGGACATGTGAGTGCAAACTTTATATTTTAAATTCACTATCATTTATTTATACTATCTGCACGACTGGTTTTTTTCCCATTGTGTCTTTCATATCGTGAGACGGACAACTGCAAACAAAGAAGACACTACACCAGTTTGGACAATATTGGAACTCTTTCATATTATTTTCACAAACTTAACTGGGACTTTGTTTTATTACTTTTTTATTCTATTAGGCGCAGCCTTTTCCGTGTTTTCTTGTATACCTCTCTAACACTGTGGCATGTTTACTTTCTTCTACACTCACTACATACACATTTCTCTACCCTAGACTGTATAACAGGAGCTTCTGTGTACTAGTGAGAAGCTAAGGAGAGAGTGGACAAGCGAGTGCTAAGGGACAGTCTTTAAAAAGCGTGGAGCGAGTGCATCATTAGACACATTTATGCCAAGCTCAGAGTGCTGTCTGCATAGTGTGCCCTTAGTTGACCAGTAGCCTGCGTGATTGGCAAGTAGCCTGACATGCATTCACACGAGGCTGGCCTTCCAGTTCTTGTGCAGACCCGTCCCCTTTTTGGGCATGTTCACCCTTGTGGGCAGTTCTGGTTACGTGATTGTATCAGTGGCCCACCCTTTTACCCTGCCCACTGGCATCCTGCTTCACCGGACACTCTGTTAGGGGGTATGGATTTACATGAGAGATGAAAGCAAGAGATAAGCATAGGGTATGTGTTTTCTCATAGCTGTATCCTGTGAGTTTCCCTCCAGCACCACATTCACCAGATACATGACGCTTGGGAGGTATGCCGTTTGTGTTTTCTGTCGATACAATTCTGTAATTAGGCCCATCATAATTGTCAGCACCAGGCCCAATGGGCTCTTTATCTGGCCCTGGTCAGATGTACTCAGTTATACACATGTACTGGCAAATATAGCTAGATACACAGTTATAGGCAGACAGTTACAGGCAGAAAGTCAAAGTTACTGGCAGCCACATACAGTCAAAGGCAGACAGTTACAGGCAGTCATTCACACACAGTCACACACACACATAATTACAGACAGACAGTCACACACACACACACACACACACAGTTGCAGACAGACAGTCACTCACACACTTCCATACAGACATACACAGTCACAGGCCGACAGTCACTCACACAGTTAGAGGCAGACACACAGTTACAGACAGACACACAGTTACAGGCAGACACACAGTTACAGACACACAATTACAGACACGCACACAGGTACCATTCTCCATTATGCTTTGGAGGGGGAGACGTCGAGGCCTGCAGTCCCTATCTAGCAGTTGGTGAAGCAGGAACTCCTTCCTGCTTCCCCACAGTGTGCAGTGTAACCAGGCAGCGGCCCAATTTAGCTTTGCCTCCGCTGTCCATTTCGCTCTGCCCCTGCCTCTGCCTTTATGCCTAGCTCTTTTTTAAATTTTTATATGCTGTCTGTTCAATATAGAGTGTTTATCAACACTCACTTTCAGGTCCCAGTTGTAAAAAGTAAGTCTAGGAGGCCATCACCACTGGCCCATATATGTGTGAGCTGTGCAGCCGTCCGGCGCCCCTGTTGCCATGGCACTCTGTGCAACCGCACAGCTCGCACACCCCTAAGGCCAGCCCTGCATCCACCTATTTCCTACACTTACCCGGTGAAATGGAAAAATCAATCAATAAATTGATTATTTCTTTGTGTATCTGCCCCTGGCCAAATCAGTGAAACAATGCGTGCACGCTCTCTGAAGTAATTCACACCAGACACAGGTTCCAGGTTGTTGAATAACTTGAGGAATGTTTATTCAGAGGGGACGGCAAGCCCCTTTTAAAGCAGAATTACATCATAGGTACTGTCAGAGATAACATGGAATAATACATCAATAATTGGTTAGGTGTTAAGTGGTCTTCCTAATGCTCTGCCTACTGAGGGTGATGTCACCGGGACCATGAGGGTCTCCCACGGTTTCCCGGCGCCATCTTGCTGCACGAGGTAGTTAGTCGATGTTATTGGGGAGGAGGGGTTAGAAGCTTCTAGCAGCCATTTTGACTAAAATATGCGTGTATAGCTTATATACTGGTTTTCGTGAGATGAGTAAATAGACATTTTACTAACTAGGAAATATGTGTAGACCTTATTTCCACAACAGTCCCCCCTTAAAATGGCTATTTACCATAACAACTGCCACTGTCCCTAGCGTATCCCTAGCTGCCTGCAGCTCATCTGTCTTAACAAGCATCGAACACTTCACTCCGTGGGTAATCCACGGCAGCTAATCCACCACATCTCCACACGTGAGACTTGCCCGTAAAGACAGACGCTTTCCCTACACTGTCCCTACAGGAATGCAGTTGTCTGTTTGAACTGATGTGGGAGGGGTGTGTGTGGGGTGTCACATTCGAGGTCTGTGGTATCTTGATGTAGGAAAGTAGGAGTTACGTCATCTATAGTCTTCCCTACTGCTTTCTGTAAGTACTTCTGTATGCAAGGAAACACACAACAGGTTAGGAATAAGAAAATGATAATCATTATAAGAACAGCCGTTCCTACCTGAAATAGGGTTCTTTGCCAACCATTCATCCATCCAAACCATCTGTCCCAAGTGTCAGTGACTCCTGAGTTCTTTTTCAACTCATCGGAGAGGCTATCTAGCTTCTCTATGGCCATAGTTACCTTACCATTGGGCCCAGTGTTGTCTGGAATAAATGTGCAGCATGTCATAGTTTCGGGGAGGATTTTACATACACCCCCCTTCTCGGCTAAGATCATATCTAGAGCCATTCTGTTCTGAAATGTCATTTGGGTGGTGGCTTGTAATTGTTCTGCCAGGCCCTGTAGGGCATCCCTAGTGTAATTAACAAAGCGCTGTTGGTTATAATAAATGTAATTAATCCAATTGACATTCTTGTTAGCAGTTATCATTGGAATCAAGGATTCAAATCCTGCTGCCACCTCATCCCTTGCCTTGAATTCACTAGACACCCCCCTTGGCACACCAATAGCATCAATATATACATGGGGGTTGAAGCTCCTTCGGATGGGGGCTTCACGCCTGGCTCTAAGATGCATGAGTGTGTGGTCTAATGTGTTATGGCTATGGAATGATGTGGATGGGCATTATAGCCTTGGTCAAATTACATTCCCCCCCACCATTGCCCCACTAGTTGGGACCTCAACTGTCTGTCGCCACATAACCAATATATGTCTCCAACTGTCTTTGCATGATTCATTAGCAGTGATACAGGCGGGCTATGGTAGGTTGAGCAATATCCAGATGGGAATTTGCCCAAATATACACCAGCGTTCTTAGGTATCGAATAAAACGTGTAATTACCTGGATATACTGTGACCCCATCGGGTGGTCTAACGTGTCCTTGGGTGATTGGGTAAACCCTTTTCCATGATTCACATGTTGAGGAATTTGTGGTGGATTGTGCATAAAGGCTTAAAACACATAATTCTACTTCAGGAGATAAACTTAGAGGAACTGTACCCAGATGGGGCCTGGCTCCTCCACATACATAACAATTAGTCTTATTGTGTGAGTTAGCATTGTACCTTATTCATTCTAGCCACAAATTGGTGTCTGAGAACCCAGTTTCTACTGCCATGGTGTCTTCAAAGGTGGGGTTGGCTATAGCTACCATGTCATATAGAGTCTTAATATGCGGTTTCAATGGGTTAATAGTCATGTGAGTGGTTCCTACCCAGTCTGGTGAGGTAAGCATGTCCTGCAGATAAAATGTCCCCAGTCTATTATATGAACCGCCTCCCCTCCAGTACATTCCCATTACATATTCCCCTGCATCTTTCGGGCTGGGGTGCTCTATGTTCAAGGTAAGTTTGATGGGAGTTGACCCAATAGGTTTACTTAAGGTCATTCTGGAGAGTAGAGGTTTTCCGTCTTTGTCAATTCTGTCTAATGCACTCTGGGGTCTGTAGCCCCATGGTCTACCCGTGTTCCACCCGGCTGCTTTCCATGAACTACAATGATGCCCCCAAGTTCCTCCAGTCACACAAATGTATGGATCTTTTTTGTCAGGTATGTCCTTGTATATGGCTGCATATTGTGCCTGTGGTAAGGTGCAAACAACAATGTCACAGTAGTCAAAGGTATATGTAGCTACATCTGTGTTAGAAGAATTATACCAGAAAGTGTAAACATGGTTATCTTTGGTTATGGCCACCTGTTGGGCCCATGCAAATTGTAGCAGCGTAAGAAAACACAGAATACATAACAAATTCATAGTTCAGTAGGGGTAGCCTCTTCTGGAGCAGGCACTTTCTTGCAATGTGAAACGTGTATCCAAGAACTCTTTCCGGCTAGCTTAACTGACGTAGCTGTGATCAGGAGCACTTGGTAAGGACCATCAAATCTCGGCTCAAGGGTGTGTTTCCTGAGAAATTTCTTGACCATAACCCAATCACCAGGGAGCAGCTTGTGTGTACCTGTATTCGACTCAGGATCTGGAATAGGAGAAAACACTTGGGCATGGATTTTGGTCAAGGCATGTGAGAGGGCAGTTACATAATCTACCATAGCGTCTGACTGGATCTGAAGTTGTTGAGGGAAGTAACAACCTAGTCTGGGTGCTGTACCAAACAAAATCTCATAAGGTGATAGGCTATATTTTCCCCTAGGAGTGTACCTCACGCTAAACAATGCTAATGGGAGACTCTCGGGCCATGGCATATTAGTTTCCTGTGACATTTTAAGCATGGCTTTTAAGGTGCCATTCATGCGCTCTACCTTACCACTACTTTGTGGGTGATATGGCGTGTGGAATGCAAGGGTCACCCCCAGTGCTGACCAGACTTCCCCTGTCAACGAGGCGGTGAAGGAGGTCCCTTGGTCACTTTCAATCACTTCTGGGACTCCATATCGGCAGACAATTTCCGTCAGAAGGTGCTTGGCCGTAGTCCTCACAGTGAGATTAGCCACTGGGAAGGCTTCTGGCCATCCTGAGAACATGTCCACAATGACCAGTGCGTATTCATAACGTCTACTTTTTGGCATTTGAATATGGTCAATTTGTATCCTCTGAAAGGGATATTGGGGTTTGGCCAGGTGGTTAGGTGCGGTTTTATCAATCTTCCCAGGGTTACACTTAGCGCATATTGTGCAGGATATACAATAATTCTGTGTCAAGGTAGTGATGCCTGGTACTTCGAAATACTTATCAATCAATGAGTTCATCAAATGTTTTGACAGGTGGGCTGGCCCATGGGCCCATTGATTTACAGCTGGATACATATTTCTGGGTAGGCAAAACTTGAGATTGATAGTGTAAACATCATCACGGAGAACAGCTCCTTTGTTCTTACAACTTTGTTTCTCCTAGGGAGTAGCAGCTGCTTGTTGTTTCTTTAGAAGCCTGAGATCCGTAGGTAATGTCTGCATGGTGTAGATAGGTACTGTGTCAGTGGCCACTCTTCTGTCCACTTCCCACCCTTGTCGTGCTGCTTTTTTGGCCTGATCAGCTAAGTGGTTACCCCGTGCCTCCTCTGAATCTAGCCTTCCATGGGCTTTCACTTTCAACACTGCCACCTCTGCCGGAAGTTCTAAAGCGTCCATCAGTTCTGCAATGGCTGCCCCATGTTTCACTGTAAGAAATCCTCTAGTTTTCCAAATTAGACCAAAGTCATGTGCCACTCCCAGGGCATATCTTGAGTCTGTATAGATATTGACATGTAGGCCTTCAGACAACTTGCAGGCCACGGTTAGGGCTGTTAGCTCGGCTTCTTGAGCTGACTTGGTTGGCTGAAGGGCAGCTGCTTGTAATACTTGACATCCTGTGGTGACTGCATACCCAGTGTGATATTGTCCCTGTTCATCAGCAAATTTGGAGCCGTCCACAAACAGTGTTTGGTCTGGGTTGAGTAACGCAGCTTCGTACACAGTTGGCAAGTGGGTAGTTTCCATTTTCATTTGTTCAAAACAATCATGAGGAATGTCAGGGTCACAGTCTATGGTGAGTAAGTCCTCACAGACTTCTGTGTGGTACCTAGGGTACCCAGCTGTACAGTGGTTAATAGCCTTTTTGGTTATCCCCATAGAGGTCAGTTGTTCCTTGGCTGTTTGATTCCAGGCCTTGGCCATTGGGCCTAAATCTCTCCATGAAATGTCAGGGGATTTAGTGAGAGATATGTGTGGGACAGCCGTTTCCCAATGATGGTAGAGATGTGTCACAGGGTGCAGTGAAGTAAGTTCTCTGATTGCTCATGATGTGGGGGTGCAAGGGCAGGCAGCTGCAAATCCGCTCGGACCTCTGGGTTGATGTCCAAGCTGTACCAGTACTCCACAATTCCCCCCTTGGGAAGTGGCAGAAGAGTGGCCGGATTCAGGGAGAGGCACCGTTGAAGTATCACATTGTCAGGTAACAGTAAAGAAGTTTGCAGGCGAAGGGGGCATTGAGAAGAAAGATGTTTAGGTTGAACTTGTTGAAGGAATGCAGAAATATCATGAGGGGCCAACACTGTGAGGTGGTGACCAAGAACAAAGTCATTAGTCTTGTCCAGGAGGGCACTGGCAGCTAACACTGCCCTGAGGCAGGAGGGACTACCCCTAGCAACAGGGTCAAGCATGCAGGAGAAATAGCCAATAGGCCGCTGTCGTGAGCCATGTTTTTGGGTAAGGACTCCGGAAGCATGTCCAGATTTTTCAGAAACAAACAAATTGAAAGGTAACTGGTAGTTTGGAAGGCCCAAGGCAGGTGCTGACGCGATAGCCCTCTTCAGACTGTGAAAACAGTCAATAGCTTCTTCAGAAAGATGGAAAGGTTCACTCCTGAGGGTATCATAAAGTGGCTGCATGAGCTTCGAGGCTTCAGGTATCCAGGACCTGCAGTACGTGATGAGTCCCAAGAAGGCATGAAGAGTCTGATGTGCTGCAGGCAATGGGAGTTGCAGGATAGCTTGTACACGTTGTGAAGTTAGATGCCTGGTGCCATGGGAAAGGCAATGTCCCAAGAAGACCACAGAGGGCCGGCACCACTGTAGTTTGGATTTAGAGACTTTACAAACCGCTTCAGCGAGGAAACATAGGAGATCCTCGGAGTCTCGTTCTGCAGTGGGGAGATCTGTGTGGGGGAATTCTGGGCCCCCTGTGGCATGACAGTCCAGGTGTATTGTTGTCCTTCGTGGGTAAAGGCAAAAAGGAACCGACAGGAAGGGTCTAGTGGCACACTGAAAAATGCATTAGCCAGATCCACAACAGTAAAAATCGTGGCAGTCGGTGGGACCTGGGACAAAAGAGTGTGGGGTTTGGAACAATGGCAGTATCTTTGACAGTTACTTCATTAACAGCACGGAGATCCTGAACCATACGATATTGGTCGGGTTGGCCCTTGGCAGTTTTCTTCTTGACAGGGAAAAGAGGAGTATTACATGGAGACACATACTTAATGAGTGCACCCCTGGCGAGTAGGCTTTCTACCTGTTTGGTAATAGCATGAGCTTGTGCAGGTTTCAGAGGATACTGAGGCCTACGGGGAGGTAATGCTCCTGGCAAGAGCTTGACCACAACTGGGGGGACCTGGAGGCGTCCAATGTCATCCGGGCCGGTGGACCAAAGCTTTGGTGGGATTCGGTCTAGAGCACTGGGGGCATGTGGGACCCGTGAATTCCCTGTGGAAGCGGTGAGATTTAACAGTATGTGGAGAGAGCAGAGTACTGAAGTGTCTTTCTGTGATAAGGGTGTAGTTAATTGGACCTGACCATCTGTGGTAAAGGTAATAGAGGCCTGGAGCCGGGAGAGCACATCAGCGCCTAAGAGGTTAATGGGACAAGTAGAGGAAACAACAAACCGAGACAGCTTAGTGAGGGGGTTACTGCGGGGTGTACCATCAACCCCAACGCAGGAGACATCGGTGTCAGACAAAAAGGAGGGGTCAGGCAGGTCTTGTTCTCTAAAAACACTACGGGCTGCACCTGTGTCAACTAGAAAGGTAGTGGGATGACCCTCTACGGGGAGAACTACAGTAGCTAAGGGCCCTCCCCCGCAGACACTGCCATGGCAGGGGTTGCTGACACAGGCTTGCCGGTTACCTATTGCAATAAGTCTAAATGAGCCTGGTCGGGCCCTTGGTACCGGCGGGAAGAAGTGGGAGGGTGGCTAGGCTGCATAGCAGGACGATCAGGGCGGTTTTGTCTAGGCAAGGGTTGATTCTCTTGGAAATCATCCGTGTCAAACCCATCAGCAGGGGCCAGAGGGTAGACACGGGCCTCTGGAGCAGGTGGCCGGGCCTGGGTATATTCAGGAGGAGGGGGAAACTGGGGCAAAGGTGGGTGAGGCAATGAATGGAAGTAACCTGGGGAGGGGTAGCTGTAGCCGGTAACCTGGGGATTAGTGTACCGGGGAGGTAGCGGGCGGAACACTCTGGGATGTGGGCATTCCCTCCTGAAATTGCCGGTCTGATTACAGTTATAACAGGTTCTGTTTGTCGTGAGGGCCCGGTCCCAGGAAGGGGGAACAGATACAGGAAGTGGTTGGGGCTGCTGAGTGTATTGTTGAGTGTATACCTGGGAGACATGGGTAGGACCAGAGACCGGTGTGGGTGCAGTGAACATCAGTGGGCTAGCTCTCCTTTGTGTGGGTTGTAAAACTGATTCTAAACCTTTAGCTACCAACAAAAGGGTGTCAAGTGGGATAATTCTGTATTCTGGACGAGATAGGATCAATCCCTTACGAATGTGTTCCTTTAGACCAGCCACGAAGGCTGCGGATAACATCTGGGTGAGTGCTTTATTATAAGTACTGAACCCTAAGTCTGAGAAGGTCTGAGTTAATCTGGAGTGGTATTTCTCAACTGACTCAAGTTTGTCCTGAACAATATCATTTATACAAGTAGCCTGATCAGCTAGCTTATCCTGTGCCCAAGCTCGGAGTTGCTCACAAAAGGTTATACCAGAACGAAAGTCAGTATCGGAGGTGAATGGAGCATCATTAAAACTTCTCACCATAATTGGCCAGTATGCATCCCCAGCTTTAATTTCACACAAACTTAAAAGATCCCGCCATGCAGCGGAATATTTTTTTTTTTCGAATCTGAGCCATTCTTCGGAAAAAGGGCATGGGATGCTTTTCAGGATCAGGGAGTGAGGTAACAAGGGTAGCAGCTTGGGAGGGGTTAAATGTGACATACATGGGTGGTGCACCGTCTGCTCCTGGATTAACCTGGGTATAACCTCTGGGGACGGAGTGCCGTTGGGGGAATCTGTTTCCCCCGGGGCGAGGTGAATCCTGTTCCTCCATGTCGACCTCCTCGGGTGCTGCAAGGCCCCGGTGAGGGTGATCTCTGGGGAAACCGAGGCCGGAGCAGCTGGGAGGCCGTTGATGGGTGACGTGGTTGGGTGGAATCCCAAGACCTGAGGGGAAACACCCACCGCATAGGGTTGGTCCGACGTCACTGACACATCGGACCCGACCACCATGATTGGGCAACTGGAACTAGCTGGAGGAGTAAAGGGGACCAATGCAATGGAGGGGGTGGACGTGGGGGCTGGCTGGGGCGGGCGTGACAGGTGGGTGTTAAGGACGTGAGCAAGGGCAGAGATTGGATCGGAGGACTCGGGGGGAGTGATGGAAGGAGGGGAAGGGGTTGGGGGATCCGGAGGAGGAGGAGGAGGAGGCAAGTCTGCAGGGGGCGGGGTGGGGATAGCAGAGTGAACCAAGGACGTGACAGCGGAGATGAGGGCGGATATGGAGGTAGACAGGTCGTTGGCAGTGGTTGGCTCGGGGGTCATTGGGGGATGGGCGATAGGAGGGGTGGGAATAGGAGGTTGGGTTACGGCAGTGAGGGCAGAGAGGAGGGACGACAAATCGGTAGGAGAGGAAGGAGACGGCGAGGCAGAAGGATGTGACATAGTAGGGGCGGGTGTATTAGGTGACGGTGATGACAAGTGGGTGGAGAGCAGATCAGCCTGGGGAGTAAGAAGGGTAGGGCCTGAGAGTGTAGGAGATGACATAGGAATGGGAGGATGGGACAAGGCGGAGAGGGCGGTTACGAGTGACGTAAGATCTATAGAAGAAGGAGGAGTAGGGGGAGGGTCGGTGGTAATAGTGGGTGTGGAAGCGGAGATGGGGGAAGCTGAATCAGTAGGTTGAGTAAGGTTCAAGAGGGCGGAGAGCAGGGACAAGAGATCTTTAGGAAGGGAGGGAGGTGTCAGAACCATAGGCGAAGGTAGAGATGTAGAGGTTGCGGGGCGAGTTAACCCTAAGAGGTTAGAGAGGGAAGAGGAAAGGTCTGCGGGAGATGGGGGGGAAGAAGGAAGGGTAGGAGGAGGAGGAGAGGGATCAGAAGAAGCGGGAGGAAGAACAGGTGAGGTAGGGACAGTGGGTTGAGCGGAGGATGAAAGAGCAGAGAGAAGAGATGCGAGGTCCGTGGGTGGAAGCGGAGAAGGATCAGCGGGAGGACAAGGGTCTGGGGGAACTGGAGTAGCGGGATGGGTAAGGGTTGAGAGGGCAGAGAGCAGGGACGATAGACCAGTGGAAGGGGACGGGTGAGTAGGAGCAATCGGGGAGGGGGCAGTTGGGGCTGAGAGGGAGAGAGAAGGGGTAGGGACTTCTGTGGGCAGGGCAGGAGCTGACGGGGCGGGATCCGGGATAGGAGCTGAGGCGGAGGCAAGTGTAGGTAGGAGGGGTGGAGGACAGGGAGGCGGGAGAATGTCTATGGACGTGACGGGGGGAGAGGCTAGAGACGGGGTCTGATCGGGAAGGGGCTGGAGCATAGGGGTGGGTGGGAACGAATGGAGTGGCACAGGGTAATAGTAAGCACCATCGGCCCCGAGCACGGGGCACAGGGGGGTGGGGGTTGGAACCACACCTCCGGGGGGTGGAGTCTGAGCAGTGACGGGGGATGCTGGGCGGGAATTAATTGTCACACTCTGGGCGCCATCATAGGGCGGTGGCTGAGGAACAGTGGAAGAAACATCGCCATTGTTAACATTCCTATGGTACACATGTACAGTTTGCCCCTCAAAGTCTAATTCTTCCTCTATCCACCCTTCCCGTTTGAGACCTCTAGCTACTCGATACCAAGCCTCTACAGCCTTCGTAAGCCCATTATCCAATAGCAATCCCTGCTTATCTATGAGCAATTTCCTCCAAAACTCAGGTTGCAACCTCCCACTAGGCGACATCTGGAAACCACACACTTTGGCAATCTTTTTAATCTTTAACATTGCATCTTCCCCCGCCCTTTATTTTACAATGTCGCAAGCTAACAATCCCTTAGCAGGTCTAGCATGATCAAACAGAGTGAGCCACGTGTAAGAGACAGATATACAGAGAAAAAGAAAGAGGAATGTCTACAGTGCTCGACTGCCATGAGGACTTGAGTCCCGTGCGTCTTCCCCAAACGTAGACTAGTCACGAAGGTCCGCCCACCCGGGTGGTGGTCACGGACCGGAGCGAGCGAGCGTGGGTGACTAACACAGCTCTGGGCAACAAACGCAGGAGAGATAAAGGACAAATGAGAAGATGAACATGGCTACACTAACAAGAAGACATTTACAGAAATCACACACGTAAAGATGGGTGTAAACCCCTGAATCCAGAACTAGCCACACAACACACACACACACACCGAGGGTACCCACACTGTAACAGCAGTTGAATAAAAAACACAGAATGACAGAGAGTAAAATGGCCATGTACATGTTAACACTACCTGCACTAAATATTCAAATTGCAACAATCCCCAGCCCTCCCCACCAGGCTGGTTCCCCGTAACACAATTCTTAATGAAAACACAGCAGTAGTCAAGCTAAATCCCAGCCCTCTCCGGCTGTAATGCATCCCCTGCCCGCTAGGCAGTCAAGCTAAAACTCAACCCTCACCGGCTGTAATGCGTCCCCTGCCCGCTACGCAGTCAAGCTAAAACTCAGCCCTCACCGGCTGTAATGCGTCCCCTGCCCGCTAGGCAGTCAAGCTAAAACCCAGCCCTCACCGGATGTAATGCGTCCCCTGCCCGCTAGGCAGTCAAGCTAAAACCCAGCCCTCACCGGCTGTAATGCGTCCCCTGCCCGCTAGGCAGTCAAGCTAAAACCCAGCCCTCACCGGCTGTAATGCGTCCCCTGCCCGCTAGGCAGTCAAGCTAAAACCCAGCCCTCACCGGCTGTAATGCGTCCCCTGCCCGTTAGGCAGTCAAGCTAAAACCCAGCCCTCACCGGCTGTAATGCGTCCCCTGCCCGCTAGGCAGTCAAGCTAAAACTTCTGAAGAAACCGGTTATCACACTCATTCATACAAACACAGGCGGCATATAGACAATCGACAGGTTCGTTCAAAAGGGACACCGGATGAGTTAATTACCTGTCTCTAGTAGCCTTCTGGAAGCCGGAAGTGGACTTGGAGGCAGACCGACACAAAACAGGAGAATAACACAGGCAACGGCTGTATTATGGAGGTGATCAGGCTCCGCTTGTCCCACTTTCCGGAGGTCCGCTCCGGTCCGTTGGTTTCCGGCCCTCCGAACCGGCACTCCAGTGGCCCCACGTTGGGCGCCAATTGAAATGGAAAAATCAATCAATAAATTGATTATTTCTTTGTGTATCTGCCCCTGGCCAAATCAGTGAAACAATGCGTGCACGCTCCCTGAAGTAATTCACACCAGACACAGGTTCCAGGTTGTTGAATAACTTGAGGAATGTTTATTCAGAGGGGATGGCAAGCCCCTTTTAAAGCAGAATTACATCATAGGTACTGTCAGAGATAACATGGAATAATACATCAATAATTGGTTAGGTGTTAAGTGGTCTTCCTAATGCTCTGCCTACTGAGGGTGATGTCACCGGGACCATGAGGGTCTCCCACGGTTTCCCGGCGCCATCTTGCTGCACGAGGTAGTTAGTCGATGTTATTGGGGAGGAGGGGTTAGAAGCTTCTAGCAGCCATTTTGACTAAAATATGCGTGTATAGCTTATATACTGGTTTTCGTGAGATGAGTAAATAGACATTTTACTAACTAGGAAATATGTGTAGACCTTATTTCCAGAACACCCGGTCTTGGACATATTACACCTCCTCAGAGAAATTGGCACTTAACGAAGAGTGAATTGTTGGCTCTTGTGAACTTTAATGTAGGTATTGAATGCTATAAATAGCAAACAAACTCTGGTCACTTTTTTAGGCAATATACCTAACCAACTTTTCAAAGCGTGTCTGGGATATACCTTTAAATTTAGCTTTCTGACATGTCTAAACTCTTCTTCACCTCTTTCTTACAATGCAACTTTGTAAGATTCCGTTTTTTTTTTTTAGAATGTAAAATTAATTACTTAGTGTTATCTGTCATTTGGTGTCTGGTTTTCTTGTGTGAAACTGTTTTTAAGATTATTTGTACTCCACTAACATTAGTAAATAATATACAGGGAGTGCAGAATTATTAGGCAAGTTGTATTTTTGAGGATTAATTTTATTATTGAACAACAACCATGTTCTCAATGAACCCAAAAAACTCATTAATATCAAAGCTGAATATTTTTGGAAGTAGTTTTTAGTTTGTTTTTAGTTTTAGCTATGTTAGGGGGATATCTGTGTGTGCAGGTGACTATTACTGTGCATAATTATTAGGCAACTTAACAAAAAACAAATATATACCCATTTCAATTATTTATTATTACCAGTGAAACCAATATAACATCTCAACATTCACAAATATACATTTCTGACATTCAAAAACAAAACAAAAACAAATCAGTGACCAATATAGCCACCTTTCTTTGCAAGGACACTCAAAAGCCTGCCATCCATGGATTCTGTCAGTGTTTTGATCTGTTCACCATCAACATTGCGTGCAGCAGCAACCACAGCCTCCCAGACACTGTTCAGAGAGGTGTACTGTTTTCCCTCCTTGTAAATCTCACATTTGATGATGGACCACAGGTTCTCAATGGGGTTCAGATCAGGTGAACAAGGAGGCCATGTCATTAGATTTTCTTCTTTTATACCCTTTCTTGCCAGCCACGCTGTGGAGTACTTGGACGCGTGTGATGGAGCATTGTCCTGCATGAAAATCATGTTTTTCTTGAAGGATGCAGACTTCTTCCTGTACCACTGCTTGAAGAAGGTGTCTTCCAGGAACTGGCAGTAGGACTGGGAGTTGAGCTTGACTCCATCCTCAACCCGAAAAGGCCCCACAAGCTCATCTTTGATGATACCAGCCCAAACCAGTACTCCACCTCCACCTTGCTGGCGTCTGAGTCGGACTGGAGCTCTCTGCCCTTTACCAATCCAGCCACGGGCCCATCCATCTGGCCCATCAAGACTCACTCTCATTTCATCAGTCCATAAAACCTTAGAAAAATCAGTCTTGAGATATTTCTTGGCCCAGTCTTGACGTTTCAGCTTGTGTGTCTTGTTCAGTGGTGGTCGTCTTTCAGCCTTTCTTACCTTGGCCATGTCTCTGAGTATTGCACACCTTGTGCTTTTGGGCACTCCAGTGATGTTGCAGCTCTGAAATATGGCCAAACTGGTGGCAAGTGGCATCGTGGCAGCTGCACGCTTGACTTTTCTCAGTTCATGGGCAGTTATTTTGCGCCTTGGTTTTTCCACACGCTTCTTGCGACCCTGTTGACTATTTTGAATGAAACGCTTGATTGTTCGATGATCACGCTTCAGAAGCTTTGCAATTTAAGAGTGCTGCATCCCTCTGCAAGATATCTCACTATTTTTGACTTTTCTGAGCCTGTCAAGTCCTTCTTTTGACCCATTTTGCCAAAGGAAAGGAAGTTGCCTAATAATTATGCACACCTGATATAGGGTGTTGATGTCATTAGACCACACCCCTTCTCATTACAGAGATGCACATCACCTAATATGCTTAATTGGTAGTAGGCTTTCGAGCCTATACAGCTTGGAGTAAGACAACATGCATAAAGAGGATGATGTGGTCAAAATACTCATTTGCCTAATAATTCTGCACTCCCTGTATTTCTTCATTTATATTATATCCATGAATATTCTATATTATTAACATGGTACTAATTATATATGATTAATATACTATAGTAAGTTATAAGTGGATAGTGTGTATATGTATATATATAATTATGTATACATTTGTCTCTGGGTTGTAGCATTCCTCCCCCTTTTGCTGTTAGACATCATGCCTTATCTCTTGTCTTGTTTTCATAAGTCGCATTCCTTAGCTCAGACTTAAATGCCTAGAGTGATAGAGAGAGAAATCTTGTGTCTGTCTTAGCCTTGTAATACAAAATGGAGTCACCTCTGCTCTAAGGGTGACTGGCAGTATACACTTTTAATTTCTGTTTTAACACAAAATGTCTGCCAGTATAAATATACTGACAGCTCGCATGAGGAATGTTCTGCCTTCCAGGCCTAGCTCCAAATCTCCCTCTGCAGTGGCAAACTGCCTTTGAGCTGAGAAGCCCAAGAAGGCAGATAACAGAGCGGAAAAAAACAGGACATTTATGCGTCCTGATAAAGTTTCTCGGGACGCTGGGACATATCACTGAAAACCGGGACGTCTGGTCACCCTGGTCACGGTGCCTAAAGTCTGTATATGCAGGGCCGTCTTTAATAATGGTTGGACCCTGGGCAAGAATTTGCTTGGGCCCCCTGGATCCTCCCCCCCCACTCCCTGACACAGCAGAACTAAAGTAGGGAAGCCCCTGGTGCAAGACTTATTTTAGGCCCCACCATTGCAAGGGTGGCCAAAAGGTAGATCCCCATTTGTCATGCAACTCCAACAATGCTTTGACAACTGGGGCTCTACCATTTTCACATGCTTGCAAGGTTGTATTTCGCACCGAACAGACTTTGTATGTTTGAATATAAGCATGTTTTTGTATGGAGTCTGTTTGTGTGATTGTAGGGGTGTGTTTGTATGTAGTGTTGGCATTTGAATGCAAGCATACATTTATGTGTAGTGTTTGTTTTTGAATTGTGTGTTTATATTTAATTTTGGTGTTTAACCCCTTAGTGACCAGACCGCTTTTCAATTTTCTTACCGTTTGGGACCAGGGCTGTTTTTACATTTCTGCTGTATTTTTGTTTAGCTGTAATTTTCCTCTTACTCATTTACTGTACCCACACATATTATATACCGTTTTTCTCACTATTAAATTGTCTTTCTAAAGATACCACTATTTTATCATATCATATAACTTACTATAAAAAAATTATAAAATATTATACAAAAATAAAAAAAACACACTTTTTCGAACTTTGACCCCCAAAATCTGTTACGCATCTACAACCGCCAAAAAACACCCGTTCTAAATAGTTTCAAAATTTTGTCCGAAGTTTAGAAATACCCAATGTTAACATGTTCTTAGCTTTTTTGGGAAAGTTATAGGGCTATAAGTACAAGTAGCACTTTGCTATTTCCAAATCATTTTTTTCAACATTAACGCAAGTTACCGGTACATTGTAACACTGATATCTGTCAGGAATCACTGAATGACCCTTCACGTGTATATATTTTTTTAAAAGAAGACAACCTAAGGTATTAAACTTGGGGTATTTTGACTCTTTTCATGAAACCATTTTAACACCAATCTATGCCAAATTTAAAAATAAAACAAAAATAGTTGGTGATTTTTTCGACACACACATCAATTTAAGAATACATGTACTGAAAATGTTAAGTGTTACTGCGAAATACCACCCCAATATGTGTTCAGCAACATCTCCTGCGTACAGTGATACCACCCATGTATAGCTGTGTCGGGTTCTCTGGGAACTTTGGAGGGTGCATATTCCAGTTTTCCAACATGGAATTTTCACAGCTGGTCATCATGCACCCATGTCCAATTGGGACATTTTTTAAGCCGGCCAATGTAATTTACCCCCATCAAACCATATATTTTTGAAAAGTAGACAACCCAGGGTATTCAATATGGGTATGTCCAGTCTTTTTTAGTAGCCACTTAGTCACAAACACTGGCCAAAGTTAGCATTTATATATGTTTGGGTGTTAAAAATGCAAAAAACAATTATGAACGCTAACTTTGACTAGTGTTTGTGACTAAGTGGCTACTAAAAAAGACTGAACATGGGGGGAGTGGCCGACCAGCAAACGGACCAGACGTGTGCACGTGGAGCTCCATTCCAATCTTGGGACAAACATGATCTAAAAGAGCGATTCGACTCCCTATCAGAGACCAAAACCACACTACCTCCCCCCCCCCAGAGAAGAAATGGGGCGCAAGAATAAAAAATTCCACCTACCAGAGACATCTAAATTAGATGCACCGCTGGCTCAGACCAAAATGGCGCCAGAGGCGCACAACGAGGAAGAGGCCTCAGTGCGCCCCCACGATGACCGGGGACTCGCAGTCAGAGTAGGACTCATCCCCAGTGACGAAGAGGGACATCAGAGACCTCCTGACGGAAATGAGGGAGGTTTGAAAGGCCGACCTCCGCGAAACTCGCAAGGAGATGGGGGTTCTCTAGCAAAGAGTCACTGCACTGGAAGCCAGAGAAGACGACAGGGAACATACCCAGCAAACCACCCAAGCCCAATGATGGAAATCTTCCAAAAGGTCTAATGGTTGAACCAGACCGTTACTTCACTGGAAGCAAAGCATAGGAAAAGGAATGTCCGCCTTCGAGGCATCCCGGAACACATCGGCAGGGATGACCTGCTGCCATATATAGACAGGCTACTTACCACAATGGGCATCAAAGGCAGCACAGACCCAGGGAAAGTACTCTCTGCATTCCGAATCCGGAAGGCTGCAGCTGCCCCAGACGACACTCCAAGGGACATTATAGTCGTGACTAGAGACGTGGCAGTACGTAACGCTATTTTATCACGCTACAAAGACTTAAACAATATCCAATTTGAGGGACATACAGTGGCTATTTATGGAGACATCCCTTTTGCAGCGCTGGTGGTGGGGAGGCAACACATACCACCAGTGGCGTACTAAGGGGGGGGCGGAGGGGGCGGTCCGCCTCGGGTGCCACCAGGGTGGGGGGCGCCGCCAGGTGCGCCGGCCCCCCATGCTGCAGCAGCCCGAGCGCTCTGTAGAGTGCCTCAGGCGGCTGCAGCTTTGGCCGGGTGGTGCGTCCATGAGGGCGGACCGCACCGCCCGGGCGCAGCCTGAGGAGAGGGGCTGACAGGAGGGAAGCGCTCAGCGCTCAGCGCTCCCTCCTGTCACTCCCTCAGTTGTAGCGTGGCCGAGCCCTGCAGCATGATGGTCCGACGGGTACAGAGAGCATCTGTCTCCTGTACCCGGCCGGACTAACAGGAAGTGCACACGTCTGGCCCGGCCGGACTAACAGGAGCTCCACGTGCACACGTCTGGTCCGTTAGCTGGTCGGCCACGCCCCCCATGTTCAGTCTTTTTTAGTAGCCACTTAGTCACAAACACTGAGTGTGCACTTCCTGTTAGTCCGGCCGGGTACAGGAAACAGATGCTCCCTGTACCCGCGGACTATACAGGGCTCGGCCACGCTACAGGGAGGTAGGGGGGAGGGAGAAAGAGAAATTAGGAGGGGTGAGAAAGAGAAATTAGAGGGAGGGGGGTGAGAAAGAGGGAGGGGGGTGAGAAGAGAAATTGGGAGGAGGAGAAGGAAATTGGAGCGGGAGGAGAGATTGACATTCATCACATACACACAATGCACCCCTTGCACACAGAAAAACACACAATGCATTACACACACAGACACACATACACAAGCAATGCAACCGTTACGCACAATGCATCCCTTACACACACAGAAACACACAATGCATCCATTACACACACTCAATGCACCCCTTACACACATTCAATGCATCCCATACATACACAGAAACACACTTTGCAGCCCTTACACATACAAACACAATTTCACACAATGCATTCCTTACACACATATCAGGACATCCCCTACACACTCCACCCCCTGTGAACAAACTCATTGGTGGAACATGAAGGTGGACCCTGGGACCCAGACCTTGAGCTGTGTAAAGGACCCCCAAAAAATGGAGCTGCTTCCCGTTCTCCCAGAACATTGATTTTTGTGACCACAGTTACAAACCGCCTCCAGAGAGCCTGTTCTGCACCAGACCAGTGGAGCCAGGCTGCAGCTAGAGCCCATCATCACCCTCATCTGGTTGTAAGTAGGCAATCTAGTATATTATTTGTGGCACTAAGCTCTAATTTATCTCACATTAAAGAAACACTATAGTCCTCAGAACCACTTCAGCTTAATGTAGTGGTTCTGGTGTCTATAGCCTGTCCCTGCAGGCCTTTTAATGTAAACACGGCGGCACTGCAGCACTGGCGTTAGTTAACATGGCAAATCATATGGCTGGGGCATTGTGATGTCACATGGGGGGCGGCAAACTTTACTTTTGCCTTGGGCGGCAAAAATCCTTGTACCGGCCCTGGCTGGAGGGGCTGTGTGAGCTGTGGCCGCACAGTGTCCCATGGAAGTTAGGGTGCCGTGCGGCCAGTACAGCTCACTCAAGCAAACAGCTGATAAACTGGCCGCACGGAGGAAATGTGTATGTGTGACTGTCTGCCTGTGACTGTGTGTGACTGTCTGCCTGTAAATGAGTGTGTGACTGTCTGTCTGTAACTGAGTGTGTGACTGTCTGCTGTAAATGTGTGTGTGGGGCTGCAGGGATTTTGTAGAAGGGGGTGGGGGTTTTGTATTGGGACAGGAGTCTTTATAAGGGGGGATAAGCAGGGGATTTGTGGAAGGGGGTTGCGGGGGTTTTGTAGACGGGGCAGTACAGGATTTGTAGAAGGGGCAGGACAGAGGTTTTGTAGGAGGGGCGGGGCAGGACAAGGGTTTTGTAGGAGGGGCTGACAGCGGTTTTGCAAAGTTTACAAATTGTAAAAAAAAAAAGAAAGAAAACCTTTAACATTTTTACGGGGGGGGGGGTGTCAAGCACAGGATCCGCCCCGGGTGCCAAATTCTCTAGGTACGCCCCTGCATACCACACCTTAGACACATCACCCCATATGCACACACCATGTGTATATTACGAAGGTCAAGTTATGCTTTGTTTTGTTTGACATTGTTTGTTTTAGTTTGTTGTTAACATGTTTAGTGGTGGCTACGTTCCTCTTGACCACCAGTTACTGTCTACATACAGTGTCAGGTCCCATGGTCTATTACCTGTATTCGGGGTACTCCGTGCCATTGATAAAGACTGTCTGTGCACACATGAAAGCCAGGCGACATAGTATAATATATATTCGTGGCACGCCTCACGTAGTGTCAAATGATATCCCATGAATACTGTTAGGGAGATTGTGATTACAGGTGACAGGAAAATGCTGTGATAGCGACTGGTGTATAGACACTTAATGACAGATGTGAAGTACAAAAAACATGGTTGGGTCTACACATAATGTCGACAATTATAGATCCAGGAATTTTCTCTATGTATATATGCATTCAGGGTAGCTAGACTGTATGCAATGTCTAAAGTTCACCAGACCCCAACTTATCATGTAAGCATTTAGTGAGGATTGTTAAGCTAATGCACGCCCCATGTCCCACACAGGTCACACACAGACGCCTGCTGATACCAGAAACACCTGTTGTTCCTATATTGTGTTATTTTCTTTTATGTACTGCGATCCAGATGTATTTTGAGCCTTAAAACTCTAATAAAATACAAATGTAAAAAAAAAAAAAAGACTGAACATACCCCATTTGCAATACCTTGGGTTGTCTTTTTTTGCAAATGGTATGCCATCATGGGGGTAATTCTCATTCCTGGGCTACCATACACTCTCAAAGGCAACATAACCAATCTGGCAAATTTCAATGTGAAAAAATGGAATTATATTTGACCCTGTAAATTTCAAAAACACTATAAAACCTGTACATGGGGGTACTGTTATACTCGTGAAACTTTGCTGAACACAAATATTAGTGTTTCAAACAGTAAAATGTTGTCACAACAATGAAATCCTCAGTGAAAGTGCTGTTTGTGTGTGAAAAATGCAAAAAACTTCATTTTCACTGATAATATCATCGCTGTAATAAATTTTACTGGTTTGAAACACTAATATTTGTGTTCAGCAAAGTCTACTGAGTAAAACAATACCCCTATGTACAGTTTGTAGGGTGTCTTGGAAAGTTACAGGGTAAAATATAGTGCTAGCAAATTAAATTCTCTGGACTTTTAGCCTGGGTTGTCAGGCAGGTCCCCCAAATTGCAATCAATAAAATTATTTAAATATGTAAAAATATTACATAAATATGCCCGTAGAATTTAAATATATATACATATTTATATATTTTAAGTATACGTGTATATTTATGAAATTAATATATAACTATGTAATTATGTATATGGACATATGTGCATTTCGTATTATTTTTATTTATTTATATGTACATACATATATATATATATATATATATATATATATATATATATATATATATATATATATATATATAATTTCATTCTAAGTGTTAAAATAAAATTACATGTGTATTTGTATATACATTTTTTTTTACTTTTTTAAATTATTTTTTACATTTTTAAATTCATTTTTAATTATTATTCATTTTTTCATAATATATATACAATATATATAGTTATTATATATATATATGTGTGTGTGTAATTTTACTCTAAGTGTATTTTTATATTACTATATGCATAGATTAATAAAAAAATACACTTATGATAGTATGACATTATATATAGATATATATGTATATATGTATATATATATATATATATATATATATATGTCATATATATACATATATATATATATTTATTAACATTATTTTTTATTGCAAAACTTTTTTTTTTTTTTACTTACTTTCACTTTTTTCATCAGCCTGTCAGTTCAGGCAGTCCCACTGCTGGCAGCACTATGTACACCTCTTTTAGAGCGGTCACATGGTCCCTGGGGGTCCTTATTTGCAGAGGGGGGACTGTCTTGGCTACCAGATGGAGAAGACCGATCGCCGGCAGGAGAACTGCGGCGGTCAGGTAAGTGAATGGGAGGGGGTTAATATTGGGGAGGGGGATAGTATTGGGGCGTAGGGGGTTGATATATATATATATTTTTTTAATTAATACTCACTACCGATACACAACTTGACAATCATGCAGATACAGACACAAAGATACACATACTAACACACATGCAGATACACACACTGATTACGTATAGATACAGATACACACAATGACAACATACAGATACACTTACACACATACAGACACACAGATACACAACTTGATGCACATGCAGATACACTGACACACACACTAACTATGTATAGATACACAGATACACACAATGACAACATAGAGATACACACACTGACACACATACACAGGGGTCCAGTGAGCTTGCTGCGGTGGCTGGGAGTTGGGGTCCAGCTCTCCCGGCCTGGCCTCCTCCGCACTGCTTCTTCCGGGTTCTCCTGCACTAGCTGGGAGGTCCCACATACTGCCGAATAGCAAGGGGCCCGGTCGAGCTGTTAAAGGGCCATAGGGCCCCTGCTTAGACATGCCCACTGGGTGGCCCTAACTGCATGGGCAAACCTGATGGGCCCCCTTAGTGTGCGGTCCAGCTGCCCACAATTTATTTTAAAATCGGGCAGAGGGCAAATGAGGTAGTTGCTTTGGGCCCCCAGGAGTAACTGGGCCCAGGGCAGCTGCCCCGTTTGCCCCGTGTTAAAGACGGCCCTGTGTATATGCAACGTTTAGCTATGAAATGCTGTGCACAGTTTAATCCCTTTGCTGCTGGAGGAGTAACTTCACCCCAGGCAGGGTCATTAGCCAACCTGGAATAAGAATTCTGGGCTGGCTAATACTGTAACCCTTTAATGTCTGCACGTTGCCATTAAATTACTGAAGATTATGCTTCTCATAAGAAAAAGTAGACCCTATATTATCTTGTACAATTTAAGAAAAAAAAGGTGAAATTTAAAAAATAAAAAGGAATAATTGAAAACTTGTTAATATAAAAACAAAACCAGCAAAGTGCCAAGGGCAGCTTTAATAGTATGTTGTTTTTCATGTAGGCTCTCTAAGTAAAGAGCCTAATTTTTGTTTGTTGGCATTAGGGCCAAAGGCTTCTTTACAGCACTTGCTCAGGGAAGCAAAAACCAGGTGAAAGGATTTTCACAGCATGGAATCCACATGATCTGTCAAAGCTGCTGATTCTCATTGTGGACACACAACGTTCCATTGCAAGAACAGAACACAGAAAGGACTACAGCTGTTTGCCATAGATCAGCCAGAGTAATATAAAGCTCATTTTTGGCAGATATTTGACCCGTTTAAACATCCAGGATTAAAAGAGTGCGTGCCAGCATAACACAGTATGCAGCTGGCGCTGTACTCAGTGAACTGTAACAGACACATCCCCACCTGTAGCACCGAGCATGCGCTGCCAGCTGCCCCCTAACGGAAGGAGATGCCATTTGTGCCTGCTGGGACTCGGTTTCCTTAGCAATGGCCAACAGCCTGAGGCCCAGACTGAACAAAAACAATAGCAATGCTGGAGTAACATCATCCGGGGTTTCATAGAAAACCTCACTGGGCTGCCGTAACCCGACCTTGGAGCCAGTAAGCTGGACAGCAGGACGGTGTGCAGTCATACAGTGCCCTTCTCCGGTAGGTACGTGGTGTATTATGTCTGTCTCTCTGTCTTTCCATTTTCTGCCTCATACCCCTGTGGTCCATCACGGAAACTTACAACTTCTGTATGACTCCTGGCATGCCAGTAGTTGTTGATGCAGACTTTGTCAGTTTCTGTGAGAGAGTTGTTAGTGTATATGTATGGGCATGTTTGTGCAAGATTTATAAACCACGTTTTCATTTTAATTAAAAAACAAAACAAAAATAAGATAGAATTGCATTGTATGGGTAAACACACAGAACTGTCGTTCCAAAAAACAAACGTAGATAACGTTCTTTTAGTGGTGGAATTACCAGTAATAAAAATGGAATGTACCTCTTGATTGTCACTTAAAATGTGTACCACTGTTGTGCTTTATAAAGCATTTACAGTGGTTTTTCCAATTGCAGCAAACTGAAATGTGAAAATATAGCAGATCTGAAGGGAAATAAAACAAAAATTTGCTATTGTCGCTTGATTGTTTTAGCCACAATTTTTCCATTTAGATTTCAGTTCATTATTATTCTTTTAATTATAAAGTTCCATCACATTCCACAGTGCTATCCATGGGTGCAATGGTACAAGTAATAAGACACAGTAAAACATGACTAAGACTATACAAAATTGGACGAATTAATACAGGAGGAGATAAGGGCTCTATTCCTGTGGGAACAATCTAGTTTATAAAGCTTTCAGTTTATTTAATATACCCGCTAATGTAAAATGATTGCCCACAGAGAGCAACATAGAATAGATTAAAGCTGCTCTGTCATGGCCAACTGTAGTAGTTCTAAGTTACTTACCCTTATTTTCACCTCAATTTTTTACCACAAAATGTCCTGGCACCGGATCGTTTTCTAATAAGACACCTTCTTCAATGTATTGGCAGTGACAAACTGGTTTTGCCCTCGCTTTCTAATCATGTGTGATATACATACAGAGAAAAGATGGGATCATACTTACAGACAGTGGTGAATGCTGGTTTTGTGTTGCACTAGGCGCGCAAGGGAGTGCTCCCTTGCCAGCGCCGCCTGCCCGACCAGCAGCCCGCCCGGATTGTCAGTTAGCCGCAAGGCTAACAGGACATTTGCCCTGCATTTTTTTGCCGGCCCCTGGAAAGTTCCGCCCAAGGCAAATGCCTTGTTTGCTTCATGGCTAATACGTCCGTGCTTACAGAGACTCATTCACACACACATAGATATGCATTCCCAGACATACACACACTCATGGATACACACTGCCACATACACCTTGAAATATATTTTTATCTATGTTTTTAGCTACCCTCCTGACTTCCTACCCATTTGCTGTAGGAGGGTGACTTCCTTGGGATCTAGTGGGAAGTGGGCTGGTAATAGTGCTCTTCTTGCTCGCCTGTGTTTTTATTATATTTTACTATAAATATTTTTATTAACATGCCCCTGTATTTTCACTGCTCGGTTCTCTGCCGTTTAGGAGTTTATGCAGTCCTAACCACATGTCCGTTTGCTGTGACTAAAACAGCCTGCTTAACCCCTTAAGGACCAAACTTTTGGAATAAAAGGGAATCATGGGGGTGGAGCCTAACTGCCGAGCTAGCCGGACGCATCTTGGCCGAGCTCCTGGGGAAAATTATCTAAACCTTCGACTCAGGGGAAAACCGAAGATTATAATACCTACAGCGCCTGTATGAGCCCTCACGCATATTAATTGACCGGAGCTTGACTGGCGTCCGACGGTTCTGGATCTCGGTTGGATGGAGGCCTACTACACGAGGGAGAAAGGGAGGCGGCCGATCCCTCTACCCTCGGGCTCCTACACCTTCGCAGGGCCCATCACAGCACAGCTAAATTCCCCCCCTCGCACCCCCCCCTTGCCGGTGAGGGAAATCCCGGCACCTACCAGCCGTGCTGTGGGGTCTGGAGGCTTGTCCGATCAGCGACAAGAAGAGGAGGATAGCTCCTGTAAAATGGCGGTACAGAGCACACCTGATAAAAGAAGACAGCTGCCTGATCTCCAGCTCAGACTAGACCAACTATTTGAAAAATTAGTTGGTCTAGTTAGAGAGCAGAGCGCACCTACCTGCCTCACAACTGCCAAGCAGCCATCTGCCCAAAAAGCAGCCTCAACAAGGGAGAAGGAACCCAAAAGTCCTCACTACAAACTGGACCTCAAAATGGCGGCGGACGAAGCGACGTTTTCTACCCCAGCACAAGAAGACAAACACCCACATGAAATACCGCCAGGAATATAAAACACAACTGAAGAACAAGACCACTCAAACTTACCTGGCAACTCAAAGGTCCAGAGGACTGCAATGCCCCGCTCCACTCCAGCCTTGGATACAGCATGTAAGCCAGCCACTACAATCACCATATGGGCACGGAAACCCACACGCGGCTTGCACGCAACACCAGCGGCTCTGCAGATCGGGAGTCGGTTGACTTCGAACTACCCAGAGGACAGAAGCCAAAATATTTCATCCGAGCACGGGAGATGACTTCTGCACGACGGCATGGACTTTCAGTCTCTTTAATTTCTGTTGACCTGTTGTCCCCTTTTTATATAATTTAGAATAACCGTGCACTCAAGGCCAGATTTCAAGCAACATCATACTAACATGCAAGCGTGTTTAGGTACTGACAGCTAGACTTAACCTGTTTTCTAGCGACATCTTCCTGTACACAAAACCCAATGTTTGGCTAGTCTGTCTATCTCACCGTACACATGTGTCCAAGCCTAGACAGGTTGAACCAGCCTGCTCCTGCTCACGGTATCCCATACCTTACCATGATCAATTACACTAATTTCACTAAGTACCTATCTTTTACCAGTAAGAGGAAATACCAAATGTCATGTGTGATAATTACTCTATCATAACTACTCTTAAGTCTCACCAGGGTTATCGCAAACATACTATATAACATACTATAAAATTGTGCATAGCCTAGCATTTACCCTATTTGTTATCAATACTAAGCAGCTTGAGGAATGCCGTTGGGGTACCTCAAGCAAGTTTGTATTCATTAAATGCACTGCAAAAAAAAAAAAAAAGGGAATCATGACATGTCGTGTCCTTAAGGGTTTAAAGGGATACTGTAGTGCCAGGAATACAAAGTTGTATTCCTGGCACTACCGACAAACTTATATATCACCATCAAAGTCTATGGGAATGTTTGTAAATAAGAGTTTTCTTTCTAGCAAATTTAAATCATTTGAAAAGCTTATCCAAAGATTTTAAGTTGAGGCCTATATTACTAAACAAATTAATTTAAATAAAATAGTTGTGTGTACCTGTAAAATAATGCAGTTGCATGTTTTATTTTTTTTTATGCTGCAGCCAAACACCATGGAGAACTATGAGAAAATACTGAAAATTGGCAGAGGGGCAACTGCGGAAGTCTTTTTAATGAGAAATTTGAAAAACAAAAAGACATTTGCTGTCAAAAAGATAAAGATAGACGCATCCAAACAGATGAGAACCAAAGAGGGTATTATTCAAGAAGCCACTATATTACGTAAAATTGTGCATCCTCATGTGATAACATGCCATGAGTACTTCTGTGACCTCGACGATGAGCATGTTTTCATTGTCCAAGACTATTGTGATGGAGGTACACTGGATGATCACATCAAAGAGAGACAAGGTGATTGTTTCCCGGAAAGCACTATTATGGAGTGGTTTGTTCAGCTGACTATGGCTGTTCAGTACATTCATTCCATAAAAATCCTTCATAGAGATATTAAAACATCAAATGTCTTTCTCACCAAGAAAGGCATAGTTCGGCTTGGAGACTTTGGAATCTCCAAAATCATGAGCAGCACCATCGATATGGCAAGCACGTGTGTTGGAACACCATATTATCTCAGCCCAGAGCTCTGCCAGGACATTCCTTACAGTTCCAAATCAGACATATGGGCTCTTGGGTGCCTCCTTTATGAGATCTCTGCCATGAAGCCTGCTTTTGAAGCAAATAACTTAGTAAGCCTTTTCTACAAAATTGTAAAAGGGGGCTATTCTCCTCTTCCAGAATATTACTCAGCAGACCTGCAAGACTTGGTTAGAACAATTTTGCAAAAGACTCCAGAATCCAGACCAAATGCAAGCTCCATCCTGAATTTTGGTTTTGTCCATAGACATTTGGAGCTGTTTATTCAGAAGCATGAACTTCAGTTGTTTAAACATATTATGGAAAAGAAAGACAATAAAGAAAATGCTTGCTTGTCAGATAATCGGAGCAGAACATCTATGGCTTATCAGGTGCCCAAGGAAGATTTCAGGTGTAAGTCGGCTCCACCAAGTTCCTATAAGCCTGATGTTCACCCTTGTGAACTATGGGAACAGGGTGAGCTGTCTAGTACTGGAGACAGATCAGAGTATTCTGAAGACTTTGACAATGACAGTCTGTCTTCAGTAGAGGAGAACCTAGAGGAGATAGAGTGTCACCCATGTCAGAGTGAGGATATTCCAGAAGAAATAGGTGAGTGCCCAAGATTAAATGCAAATCTTTGTAAAGCATTACTTGGCATGTTTTATATTTGGAGTACTATATGCTCATCGAAAACTTTAGTCCTAAACAAAAAGTGTATACAACAGTACTCCAACCCAACTAAAGGCTAAACCTTAAAAAAATAGAATCAAATACTGGGAACCCACTAAAAATAGTTTTTTCCTTTTTATTATGTATATTTGTGTATGCATGTACAGGGTTGTGAACATTAAAAAAAAAATTTTTTTTTAAATCTACTTGTCCAAGGGACTAAAGCAGTAGCCCAATCTACAGGGAGTGCAGAATTATTAGGCAAGTTGTATTTTTGAGGATTAATTTTATTATTGAACAACAACCATGTTCTCAATGAACCCAAAAAACTCATTAATATCAAAGCTGAATATTTTTGGAAGTAGTTTTTAGTTTGTTTTTAGTTATAGCTATGTTAGGGGGATATCTGTGTGTGCAGGTGACTATTACTGTGCATAATTATTAGGCAACTTAACAAAAAACAAATATATACCCATTTCAATTATTTATTATTACCACTGAAACCAATATAACATCTCAACATTCACAAATATACATTTCTGACATTCAAAAACAAAACAAAAACAAATCAGTGACCAATATAGCCACCTTTCTTTGCAAGGACACTCAAAAGCCTGCCATCCATGGATTCTGTCAGTGTTTTGATCTGTTCACCATCAACATTGCGTGCAGCAGCAACCACAGCCTCCCAGACACTGTTCAGAGAGGTGTACTGTTTTCCCTCCTTGTAAATCTCACATTTGATGATGGACCACAGGTTCTCAATGGGGTTCAGATCAGGTGAACAAGGAGGCCATGTCATTAGATTTTCTTCTTTTATACCCTTTCTTGCCAGCCACGCTGTGGAGTACTTGGACGCGTGTGATGGAGCATTGTCCTGCATGAAAATCATGTTTTTCTTGAAGGATGCAGACTTCTTCCTGTACCACTGCTTGAAGAAGGTGTCTTCCAGGAACTGGCAGTAGGACTGGGAGTTGAGCTTGACTCCATCCTCAACCCGAAAAGGCCCCACAAGCTCATCTTTGATGATACCAGCCCAAACCAGTACTCCACCTCCACCTTGCTGGCGTCTGAGTCGGACTGGAGCTCTCTGCCCTTTACCAATCCAGCCACGGGCCCATCCATCTGGCCCATCAAGACTCACTCTCATTTCATCAGTCCATAAAACCTTAGAAAAATCAGTCTTGAGATATTTCTTGGCCCAGTCTTGACGTTTCAGCTTGTGTGTCTTGTTCAGTGGTGGTCGTCTTTCAGCCTTTCTTACCTTGGCCATGTCTCTGAGTATTGCACACCATGTGCTTTTGGGCACTCCAGTGATGTTGCAGCTCTGAAATATGGCCAAACTGGTGGCAAGTGGCATCGTGGCAGCTGCACGCTTGACTTTTCTCAGTTCATGGGCAGTTATTTTGCGCCTTGGTTTTTCCACACGCTTCTTGCGACCCTGTTGACTATTTTGAATGAAACGCTTGATTGTTCGATGATCACGCTTCAGAAGCTTTGCAATTTTAAGAGTGCTGCATCCATCTGCAAGATATCTCACTATTTTTGACTTTTCTGAGCCTGTCAAGTCCTTCTTTTGACCCATTTTGCCAAAGGAAAGGAAGTTGCCTAATAATTATGCACACCTGATATAGGGTGTTGATGTCATTAGACCACACCCCTTCTCATTACAGAGATGCACATCACCTAATATGCTTAATTGGTAGTAGGCTTTCGAGCCTATACAGCTTGGAGTAAGACAACATGCATAAAGAGGATGATGTGGTCAAAATACTCATTTGCCTAATAATTCTGCGCTCCCTGTACTTGTTCATCACTGCAATCTACTTATCCTGACATGCACAAGAATTTCAGATTGTGTGCCCTAGACATAGAGAAGCTTATTTACTATCTCCAAATTATTGCAAATCAAATCCTGATGAAAAAATGGAGACAAAAAAGCTGATCTGGTAATATTCTTCAACACAGCAAGTGTAGTCAAAACTTTTTCCATTCAGATTTAATTTGTGAAAATTCAGAGTTTAGTGGATAACCTTGAGTGGTCACCTCTGCCCTCCCATAGTGAGTGTGAATTTGTGCGCAAGTCTGAGTCTAATACATGTGTAGACTGCGTGTAATATGCACAGTGTGTGCTGCGTATTTGGTGTGTACCTGCTATGTGTAGTGTTGGTCGGCTGTGTAGTGTGTGATGAGTCCCAGTTTGTCTGTCCCTCCAAACCCCCAGTAATGTATCTACCGTGTCTCTGCATTAACACTCCCCCATTTGTGTCCCTACCCCTAACCCATCCCTGTTATTGCCCATGCACCACCCTGTTTGGTGTCTCTACACTGCCTCCATTAGTCTCCCAGCCCAATAGTGTCTCAGTCCTAACTTCCCATTTAGTGTGTCTTCCCTCAACTTCCATATTGATTCTACTATTGTGCAACTCCCGATCTCTAGTCAATCAGAGAGCATACATGCAATATGTCCCGCCCCTCCACAAAGCAAGGTTAACTAGGTCCCTGAAATATATTTGGGAGAACATGGTAACTACTCGGTTTTGCACCCATCCCTGTCACAGGTGCCTTATTCCAAGGCCTTATTTAAAGGACCACTATAGTGCCAGGAAAACATACTCGTTTTCCTGGCACTATAGTGCCCTGAGGGTGCCCCCACCCTCAGGGACCCCCTCCCGCCCGGCTCTGGAAGGGGGAAAGGGTTAAAAACTTACCTTTTTCCAGCGCTGGGCGGAGAGCTCTCCTCCTTCTCTCCTCCTCTGTTCCTCCTCCTGGGCTGAATGCGCACGCGCGGCAAGAGCTGCGCACGCATTCAGCCCGTCGCATAGGAAAGCATCTATGGACGCTTGCGTGCTCTCACTGTGAAAATCACAGTGAGAAGCACGCAAGCGCCTCTAGTGGCTGTCAATGAGACAGCCACTAGAGGATTAGGGGGAAGGCTTAACCCATTGATAAAAATAGCAGTTTCTCTGAAACTGCTATGTTTATAAAAAAAATGGGTTAACCCTAGCTGGACCTGGCACCCAGACCACTTCATTAAGCTGAAGTGGTCTGGGTGCCTAGAGTGGTCCTTTAACCTTGCACTGCAGAGAGAGAGTCCCAGGATGAAGGATTTCCCAAGTAAGTGCATTAATCAGAGCAAGACCTTCAGAGTCTTATCAATGCGAAGCCTCTACAGTATTTCACTGTGTATAGACTGAAAATCTGTTTCGGAATAAAGAGGGCCGTTCACTTCTCTGTCATTTAGGAGTTAAAGATCTTTTGTTTCTGTTTATGCAGCCCTAGTCATACCCCTCCTGTAACTCTTAAAACCTACATTAAAAAAAAAAGGTTTTATTTTCAATTAGATATTAACTTACTTTAGAATTGTTTATCTCCTGCTCTATAAATTGAACTTTACTCTTACACAGAAGGCTTCTGCAGGGTCTAGAAAGCTATTAACAGAGCAGGAGAGGTGCAGACATACTGGGAGGTGTGACTAAGACTGTATAAACTAAGTGATTTACTCCTAAATGGCATAGAAGTGAGCAATGAGACTTTAGTTTAGGGGCATGTTCTATACACCATAACAACTTCATAAAGCAAAAGTTGCTTTGGTGCCTATAGAAACCCTGTAAGACGAGTGATTTAGGGTTAGAGGCTGTTTATTATCAGGGTAACAGATTTAAGAGTGGCTTAGGATGTGCCTGCTAGGTAAGCTGGGTGTGTCATAGTAGATTCAAACACCAATAAGCCTGCTCTAACTGCCCTTCGATGCTAATATTCTGAACAAATACCATTGTACTTTTTGAGAAAACAGGAACCAGAGCAACAGCCATCTTGAATCTATCAGGTGAGGATTGGAGATAACGGGCCAAAATAAATTGTATCTGAACCTGGGCGATGATGTATTGAGCAGTGTAGACCGGGATAACCCCCACTGAAGACGGGGGAAGAGAGTGACAGAGCCCATAGAATAATAAGAGCACCTCAAGGCTGGGAAACAGCCGCCTCCCCTGCCTTAAAGTGACCAGCATTCCGCGGGCAATACTGTCCCAAGAAACACCTGGTCACAATATAAAATAGTCCAAAAAGGATGTATGGTGTCTTTCAGATGACTATAGATCAGGTAATTGCAGAAAATGTCAGGATAACTTGATAATCAGGCTTAAATTCTCATAGAATTCTCCTTTTTAAAGTGTCTCTGTCACTTTTGGTTCTTTGCATATATTTTAATCCCCTCTCCCCAAAGGTGACATTCTAACCTCTAAAATTCTACCAAAATTCTATGTAAACTTTTATGACACATTTTAAATTGATATCTTCAGGTTTCAATAATAATGATGGTGGCAGTGATGGTGACAACGAATACCCTGATGATTTTGAAGAGTTTGAGGGAAACACTCTGGAGATGGTGGTCACCCATGCTCGATCAGCAATGGATGTATATCCTGATAATGACACCTTCGAAGAAGACAGTAAAGAACAGGACTTACATTGTATGTCACAAACACTCAAAACAATGCGCCAGCAATGCATAGGTAAGAGAGTTATGTGTTTAACACCATGAAATGGCTGAATTTGTAGCCAAATGTTTCCTGGACCTTGGAATACCGGGGCTAGATAATTCCTTAAATAGATTTGATACATTTTCCATAACAACTTAACTTGCATCAATGACAATTATTTTACAATATTTATCTGGACTTTACCTACTGGTGATCGAAATTAAGAGATAACTGGGTGAGCTGGAAATGTAAATATATCCCATGCAGAGTTGAAGGGTTAACAGATCCTACACTGAAAGGTAGGAAGTAAAAGCTACCTGGTTGACAAGGCAGGAATGTGGAAGCAGCTGCCTGGTTGACAAGGCAGGAACATGGAAGTAGGCACAGCTAAAGATGCCTTCATCCAAATAAAAATTGTAAAAAACTTGTTCAAATTAAATTCCTGCAGTGAAATGGTCTTTGCACTATAACCACCTACACTGAAATGGTTATGGTGCTATATATTTTGAAACAATCCACTCAGGTGCCCAGACACTTGGGATTAACATGATATATGCTGATAAGTAAACAAGCAAAACATCTTTTGGGTGCTTTTTCTTCCTTTCAGATATAATATTGAAACAGACAGGCTGGCAAATACATAGATGCCAGTATAGACATTCATTACCTTTTATTTCATAGAGCGAATTAGGGAACACCATTGCCTAGCTTAAAATTTCTATTCTAGCTTTACTTTTATCTGTATGGATTATTGACTCTGCCACCTACGGGTGGCTGTTAAAAATACCAGCAAGGGAGATTGCTTACAGATTGGACACTATCTGAATTGGCATAGGCAAGAGGTGTCAGTTGACAATATAGCACTTTATCACTTTTTTATACATTTTTTTAATCTTTTGCTTGAATTGATATGTTTTCAGATCATGCCAGTCTTTCATGCTACCACTGCTCTTATTTTCTTTTTTTTAATACTTGTTTTATTGGGCAATGCAAATGGATGACAACGCATATAAAGAAATATAACACATATGGCATAAGCCATGGCAAGAAACACAAAATACCTTTGTAGGTATTTGCCAATTTAAAAAAAATATTTTTTTTTAATATAAAATGAAAACCTAGTAAGAAAATGTCTCCTGGTAAAAGAAAACAAATGTAGCCGCTGACACAGTGACTTGAATATAGTTATCTCGATGATGGCTTTATAGATAAACATGTTTAACCTGGAATGCCTACTACAAGGTGCAACATTGCATAAACAATTTGGTTAAAATACTGTTAAGTGAATGGCACTGAGTGATAAAAACGATTGATAGAAACAATTGAATTGATAAAATGATTTAATAACATTCAAGTCTTTCTTTGTCAACACTGTGTTAATTATCCATAAGTAATAGGATCTTAGTGTTTTAAATCAGTTATATTTTAGGACTATGTACTTGAATTTTTCTTTTTACTTTTGCTGCCTTGCTTAGGGCTAGCCACTTTGAACTATTTATTCATAGCCTGAAGGCTGAATCCCCTCTGATTGGTGGTTGGCCAGTTGGATTGAGTCCATTTGTGGTTAGCCAAAACTTTGTTGGTGAAAATATGCATTGCTATGCATTTTTTTATTCTGCAATACTTATGGTTTAAATTGCTTTCAGAGGCTCTCCTCAAATGTATGCTCTCCTATGGTAGAGTACCTGGAGTGGAAAACAGGAACAGGAAAGCAGAGTTTTGAGGAGAGTCACTGGAAGCAGTTTAAGCAGTAAGTTTGTGGATTTTAAACCTGTGGTTTTTGGGTTTTTTATTTAATGTATTTGTTTTTGTTTGTGTGTGTTTGTGGTTGGTTTCCCTAATCTTTATATTTGAATATCAATATTACACTCTTGCGTAAGTGGACTTCTTTCAAGGCACATTTACTTTCCTTTTTCACTGAATAAAACACACATTCATTTTGTGATTTATTACAAAATAATTTTGAATCCTACATACCCTACAGGCTTAACATTATACCATGTTTTCACTTTGAATCTAATGTCGAGACAGTTACAGGTGAACAGAAAACAGGGTAAGTTATATGGTTTTTATTATGTGTTTCACTTCTACTTAAAGGGGATGTTGGACAAACCCTGTATGAAGAGATCTCCAGCCATTTCCTGAAAGGTTTGACACCTAAAGATCTGCAGCCACAGTTTGAACACCAGATGGGACCAGATAGACTGGAGACCTGCTACCTTCTCTTCAACATGGATCAAGAAACACCTTCGTAACCCATCTAAAGAGACTTATTTTCATTTTTATAAATTTTTTATTTATTTTTTACTATTTTAATGAGGGTTATCAAATATTAAAATAAACCTGCCACAACTTGCCTGACCCTCTGCTCCCCTGTTGCAATCTCCTTACAGAGGTGAGTGTAACATTTATGTATCACCCACTATCAGCTCGCCCTCACTTCTCCTGTGGTCTTCACTGATCAGTCACTCCGTTCCTATACTGTCTAGCCAGCACAAGCAGCTCCAGCTAAGTTACCATAGCAACCACAAAGCATTCATGGTGGATGTAGAGCAGGAGGACCACCTGTGGTAGGTACCTTCTGCTCTCCCTGTCAATCAATTCTTCGGTATAGACTCTGCTGAAGAACTGACTAACAGGTGGGAGAAAAACATGTTTTTAAATAGGTTATTCATGTTTACTAAAAGTCAGTCTTTTTTAAAAGTGAACAGAAAAGAAAGAAACCATGCCAAAGCATTTAGCTTTACTTTTTCATGCTTTTTGTAGTTTAAATGTTTTTTTTGTTTTTTGAGAGCATTACATTCTAGCTATACATTGTGCTAGCAAATGTGTAGATTGTGAGAAAAATCTATTCCAAAATAGTTTTTATCCCACCTGTCAATCAATTCCTCAGCATAGCCTATATCAAAGAATTGATTGATAAAGGAGATCAGAAGAGTCCTTCTGCCCTCCATGTAAAGTAACAAACATGGCTAGCACCCTAGCGCTAGCTGAGGTATAGAGAAATGCAATGACTGATGTCACTCTGTTCCAGTGTTAAATTTGGCAGCAAATTTCAATTTAGTTTTAGTCATAGCCTTTTGATTAAAAAGCCATTTTAGTTTGTCATATTTTAGTCTTCTGAATTGTTTTAGTTTTAGTCGACAAAATTAACACTGCTCTGTTCAGAAACAGGAAATGAAGCCAGCATGTCTGCATCACATAGGTTTGCCTGACTTTTGGAAAGTGTACCCAAGCATGGCAGATAAAAAAAAAAAAAAGACTGTGGGCGGACCGGATGTATACAGAAGTATAACTCCCACCTCTGAATACATGGCTGTGGAAGGCTAGCTGAGTCCTGACAGATTCCCTTTACTGATGTGGTAGGTTTTTATATATGATTGTCCTAAACCTAGTCGTAATTGCATAGATATCTCTCCACTAGGCTCAATTAACGCAGAGCCAAAGAGTCTTTATTATCTAATGGGTACTGTAATACTAATGCATAGTTAATATTTTACATGAGATACTGTAAGACATCTGTGGATATAGAATATTACAGGCATTAATTGTATCTTGATTACAGTGCCCCTCCTTTTTAATAATGTTGAGCAACGATGTAATAAACTCATTTCGGTGTTCATAGCTGAAAACAACTTTGGATTTATCTTCATATGTTGGGTTATGGCACTGTTTGTTGTATTTAAATAAAACTATTCATGTATATTTTATTTCTATGCCCCAAATGAAAATGGTCTTACACAAAATTTAAAGGGATTGACGTTTAATACATTTCACACTGTGGCCTCATGCTGAATTTTGGGCATTCTCAAATAATTTAGTTTTTTGAGCAAAAAGAAAAATAATATTGTTTTGCTTAATGCTCCATCATAAGTTCCCTCCTTAGCTCAAGAAAGAAGGGAGAAAATATATGTATATGTGATATAGTTGTTTCAGACATAAAGCTTTTGCCTAGGCAAATAGTTATTTTAGCTTTAAAACACCATTGCCTAACTGGTATTCAGTCAAAATCATTTGACAAGCAGGGGAAACTTTCCTCGGGGTTGCATTGGAGCCTATTTCTGATAGGAGCAAATTTTAAGTGATGCCTTGAAGTATGTTGAGGAGCAGTGCCTACTTTCCTTGAAGGATTCTAGATGGCTAGAGGTTGCATTGGAGCCTATTGATAAGCAAGGGACACTTTCTAGGGGTATGTGGAAGCAAATTGGTGAGTGGGGCCACTTTCCTTTAATTCTATGTAGCTTTTGGCCACCAAAGGCCAATTTCGTGCGGTGCCTAGGCACCTATTGGGAAACAGGGGTCACTTTATTGGGGTACCTTGGTGTGCATTGGTGAGCAGGGGCAATGTTCTTGTAGTGCCTAAGCAGCTATTGGCAAGCAAGGGCCACTTTCCTGAAGTTCCTGGATGCTTGTTTGCAGGAGACACTTTCAGGGGTTCCTTGATGATAACCGTCTAGAAAGTGTCTCACTGAGGATGCCTGAAAGAAAGTGTCTCACTGAGGATGCCTGGATGTTATTTTTTTCAGCAGGGGTCTCTATCTGAGGTTGCCTGTGTGGCTATTGGTGAGAAGAGCCCACTTTCCCAGCCCGTGTTGCATGAGCCCTTGTTTCTTAGGCAAATGGCTTTGAACTGTAAGAAATATTCAAAACTATTTGCCTGAATCCTATTTAGGCTAAAATAACTTGGCCTAGGCAAAAACCTTTTTGCCTGAAATTACTATTTGCCTACCACATATACACACAGTTCAGCCATCGACAATACTGAATGATCTGAACTGCAAAGCCTTCATTAGAAGGAGAAGGCTACCAGGCAGGCATATAGAAAAGATATCACTACCTGTTTGTTTTTCTGACTGTCTGCAGCCAGGTTGTGAATTAAAAGCTGCTCACTCCATGCTGTTGGGGGCTGAGATGTGTGCATACATTTGATAAGTAAGTCTTACTGCCACAAGGGGATGTGGCTAAGGAGGCAGGCATATGGTGCTTCATTCTACAAAACGTTTATTTTTTGCATTAACTCTATAAAATTTGAGTATGCAAAAAGAGAAAAAAATACAGCATATTAATGAGGTCAAAACTTATGGAATGCAGTAAATTGGTTCTGGTGCCCAGAGTGTCCCTTTTAAAGATTTGACCTTACACGTTATAATGTGCTGATTTTAGAAAAGAAAAATAAAACTGCTCATTTTCATTGCCATCTCAATGCAGCGATATTTTTAAAGAAGCAATAAAGGATTTAACTTCACCACAGTTTCCAGTCTACATTATTGCAATATAAGCCTACAAAGTTTAGAGCAGACTTATATTGCTCTACCCTTGTGAGTGTTTTGGTTTACATTTTCTTTATCATTGTGTATGTACATACTACCCTATGATTGTATATTTCCTTTCTCTTTTTGAGACATATATTGGAGTGCTGACAGAAGTTCTAAAGCACATTCCATAATTGGGAAAAGCTAAGTATTGTATCTTTGCACATAATTGGTTGCACAAAGAAACAATTTTTTGCACATTTTGTATGTATATATGTTGAAGTGAGTTGCACATTGATGCACTTGATCACTTTATTTGCACAATATTGCACAAATTATTTTCACTGTTTTGAGTCTTAAAGGCACAGCACACTTTAATTTTTCATTGCCTACTCTGCATTGCAGCCGACCGGCGACCCATGACCACATGCCCACAGAGAGAGCCCGTCATTCCAAAAGGTAGCCTCTTCTAAAGATGACAAGAAAGCCTGCAAACAGTTTGCTGAAGACAAGCAGACTAAGGACATGGATTACTGGAACCATGTCCTGTGGTCTGACTAGAGCAAGTTAAACTTATTAGGTTTAGATGGGGTCAAGTGTGTGTGGCAGCAACCAGGTGAGGAGTACAAAGACAAGTGTGTCTTGCCTACATGGTGTGGGAGTGTCATGGTCTGGGCCTGCATGAGTGCTGCCGACACTGGGGAGCTACAGTTCATTGAGGGAACCATGAATGCCAACATGTACTGTGAGTCATATGCTGTATGTGTGTGTGTGTGTGTGTGAATGTATGTATGTATATACAATTACACTGAACAAATTATAAATGCAACACTTTTGTTTTTGTCCCCATTTTTCATGAGCTGAACTCAAACATCTAAGACTTTTTCTAAGTACACAAAAGGCCTATTTCTCTCAAATACTGTTCACAAATCTGTCTAAACCTGTGTTAGTGAGCACTTCTCCTTTGCCGAGATAATCCATATTGCACAGGTGTGCCTTAGGCTGGCCACAATAAAAGGCCACTCTAAAATGAGCAGTTTAACACACAGCACAATGCTACAGATGTTGCACGTTTTGAGGGAGCGTGCAATTGGCATGCTGACTGCAGGAATGTCCACCAGAGTTGTTGACCGTGAATTTATTGTTCATTTCTCTACCATAAGCCGTCTCCAAAGGCGTTTCAGAGAATTTGGCAGTACATCCAAACGGCCTCACAAGCGCAGACCACGTGTAACCACACCAGCCCAGGACCTTCACATCAAGCATCTTCTCCTCCAACATCGTCTGAGACCAGCCACCCAGACAGCTGCTGCAACAATCGGTTTGGATAACTAAAAGAATTTCTGCACAAACTGTCAGAAACCGTCTCAAGGAAGCTCATCTGCATGCTCGTTGTCCTCATCGGGGTCTCGACCTGACTGCAGTTCGTCATCGTAACTGACTTGAATGGGCAGATGCTCACATTCGATGGCGTCTGGCACTTTGGAGAGGTGTTCTCTTCACGGATGAATCCCGGTTTTCACTGTACAGGGCAGATGGCAGACAGCGTGTATAGTGTCGTGTGGGTGAGCGGTTTGCTGCTGTCAACGATTTGGATCGAGTGGCCCATGGTGGCATTGGTATGGGCAGGCGTATGTTATGGACAATTGACCACAGGTGCATTTTATTGATCGCATTTTGAATGCATAGAGATACCGTGACGAGATCCTGAGGCCCATTGTTATGCCATTCATCCACGACCATCACCTCATCAGCATGATAATGCACAGCCCCATGTTGCAAGAATCTGTACACAATTCCTGGAAGCTGAAAACATTCCAGTTCTTGCATGGCCAGCATACTCACAGGACATGTCATCCATTGAGCGTGTTTGGGATGCTCTGGATCGGCGTATATGACAGCGTGTTCCAGGTCCTGCCAATATCCAGCAACTTTGCACAGCCATTAAAGAGGAGTGGACCAACATTCCACAGGCCACAATCAACAACCTGATCAACTCTATGCGAAGGAGATGTGTTGCACTACGTGAGGCAAATTGTGGTCACACCAGATACTGACTGGTTGTCGGACCCCTCCAATACAGTAAAACTGCACATTTTAGAGAGGCCTTTTATTGTGGCCACAAAACAAATTAAGAATGTAGCGCTTATGAATAAAATAATAAATTAATCACCTTTTCAATTTTTTGAGGTAAAATGTCACTGGAAAATCAGCAAGGAAAATTGTCTAGAAAAGATAATTATACATAGTATAGATCACACTTATAAACATTTATTATAAATGGATAGCAAATGAACTCACAAGCGAAGAGCTATCGACTTAGCTCTAGTTTTAATAGCTTCTGGGTCTATACAGGTGACCCCAAACCCTTCTCACAGTATGTTCCTGAGGTCTGTAAATGAATAAAAATACACCCAATAGCGCAATATCGTTTGTGATGTCTTAGAGAAAGTATATGTGATCTTTAAGTGGGTACTCACAAGTGTAGAGTCAAAATAATTGACTCAATTTCTTAGCGTTGTGCAAATTCGGGACTGCACTCCCCATTCAATGAAACGATATCGGGAACCAGGATCATTCAAAAATAAAAGCAATTATTTATTTAATACACTCATAAATAAAATAGCCACAATGTGCTTAAAAATACCGTGACGCGTTTCGCCACTACCGACGTGGCTTCTTCAAACCGGATTGTGACAAAGCAACAGTAATCCTGGAACCCCTCTTCTTAGGTTTAAATATACAAAAACGGCGGGCAAATTCCACAGCACATTAACCGTCACACATCGGTACCACCCACAGGTACGACGTGTGCGGTCCATGCCTCCCTTTCATGTTAATATCGGGAGTGAAGATGCTTATATTCATTCTTGTCCTTTCCATTCGTCTTTGTTTTTCAATAGCTGGTATAAATATCTTAAAAGTTCATTGTTTAATATAAAGATTAAATCCTCTAATGTCCTCAAAAGTCCGTCCAACGAAGGATAATATTTTTTCTCATATACAGAAAGGGAAAGGAAGCGAAAAAATAAAAACGAGAAAACAAGGAACAGCATCAGTTTTCTTATTATTGCAAATATTTCAATCTCTATCATCTGTAACATTTTATCAATTCTAATTCACAATGATACTGTAGTGAATACATTGTTGGTCTCAGTTATCTCTCTACATTTTAGCATTTCGATCTTGATATAATCCACAATAATGAAAACCCCAAATAAAATTGTGGTATTGTTACATATCCCCTTTCTTTTTCTTAAGAATACACTGTGGGTAGGTAAAATAGTAACTCATCTTTGTGCTCTGTTCCTAAATATCCACAGTGATTTATCAATTATTTTCTAGACAGCAAATTAATTAACTGATACGAAAAAAGATTAAAATATTACAAAATAATTGTTATAAAAAGTGCTATGATTGTTATTGTTTGAACCCCGATGGATTTTTTGGCAATATTAACAGGGTAAATTTTCTTACCACATACATATAAATTATCCAAACGAAATAATCTACAAATCCTTATATGTTTAATACATAAATCTTACATGTCTATCTAATCTGTACAATTACTATTAAGATCCATTACCAAATACTACAAAAAAAAGAAATTTTTAATATGACCCCACTTAAAATTTAAAAAGAGGTAAAAAAAAAAATTTTTTTTTTATAAATTTCATAAAAAATGGCACAACTCGAAGTCCGCATTAAGACCATATGGGATTAGCGTATTTAGTCTATAGATCCATTCCATCTCACGCTTGCCTAAATCTTTTATGAAGTCCCCTCCTCTCCAATTTCTATTTATTTTATTGATCCCCATAAACTGTAAACCCTCTGGTTTTTGGTCATGACATAATTTAAAGTGGCTCGAGACACTATGTTGCTCGAAACCCGTCTGGATTTTATATATGTGTTCTCTGATTCTAGTATGTAGTGGTCTTATTGTCCTCCCCACATATTTCAGTCCACATGGACAAATTAAAAGATATACCACATTTTTAGTATAGCATGTTATAAATTGCTTAATTTTGATTTTTTTCTCCTTATTCGATGTTATATCTTTTATTATTCTTCGTTTACATCCTGACTTTTTGCAGGCAGAGCATTGACCACAACCATAAAATCCCTTCTCATTATTAAATATAGTGGAGGTGTGATTTTGTTCTTTTAGAGAGCTCCGAACCAGGCTATTCCTCAAATTTTTTTGCACCCCTATATATCATTCTAGGTTTCGCAGGGAGAATTTGTTTTAGTGCTGGATCCTGTAATAGGATCGGCCAATATTTCTTGATAATTCGGTTTATTTGATAATTATTATTGTTGTAATTACAGATAAAGGGGATATCTTGTATATTGGCAGTAGTTTTAGTTTTATATACTAATAAATCCTTCCTCCCCCTATTTCTTATTTCATTTCTTGATTTCTCTAGTTTTTCTGCATCATAGCCCTTCATGACAAAATCAGTTTTTATCCGTGATGATTGTTCCTCATAGACTTCCAGATCGCTGCAGTTTCGTCTAATTCTAAGAAATTGTCCCTTTGGGGCATTTTCCAACCACGGAGAGTGATGACAGCTTATACTCTCTATAAAACTATTGCAGTCAACTTTTTTAAAATGATTTTTAGTTTTAATTTTACCCCCTTCAATAAAAATATCAAGATCTAAAAAGGTTACTATTTCTTTACTCCAAGTGCTACTTAGCCTGATGCCCCAATCATTGGTGTTTAAAAATTCTAAAAAGGAGACTAAGTCACTTTCTTCTCCCCTCCAGATCAGTAAAATGTCGTCAATATATCGGCCATAGAAGGCCAAGTTTCCCCCCCAGCCATGTCCCTCATAAACATAAGATAATAATATCATAAGATAACATAAGATAATAATTATCAAATAAACCGAATTATCAAGAAATATTGGCCGATCCTATTACAGGATCCAGCACTAAAACAAATTCTCCCTGCGAAACCTAGAATGATATATAGGGGTGCAAAAAATTTGAGGAATAGCCTGGTTCGGAGCTCTCTAAAAGAACAAAATCAAACCTCCACTATATTTAATAATGAGAAGGGATTTTATGGTTGTGGTCAGTGCTCTGCCTGCAAAAAGTCAGGATGTAAACGAAGAATAATAAAAGATATAACATCGAATAAGGAGAAAAAAATCCAAATTAAGCAATTTATAACATGCTATACTAAAAATGTGGTATATCTTTTAATTTGTCCATGTGGACTGAAATATGTGGGGAGGACAATAAGACCACTACATACTAGAATCAGAGAACACATATATAAAATCCAGACGGGTTTCGAGCAACATAGTGTCTCGAGCCACTTTAAATTATGTCATGACCAAAAACCAGAGGGTTTACAGTTTATGGGGATCAATAAAATAAATAGAAATTGGAGAGGAGGGGACTTCATAAAAGATTTAGGCAAGCGTGAGATGGAATGGATCTATAGACTAAATACGCTAATCCCATATGGTCTTAATGCGGACTTCGAGTTGTGCCATTTTTTATGAAATTTATAAAAAAAAAAAAAAAAAATTATTTTTTTTTTACCTCTTTTTAAATTTTAAGTGGGGTCATATTAAAAACATTTTTTTTTTAGTATTTGGTAATGGATTTTAATAGTAATTGTACAGATTAGATAGACATGTAAGATTTATGTATTAAACATATAAGGGTTTGTAGATTATTTCGTTTGGATAATTTATATGTATGTGGTAAGAAAATTTACCCTGTTAATATTGCCAAAAAATCCATCGGGGTTCAAACAATAACAATCATAGCACTTTTTATAACAATTATTTTGTAATATTTTAATCTTTTTTCGTATCAGTTAATTAATTTGCTGTCTAGAAAATAATTGATAAATCACTGTGGATATTTAGGAACAGAGCACAAAGATGAGTTACTATTTTACCTACCCACAGTGTATTCTTAAGAAAAAGAAAGGGGATATGTAACAATACCACAATTTTATTTGGGGTTTTCATTATTGTGGATTATATCAAGATCGAAATGCTAAAATGTAGAGAGATAACTGAGACCAACAATGTATTCACTACAGTATCATTGTGAATTAGAATTGATAAAATGTTACAGATGATAGAGATTGAAATATTTGCAATAATAAGAAAACTGATGCTGTTCCTTGTTTTCTCGTTTTTATTTTTTCGCTTCCTTTCTCTTTCTGTATATGAGAAAAAATATTATCCTTCGTTGCACGGACTTTTGAGGACATTAGAGGATTTAATCTTTATATTAAACAATGAACTTTTAAGATATTTATACCAGCTATTGAAAAACAAAGACGAATGGAAAGGACAAGAATGAATATAAGCATCTTCACTCCCGATATTAACATGAAAGGGAGGCATGGACCGCACACGTCGTACCTGTGGGTGGTACCGATGTGTGACGGTTAATGTGCTGTGGAATTTGCCCGCCGTTTTTGTATATTTAAACCTAAGAAGAGGGGTTCCAGGATTACTGTTGCTTTGTCACAATCCGGTTTGAAGAAGCCACGTCGGTAGTGGCGAAACGCGTCCCGGTATTTTTAAGCACATTGTGGCTATTTTATTTATGAGTGTATTAAATAAATAATTGCTTTTATTTTTGAATGATCCTGGTTCCCGATATCGTTTCATTGAATGGGGAGTGCAGTCCCGAATTTGCACAACGCTAAGAAATTGAGTCCATTATTTTGACTCTACACTTGTGAGTACCCACTTAAAGATCACATATACTTTCTCTAAGACATCACAAACGATATTGCGCTATTGGGTGTATTTTTATTCATTTACAGACCTCAGGAACATACTGTGAGAAGGGTTTGGGGTCACCTGTATAGACCCAGAAGCTATTAAAACTAGAGCTAAGTCGATAGCTCTTCGCTTGTGAGTTCATTTGCTATCCATTTATAATAAATGTTTATAAGTGTGATCTATACTATGTATAATTATCTTTTTTAGACAATTTACCTTGCTGATTTTCCAGTGACATTTTACCTCAAAAAATTGAAAAGGTGATTAATTTATTATTTTATTCATAAGCGCTACATTCTTAATTTGTTTTGTGTGTTTAAGTTAATAGGAATCTATGAATGTTTAGCAGCTATTCAACATTATAAGTTACATTTGTATTCAATATTCACTTTTATATATAAGCGCTGGTTCCACTGTCTATATCAATTGTTTTATTGTGGCCAGACTAAAGCACACCTGTGCAATAATTATTCTGTCTAAAAAGCATGTTAATATGCCACACGCAAATGAGAAGTGCTCACTAACACAGATTTAGACAGATTTGTGAAAGATATTTGAGAGAAATAGGCCTTTTGTGTACACAGAAAAAGTCTTAGATCTTTGAGTTCAGCTCATGAAAAATGGGGGCAAAAACAAGTGTAGCAGTTATAATTTTGTTCAGTGTATATACATTGATTCCTAAGTTTCATAAATTTAAATTAAACACTAAAGGATTCTTTTTTTTCTCTCGATTCCACCTCCTCACTTTACTAGAAGTTTTTTTTTTGTTTGTTTAATTCGAGTTTTATTGTTATTTCACAACGTATAACGGGGATACAGAAGGCAAGAAGGGAGGGTAAGGTATGCGGTTGTGATTCGTACATTTTATACAGCAATGTCGATATAGACAAATATAGACAAATATACATCAATCCCCATTGTTCTTTGCATATTGGTACCGCTGATATTGTCTCATCATTCTGTATTACACGAAACCTTGGTGCAGGGTTGGTGACTAGTGTCCCCAGAAAGGTTGGGGGTAGGGAATGGTGGGGAGAGCGGGGAAGTACTATATACATGGGAAGTGGGTGGAGGGGGGGGAGGTACAAGGTATCTTTTATTGTTACTACTGTTCCGTCTATTGTGGATTATTCTGTACTAGTGCCCAGTGTTTTAGCCATGGTTCCCATATGTTTAGGTATGTAGTGTATTTGCCTATTGTGGACCAATGTAGCATTTCCATTTCTCTCATGTGCTCTACCCTTTCTATCCATTGTTTGGCTGTGGGTGGTACATTTTGTTTCCAATGGACCGGTATAAGGTTGTTTGCTTCTCCCAGTAGGAGCCATAGTAGGCGCTGACTCTTCATACATTGAAAGGAGTGTGGCCATCCTAGTAGAATTTGGGAGGGGGTTAGGGAGTGTGGTAGTTTTAAGATCTCATCGATCTTGGAGGTCACTTCTGCCCAGTATGGTCTCATGAGTGGGCAAAACCACCACAGGTGTTCCACACTGCCCACCTCTCCCCCGCACCTCCAGCATTGTTCGCTAACTGTTTGCCAATATAGATGAAGTACCTCCGGGGTTCTATACCACCTAGTGATACGTTTATAGAATGACTCTTGTCTTGATAGGCTACTGGAGGTGTGCATGGGTTTTGTGAAGACATATGCCCAGTCCTGGTGTGACATATGTATGTGAAGTTCCTTCATCCATTTACGTTGGTATGCTAGGGTCTCTTGAGCCCTATCATTAGTTTGGATGAGTTTATAAATTTGTGATAAGGTGCGTTTTATTGGTTGTGCGGTCGTGCATAATTGCTCAAAGGGGGTTGAACCTCTTGGGGTCCAATATGGTATTACCGCTTGAGTGATAGTGTGTCTTAGTTGTGCGCATCTCATTGCTTCCATGAGTGAATGGTGGCCTCTCGGAATTTGGGGTTGCTTGATTTTAGGGGGTGTATCTCCTGTCAGCAAGTCTCCTATTTGTGGGTTTTGTATTCCCCATAGTTTTAGTATAGTATCTGCCCCTCTGCCTCCTAATATATCCTGGTTATGGTTTAACGGGTATAATGGAGATATGCCCGGTGACAGTTTCCAGGTATTTTTGTGCAATCTCCACTTCTTTAAGATGTGGGGAATAAGGGGGTGTGTCATGGTGGTCAGCCGCTGAAGTTGGCATGTCTGCCAAGGGAGGGATGGTAAAGGAGCCTGTGCATGTATTTGTTCTATGTCGTACCACGATTTTTTGTGTTTTATATCTATCCATTCCCTGAGTCTAGTGAAAAGGACTGCTATGTAGTAGTTGTACATATGGGGTAGCCCGACACCTCCTCTCTTTTTATCCCGCGTGAGTATGTCATATGCCAGTCGGGATTTTTTATTTCCCCAAACAAACGTAAGGAAGATGTTTTTCAGTATGTGGAAGAACTGGCGTCCGAGTTCGATGGGGAGTGTTTGAAATGTATATAAAATTTTTGGTAGTATCATCATCTTAATGATGTTGACTCTTCCAAAAAGGGAAAGGTGGGGTTTGTCCCAGTGTTTGAGTTGTGATTTAATGTTATCCAATAGGGGAATGTAGTTCATTCTATAGAGGCTTGTCGTTGTGGGTGCGAGTTTGATGCCTAGATATGTTAGGCCTGTGTTTGCCCATCGATAAGGGTAGTTGTGGCTTATGTGTTTGTGTTGGGTCGGTTTTAGGTTGATGCCCATTAGTTCGCATTTATCAGCGTTTATTTTGAAATTTGAGTATGTACTGAAGTGTTCTATTTCGCTCTGAAGATGCGGGAGGGAGCACTCAGGGTGTGTGAGTGTTAGGAGTACGTCATCTGCGAAAGCAGACACTTTTACTTCCTGGTCTCCTGCCCTAATGCCTTTAATGTTGGCATTTGCCCTGATGGCGTTCAGAAATGGTTCCATCACCAGAACGAATAGTAGCGGCGACAGAGGGCACCCTTGTCTTGTGCCATTACCTATGGCAAAGGGGGGAGAGTCTTGCCCATTGACTCCAATCGTGGCTGATGGTCCTTTATATAGTGTTCTCACCCATCGTATATAATTGGGGCCGATTCCTAGGGTTTCAAGGGTGGTGAATAGGAAGGTCCAGTCTACTCGGTCGAACGCCTTTTCAGCGTCCACCGAGAGGAGTATTGTCGGTACCCTGGTGGTAGAGGCACCATATATGAGGTTGAGTAGTCTTGTGGTATTGTCTCTCGCCTCCCTTCCAGGGATGAAACCCGCTTGGTCTGTATGGACCAAGTCAGGCAGTAGTGTCTTGAGTCGATTGGCAAGGATTTTTGCAAGTAATTTTACATCGAGGTTAATTAGGGAGATGGGTCTATAACTACCACACAGGCTCTGGTCCTTGCCGGGTTTTGGCAGGATTGTTATTGATGCTTTCAGCATCGGGGGTGGTAATTCGGTAGTGGTTAGTAGATTGTTAAGCACTTCTAGATAGTGGGGAGATAGGATGTGTTGAAAAGATTGGTAATATCTGGCCGTTAGGCCATCTGGTCCCGGGCTTTTACCCTTAGGAAGTGTTTTAATTGCTCGCTGCAATTCTTCCAGCTGGATGTGGGAGTCTAATATGGTTGACTGGTGTGAGTCTATTGTTTTTTGGATATGGGAGGAGATATATGTTTTAATGTCATGGGAAGGACCTCTATGGTGCTCTAGATTATATAGATTACTATAGTATTCCCGGAAAATTTTGGCTATGTCCTCGGTTTTATCTTTGCGTGTACCGTCTTGCGCCTTTATGTGGGATATGTATGTTTTTTGGTGCTTTTCTTTTAGGGCTCTGGCCAGGAACTTCCCACTCCTATTACCGTGTGCGTAATATGTTCCCCTGGTTAGGAGTACTGCTCTGTGTGCCTGCATCGTAAGGATATTGCGTAGATCCATTCTCAATGCCGTTAGCTTGTTATACGCCTCCACTGAGGAGTCGGTTTTATGTTCCATTTCTGCTCTAGCTATTGCTTCTGTGAGTGATTTGATCTTTGCTTGGCGTTCTTTTTTTATACGTGCACCCCACTTAATCAGTATGCCTCGGGTGATACCTTTGTGTGCCTCCCATACCCAGGTGTCTGTGGTGTCTTTGTGTTTGTTTTCAAGAAAGTATTTAGGGAGGGAATTATTGAGGTCATCAGTCACTCTTGGGTCGTCCAAGAGCGATTCGTTTAACCGCCACTTGTTGGTGGGTGTGCATGTTCCTGCAAGGGATAGTGTGAGGAACACCGGGGCATGGTCTGACCATGTGATGTGGCCAATTGATGCTTCCTTTAACAAGTGTAAATGCCTATGTTCTAAGAGGAACATATCCAATCTGGAATAACTATGGGCCACCTGTGAATAGTAGCTATAGTCCCTCTCCTGTGGGTGGGATATTCTCCAGCAGTCCACCAGCTGGTGGGCATGGAGGGATCTTTTAAATAAAGCCCTTTGGTGTTTCTGTGTGTCTTTACTGGTTGTGGAGCTGTCCATAGAGTGGTCTAGGACCATGTTCCAGTCTCCCCCTAAAACTATTATCCCATTAGCAAATTTGTGTAGTTTCCTAAGACATGAGTTGGCAAATGTTACTTGTTTGGTATTTGGGGCATATATAGTTGCTAGTGTCACCAGTGTGTTATTCAGTGAGCCCTTGATAAATAGGTATCTTCCCAAGTGGTCTGTTTTGATTTCACTCGGGGTGAAGACTATGCGTTGTGATAGTAGGATGGCTACTCCTCTCGCTTTGCCCCCGTGATAGTTGCTGAAGAATGCTTGTCCTATTGTTTTTGCCCTTAGTTTAGGGGTTTGATCCCCCTTTAAATGCGTTTCCTGTAAGAAAACGACATCAGCCCGTTGTCTGTCTATTTCTTGGGTTAGTACTGTACGTTTCTCTGGAGTATTAAGTCCCCTGACATTTAGGGACATTATTTTGAGATCAGCCATTGGGGGTCAGGTGGTGGTGATGGCGTGTCTCCTCTGGGTAGTAATGCTTACACTTGTACCTTCGGGGGTCAGAGGGGGGTATGGGGGGATGTAAACTTGGAATGCTATGTACAATGAGCATGTGGGTAACATGCATCTACCAGATGGTGTCTAGCGCGCTAGGCTCTGTGTGAGTCCTACGTGCTCTCTGCGACTCCTCTAGGGGGTTACGGGGTCTTGGTTGTCCAGAACTTGGCCTGTAATCTGATTGGTAAATTTAACATTCTAAAAGCGTTTCCTATAGTGTGGCCTGTGTTTTCTTATGCTAACTCGTTATAAAGTTGAAATGTGGGTTTTTATCCCCTAATTTCGCGCAGCCAGGGCCCGAACCCCAGGAGGGTGTAGGCGGTGGCCGCACGAAAGGCAGTTTAAGTCTACAATATGATAATCAATATTCAAGTCACGACAAACGGCATACAACTTTCAAACATATAAGAAAGAGCGTCCAGGTGCTTCAGAGGTCTGCTTAACATAATAAAGGATATATTGGATCCCTCAGGTGGGTCTGCTTGTGGTGCCTCTGGGTGATGTGGTCTGTTCATTGCCCGATGGGATACGCCTTCTGCGCTTCTTCGGGGTTCTTTGCCATTTATTTTTCTGAGAGGCGTGTGATGTCTGTCCCAGTGTTAGCCCAGTCCAGTCCTCCACTGCGGCCTTTGGTAGTTTTAGGGCTTGCTGGAAGGCTTGGACCTCCGCAGGTGTCGAGATAGAGTACGTTGTCCCTTGCTGAGTGACCACAAGAGCAAAGGGATATGCCCATCTGTATCTAATGTTCATGTCCGAAAGGGCTGTTGTTATGGGTCTGAGTGCTCTCCTCGCTATGAGGGTCGATTGTGCCAAGTCTTGGAAAATCAGCACTTTATGGTCGTCATGTTTGATTTCTCTGAGGTGCTTAGCTTTTTGCAGGATTGCTTCTTTAAGTGGGAAGTGGTGGATTTTACAGATAATATCCCTTGGTTTGTCCTGGGGCAGTGCCCGAGGTCTAAGCGCCCTATGTGCGCGGTCAAATTTAATGACTGTGTCAAGAGGCCTGCCCAGTATCTTGTTAAAGAGGCCAGTGAGTAGGAGTATGATATCTTCTGTCTCCCCCTGCTGTGTTTCAGGGAAACCCCTTATCCTGAGGTTGTTTCTCCTGCCTCTATTGTCCAAATCCTCTATTTTTCTTTGTAAGAATAGGATGGCTTCATTGTGGGTTTGCTGGAGGGATTGTATGTTTGTGAGATGCAGGGCACTTGCCTCCCCTTCTTCTTCTAGTGTCTGTACCCTGTGGCCTATTTGGCTTACCTCTTCGTGGAGCGATTGTAGTTTGTCCCCAAAGCTCCTCTCCATCTTGGAAAACATCAGTTCCAGATCTAGTTTAGATGGTAGTTGTGAGAGTAGGGTTTTTAGGTCGTTACCCTCTAATGAGCTTTCTGAGGGTGCAGGGCTAGAAGGTGCGCTGTGCGCGGGAGATTTCTCTACCTCCGCCATCTTGGATTTGCTCTCCGGCTCCGGTTTTTCTCCGAAATACCGTCGGAGGGAAGTTTTGGACGTGGTAAGTGGTACCGCTGGGGTAGTGTTTGCCTGTGCTCGAGGTTTTTTCGATGCCATGTCGTCTTAGCTGCCGGGGATGCTGCTTATAAGGCCTGTTCTGGACGGAGCTCAGCTCTCATGCGGCCATTCACTCCGGTGACCAAGCCACGCCCCCTTACTAGAAGTTTGGAATCTCATATTTGTTATTCTGGCTGCAAACCAAGCAAAGGTGTAAGTCATCAGTAGAATGAGTGGTCAAGATGAGACATCTTTATTTTATTATAATTCATTGGCATATTGCACACTTTTTGTGTCAGTAAGGTTATACAGGAATGCACCCCTTGCTTACTGTACCTGTCGGGGTATCACCTGAAGCCCACTAATAGGGCCCAAAGGAGGATGAAACAATTACCTGGAAGTGCTGTATCTCTAGTACACAGGGGATTTATCGTCATTTTGTTTCTGGTTTGCACTTGTAAGTAGGATCAATTTGATGTGGAAACTTGATAGGTTCTGTCTACAATAGCACAAGTAAGCAGGTGTGAGCAGAGATCCATCGAATGGCACACTGATTGAGTTTCTACTTGTTCTCATGTATTCTATTTTGGTTTGCATTTGTTTTCTTACACCTTTTTTTGGTTTTTAGACAAAAAATAGTTTAATTGGAAAAATTCTTAACCACTAGATGGCAGCAGAGTAAAAAAAAATAAAAAGCTCCTTCATCTTCATTTCTTTAGTTCCTAGCAGAAAAAGCTATCTGGAGCTACAACATTCTAGGTTGCAAAAAGACTCAGACCCACTGTGCTCAATCTGTTAAACATATATTTGTATGCTGTTGATCCAAAAGAAGGCAAACACCCAAATTTCAAACGATGCCACAAAAAGGAGGAAAAAAAATCTTTATTGACTCCTTCAAATTTCTCTGTGAATTAACAACCTATTTTAAGAAAAATATCCAGACCTTTAAAAAAGGAAATAAATAAATAAAAGTGTGTGTGTGTATATATATATATATATATATATATATATATATATATATATATTTGTGCTCGGAATTTATCTAATACGTAATGAAATGTAGAAGGGAAAGCAAAAGTTGGTTGAGGTGTGCCGAAACCAACGTACGAGTAGGCCTGTAAAAAGAGGGCCCACAAAGGTGAATGTTAATATAGATGGGTGTAGGTGGGTGGGGACAAACGGCTTGCAAGACAAAGGTAAGTAGGGGGGGTAGGGTTTATATAGGATCATTACTCCTCCCACAAATTCAGGCCAAATTGCCTTCCAACTTGTGCTTGGAATTTATCTAATATGTAATGAAATGTAGAAGGTAAAGCAAAAGCTGGTTGAGGTGTGCCGAAACCAACGTACAAATAGGCCTGTAAAAAGAGGGCAAAAGAGGATTCAAAGATACCACACTTTATTGCAAGTTAATACAGCATGAGTAACGAAAGCTTGTAAGGTGCTTCACTCTGATTGAGGTATGTAAGTACCTGAGCTGATGCTTCTTGATGACCCCATTTTTTGTGATGTAGACTGGGGTGTAAGTGTTTGAATCTGCTGCTGTAGTGCCTTTGGAGACGTAACCGCTGAATGACAGCATAGAAGGTTTTAAGTAAGAAGCTTGGTTGTGAGTTTAGAGAAAAAGGCAAAAATGTTACCATGATTATAACAGCGAGGTTCTCGAATTTAAGCCAGCTCCTGAATGTGTCATGGTGCAATACAGTAAGCCCTGGTGTATGTGAAGGGAAAGTCGTGAGCCTGCGTGAAGCGTGCGTACCTGTGCGAGGTGCCATTGTGTGCTTAGTCCCAGATTAGCTCGTGGAAAGCTGGTATCCTAGATGGAAAGCGGTGGGCCGTGGGGAGTGGCTGGAAGAAGGTATCAAATTGGGAGCGTGACAGAGCGTCAGCTGCTGTGTTGTGGACACCAGAAATGTGGATACAGACTAGGAAGAACTGAGAGGTAGCTGCCAACCACGTCAGCCTGCGAATCAGCCTCATAATTGTTAGGGAGGAGGACCGACCTTTGTTAATGATGTTGCAGGCTGCGGAGTTGTCGGAAAAGCATCTAACTGCCTTGCCGGTCCAAAGGTGACCCCACGTGTGGGAGGCCGCTAAGATGGGGTAGATCTCGAATAAAGTAGATGTTTCTCTAAAGGCCGGCAAGGCATCCGTCTCGGGGCAAGTCGTCCCTAAACCAGTGGTTGCCGCAGATGGCTGCGAACCCTGTGTGTGCTGCTGCGTCTGTGTGAATCGAAGGTGAGTGCTCTGAAAGTGGGGGAATGAACAAAGAGATCCCATTCCAATCAGCCAGAAAACTACTCCACATGAGTAAATCCGCCCTAGCCGGATCGTCCAACACGATTGGGCATGAGTCAGGCACACCGTGGAGCAAGTTGAGAAGCCTGGAGACAAAAGATCTACCCTGTGGAATGATGCGCATAGCAAAGTTAAGGGACCCCAATAAGGACTGGAGGCTCCTCCTAGTGCACGCAACACTCCGCAGGAACAGGACAATCTCGTTCTTAATTTGGGACAGCTTGTCTGGTGGTAAACTGGCTTGGAAGGTAGTGGTGTCGAGTACTATGCCCAAGAAAACGAGCTTGGTGGAGGGACCGAGTGTTTTGCTGGGTGACAAGGGGACCACGATTGTCGTGAAAAAAGCTGTGGTGAAGTGTATGGAGTGAGGGGGTTGTGAACCTGGTTCTATGAATAGAAAATCGTCTAGATAGTGGATGACAGAGAGGCACCTGAGTATATTTAGGAGCAGCCAGCAGAGGGTTTCTGCGAAGATATCGAATAACCTGGGGCTGCTCCTAGAGCCAAAAGTGAGCCGGGTGGCGAAAAAATACCTGTTTCTCCATTTAACACCATGTAAGTGCCATAGTGAGGGGTGAATAGGTAGTAGTTTGAAGGTGTTTGTTATATCTGTTTTGCTCAACCAAGCTCCACTACCAGCTAATAAGATGGCCTCCATGGCATCATCAATTTTAGCGTATTGCAGTGAGAACTCCGTGGCGGGAATGAGGGAGTTGATACTAGGAGTTGAGGAGGAGTGTGGTGCGGAGATATCAATAATTAAAAGACAGAAACGGGTCAATCATAAAGTCGGCTGTGATTTCTGTAGACAGAAGGTGGTCCACCGTGAGTGCGTCAGTGGAAGCGGATAAAAGGTTAGGGCATTCAAGTGTACCTGTGGGGATGGCGATAAGGCCCGTGTGAAACCCCTGTGAAAAACCCGTCACCAGATAATCTACCAGGTGCCTAGCTGTATGTGACTGGAGATAGTATAGTATCCACTATGTCAATGTTGACTTCGGTCAGGCGTTTTTTAGGTGACAGATGGGCTGGGCAAATGGACTTGGTGTGGGATATGGAGCAGATATGCAGTGCCCCGCATGTCGTGAGAGTACATACCCCAGCGTTAAAGTCACTGCACACCCGAGCCTTGCCCAAAAATTTTATGTGACTGTCCGGCGTGTCACTCCGACCGGCACCCTGACTAGTGTGTGGGGTGGGGGGTGGGGGGGGTGAGCCATGGAAGTGACTGTCGTGTTAGTGAGCATAGTTTGGGAAGTCAGCAGTAGGGCAATGGAGTTAACATCATTACCCTTGGAAATGCCATTTCTGATGAAGTCAGGGACAGGGTGAGCCGGGGAAACGTATGAAGTGGGTTTGGCTGAGACCGTCAGGGGAAGGTTTGTCGAGCCCAACAAGGCACCAGGTGTGGCTATAGCGGATTCCAGTTTCGCTAGTCTGTGATTGATTGTTTGGAGGTTGGCGAGTATAGCAGCCAGGGTGTCTCGTGTGGGATACGAAGTGTGAGCTGGCAGGATTTGTGAACTACAGCCTGGCCTGGGAACGTTGGCTTGAGTGGTCATGAGCCTATATAGTTTGGCCTTTCTGACCGTGGCAGGAAAGGGGATGCCTGGTAAACATACTCGTTTTCCTGGCACTACAGTGCCCTGAGGGTGCCCCCACCCTCAGGGTCCCCCTCCCGCCGGGCTCTAGTGGGTGGAAGGGGTTAAACTTACCTCTTTCTCTAGCGCCGGGCGGGGAACTCTCCGCCTCCTCAGCTGAATGCGCATGCGCGGCAAGAGCTGCGCGCGCATTCAGCCAGTCCATAGGAAAGCAGTCACAATGCTTTCCTATGGATGCTGGCGTCTTCTCACTGTGAAAATCACAGTGGGAAGCGCCTCTAGCGCCTATCAGTGAGACAGTCACTAGAGGCTGGATTAACCCTATTATAAACATAGCAGTTTCTCTGAAACTGCTATGTTTATAGAAAAGAGGGTTAGAAAAGAGGGTTAACTCTAGAGGGACCTGGCACCCAGACCACTTCATTAAGCTGAAGTGGTCTGGGTGCCTATAGTGGTCCTTTAAACAAGTTCTGCAAACCTTGTTAAAAAATCAACTTTATCTTTGACCATTCTGAAGTACAGTTTTTAGGATATAATATTTTTGCCTCGGGGTTTCAGATGTATCCTAAAAAACTAGAGTCTGTTCTACAGTGGCCTTTACCCACTGGGTTGAAAGCCATTCAAAGGTTCATTGGTTTTGCCAAGAAGATTTATAAAGGGATTTTCTTCAGTAATAGCCCCCATCACCAATATGACACGCAAGGGGGCTAGTAGTACGATATGGTGTAAGGAGGCAATTGAAGCCTTTGAATCTCTCAAACAGTGGTTTGCCTCCGCCGACATATTGATACATCCTGACACCAGTAAGCCTTTCATACTGGAGGTTGATGCTTCAGAGACAGGGGTAGGGGCAGTTCTCTCCCAGAGGGAGAGCCAGGAAACTCTGTTACATCCTTGTGGTTACTTTTCTAGAAAGTTGTCTCCTACTGAGCGCAATTACGATATTGGCAATAGAGAATTGTTGGCCATTATTCTAACTCTCAAGGAGTGGCGACATCTTCTAGAGGGTTCCAAGGACCCCCTTTTGATCATTACTGATCACAAAAACCTGGCTTACATAGGAGATGCTAAGCGATTATCCTCTAGACAAGCTAGGTGGTCTCTATTTCTTTCTCGCTTTAATTTTCTAATCACCTACAGACCTGGTTCTAAAAATGTCAAGGCCGACGCCTTGTCCAGGCAGTTTGATACTGAGGCTATACTAGATAAAGAAACGTCCCATATAATTCCCCCGGAATTTATCATTGCGTCCACTGTCCTTTCATTGTCCTCTCCACTGCTTGGCTCCATCATGTAGGCTCAGTCTCAGGCACCCTGCGGTAAACCTCAGGACAAACTGTTCATTCCATTGGGGGAAAGGGTTAATTTTATGAAGGTGTTTCACGACAATGTGTCTGCTGGTCACCCAGGTATTAATAAATCCACTTCTGCTATCATGAGGTCATTCTGGTGGGATTCCCTCAGGAAGGATGTTAAGGAATATGTGCTGGCTTGTTCTGTTTGTGCGGTTTCCAAAGTGCCTCATAAACTCCCTTGTGGCTTGTTACAACCTCTTCCTATTCCTGAGGTCCCATGGTCCCACTTGTCCATGGACTTCATCGTTGAACTTCCTAGTTCTAACGGTTATACCACCATTCTCATGGTTGTGGACTATTTTTCTAAAATGGCTAATTTTATTCCTCTCAAGAAATTGCCGTCATCTCAAGACCTGGTACTAATCTTTATACGAGAAATTATTCGTCTGCATGGCATTCCCCACAATATAGTATCTGGCAGAGGTTCTCAGTTTGTGTCTCGGTTTTGGAGGGCCTTCAATAAACAATTAGGGATTGAATTGTCTTTTTCATCCTCTTACCACCCCCAGACCAATGGTACAGCTGAGAGGGCTAACCAGTCCTTGGGATTATATTTGTGTTATTTCGTTAATAGCACTCAAGACAATTGGTCCGAATTACTACCATGGGCCGAGTTTTCTAGAAACAATGCTGACCATGACTCCTCTGGGCATAGTCCATTTTTTGTTAAAAAAATCCTACCGGCTGTTTTTTCTGATATGGCTATTCCTGCTTTGGATGACCGTCTGGCTTCCATCCGTGATACCTGGGTTAAAGTTCAATCTGCTCTGGTACTACTGCTGACTGTTTCAAGCATTATGCTGATACACGTCAAGGTGCCAACCCTGTTTACCAAGTGGGTGAGAGGGTTTGGTTATCTTTTCGTAACATCAGGCTAAAAGTCCCTAGCATGAAATTTGCTCCTAGGTTCCTTGGACCCTTTCATGTCCTTCGTAGGATCAATCCTGTTGCGTACTCTCTGGCCCTTCCGGCCTCCTTGAAAATTCCTAATACCTTGCATGTGTCCTTGCTCAAACCTCTTGTTTGCCATTAATATACTGTCTCAAGTGTCCCTCCTCCTCCCTTAGTAGTTTCTGGACAGGAAGAGAATGGGGTCTCCTCCATAATTGATTCCAGGTTTTCTCGAGGCACTTTACAGTACATGGTGGATTGGAAAGGTTATGGACCAGCTGATCGTTCTTGGGTTCGGGCATCTGATATACATGCTGGCCGCAAGATTTGCTATTTTCACGCCAAATTTTCTCTCAAGCCTGGTCCTGCCCGCACGGTGGACGTTTTTCAGGTGGGGGGTAATGTCACGTATTCATCCGCTTATAAAAATGTGGTTAATGGCATTTACTTTCCACACAGGAAAATTTGTGCTGAGCAGCAACCAAATCCACAGAAGGGTTAATGCTGAGCAGCAATTATGCAAATGGGAACCTGGTAACTGCCTTTGGGGTCAAAGGAGGGGTATTTAGGTCCAGTTCTCATCCTGCTCAGTGCCCTGTCGTGGTTTCCCTTGTGGTTGCCCGACAGCGCGTTATTGATTCTGGTTATTCTGGTTATTTGACTTTGGCATTGTTTTTGACTTCCCTGTTTTCTGGCATCCCTGACTCCTGGCATTTCCTTATCGTTGTGTCTCTTTCTGTATCCCTTGACCTCAGCTATTCCTGACTATTCTTTGGTACGTTAGTCTGGCCATTCTTAGGTCCGGTATACATTACCTATCAGTCCTCTGTGTTACACAATTCTACGTGCTGAATCATTATGTAATCCTGACAGTTAGTCTAATAAAAATCGTATCATTGCATACTACAATGCTCTGGTATTTTGGCATCTTGTCTACTGCACTAATACAGCTAATCCAATTTACACTATATATATATATATATATATATATATTTGTGGTCAGGGAAAAAAGCAGAGTAAGCGTGACCTTTAAATTTACTAAAGTCGGTTGTGGTGTGCTGAAACCAACGTTCGGGCAGGCCTGTAAATAAAGAGAGCCCACCAAGATGGAATTTGTATTAGAGAGAGTGGTGGGTGAGGTAGCCAATCGACGTCAGCCCTGGATGGAGGTAGGTTTCGGCTTTTATAGGCTTGTTAAACCCCTCCCACAACTCCAGGCTCCGCCTTCCCATTTGTGGTCAGGGAAAAAAGCAGAGTAAGCGTGACCTTTAAATTTACTAAAGTCGGTTGTGGTGTGCCGAAACTGACGTTCAGGCAGGCCTGTAAATAAAGAGGGCAAAAAGAGATTTCCATGCAAACTTTAATACATATGTAATCGTTAATAGCAACAGTGAAGACATGACATTTTATCATTACTTGGCTAACTCTTTGAATGCTAGTCTAAGTTCTTTTTCCGGTTGAGGTATCTAGCGGTTGTATGCTGACGATTTCCATCGTCCCAGTCTTTTGATTATGTGTACTTGTATGTTTTGACTAGAGGCCGTTGTTGCTGCCCCTATACGAAATGAATGGCCCGTGAAGGCTGATGGAACGCAACCTGTTTTTGAAAATAGAGTTCTTATGTACACCATGAATTTAGATGTTGTCAGTGGTTTACTGTGATAGCTCAGTAGAGGAGCCCTTTTGTTCTGAACCAATAGGGGCAGATCAAATTGGTCGAGTAACAGAACTGGGCACCATTTGTTCCCTGTGGGAAATAGTTGTATTTAGTCTGGTGGCTCTGTTTGATTTGTTTTTGACTGTCGTAGTGTCCCCCTACTCCTAACGAGACTCATGATTGTTAGGAAAGAGGACCTACTTTTGTTAATAATTTGCATGCCGCATTGTTGCCTGTGTAGCATTTTATCATCTACCCTTCTAAAGGTGGCCCCACACTAGGGCTGCAGCCACTATGTGGTAGATTTTCAAAAGGGCGGAAGTACTGCTGAACAATGGCAGAGTTGCCGTCTCTATCGGCCAAGCGTCTCTGAACCATTCGTCCCCAAAAATGGCTGCAAACCCTGAGTGGGCCGCTGCATCTGTCCATAAAACCGGTGAGCTTTCTGTTAAGAGTGCGATGAACATGTTTACCCCATTCCAGTGTGTCAAGAATTGGTGCCACGTGGTCAAATCTGCCCTAGCCTGTTCATCCAACGTGACTATGCTGTCGTCGCTTGGTAGGTTTGGCAATAGACTAAGTAGTCTTGAAACAAACGCGCACCCTTGTGGTATTATCCTCATGGCAAAGTTGAGAACACAAGAGGGAATGGAGGTCTTTTCGAGAAGTGATTCCTCTGTTGAGGAACAATTCACCCTCTGTCTTGATTCTCTGAACTTTGTCTCTGGGGAAGCTACCTTGCATCGTGATTAAGTCTAGGCATACTGTTGACTGGTCTCTTGTGGTCTACTGTTGCCGGGTCTATTGTGGCTGATTGCAGGTTGTGACATTTGAGTGTGCCTGCTGCCAGTGTGGAACCCCTCTATGAAACCCGTGATTAGGAATTTAACTAAGTCTTGTAAAGTGTGAGAATTAAGGTAGAAAGCTAACCTGTCGACCTGTACTTCGGTAAGTCAATTCCTGCGAAAGAGGCGGTTTGGGCTCATGGTTTTGGCGTGGGCTCGGTAACAGATGGAGCAGACATGCAAAAACCTGCAAGCACTGAAACTGCAACCCCCTGCATTGAAGTTGTTACATATCTGCGCCTTACCCCCAAAATACTATCGGTTTTCCCAGTTTGTCCTTTAAACCTTTCTGTTTGCTTTTACATGTGCTAGGGGTGGCGTAGCTAGTGGTGGGTAAACAGTGCTTGCTGGCACACAAGTTGGTAGAGTAAGAGTTTGAAGAGCAAATTGCACAAGCCGGTGGTACTAGCCTGAAAAAGTGGCAACAGAACAGCTCCGTGTTCATGTGACTCCAGTCTATCCTGATGTTAAACTGTGCAAAGGTTGCCGCTGCCTTGGGCAAAAAAGATTTGTGGTAATCGTAAAAATATGTACCACCGTACTTGTTCCCCAGATCTACCAACTGAACAGAAGTCCAGTTGCTCTCTGCGTTGTGCGAAATTGAAGCATATCATGTCACTATACAACCCAAATGCCAGTACAAAGTCTGGAATGGGCAACTTTTTGTTCAGCCTGGGATTTTAGCTTTGAGCACCACTGACAGGTCACTGTAATTGTAAGTTTTATTCTCAACTATGTCTTGAGATGCTATTAGCAAGGACATAAAGTTTACGTCCTTTCCCTCCATTATGTCTTTCTTGATATTGGGAAGGACCATATGTGCTGGTGTGATGATGTGTGGGGTGGAGCCCTGTGCAATCTGGATACCTGTGACAATACCCTGAGAGAGGGTTTGGTCAACGATTTGTGTGGGTAGGATGTCTGGGGAAGTCATGGTAACTGGTGCCAGGGATTCTAACTTTTCCATTCTTTGATTTAGATTGTTAATGGATGAGAGAATGGATGTCATTGTGTCCTGTATCCCTGTCAGGGCATCGTTAATATTGTCCTGCGCACTGGTCCCTGGTTGTGGGTTCTCTGAATTAGTCATCATAATTCTATAGAGTTCTGCCTTTCTGTCGGTGGCAGGATACAGTATCCCGCTATGCCTTAACTCTGCGGCGATCTTTGGGCTTGAAGGGTCTTGGTTTTCTCTTGCGTTGGGGGCGGTAGTTGGAATGGGTGGCCTAGCTGGCGTGCTGGGTAGTGAGAAGTCCTCTCCTTGCTCTGACACCTGAGACATTGATATGTTTGTTTGTAGGTTGCGTTAACTGGCATCTATTTAAATGCCGGGTGGCGAAAAACTTAGCTATAAGTGAGACGGTGAGGCCCTGCTAATTGCCAAGTGTCTGGTAGAGGGGTTGTCTATGAATTGGCCCTGTGCCATGAAACGATGGTGGGGTGTAGGTCTCAGGGAAACTTGATAAGACAGTACAAAAGGGGGTAAGGAAGGTGACTGTGGCTGAACCAACCTCGCCACTGGGCATTGGAGAATCCTGTTTGCCCACCTCCTGCCTTCTGACTATGGCCCCTGGGAGACTTTGCCTTGTGTAAGCATTATTTGGGCTTATTGGATTTTGAAAAAAAAATTCTGCTCCTTTGAATACATAAGAAGGTGTGCCCCTCCCCTGTTTCCTGTCTAATGTTCTCCAGCAGGGCGTTGTCCCAGGGACACTGCCAGACCAGTTGGAACTTGTTGCTAAACTTTAACCCCATGGCGATTTGACTGTGTTTGTGGTATCTGAGCGCTGTTCGGATATAGTGAGCACTCAGATCCAAGCTATCTGGGGATAGTTTGAATGTGGGGGTTCTGTTCAGTATGATAGGAATTATGTATTTTTGTGTGTTTTTGCTGTTGTAAATGGAGATATATTCTATATGCTGGAGATAATTGGCTTACCACACCCAAGCCATGCTTGCAGTCGGTCAAATAGGCCTTCCATCTATCTTTTGAACCTCTGGACAAATTTGTATGATTTTGACACATTTGTATTTGGAGTATGCTGATTCTGAAATGTAAGTTTTATGTGAATATGATGTATACTTTTAAAGTTATGAATATTGTGCAAAACTGTGTATTTTCCTGCCTGTGATAATTACTTTAGCCCATTGTGTTCAGTAATTGTATCACAGGCAGAGGGGAGGATTTCTGCTGGTATGAATGGGAGTGCTTAGCTGTGTTGTAATGTATTGATTGGTTTGTTCTTCAAAACCCTGTGGGCGGTACTATGTTTGTAAAATGGGCATAAAAAAAGCAAAGTGTTTGATTAAAAGCTTCAGTTCTACTTCACCCTCAATTTGGAGTGTCGTCTCTTATTGGGGGAATCTGCTACAAGGGATTCCTATGCTAGTCATACTCTCTTGCTATATCACTACTAAGCTCTTGTAAGAGCTTGTTCCTGTCTTGCTCTCTAAAGGAGTCCACGGTGGTTATGGTGTCGGCTGGAGTGCTTGTTGCCCTCAGGAAGCGCTAGGAGCATCCTTCAATGGAGGTACCCAGTTGGGGTGCCTGTCGATCCGTTACATTTGGGCCGATGGGCTAAAATACTACCGTGTGAGGATGGGTGTTGGTCTTGTGGAAACTTCAAAGCATTTTAACCTGTGTACGGGGCTGTTCCAGTAGCCTAGCTGCCAGTTAACGATGAGTGGATACAGAGGTACGAAGGAAATAGCATACCTGTAACTTTTGAGGGATGTTATACCTTGACAGGGTGTCTGATTTGTTAGTATGTACCACCTGTTGAAAACCAAGACTAATTGGTGACTTTACCATGACTGTGCAAGTGATTAGTATTTCTAAAAGTGATACATACCTGGGTATGTTGATCCTTCTTTAAGGGGTTTGTGATTATGGTAGGGTTGCTTCTGGACCTAGCGGATTGAGGTATTGAAATGAAGTTTAAAGCAGCACTGTCGTGGCCGAATCCCGTTTTTTTTAACCCCCCTCCCGACTCCACTACATCTAACTGACCCCCTAGTCACCCCTAAATGCCCCTAAGACCCCTATATTACCTATTTGTAATCTTTATTTTCTGCCCCGATCTATATTCAGGGCGCCACCATCTTTGTGTGAGTAGAGGAAGTGGGATGCGTCATCTGCCCACACTAGATAGACTGTGAGCTTCCCGCACATGCCCAGATAAACACTTGGGTATGCGAACGGGAATTTCATCTATTCATTCATTCGTCAGAAAGACTAATGAATGACTAGAAATTTCAGCCGGACAAATAAACACTGAATATCAGTGTTTGTTTGTTCGTTCAGTTTATTACAAGGAGGTAGCTACCGGCGCGCAGCTCCCTCCTTGTAATATGTAAAGATAGAAGCGGCAGGGAGCAGTGCTCCCCGCCTCTTTCTAAGCCCCCCATGTCCTCCCTCCCTCTATGGGGGTCAATATTCTTTGGAATTTCCCACGCTGTGTAAATTGACAAAGAGCACTCTTAAACCAACCAATCAGAGTGTTCTTAGCCTAATTGCATGGCGGGGCAAGGCTTTATAAGCCTTACCCAGCCTTGCAGAGCTCAGTCTGCGCCGTGCCCTCCATGGGTGAAGATGGATTAATTTTTTTAGCGTCAGGTTTTTTCTTTTTCGTCAGGTTTTTTTTTTTTTGCGCTCTGGTTTTTTAAATTTTATTTTAAGTTTGACGGGTATGATGGTTTTTTTATTTGGCCTTTTTTGGGGCTGAAAAATTAAGATTTTAGAAAAAACAAGACGTTAAATGGTAAGTTTCATTTTTCTTTACAGGTTAATTATTTTATTCCCCCTTCACTATTTTTAGGGTGAGGGGAGTAGGTAGGAGGTAACTTTTTATTTGGGTGGGGTGGTGACTAGGGGCTTGGGGACCCTAGTCACCATGATTGGGGGGGGGATTTTCATTTAGGGTCCCCACCCGCCGCTCAGGGGTGGGGGGGGGGGGAGAGTAGGTCCCCCCCACATTCTTACTTAGGGCCCCCACCCACTGCTCAGGGGTGGGGGACAGGGGGGGGAGAGTAGGTCCCCCCCCATATTCTTATTTAGGGCCCCCACCCACCGCTCAGGTTTGCGGGCCATGGCGAGGACAATAGGTCTCCCCCTTATTGTTATTTAGGGCCGCCACCCACCGCGCAGGGGTGGGGGCCGGGGGGAGGACAGTAGGTCCCCCCCACATTCTAATTTAGGGCCCCCACCCACCGCTCAGGTGTGGGGGCCGGGGTGGAGGACAGTAGGTCCCCCCCCACATTCTTCTTTTTGGCCCCCACCCACCGCTCAGGGGTGGGGACCGGGGGAGGGGGACAGTAGGTCCCCCCCACATTCTCATTTAGGGCCCCCACCCGCCGCCGGGGGAGAGGACAGTAGGTCCACCTCCATTATTGTTATTTAGGGCCCCCACGCGCCGCTCAGGGGTGGGTGCCGGGGAGGAGGACAATAGGTCCCCCTCCACAGTCACATTTAGGACCCCCACCCGCTGCTCAGGGGTGGGGGCCGGGGGGGGCTCTAGGTCCCCCCTTCAGTTTAATGTGTTGTTGTTTTTTTTAATAGTGAGAAGCCACTGGCTGCTAACTGTTTACTAGACATGCCCCTAATCGCGGTATAGCGAGTAGGGGCTGAATTTACGAATACTATGTAATCTTTACTTAGTATTAGTAAATGTGGCTGAAAGACCAATTTAGGTCTTTCAGCCTTTTGGTAGATAGCTCCCTGATACTGTGGGAATTAGGGAGTTATCTATTAAGTGGCTGCAAGATGCAGCCGCCGCAATGAATAGGATCGGAGTTTCATTCATTCGAATGAATTGCGTCCTAACACGAATGGAGAAACTGTTCTTATTCTGTTAGGACGCAATTCGGCAGTTTTTATTTTTATGTTATTTATATAGCGCCATCAAATGCCGCAGCGCTTTACAATGGGTGGACGAACAGACATGTAGTTGTGACCAGACAAGTTGGACACACAGGAACAGAGGGGTTGAGGGCCCTGCTCAATGAGCTTACATGCTAGAGGGAGTGGGGTAATATGACACAAAAAGATAAGGATAGTATTAGACCAGTGACAGTTGCAGAAGAGGAATCAGTCAGGAGCTATTAACAGTTTAATTGATATGCTTTTATGAAGAAGGGGTTTTTAATGATATTCTTAAGGGGTGGAGACTGGGTGAGCATCTAATGGAGGAGGGAAGCGAGTTCCACAGGAACAGTGCAGCCCTCGAGAAGTCTTGAAGACGCGCATCAGAGGTGGGAGTACGGACAGAAGATAGACATAAGTCTTCAGCAGAGCATAAGGACCTAGATGGGACGTACTTGTGATAGATAGGTGGGAGCAGCATTATGTAGAGATTCGAAAGCAAGAACAAGAATTTTAAATCAAGCCCTATATCTTACAGGAAGCCAATGTAGGGACTGACAGAAGGGTGAGGCGTGGGAGGTGCGGGCAGACAGGAAGATGAGCGTAGCCGCTGCATTTATTATGGACTGTAACGGCGCAAGTTGGGAGCACGTAAGACCAATGAGAAGCGGATTGCAGTGTGTAACGGATCGCCTGGCACCCCGACTGGGTACCTCCGTTGAAGGATGCTCCTAGCGCTTCCTGAGGACTCCAAGCACTGCAGCAGACACCACAACCACCGAACCGGAGAAGCATATGAATCCTCTCAAGCATATGAATGCTGTAGACAGTTGAATAGGAACCATACGAATAGGTTTACTCTCCTAGCAGTCAAACTGGAACAGCATACAATAAATCCTTCCCCCAATAATGAGACGACACTTCACTTTGAGGGTTAAAACAGGAACTCCCTGTACTGGCACATACAGCCTCTTTTATTACAATCCACAAAACATAGTACTGCCCACAGGGTTTTGCAGAACCACCAATAAACACATTACAACACATACAATGCAAGTACAGCAGCCAATCAGACACAATGGGAAAATAGAAATACACCCAGCATATTCCTCCCCTCTGCTTAGGAGATAATTGAGTCAATTACTGTATCTACTCAATTATCTCCAAGCTGAAAAGTTACTTTTTGTACATTTTTATAACTTTGTGAGTTAACATTCGCACATACATAAAACTTATATTATCTTAACCAGTATAACTTGGGGACAAACATATCCAAAATTCACTTGAATAGGTTCAGGGGTTTAACGGTTAGGTCGAAGTCCTTTGTTTTTACTTGCAAGCATGATTTTTCCTGGCAAACCAGTTCCCACTGGTTTGGCAGTGTCCCTGGGACAACACCCTGCTAGAGAACAATGGATCCGGGGAAGAGGAAGTGTCCAAAAAGTTTCAGTAAGTCCATTCACTGTGCTTACAGAGCCAGTAGCCGCACAATAAAATACAATATGCCCAAATATTGCATTCAAAAGTACAACTTTACCAGGGGCCATAGTCAGCAGGAAGGAGGCGGGCAGCCAGGCCTCTCCAATGCCAGGTGGCGAGGCGGGTTCCGCCACACAGTGGTCAAGGCGAGAAAGGACAGTGGAGTGGACCAACACCTTAGTCGCATCTGGTGTTAAGTAGGGGCGGATGCGCGCAATGTTTTTGAGATGGAAATTACAGGATTTGGCGATGGATTGAACATGGGGCTTGAAGGAGAGGTCGGAGTCAAAGAGAACACCTAGGCAGCGAGCCTGCGTGGTGGAGCTGATGGTAGCACCGTTGACTTGGAGGGAAATAGACACATGAGTAACAACACTTGAGGGAGGAAAGACCAGAATTTCAGTTTTCGTCAAGTTTAGTTTAAGGAAGTGGGCAGCCATCCAGTTAGAAATAGCAGAGAGGCAGTCAGAGACACTAGTCAAGAGGGACGAGGAGAGATCAGGAGAGGACAGGTAGATTTGCGTGTCATCTGCATAGAAATTATATTGGAAGCCAAAGGAGCTAATGAGTTTACCAAGGGAGGCAGTATAGATGGAGAACAGTAGGGGACCAAGGACTGAACCTTGGGGGACACCAACAGAGAGGAGTTGGGGAGAAGAAGCAGAGCCAGAGAAAGAAACACTGAAAGAGCGCTGGGAGAGGTAGGAGGAGCACCAGGAGAGAGCAATATCTTGTTGACCGATATTGCAGAGGATGAGAAGAAGCTGTTGATGATCAACAGTGTCAAAAGCTGCAGACAGGTCAAGGAGAATTAGGATAGAGTAGTGACCACGAGATTTTGCAGCGAGTAGATCAATGGATACTTTGGTCAGTGCCGTTTCCACAGAGTGGTTAGCGTGGAAACCAGACTGAAGTGGGTCTAGCAGAGAGTTGGACTCGAGGAAGTCTGTCAATCTCGCATACCCAATTCTTTCAAGGATCTTGGATGCAAAAGGCAGTAGCGAGATTGGACGATAGTTGGATGGGGAGTTAGGGTCAAGATTGTGCTTCTTTAGAATTGGAGTTACAGTTGCATGTTTGAAGGGCGATGGAAATATGCCAGAGGAGAGAGAGAGATTGAGAATTTTAGTGAGAGGTGGAGAAAGAGAAGAAGACAGAGTACGGATGAGATGCGAGGGAATTGGATCTAGGGAGCAGGTGGTGGGGCAGGAGGACTGGTGCAGAGCAGAAACCTCTTCCAATGTAGCGGGTGCGAATGAACATAGAACAGCAGAGGAAGTGAAGTTAGGGGAAGTATTGTAAGGGGAAGAAGAAAGATGAGAGATCTCTTCTCTGATTGTAGAGATCTTGTCAGTGAAGTGAGTTGCAAAGTCTGAGGTGGACAAGTTAGTAGGTGGAGGAGGAACAGCAGGGCGAAGAAGAGAGTTAAATGTGTGGAATAGTCGTTTGGGTTCGCAGGAGAGTGTGGTTATCAGGGTATTGAAGTAATTAACTTTTGCAGAGGAAAGAGCCAAGCTGTATGAGCTCAGCAAATTTATAGTGGAGAAAGTCAGATGCACAGTGAGACTTTCTCCAACAGCGTTCAGCAGTTCTGGAGCATTTTTGGAGGTATCGAGTGAGCGTGGTGTGCCAGGGTTGTTGTTGGGGGCGCCTGCGGTGTTTAAATGTACAAGGTGCCATGATGTCTAGTTAAGAGGATAGGGTGGTATTGCAGAAGTAGGTTGCAGAACTAGGACAGGTGAGGTTTGAGATAGGTAAAAGGAGAGTTTGGAGATTAGTGGAGAAATGCTCTAGGTCAAGACATTGGAGGTTTCTGTGAGAGTGATGTTCAGACGGTGGTGTCAATTGGGTCTTAGGTATGCCAATGTCAAAAGTCAGCAGATGGTGGTCAGATAGAGGAAAAGGAATATTGGAGAGATTAGTGGCAGTACAGAGGTTGGTGAAGGCAAGATCAAGAGTGTTTCCCGCTGCATGGGTTGCTAAATTGGACCATTGTGTAAGGCCAAAAGAGGAGGTTACAGAGAGCAGACGAGAGGCATCAGTGCAATTGGGTTTGGTGATTGGGATATTGAAATCCCCAAGTATAAGGGAAGGAGTGTTAGATGAGAGGATGTGGGGAAGCCAGGAAGAAAAGTGCTCAATGAATAGTCTAGGATAACCGGGGGGGGGGAGGGGGAAGGGGAGGGGCGGTAGATGATAGCAATTCTTAAAGGAGTGGGTTTAAATAGGTGGACAGTGTGAACTTCAAGAGAAGAAAAGGATAGGGCAGGGGGAGTTATGATTAGTTGAAAGGTACATTGAGGGGAGAGAAGGATGCCTACGCCGCCTCCTTTACAGTTGAGTCTGTAAAACGTAATTTGTATGGTTAGGTATGTTTGTTTAGGTTCCCATAACTTTGTGACCTGATTACCCGAAATATGTCTTATTATGTTTTGGAGCGAAATAAGCTTGTAGCTGTAGGTTTACGTGGATTTACGTGATTTGGCGTATAGGCTGTTTATTCCTGGTATTTCTAGGTTAGCATGGCCTGTTTGCTTACGTTTGAACTTATGTGAAGCTTACTCTAGTGGCCTTGTTATGTATATGCCAGAAACAGGTATGATATATAAGGTAACTTACGGATTTGAATATTTGTGGAACAGATCGCGTTTTCAGTTAGATGCTAGCATGCCCGTCTAGGTAGGAACTGTAGACTGATCGTAGTTCTAACTGGAATTAAATCGTTTTGTGATATATAAAAACTCTTTACCGGGATTTAACCTAGTACCCTTTATACTGACAATTAAGTCCCACTATGAACGTTTTGAAATATTTTGGAGTTAAGTTTGTGCTTATTAAGTATTATGTCTTAAAAGCCAATGTTGTGACTGCTACTATCTACCTCCCCTCTTCCTCCCACCCTCCCCACCTGTAAACTACCCAAGTTTTTTAAAGTACCGTGTACACAGATATAACCCAATGTGACTGGTATGTAAGCTCGAAAGTATTGACCTGAGTTCTGAAATTCCATGAACAACAAATACAAATGTACATTGGTATACATGAGCAAACTCGGATTGACTGACTATATTGTATTTTACTTATTGCGTGATTAAAACATAACATGTCACAATTATACGTCTAGTTTTAACCAAGTGAAACAACTACCATTGTGATTATCATATTGTAAAAGTTTGGATTTCTGTGTAGTTAGCAATTTTTCCCAGTAGATGGCGGTATTGAAGTACTATTTGTATTACGCTTTGTAACATGGATTTAAAGCGGCACTGTCATGGCCGAATCCTGGGTTTTTTTTTAACCCCCCTCCCGCCTCCACTACATCTAACTAATACCCTAGTCACCCCCAAATGCCCCTAAGCACATTACCTATTTTGTATTTATATTTTGTATTCCTTATTTTCTGCCCCGATCTTTATTGAGAGCGCCGCCATCTTTGTGTGGGTAGATGAATTCCCTGTGGGACACGTCATCTGCCCTCACTAGATAGACTGTGAGATTCCCGCACATACCCAGTGAAACACCTGGACATGCGAACAGGAATTTCATCTATTCATTCATTCATCAGACAGATGAATGAGTGAATAGAAAGATCAACCGAACAAACAAACACTATGTATCAGTGTATCTGAGTATCAGTGTTCGTTTGTTCGTGCAGTTTATTACAAGGAGGGAGTGTCAGAATTACTGTTTGATCCAGCACGTAGAACTGTACAGCACGGATGACAAATAAGTAACGTATTACCGGTCCTTAGAATGGCCGGATTTAACGTACAAAGAATAGTCAAAAATACTAGCCGAGGTCAGGGAACACAGAAAGGGACACAGCGATGAGGAAAGCCAGGAGTCAGGATACCAGAATATAGAGAAGTCAATAAACAAAGCCAAAGTCAAAAACCAGGTAGAAAACTATAAACAGGAACGCGCTCTCAGACAACCACAAGGGAAACCACGACAGGGCACTGAGCAGGCTGAGAACTGGGCCTAAATACCCCTCCTTTAGTTCTGATAGGCTGTAACCGGCCTTTGACCCCAAAGTCAGTTACCAGGTTTCATTTGCATAATTGCTGCTCAGCATTAACCCTTCTGTGGATTAGGTTGCTGCTCGGCACAACTTTTCCTGTGTGGACAGTAAATGTCATTAACCACATTTCTATAAGCGGATGAATATGTGACATTACCCCCCACCTGAAGAACGCCCACCGGGCGGACAGGACCAGGCTTGAGAGGAAATTTAGCGTGAAAAGCGCGGATCTTACGGCCCGCATGCAGGTCAGGAGCCGAAACCCAAGAACGATCAGCAGGACCGTAACCTTTCCAAACAACCAAGTACTGTAAAGTGCCCCGAGAAAACCTAGAATCCACGATAGAAGATACCTCATACTCTTCCTGACCACCCACCACCACCGGAGGGGGAGGAACACAAGGAACAGTATATCTATTGCAGACAAGAGGTTTGAGTAAGGACACATGAAAAGTGTTGGGAATCCCTAAAGATGCAGGAAGAGCCAGAGAGTAAGACACTGGATTGATCCTACGAAGCACTCTATAGGGACCAAGGAATCTGGGGGCAAACTTCATGCTAGGGACCTTAAGCTTGATGTTGCGAGATGACAACCAAACCCGGTCCCCCACTTGGTACACCGGGTTGGCACTCCTACGCTTATCAGCAAAATGTTTGAAGCGTTCAGCAGCAGCCCCTAGAGCAGTTTGAACCTTAACCCAGGTATCCCGAATGGAGGCCAGACGCTCATCCAGAGCAGGAATGGCAGTATCAGAAAATACCGCAGGGAGAACCGTAGGATGCCTACCATTATTGACAAAATATGGACTGTGCCCAGAGGAGTCATGAACAGCATTGTTTCTAGCGAACTCGGCCCACGGGAGTAGTTCGGACCAATTGTCTTGTGTGCTATTAATAAAACAACGCAAATAAACTTCTAATGACTGGTTAGCCCTCTCAGCTGTACCATTGGTCTGTGGATGGTAGGAGGAGGAGAAGGAGAGATCAATCCCCAATTGTTTACTGAACGCCCTCCAGAACCTGGACACAAACTGAGAGCCCCTATCAGACACAATATTGTGGGGGATGCCATGCAAACGGACAATTTCATGTATGAAAATTAGGACCAAATCTTGCGAAGATGGCAACTTCTTGAGAGGAATGAAGTTAGCCATCTTAGAAAATCGGTCTACAACCATGAGAATAGTAGTGAACCCAGCAGAGCTAGGAAGCTCAACAATAAAGTCCATGGATAGGTGGGACCATGGAATCTCAGGAACAGGAAGAGGCTGCAACAGGCCACAAGGAAGTGCATGAGTCACCTTAGAAACTGCACACACAGAACATGCCTGCACATACTCCTTTACATCTTTCCTGAGTGAATCCCACCAAAATGATCTAGTGATCGCGGCAGTGGACTTATTGATGCCCGGGTGTCCAGCAGTTATATTGTCATGGAACACTTTCATGATATTAACCCTTTCACATAGGGGAACGAACAGTTTATCACACGGTTTACCACTGGGCGCCTGAGGCTGGGCCTCCAGTATGGTGCCAAGCAGTGGAGAAGACAGTGAGAGGACAGTAGTAGCAATAATACACTCTGCTGGAATAATAGGAGATGTCATCTGTTCCGGAGCTGACTCATTATCAAATTGCCTGGACAAGGCATCAGCCTTGGTATTTTTAGAACCAGGACTATAAGTAATGAGAAAGTTAAAACGTGAAAGGAACAGTGACCATCTAGCCTGTCTGGAAGACAAACGTTTGGCATCCCCTATATATGCCAGATTTTTGTGGTCGGTTATGATCAACAGGGGGTCCTTGGAACCCTCCAAAAGATGTCGCCACTCCTTGAGGGCAAGAATAATGGCCAACAGTTCTCTATTGCCAATATCATAGTTGCGCTCAGCAGGAGACATCTTTCTGGAGAAGTAGCCACAAGGATGCAATGGTGTTCCCTGGCTTTCTCTCTGAGAGAGAACAGCCCCTACCCCTGTCTCGGATGCATCAACTTCCAATATAAAAGGTTTACTGGTGTCAGGATGTTTTAGTATGTCCGCAGAGGCAAATCTTTGTTTAAGAGTCTCAAAAGCATTCACAGCCTCTTTGGACCATACCGTGCTACTAACCCCTTTGCGAGTCATATTTGTGATTGGGGCTATTACAGAAGAAAATCCCTTGATGAATCTTCTGTAATAGTTGGCAAAACCAATAAACCTTTGAATGGCTTTTAAACCAGAGGGTAATGGCCAGTGTAGTACAGCCTCTAGTTTTTTAGGATCCATTTGAAATCCCGATGCAGAGATGTTGTAACCCAAAAAGTGGACTTCAGGCTGGTCAAATATGCACTTTTCTAATTTACAATAAAGTTTATTTTTCAACAACGTCTGCAGAACCTGTTTCACATGGGAGTGGTGAGTTTGAAGATCAGGGGAATACACCAAAATATCGTCCAAATAAACCAAGACAAATGAGTAAATGAATTCCCTGAGTACATCATTTATAAAGTCTTGGAATACGGCCGGGGCGTTGCATAACCCAAATGGCATTACCAGATATTCATAGTGTCCACTACGGGTATTAAATGCCGTCTTCCACTCATGATTCTCTTTAATTCTAACCAAATTGTAAGCGCTCCTAAGGTCAAGCTTAGTAAATACTTTAGCTCCCTGAAGTCTATCGAACAATTCGGAAATGAGTGGGATAGGGTATGCATTTTTTACAGTGATTTTATTAAGTGCCCTGTAGTCTATGCAAGGGCGTAACTCACCACCCTTTTTCTCAACAAAAAAGAATCCTGCACCAGCTGGTGAGGATGACTTTCTTATGTGCCCTTTGCTCAAGGATTCTTTGATGTATTCCTCCATTATTTTACTCTCCTGGGGAGATAAGGCATAAACTGCCCCCTTAGGTGGCATAGCGCCTGGAAACAGGTTAATGGCACAGTCATATGCTCTGTGGGGAGGCAATACATTGGATTGAGCCTTGTTAAACACCTCCTAAGTTCTTGGTATTGTATGGGAACTCCAGGAGTTTGGGGAGTGGTAGTGGGAAGGTCAATAGTATCCAATCTCTTTAGTACTGGTTTTATACATCTCCCCATACACTCTTTACCCCATTCTAATATCTCCCCATTAGCCCAGTCAATATAGGGATTGTGCTTACTCAGCCACGGAAACCCTAATATGATAGGACATGATGGAGAAGTAATAACCTGAAACGTCATCTCCTCCCTATGGGAGGCCCCAATGGAGATCGTAATAGGGACAGTTTTGTGGGTTATAAGCGGTTGTGTGAGTGGTCTACCATCAATAGCCTCTACAGCTAGCGGCGTAGGTCTCTCCCTGACCGGTATCTCATTACCCCTAATAAACTGGACATCAATAAAATTTCCAGCAGCACCTGAGTCCATTAGGGCACTGCAAGAAAACTTCTTGTTATCAAGGGAAATAGATACCTCAAGGAGGAATCTACTTTTGTTTTTGTTAGAGGACAACTCCATCACACCTAAGATCTGTCCCCTTAAGGTTCTTAGGTGCGGAAGTTTTCCGGACGCACTGGACAATTAGTTATCATATGTCCCTTTCTACCGCAATATAGGCATAACCCCTCCCTTCTCCTATACTGTTTTTCGGCCTCTGACAGTCTAGTGACCCCCAACTGCATAGGTTCGGGTTCGGACTGTACAGGGAGGTTAGACAAAACAGGTTTAGAGAATTGAGGTGCTAGGGACATAGCCGTACGTCTGGTCTTGCTTCTGGTGACTTCTCTGAGTCTTAACCTATTATCAATATGCATGACAAACGTAATAAATTCGTTAAGACTCTTAGGTAATTCTTTTAGCGGCTATCTCATCTAGTATAGTCTCTGAGAGACCCTTTTTGAATGCTGAGATTAACCCATTGTTAGTCCAGTCTACCTTGGAAGCTAAGGTACGGAATTCAATAGCATAATCCGAGATAGACCGGTTACCTTGTCTGATGTGCATTAGGGCAGTGGAGGCGTCATCCTCTCTACCCAATGGCTCAAACGTGAGCTTGAATTTGGCAAGGAATTCCTGGTAATTATGAGCTATGCTCCGATTACTCTCCCACAACGGATTAGCCCAGGCAAGGGCCTTGCCCTTTAATTGATTCATTAGATAACCAATTCTTGCTCTGTCCATGGGGAATGACCCTGGTGAGGCCTCAAAATGGTACTCCACCTGATTAAGAAAACCCCTGCATTCCTGGATATTGCCATCAAACTGTAGGGATGGTGATAAGGAGATGCAAGGAGTCCTATTAACAGTGGGTGGAGGTACACAGGGTAGAGGTGCTATAGGAGGAGACGCTGCAGGCTGCAGATGCTCCGTTCTAGCGAGAAGCGTACTTAAAGCCTGAGTGAATTGATCCATGCGGTGATCATTCTCCTCTAATTTCCTCTCGCAAGCAGTTATGTGCTGACACAGTTCTACAGGATCTATGGCCCTGTCGTAATGTCAGGATTACTGTTTGATCCAGCACGTAGAACTGTACAGCACGGATGACAAATAAGTAACGTATTACCGGTCCTTAGAATGGCCGGATTTAACGTACAAAGAATAGTCAAAAATACTAGTCGAGGTCAGGGAACACAGAAAGGGACACAGCGATGAGGAAAGCCAGGAGTCAGGATACCAGAATATAGAGAAGTCAATAAACAAAGCCAAAGTCAAAAACCAGGTAGAAAACTATAAACAGGAACGCGCTCTCAGACAACCACAAGGGAAACCACGACAGGGCACTGAGCAGGCTGAGAACTGGGCCTAAATACCCCTCCTTTCTTTCTGATAGGCTGTAACCGGCCTTTGACCCCAAAGTCAGTTACCAGGTTTCATTTGCACAATTACTGCTCAGCATTAACCCTTCTGTGGATTAGGTTGCTGCTCGGCACAACTTTTCCTGTGTGGACAGTAAATGTCATTAATCACATTTCTATAAGCGGATGAATACATGACACCAGGTTTCATTTGCACAATTACTTCTCAGCATTAAACCTTCAGTGGATTAGGTTGCTGCTCGGCACAACTTTTCCTGTGTGGAGGGTAAATGTCATTAACCACATTTCTATAAGCGGATGAATATGTGACAGGGAGCTACAGGCACTCAGCTCCCTCCTTGTAATATGTAACTATAGAAGTGGCAGGGAGCAGTGCTCCCCACCACTTCATAAGCCCCCCAGGCTACCCCCTCACTCTATGGGGGTCAATATGACCCCCATAATAGCACAAGGGAGATTAAAATCTCCCCAATGCCCCTACTCGCTATACCGCGAGTAGGTGCATGTCCACTGTAAAAAAAAAAAAACTATTGGCCCCCAACCCTAAACGACGGGTGGGGGCCCTAAAGTAAAATAAGGGGGGAGACCTATTGTGTGTCCCCCGGCCCCCACCCCTGCACGGCGGGTGGGGGCCATGCATATAATGAGGGGGGACCTACTGTCCTCCCGCTTGCCCCCACCACTGGGCGGCGGGTGGGGGCCAAATGATAATTAGGGGGGGGACCTACTGTCAACCCCCCCTCCGGCCCCCACCCTGGGCGGCGGGTGGGGGCCATAAAGATAATGAGGGGGGGACCTACTGTCCTCCCCCCCGGCCCCCACCCCTGGGCGGCGGGTGGGGGCCCTAAGTCTATTCCCCCCACCAAGGTGACTAGGGGTCCCCAAGCCCCTAGTCACCCACCCCCCCACCCAAATAAAATCGCCCTACCTACCCCCCTCACCCTAAAAAATAGTGAGGGGGGAATAAAATAACTAACCTGTAAAATAAAATTAAACTTACCATTCGACGTCTTCTTTTTTCTCAAATCTTCATTTTTCAGCCCCAAAAAAGGCCAAATAAAAAACCGTCGAATTGAAAATAAAAAAAAAACCCGACGAAAAAGAAAAAACCCGAGCGCAAAAAAATAATCCATCTTCACCCATGGAGGGCTCCGCGTAGACTGAGCTCCACAGGGCGGGGGAAGGCTTATAAAGCCTTGCCCCGCCCTGCAATTAGTCTAAGAACACTCTGATTGGTGGGTTTAAGCCAATCAGAGTGCTCTTTGTCATTTTACACAGCGTGGATTGGTTATGTTGCCTTTGAGAGCGTATGGTAGCCCAGGAATGAGAATTACCACCATGATGGCATACCATTTGCAAAAGAAGACGACCCAAGGTATTGCAAATGGGGTATGTTCAGTCTTTTTTAGTAGCCACTTAGTCACAAACACTGGCCAAAGTTAGCGTTCACAACATGAGGTGACTACACGAACCAGCTAACAAAAAGTACCTACACAAACTAGCTACCACAAAACACCTACACAAACCAGCTCACACAAGACAAACACACAAACCCAAATCACACTAGGTCCTGCAAACCCAGGAAATATGTCGTAAAGAACACAGAGTACACGCCTGCCTCACTAAACTAACTGCACATGTTCCGTTTACATGTATCAAATATGTATACGCCTCTGCGTAGGCGACCATATGCTTTTATAATAATATGTTTGATGTCCGCTTATACAATGTGACGACAATAAAAAACTATTTAAAATAAAGTTAGCGTTCATAATTTTTTTTGCATTTTTAACACACAAACAAATATAAATGCTAACTTTGGCCAGTGACTAAGTGGCTACTAAAAAAGACTGGACATACCCCATATTGAATACCCTGGTTTGTCTACTTCTATGGTTTGATGGGGTAAATTACATTGGCCGGCTTCAAAAATGTCCCAAATAGGACATAAGTGCATAATGACCAGTTGTGAAAATTCCAAGTTGGAAAACTGGAATGCGCACCCTCCAAATAGGGTCTTTTAGCCCCCAGAGAACCTGACACACCTATTCATGGGTGGTATCACTGTACTCAGGAGATGTTGCTGAACACATATTGGGGGTGTTCTTTGGCAGTAACCCTTAAAGTTCTCAGTACATGTATTCTTAAATTGCTATGTGTGTCAAAAAAAAAAATCATCAATTTTACCACATGACAGGAGGCTTCATATTTTGCATATAACTCTCTTTACTAACTCTACATAGCAGTAAAGAAAAGTGAAAACATTAACCAATCAAAAATGCACTAGGAGGTATAGTATTCACAGTGATGAGGCTCCTCCTCCTCTTTCTTTACTGCTCCATCAGCAGACAGGTCAGAGTTTCAGGCTCTTCCTTTTATATATACTGTATTCCTATATTATATGTTATATTTATTTAACTTTATACTGTTTTTTCTTCTGGGGGACTTCTCCCTCCTGTCCTGGCGGTTTTTATTCAGTTATTATTATGTCTCACTATGTGTTTTTATTCTATTTTGTCTCTGCTTGTTCTTCTTAGGGGTTTTCTGTGATCCCTTTTTCTCCCTCCGTTTTCCCCCGTTTTTCCGCTGGCCTCCCAGTTTATTTCCCTCAGGGTAATGCTCACCCTGCTCCTAATACTCCCTTGCGGCTCCCCAGCCGCTTTCGAGATCGCCGGCACGCCGAGAAACATCTTTCCCGGCTCCCCGGTGGCCATCTTGGATCTCGCGTCTCGTGAGATTCTCGGCCGCCATTTTGGGAGTCCCGAGGGCTGCGCAGTGCCGGCCGCCGACCGCAACCCGCTCGTTCCCAGACACCCACACACATCCCAGCCGACTGGGGTGTGTTATACTGTTCTGTGCTGACGGCTTGCAACCTTTAGAAGTACAGCTGGCAGGGGTCACTGGCATTTTTTTTTTTTGTTATATGGATTCAGAGGCTGCTGGCCCTATTGAGTGGTGAGTCCACTATTATTATTGATTTACTGGGTGGATTTTGTGTCACCTACAATTCTAACAGGGTGAGGCCCTTATTTCACTGCTGCCATCAGGTGGATTTTGTGCCACCTATATATATGTATATGGTAAGGGGCATCCCAACCCCATCTTAACACCAGATTGAGTGGATTTCGTGCCACCCTCACTGTCATATACATTTCTGGGTGAGGCCCAGCAAGAAAACCCAATTTACCCTGCTGGGGTCTCTGGTACTTCTGGTACCTGTGCTACCACATATCCTGCTGGGGTGTTATTATTATTACTGAATCCATACTCTACTACCTGACCCCTAGCCCATCTACCCTGTGCCAACACCAAAATCACTATGGAAGCATCCCAAACCCCTGCGGACTTCCAGGCTATGATTGCGGACGCCATCTCCGCCTCTATGGAGAAAGCGCTGTCCAGGGTTATGTCGGCACCTACCGACAAAACTAAAAAAGCCACGATGGCCCAACCTCAGGATGAAGACTCTGAGGCCTCTGAGTCACACGTACAGGCGGATTCACACCCCACCAAACGTCACTGGAAAGGTGAGAAAGTGGGTGATACACCAGGCAAGGGTAAGGCACCCTCTAAACGCCACAGACCAACCCCACCTACTCCTGCCCACTACTCCTCGGATGAGGGGGACGAGCACACGTGCTCTATGGCCGTGTTAGACGAGTGGCAAGCCGCGGACTCTGATTCGCAAGATGACAATTGGGACTCGGACTCCGGCTCCCATTCTGGCTTCTTACGAGGCACCTTCCTGGACGACATCCAGTTGCCAGACGAACTCGCACCTGCTCAAGAAGAGGATACCATCCTAGACCCTACGGGACAACGTCTCTTTGACCCTCATAATATCCGCCATCCACGCTCTGGGGACTGGACCCCCCCCCGGCCACCTCTCCAAATTTATGCACTGCTGGCTACGCAAACCACTTGACAAAACGGTGCGCAACCGTCTACGCTCTGAATGCCCGCGCCCCTCGCTCCCCGACAACGTAACACAGACCCCGGAGTTTGATCAGGTGATGAACACTTTTATGTCCCGAGGTGGCCGCGAACCTCGGCGGGGCGTGGAGAAAGGATTCCACGGGGTCCAGGATAAACTGCTGGACTCAATTGGCCCACTCTCCCGCATATTGTACCTGGCGGATGATGCGTTCACTAGGGCCGATCAATTCGACTGACTCTAGCATGGTCAAAGAGTGGGCACATGATATTAGGGAATGGGCACAAGGGTGCTTCTGTTTTGTTGGTAACACCAACGTAGCCCTCTCCTCTGAGAGGCGCAAGGCAGCTTTACTCCGTATTGACTGAAAACTGGTGGATTTGGGCACCAAAGAGTTGGGACCATTGGCACAGGGCAAATTGTTCGGAGAACCTTTCTTAAAAGAGCTGAACAAGCATGCTAACATCTTTACGTCCCTCAATAAGGCTCAGACGTCTATGAAACGAGTCTTCAGAGGCTACCCCAGTCGGGGTGTTTTTGGACGGGCTGGCCGCTACAGGGGCCGAGCAGCCAGCCGATTCTGGCCTTCTGGCCCCCGGTCACACAGACCACAGCCTTTCTACCCGGAAGTGGGCTTCAGGCAACCCTTCTCCTATACCCGAGGAGCAGACCGAGGCAGAGGACCTCGTAACCGTGGCAGAGCACGCTTCCCCACAGGTAAGCAATATAGTGTCTCTAGTTTCACTTACTCCTTACACTGCAGGCCGTATTGCTCTGTCTTTTCAGAACTGGATGACCATCTCCACGGACGCATGGATCCTCCAGATGGTTCGGGGCTACGTCATCGACTTCGTAGAACCCCCTTACCAGCTCGCTCCTCCACATCCCATTCAATGCTCCGAGGAGGACCGCCGCCTAATCGACGGCGAACTACGGGAGCTCAAGGCGAAAGGAGCGATAGAACCGGCTCACGACGGAAAGGGCTTCTTCAGCAACATTTTTCTAGTAAAAAAGAAATCAGGAGAATTCCGTCCGGTTATAAACTTGAAGGGACTCAACGCTTTTGTAACGTACAGGCACTTCAAGATGGAAGGCATTCACCTGCTGAGCGATCTACTCCAAAACAGGGACTGGTTTACGAGACTGGACCTCAAAGACGCTTACCTGTCGGTCCCCGTCCATGCGTCTTGCGCCAATTTCTCAGATTCCTATGGCAAGACCAACCCTGGCAGTTCACATGCCTCCCCTTCGGCCTCAGCTCTGCACCGTGGTGCTTCACCAAGCTTCTCAAGCCGGTAGTATCACAACTACGAACTCAAGGAATTCGGTGCATTATCTACCTGGACGACCTGCTACTATTTTCCTCAGACAGGTACAGTCTAACACAACACACACGATATACCATTCGACTCCTGATGTCCCTAGGCTTCGTGGTGAACTACCAAAAATCGGAGCTGTTCCCAGCCCAGACGGTACATTTCCTGGGCTTCGAGATAGATTCCAAGACAAGCACCTTACGGCTCCCGATCTCAAAGATCACAGCCATCAAAAAGGAACTACGCAAAGTCATCCGCTGCAGCACCATTCCACTCCGCAGCCTGGCTCGGATCGTGGGACTACTGTCCGCATCTATACAGGCAATCTTCCCGGGCCCACTACACTACAGGGCGATGCAGCGCCTGAAGGCCTCCTTCCTCTGCCAGAACCCTTCTTACGACCAAAACATTCCGGTAACGGAAGAAGTCAGGGAAGACCTCAGATGGTGGTTGGACAGCATGGAAGCTTGGAACGGCCGAGCCATCTTCGGGAATGCACCGGACATAGTTCTGGAATCAGACGCCAGCCTGTGGGGCTGGGGCGCCACAAGCGAGGGCAGATCAACAGGAGGCACTTGGACTTCCCAAGAAACCAACCTTCACATAAACTGCCTAGAACTCCTAGCGCGGTCATTTGCGATCCGCAGCTTAGCGAGAGACCGGACAGACTGCTGCATCCTCCTCCAGATGGACAACATCTCAGCGGTCCGCTACATCAATCGTCTGGGAGGAGCCCGATCCAGGCTCCTCTCAGAGATCATGAAGGAAATTTTCGATTTTTGTCTACCCCGAAAAATCTCCCTCATGGCAGAATACCTCCCGGGAGAAACGAACCTGACAGCGGACTGGTTTTCACGCCACTGGCGGGACAGCAGCGACTGGAGACTGGACCCAGCGATCTTCCAACGCCTTTCGGTCAGGAGGGGTCCCCTCCACCAGGACCTCTTTGCGTCACGCAACAACAGGCAGACAGACGAGTACTTCAGCTGGCTCCCAGACCCAGAGAGCAAGGCAGTGGATGCGTTTCTCCAACCTTGGCCACCCTTGGGGGCGTACGCCTTTCCCCCATTCGCCATGGTAGCAAGGACGATGCAGTACCTGAAGACCCAACGCGGATCCCTGCTCCTCATCTCACCCCTATGACAGGGTCAACCATGGTTTCCGGATCTTCTAGCGTCATCCTACAGGGACCCCCTCCTCATACCGTCCTATCCGACGCTCCTTACGGACCCGAGAGGGAACCAACACCCGCTCATCCTGGAAGACCGTCTCACGCTGGTGGCTTGGACGCTTTCAGGGGAGCCTGGCAAACCGAAGAGTTATCGCAAACGTCTCGAGATCTCCTATGGGACTCATGGGCACCAGGAACCAGACGATGTTACTTATCGGCATAGAGCTCCTGGTCTACTTGGTGCAGTGAGCGGAATTTCGATCCCTTTACTGCACCTATAACAGCCATCATAAATTTTCTCTCTCATCTCTTCTCCACGGGCCGATCTTATCGATCCCTCAACGTCGTGCGCTCCGCAATTTCGGCGGCCCACGTTCCGGCCCATGGGATCCTCGTCGGGAAAGACCCATTGGTATGCCGCCTCCTCAGGGGCATCAGACTTCAGAGGCCTCCGAAACCTAAATATTCCCGGCTATGGGACGTCGAAATCGTCCTACAGTTCCTGAGGGACTGGCCAGACAACGACAGGCTCTCGCTCCGACAACTATCAGCCAAACTGACGCTCCTACTTTGTTTGGTCTCGTTCCGCAGAGTTTCGGACGTACGAGCATTCAACATCGATGCCTTTTCGGTCTCCCCGGGAGTTACCTTCCAAGTTTCACGCCGTACGAAATCCGACTCCACATCGGTCTTCTACCCCTTTTTTCCTACAGAACCGCTTCTCTGCGTGGTATCTACCCTACATCGGTACGTGGAGGTCACATCCCGATTGCGGGTCTCCCCTTTGGGCCAACTCTTGGTGTCCTACGTTAGACCACATGTTCCCGTCTCTACCACCACCCTTGCCAGATGGGTAAGATGGATTCTGTCCCTGGCGGGCATGGAGGAAACCTTCGGAGCCCACTCCGTCCGCGGTGCGGCAGCTTCATCGGCTTTCACCGCTGGCGTGTCCTTGGCAGACATCTTACGAGCCGCAGATTGGTCACAAGAATCGACCTTTCGGACCTTCTACTTCCGCCCGAACTTGGGGGCAGCCACGTCTCTCCTGCTTCAGCGTTAAAAAATGCAAAATATGAAGCCTCCTGTCATGTGGTAAAATTGAAGATTATGCTAGCGCTAGTGTACTTATAATCTTAATTTTAATAATGACAGGAGGCGAGTATTTTCCCACCTTCCACACCCTTGAGGGATAAGGATCCAAGTAAGTATACCTATACTCTGTGTATTCCTTACTTCCTCTATTTTCCTACTCATCTTGTATGAATCAGGCTTGTACCTTGTTTAGTTAGATCACTGTTATCATTTACTGTTATATTTATACTAGTTTTACATCTAGTTTTACATCAGTTCGGTGGAAATTGTGTTGGGTTTATTACATTACTGCAAACAGTTGCCAGATCGGTACCTAACCTTCTCCACGTTCTTTTTCAGCATAACTTCGGGACATTACATCTTATGCTCAGGATGGACATGTTTGGGCCGTCCTTCAGGCACTAGGACTTCGTATTTGGAAAGTCACCCGTTGGTGCATGTTTCAAGACCTTTTCCGTTTTCAATATTTTGTCTTTGATGTCGCTTTCGAAAGAGGGGGAGGAGCCTCATCACTGTGAATACTATACCTCCTACTGCATTTTTGATTGGTTAATGTTTTCACTTTTCTTTACTGCTATGTGGAGTTAGTAGAGTTATATGCAAAATACTCGCCTCCTGTCATTATTAAAATTAAGATTATAAGTACACTAGCGCTAGCATAATCTTCAATTATTATTATTTTTTTTTTAATATGGCATAGATTGGTGGTAAAATGGTTGCATGAAAAGAGTCAAATACCTCTTAATACCTTAGGTTGTCTTCTTTTAAAACATATATACATGTGAAGGGTTATTCAGGGATTCTTGACAGATATCAGTGTTACAATGTAATTTGCATTAATTGTGGGGGGAAAAAATGGTTTGGAAATAGCAAAGTGCTACTTGTACATATTGCCATAAAACTTTCAAAAAAAGCTAGGAACATGTTAACATTGGGTATTTCTAAACTCAGGACAAAATTTAGAAACTATTTAGCATGGATGTTTTTTGACGGTTGTAGATGCGTACCAGATTTTGGGGGTCAAAGTTCGAAAAAGTGTGGGGTTTTTTTTCAGCATATTTTATATTTTCTTTATAGTGAATTATAAGATATGAAGAAAATAATGGTATTTTTAGAAAGACCATTTAATGGCGATAAAAACGGTATATCATATGTGTGGGTACAGTAAATGAGTAAGAGGAAAATTACAACTAAACACAAACACTGCAGAAATGTAAAAACAGCCTTGGTCCCAAATGGTAAGAAAATTAAAAAGCGGTCTGGTCACTAAGGGGTTAAAGCTGTTGCCCAAAATTGCAGAAAACAAAAACTATTGATTAAAGACATTGGACTGAAACATATACCTTGACCTTATAGGTTCTAATAAAGTTCTAATTATACACTATTCATATTTGCACCCCATTCACCTATATCTTGAGAATTTCATCAGACTAGTATAAATTATTGTCCATGTGAAATATTTAAGTCTCTACCCTATATTCTACTAAATGCACTATTGCATGTTTTTGTCTGCCTCCGACTCCTATATCTTGTTTTCTCCAAGTTTCTTCACAAATATATTGATTAATTGATTATATTATCTGCATTTGATGCATTCATATTCACAAATTCCAATACATGCACTATCTCAAGGGCTCAAGGTACCAGAGAAAGCATCTGATATTATAAATGCTTGCAAGCACATACATCAGGCACGTTTCTCATCACATATTGCAAATACAAGACTTCTAGCTCAGAGGTGGTAGACCATATGTCTTCCAGACCACTAGCCTTGTATTGCACTCACATGATAGATTTATTGACTGACTTGATCGATAACTGTCAAGAAAATAACTCTCTGGCTAAATCTAAAACACATTCCTCTCACTTTCAGGCCCAGCTGAGTCTCATGGGACCTGAACCCTTGGATCTTTGTCTGTTGCTTCTCTGTGTAATCCTACTATGTTACTGGGGATTCATTTCCAAATGTTCTTTGAGAAGGTAGAGTGCTTTAATTTGTATCTGCCAAATCGTTTACCCTGATTTAAAGCAACCTTATAAGTTACAAAACCGCTTCACACCATGTAGTCTTTCATTCTAAGGTGCTGTCAGTTCTGAAAAGAATCTCCTTAAATTTCTGTTTGTAGGTCTCTCTCCTTCTGCACATGTTGATTCTGGGCTGGCAATATCAATATTGTTCATGTTAAACAATCAGCATTTGGAACACAGGGTTTCTCTTTAACATTTTAGAATTCCAGATAGTGGACTTGTTCCTCTCAATAGCTCTCTTCAATCATTGCACAGGCAAGTACCGTATTTTCCGGCGTAAAGACGACTGGGCGTATAAGACGACCCGCAACTTTTCCAGTTAAAATATACAATTTGGGATATATATTTACCGTATAAGACTACCCCTCTTCCAACGCACACCATATAAAAATGTAAAAAAAACACCAGAGTCCTCCTTACTCACCCCCCCTCCCTGTGTTCACATTACTCACCCCCTCCCTGTGGTCTCCTTACTCCCCCCCTCCCTGTGTTCTCTTTACTCCCCCCCCGTGTATTCTCCTTATCCCCCACCCCTGTGTATTCTCCTTATCCCCCTCTATATTCTCCTTATCCCCCCTCTGTATTCTCCTTATTCCCCATTTGTATTCTCTTTGTTACCCCCCCTCTGTATTCTCCTTATTCCTTTATTCTCCTTATCCCCCCTCTTTATTCTCCTTATTCCCCATTATTCCCTTATTCCCCATTATTCTCCTTATTCCCCTTCTGTATTCTCCTTATTCCCCCCTCTGTATTCTCCTTATTCCTCTCCCCCCCAACCCCATAGTCTCCTTATTCCCCCATTTGTTCTCCTCACCTCCCCTGTAGAGTGGCCGAGCTCCTCTCCGGTCCGCGGTACAGGAGCTTTTGTTTCCTGTACCCGGCCGGACTGACAGGAAGTGCACACTAAGTGTGCACTTCCAGTCAATCCGGCTGGGCACCACGGACCGGAAAGGAGCTCGGCCACGCTACAGGGGAGGTGAGGAGAGAGGCAGTGCTGCAGCCGCCTGAGGCTCTCTATAGAGCGCTCAGGCGGCTGCAGCATTATAAGGGCTGGCGATGGGGGCGCAGGGCGCCTCCTCCTATATGGCGCCCTAGGCGGCTGCCTAGGCCCGCCCTATAAGACGAAACCGGGCGTATAAGACGACCCCCGACTTTTGAAAAGATTTTCCTGGGTTAAAAAGTCTTTATACGAGGAAAATCGGTAATATGTAACCCTAATCCTCATGAAGGCCTGGGCTTTCATGAACAATTAGCCTTAAAAAATCTGGTCAGGGACCCCCTCCAATCAGAAACTGCAAAAGAAGAAAAAGCAAAAATACCTTACAATAACTTCTCTATTTCAATTTTTTTTCTTTCCCTTTTTTCCCCTTTTGTTGCTATCTTTTTTTTTTTTTGTTATCAGAAGTGGAAGCCTTCCCTCACAGTAGAGGATATAGTAAATCTCGTATTGTATGGAAATATGTATATATAACCTGGAACAAAGAAAACATACTCATAACAATTCAAATTTGTATTGGGCACATACTGCAAAGGTGATATATTGGTAAGACAACATACGTCAGCGCAGTAAATCTTAACTGATTGAATTATAACAGCGCTTAATTAGGCCTAAGCAAGTAGGTCACCTACATATCAAAAGTTATTGCCGCCTTGACTTTATCAAAATAATAGATAATAAAAGATACAAAATTGAATAAAACAGGAGCATATATCAGCAAAATAACTGAAATTCTACTCTTAGGTAATAAAATGGCCATTTGGCATGGTTTAAGGCAGACATACTTGCCAAAAACGTGATGTATTGATCAAACAATGGAAGTAATAAATCTTAATTGGTTACATCATAACAGCGCCTAGTTAGGCCTAAATAGGTTAATAGTTAAAAGTTACAAGTCATAGGTTATTGCCACCTTGAATATACTTTATTAAACTAATATAATAATATTAAAAAATAAATGCATTGTAAAACCGTTGGAAGAATAAAAAACCCATGAAATATCTGGGTAGCAAGTAAAGACATTGGGGCAATGTGTATTGTATCAATGTTAGACTTTCTAGGGTGCCAGACCTCCGACCATTCCCTTGAGCCCACTCAAGCCTCCCCCCGAAAGCTTCATAGTGTAGTGGGCACTCAAAAGAACCTTGAGTCGATGCAGCCTTCCCCCTCAAGAGTCCGCAGACCTAGTGCCTTCTGCACCTCCCGTGAACCACCAATGCTAAAGCAGGTTCCTCTGGATGCTCATGTATGTCTCCCCCATCACTAGCCACTCATTCAGGAAGATGGACAATGTTGTGGAAATAAGGTCTACACATATTTCCTAGTTAGTGAAAAATGTCTATTTACTCATTTCACGATATATATATATATATATATATAGCTAAGCACACACGTTATAATCAAGATGGCTGCTGGAAGCTTCTAGCTCCTTCCCCCTCCCCCTTCCGTTCTCCCTCCTAACATTAACTAACTACCTCGTGCACCAAGATGGCGCCGGGAAACCGTGGGAGATTCTCATGGCCCCGGTGACATCACCTACAGTAGGCAGAGCATTGAAGCAACCACTTAACACCTAACCAATTATTGATGTATTATTCCATGTTATCTCTGACAATGCTTATGATGTAATTTTGCTTTAAAAGGGACTTGCCGTCCCCTCTGAATAAACTTTCCTCAAGTTATTCAACAACCTAGAACCTGTGTCTGGTGTGAATTACTTCAGGGAGCGTGCACGCATTGTTTCATTGATTTGGCCAGGGGCAGATACACAAAGAAATAATCAATACTTTAATTGATTTTTCCACTTCAATTGGCGCCCAACGTGGGGCCCACCGGAGAGCCGGTTCGGTGAGCCGGAACCAACGGACCGGAGCGGACCTCCGGAAAGTGGGACAAGCGGAGCCTGATCACCTCCATAATACAGCCGTTGCCTGTGTTATTCTCCTGTTTTGTGCCGGTCTGTCTCCGAGTCCACTTCCGGCTTCCAGAAGGCTACTAGAGACAGGTAATTAACTCATCCGGTGCGCCCTTTTTAAGTGAACCTGTCGATTGTCTATCTGCCTCCTGTATTTATTTATGTGTGTGTGTTTATTATACCTTTAAAATATGTTTGCTTGACTGCCTAGCGGGCAGGGAACGCATTTTATATGTTTGCTTGACTGCCTAGCGGGCAGGGAACGCATTTTATATGTTTGCTTGACTGCCTAGCGGGCAGGGAACGCATTTTATATGTTTGCTTGACTGCCTAGCGGGCAGGGAACGCATTACAGCCGGTGGGGCTGGGTTTTTATGTTAGCTTGACTGCCTAGCGGGCAGGGAACGCATTTCAGCCGGTGGGGCTGGGTTTTTATGTTAGCTTGACTGCCTAGCGGGCAGGGAACGCATTTCAGCCGGTGGGGCTGGGTTTTTATGTTAGCTTGACTGCCTAGCGGGCAGGGAACGCATTTCAGCCGGTGGGGCTGGGTTTTTATGTTAGCTTGACTGCCTAGCGGGCAGGGAACGCATTGCAGCCGGTGGGGCTGGGATTTTTGTTTGATTATTGCAGTATTTCCTTTGGTACCAGTGTTTTGCCGGGACCAGCCTGGTGGGTGAAGGCTGGGGATTGTTATACTCTGAATATCTGACACCGGTGGTGTTAACATGTACATGGCTATTTTGCTCTCTATCATTCTGTGGTTTCTGTTTAATTGTTGTTACAGTGTGGGTACCCTCGGTGTGTGTGTGTGTATTGTGTGGTTAGTTCTGGATTCCGGAGTTTACGCTCATTTGTATGTTTGTGATTTTTGTAAATGTCTTCTCATTAGCGCAGCCACGTTCATTTTCTCCTTTGTTCTTTATCTTTCCTGTGCCTGTTGCCCAGAGCTGTGTTAGTCACCCACGCTCATTCGCTCCCGTCCGTGACCACCACCCCGGGTGGGCGGATCTCCGTGACTGGTCTACGTTTGGGGAAGACGCACGGGGCTCAAGTTCTCGTGGCAGTCGAGCACTGTAGACATTCTTTTTCCCCCTTATACTTTCTCTACTTCTTTGTCTTTCACGTGTGGCACGCTTTGGTTACTCAAAAATGGGACAGGAACACGCTAGACCTGCTAAGGGCTTGCTAGCTTGTGACATTGTGAAAGAAAGGGCAGGGGAAGATGCAATGTTGAAACTTAAGAAGATTGCTAAGGTGTGTGGCTTCCAGATGTTGCCTAGTGGGAGATTGCAGCCTGAGTTTTGGAGAAAGCTACTCATAGACAAGGAAGGGTTGTTGTTGGATAATGGACTTACGAAGGTTGCAGAGGCTTGGTATCGGGTAGCTAGAGGTTTGAAACGGGAAGGATGGGTCGAGGAAGAACTGGAGTTCGAGGGCCAAATTGTGTATGTTTATCATAGAAGTGTTCACAATGATGATGTTGTTTCTATTGTTCCCCGACCACCGCCCTATGATGGCGCCCGGAGCGCAACACTTAATTCCCGCCCTGCTTCTCCCGTCACATCACAAACCCCACCCTCCGGGGGTGTGCCTTCAGCTCCCACTCCCCTGTGCCCCGTACTTGGTGCGGATGGTGCTTACTATTATCCAGTCCCACTTCACTCATTCCCACCTACTCCCATGCCTCAACCCTCCTATGACCCAACCCCTTCCATCAGCCATCCTTCCATCATGCCTGCCGAAGCCCCTCAGCCTTCATGTCCTTCGCTACCTCTCCCAGTGACCGTCCCCACTCCGGACCCTGCCATGGCTTTCCCCACCTTACCCATTGAAGTCCCACCCTCCTCCTCCGCTTCCCTCTCAACCCCGAGTGCCCCTTCCCTAGTAACTCCCGTTCCCTCACCCTCTCCGTCTATTACACATCCAACTCCCCTGACCCATACCCTTTCCACCGGCCCTATTCCTCCGGATCTCTGTCTCCCCGCTGACCCAGGACCCCTCCCTCCCACGGCCGATTTGCCGTCCCTAATCTCTGCCCTCACCGTCCTGACCCAACCCCCTGTTACCACCTCTCCATCCCCTTCTCCAGTGTTACCTCCTCCTCCCGAAGTCCCAGCCCCCTCTACCTCGCTACCCCTCCCTCCCACGGCCGATTTGCCGTCCCTAATCTCTGCCCTCACCGCCCTGACCCAACCCCCTGTTACCACCTCTCCATCCCCTTCTCCAGTGTTACCTCCTCTTCCCGAAGTCCCAGCCCCCTCTACCTCATTACCCCTCCCTCCCACGGCCGATTTGCCGTCCCTAATCTCTGCCCTCACCGCCCTGACCCAACCCCCTGTTACCACCTCTCCATCCCCTTCTCCAGTGTTACCTCCTCCTCCCGAAGTCCCAGCCCCCTCTACCTCGTTACCCCTCCCTCCCACGGCCGATTTGCCGTCCCTAATCTCTGCCCTCACCGCCCTGACCCAACCCCCTGTTACCACCTCTCCAACCCCTTCTCCAGTGTTACCTCCTCCTCCCGAAGTCCCGGCCCCCTCTACCTCGTTGTCTACTCCTCCACTGATTGGTTTGCCGTCCCTTGCCTCCGCCAACGTTGCTCTGCCACAGCCCCTTGTTCCAATCCCTCCAACCCCTTCCCCGGAAACCCTTGACGCATCCATGCCTAATGACCTGTCTACCTCGATATCCGCCCTTTTCACTGCTGTCACTTCCCTGGTTAACTCTGCGATCCCTGCACTGCCTCCCACTGATATACTTCCTCCTCCTCCTCCTCCTCCTCCCCCGGAACCTTCGACCCCTCCCTTGTCTCCCGCTAACCTCCCCGAGCCTTCCGATCCAATCTCTGCTCTTGCTCATGTCCTAAACACCCACCTCTCACGCCCAGCCCCGCCGGCCCCCATGATGGCCCCTTCCACGGCTTTAGTTCCCCGTGTCCCTTCCGCCAGCACTAGTTACCCAATCATGGTAGTTGGGTCCGAGGTGTCTGCGACTTCGGACCAGCCCTATGCGATGGGTGCCTCCCCCCAAGCCTCGGGCTTCCACCCTGCTACCTCTCCTATTACCGCCCTCCCAGTTGCCCCCGCTACAGCTACCCCTGAGGCTACTCTTCACCATAGTCCGGTGGTGCCCGAGGAGGTCGTTGTGGTGGACCAGAGCTCACCCCACAGGGGGGGGGAAGGCTTCCCCAACGGCACTCCATTCCCCAGGGGTATACTCAGATTAGTCATGGTGCGGATGGTGCACCACCTATGTATGTTACTTTGAACCCTTCCCAAGCCGCTACCCTTGTGACCTCACTCCCTGATCCTGAGAAACACCCCATGCCCTTTTTCCGCAGGATGGCTCAGATCCGTAAGACATATTCCGCTGCTTGGCGGGATCTCATTAGTTTATGTGAAATTAAGGCTGGAGATGCATACTGGCCAATCATGGAACGGAGCTTTAGTGACGCTCCACTTACTTCTGATACTGATTTTCGTTCTCGTGAAATTTTCTGCGAACAACTTCGAGCCTGGGCGCAGGATAAACTGGCTGACCAGGCTACTTGCATTAATGACATAATACAGGACAAACTTGAGACTGTTGAAAAGTACCACTCTAGGTTGACTCAGACTTTCTCGGACTTAGGGTTCAGCACTTACAATAAGGCACACACCCAGATGCTATCTGCAGCTTTTGTGGCAGGACTGAGAGAACACATTCGTAAGGGGTTGATTTTAGCTCGCCCTGAGTATAGAATTATTCCACTAGACACCCTTTTGTTGGTAGCCAAGGGCTTAGAATCTGTTTTACAACCCACACAGCGTAGGGCTAGTCCGCTGATGTACACCACCTCCACACCACTTGCTGGTTCTAACCAAGTTCCTCAGATGTTCCCCCAACAGTACACTCAATCACCCCAGACACTGCCTGCACCAATCCCTTTCCCCCGGGACCGGACTATCACGACAATCCGGACCTGTTTTAATTGTAATCAGCCAGGCCACTTTAGAAGAGATTGCCCACAGCCTAGAGTGTTCCGCCAGCAAACTCCCCGGTACCAAAGTCCCCATGTCACTGGCTACAACTTCCCTTCCCCTGGTTACCTCCCCGCCCTTCCCCATCCGCAATTGCCTCAGCTTCCCCCACCACCACCTCCTCCTCCTCCTCCTCCTGAATACACTCAAGCCCGGCTCCCTGCATCAGAAGCTCGTGCATATACTTCACCCTCCGCTGAAGGGTATGACAATGATGATTTCCTAGACGGCCAACCCCGTCATACCCTCCGCCCATCCCGTCCCCCCATGCATTCTGCTAACCCTCCTTCCACTTCCCGCCGGTACCAGGGACCAGACCAGGCCCATTTGGATTTATTGCAATAGGTAACCGGCAAGCCTGTGTCAGCAACCCCTGCCATGGCAGTGTCTGCGGGGGATGGGGGAGGCCCTTTAGCTACTGTAGTTCTCCCTGTGGAGGGCCACCCCACCACTTTCCTAGTTGACACAGGTGCAGCCCGTAGTGTCCTTAGGGAACAAGACCTGCCAGACCCATCTTTCTTATCTGACACTGATGTTTCCTGTGTTGGGGTGGATGGTACACCACGCAGCAACCCCCTTACTAAGCTCCTACACGTAGGTTCACACATCCTCTCCCGATTTGTTGTTTCCTCTACCTGCCCCATTAACCTCCTAGGTGCCGATGTTCTCTCTCGGCTCCAGGCCTCCATTACCTTCACTGCAGATGGGCAGATTGAATTGACAACCCCCTTATCACAAAAGGATACCTCTGTCCTCTGTTCACTCCCTATTTTGTTAAACCTAACTGACAATACAGGGGATACACGGGTCCCACAGGCCCCCAGTGCTCTGGATCGTATCCCTCAAGAACTTTGGTCCACTGGCCCGGATGATATTGGGCGATTACATGTGCCCCCAGTCTTAGTCCAGCTCCTGCCTGGGGTACTGCCTCCTCGCAGGCCACAGTACCCCCTGAAGCCTGCACAAGCTGAAGCCATTACCAGACAAGTTGAAAGTCTCCTTGCCAAAGGTGCCCTCATCAAGTGTACATCTCCATGCAATACTCCACTTTTTCCTGTCAAAAAGAGAACTGTTAAAGGTCAGCCTGACCAGTACCGCATGGTGCAGGATCTCCGTGCTGTGAATGATGTAACCATAAAAGACTCCGCAATTGTTCCTAACCCCCACACCCTCTTATCCCAAGTCCCACCTACTTCAACAATATTCACCGTGGTGGATCTAGCTAATGCCTTCTTCAGTGTCCCCCTTGACCCTTCCTGTCATTTTCTCTTTGCCTTTACCCATGAAGGACAGCAATACACCTGGACTGTTATGCCTCAGGGGGCTCAGAATTCCCCCACACAGTTTGCTCACGCCATGTCCCTGGTGCTGGATCCCTGGCAGAAGTCTCATTTGGATGTCGTCCTGCTTCAATATGTTGATGATCTCCTTCTCTGTGCTCCTGATTTGCTCATTGCAGAGCGTGATTCAGAAGATCTCCTATGTTTCCTTGCTGCAGCTGGTTGCAAAGCCTCAAAATCCAAGTTACAATGGTGCCGGCCCTCTGTGGTCTTCTTGGGACACTGCCTTTCCCATGGCACCAAACATTTAACCTCTCAACGTGTACAAGCCATTCTGCATCTTCCATTCATCACCAGGCTCTCCATGCTTTTCTGGGTCTTATCACGTACTGCAGGTCCTGGATACCTGAAGCATCAAAGCTCATGCAGCCACTCTATGATGCCCTCAGGAGTGAGCCCTTTCATCTCACAGAAGACACTATTATCTGTTTCCACACTCTGAAAAGAGCTATTGCTTCTGCACCTGCTTTGGGCCTACCCAACTACCAACTTCCCTTCAACCTGTTTGTCTCCGAAAAATCAGGTCATGCTTCCGGAGTCCTCACCCAAAAACATGGATCAAGACAACGCCCTATTGGCTATTTTTCCTGCATGCTTGATCCTGTTGCAAGGGGTAGCCCCTCTTGCCTCCGAGCAGTGTTTGCCGCCAGCGCTCTCCTGGACAAGACCAATGACTTTGTTCTTGGCCATCACCTTACAGTGTTGGCCCCTCACGACATTACTGCAATCCTGCAGCAAATTCGACCTAAACACCTTTCTTCCCAACGTCACCTTCGCCTACAGACCTCCTTACTCCTCCCTGATAATGTGAAACTCCAGAGATGCCTTTCCCTGAACCCAGCCACTCTTCTGCCACTTCCCAAGGGGGGAATTGTGCATCACTGGTACAGCCTGGATATCAACCCAGAGGTTCGAGCAGATTTACAGTTGCCTGTATTCACACCTCCCCCATGATGAACAATCAGAGGCCCTACTCCACTGTGTCTTGTGGTTTAGGGACGTACCAAGCCCTGATGTGGACTATGAGGAAGAACTATTTCAGCTCAAAGAAATTCAGATTACCCTGACTGACTTATTTTGGGACTCCACAGGTACCATGCTCATTTTGGTTCACCTTCCAGATAATGTAGCACACCTCTACCACCATTGGGAAACAGCTATCCCACACATATCCCTCACCAGATCCCACGACACCTCATGGGAGAACCTAGGCCCGATGGCCAAAACCTGGAACCAAATGTCTCAAGAACAGCTGACTTCTACGGGAATAAATAAAAAGACCATTAACTACTGCACAACAGGATACTCCAGGTACCACACAGAGGCCTGTGAGGACCCACCCACCATAGACTGCAACCTCATTGATATCCCTCATGACTGTTTTGAACAAATGAAAATGGAAACTACACACCTACCAACTGTTTATGAAGCTGCATTACTCAACCCGGATCAAACACTATTTG
>OW240920.1:86474975-86549821 GCA_933207985.1 Pelobates cultripes
AGAGGAGGGGAGAGGGGTGAGGAGAAAGGGGAAAGAGAGGAGCGGGGAGGGAGGTGGAGAGGAGAGAGGGGGGGAGAGGGAGGTGGAGAGAGAGAGGGGGGAAAGAAAGAGGAGTGGGGGTAGTGGAGAGGGAGAGAGGGGGTAATGAAGAGGGAGAGAGGCAGATAGAGGGGAGGGAGAGAGAGGAAGATAAAGGAAGGGAGCGGGAGGGAGAGCAAGATAAACTAAGCTATAGGAAGGGAGCGGGAGGTAGAGCAAGATAAGTTAAGAGAGGGGGTGAGAACAGAAGTAGGGTCAGTAACAAAGCTAGAGCTGCAGTGGGATTCCTTGTATGAATTTTAAATGTTCACATTAAAATGCCATCATTCTTATTTTTCAATCTTTAATTTTATATTAATTAAAGTTATTTAAAAGCAATTGGAATCATTTTTAAAATACTGGCAAAAGCACACTTAATACATGTGTGTACATGAAAACATAAGCTACAGTCTGATATGTAACATAACGCTGCTAACATCCCAACCATGTTTTGGGAACAAAGGAGTAGCATTTATTCACCCCAGACTTCAAATATTCCAGCTGCATTTTTTTTAGTAAAAGATGATGTTCTGTAGAAAGCTAAGCTTCTCTGTAGCAGGTTTCTTGATTCATTAGATCGAGTGGAAAGAATCAGGAATACTGAATGCAGAGTTTTGAATGTGTCAGGTAGATATGTGGTGCCCTCTCAGTCTATTAATCACAGTGATGGACACAGCCCTTGAATGTGCAAAGATACCAGATATTTGTCACCACAATCCTCTGATAAATGAGGGAGACAGACCTGTGTGTGTGTACTTTAGAGAGTTAATAAACATGTGAACACTTGTATTGACAAAGAGGACTAAATGTACATGCAACACAAAGCAAATGCAAGACAGATATACAACAAATTACTAAAGCATGGGTGTCACATGTCATAGCAGAAGTAGAGGTGTCCCCTACCCACGTAAAAGATAGGAGTATAGACAGCCGTGAGCTAGTGCTGAACAAAAGCAATTTTTAAAAAATCATGGAACAGGGTTCAGGCACGCAATGGCCTTTGCCAGCATATAGAAAATAAATCCTTCCACCAGAAAAAAAAGAGGATTGGTTGCCGATTGAGTTGACTCATCCTGCCGATTGAGTTGACTCTGAGGTAATACATGTCTCTTTGTTATCCATTCATGATTTAAAATTTGCAGTAAGTCGGTAATGAGGAGCCACGTGAAGCATACGAGTTACTAAATCCTTTGCAGAGTCAGAAAATGTGTTCCAGTTTCCCCCTCTCAAGATTCCTACCCCAATTTGAGCCAAAATTTCTTCAGGGGAGTCTTCTGGGCCATTTGCAAAAGCAGTATATCCAGCCAACATGGTATACAGAAGGATTCCCAAGCTTTGTATGTCACAGACCTCATCATAACCTTGTCACTTCAATACCTCTGGAGCCACAACGTTAGCTGTATAACAAGGAGTCATGAGTAGTCCATTCTTAGCCTGCAGTTGCTTTGCAAATTCGAACTCACATATCCTAATAGACTCTGGGTTACCAGTTTCGTCAACATAGAGAATGTTACTGGTCTTTAGATCTCTGTGAACAACCCCTTGGGAGTGCAAATATTCCACAGTCTGCAAATAGTCAGAAGGATGGCACTGTCTTCACGTTCAGAGAAGACCTTTTGACGCAGGATTCTGTCCAGTAACTCCCCTCCTCGCATAAGTTCCGTTACCATATAGACACTTCTTTATAAACTTCTTTCAGTGTGATAATGTTAGGATGTTGACCATATCTCAGCAAGATTTCAATTTCCTCTGAAGGATCTATCTTATACTTGTCTATGACTTTCACTGCATACTCCATGTTGGTACCCTTGTGAATGCATCTTTTGCACACAGAAAATGAGACAACGGCAATTGTCTCATGCACATTGTATACGTCACAGAACAGAACATTTTTGCTGCAAACCTTTGGTAAAGACAGCACCGTAGAACCAACTGGGGATCGCTTATCCTCCTGTTCAAGAGTTGGAGCCACAAAACTGAATCCACGAAACAGCTGTTGTGCTCCTGCACTGGGGGGCGGGAGGGTGTTTTCCAGGAAAGTCTTTTGACATTCGTGAAGTGAACTCTGTGTCAAAGTCTCGTCTGGCTGAGTAACTGCTGGTTTGAAAGGTGGGTTAAGCTCCCTACGATACAGTCTATTCCAATCAATTGTTGAAAAGAAGGGATGGCGTTTAATTTCTTCTGCACCATCTACGTCTGATCCTAATCTGTTTGTGGGATTCCGCTTATAGAGAGCACATAGTAATGCCTGCGCCTCATTGCTGGGAAACTGTATTTAACTGTACCACAGAATGAGTAATGCTTAAAAATTCAAAGGCTGACGGGCATGCAGGCATAATAATCGAAAAAGACAAAAGGAAAACAGCAGAAACACAACTATACACAGCTGAACAGATTCACGTTTTATTATGTATGTCGTTTCCATAGTGATGACTTCCGATGATGTCACAGCACTAGACGCCGCTTGGTGACGCATGGAATGTCGGCATTTGACCAGTGAGTACTGTGGCCTGGGTGAACTCACATGGAGTATGTACATTTTTTATGTTGTGAGCAAATAAAAGCCAAGTTTTATATATATATATACATATATGTGTGTGTGTGTGTATATATGTGTGTGTGTGTGTGTATGTATATATTTATTTATGTATATATATTTATGTATAATAAAACAGATAGGATTTTTAGTGCTAATGAGGGTGTAGGTAGCAGCTGAAACAACACAAACCAGAGTCTCTTGTTTCTGGTAGAAAATACAGTTCAATGTGGAGAAAAGGGAGCAGTGCCTTGTGGATATCCTCAAGTCCAGGTGATGGCTAGTAGATATGTGAAAGAAGAGGACAGGGAAACACAATATAATGTAGTATCTTCTCACAATCTGTGAAAAGAGTAAAGAAACGCACTTAAGTTTTTTTTGGAGCTACAGATCAGCTCCAAATGGTAGCGCCTGGGCGCTATAATTCCCTCATATGCATATGTTGATCCAGCAGAGCCTTGGCAGATGGTGTGTGTGGATCGGATCACAGTAATGGATGGTGTGTAAGTGTCCAGGCTTGGAGGCAGTGGATCACCGTTGTAGTCATTTATGTAAAGGAATAGAACAGTAAATAGAGCTCACAGACAAAAAAAACAACAAAATTTAAAAGAAATAAAAGAAGTACTCACAAAGGAGGAGCAAAACAGGTTTATGCTCAATCCCAATCGCATAGGAGATGTAATCCACACCAAGGATATTCCTGGAGTGATCCTCTTGATAAAATCTTCTAAAAAACTTACAGGAGGGTCCAAAATGGGTAAAAAAATATATAGCTTCTATTAGAAATTAAAATAATATTGTAAAATATACTAACACGTTTCGCCAGTTAGCCTTTATCAAAGTGTTTACAGACATTTGGACCACATCCGTTTATATAGCAAAGAAATAAAAAAATAAAAAAAGGTTGTGTGATATCACAGTTATGTGACCCTTAAATCAATTAACAATTTAAAGATACAAAAATCTGATAAAAAAAAACACAGAAAAGTATTTAGTGGTTAGTTATTAATACATAAAATACATAAATAAAAAAATTAAGAAAGAACTGTTTGATTGACCTCCTGAGCTTAGCCTTACACTTATCTAGAAAGTGTTGAATATTATGTGTATGAGTTGAAAGAGGGTTTCCTAAAGAGGTATCCAAATGTTGCCCTTACATTGCACATACAAAATACATATTCATTCAATTTACAAAATAATTCCCGTACCATTAGCTTTAGACAGGTAAACAGACTTGGCTGATGAGGGAATCATGTGATTGCCAGGAACACCAGCCCTACACCCCCTCCCCCCCCATACCCACCCCCATTGCCTCCAAAGTCAGTGCAGTCATTAAGTTGAACTACTGAATGGAAAAATAACTGTACCAAAGGCTATGATGTATATCCTCTGGGCTTTTTCATCTATTTATAGCTTTTCCTGTACCACAATTGAGTACAAATCCCACATGTTTATTTTTTGGGAGGTTTAGAGCCAAATGAGATCAAGTGAGTTGTTAATGGAATATAAAAGATCACATCTTGTGTTTTTAAGCAAAGAAACAGGAAACAATTCCAAATCAGACTATTGACTTTCTAGGGCTATAGGGCTAATTTCTCTCACAATCTGCAATGTTATGACTTCAGTTCTGGCTTTTACTTCAGGTGAAATGTGAGAAAAGATTTTCACCGGACAAACAAATGTTTAAAAATAACACCACTATTGAAGTTGTTTCCTGACACAGCAGAAAGTGAATAACATACCTCCCAAGTGTCCCTATTTAGACAGGACAGCCCTTATTTTGGGCACAAATCCCTCTGTCCCTCTGTTCTATCCTAATGCCCCTCTTTTCTAAAAGCTCCATATTTTTAGTGTTTCTGAATGTGTAACAGAGCTCCACAGAAATAATACTTACAGTAATGTGTCTTTAAACTAATTTTTTTTAGGGGGCGGCGCCTGACAGCTAAGATGGCCAGACATGTTCTGCACTAGCTCCAGCATAATAGAGCTACAAATAAGTTTATTATACTTCATACCACGCTGGATTCAGCCCTAATCAACTTCTACACTGTTCGGCAACGAGTGGGCAACTGAGGCTAATCAAGCTGACCCGAGACAGCGAATACACACAGCGCCTGACAATGAGGCCTAGCTTAAACTGCAGCCAAGCACCTGGGAGAGACGGCCGCTCTCCCGGGACGAAGCATGCACCCAACAAAGTCTGCTTTGGAGCGATGGGGGTTATCCCGGTCCGCGCTGGAGACACCTAACTACCCACTACAAGGGAACCCCCAGCTCACCAGCCGCCCACATGGCACTCCCAAAATAGCTGCCGCAGCACAACACAAACAACATGAACACAAGCTTACCCTGTCCTGGATAGAGAGCTTCGAGGCCCAATTCAACAAAATCTGCCGGGTTTTCTGGGCTAAAATATCAAGCAGACCTCCAGCCTCTACTCCTCGTGCTAAACCTGCTGCCCGAGCTGCTGAGCCAAGACTCCGACCAGGCTCTGCAATAGGGAGTCAAGGTAGAAAGTCTCCACCTAACCGCCCACATTACCGGCGGACCCCCCGGAGAAGCACCCGATGCCGGGCTCATGACCCCACAGAGATCAGAAGGCGGATCCGTGGACTTGCTGCCATGCGCCCTCACAAGACCTTGACCTCGGAGGGCAAAGAACCAAAGGGCAGAGGACTGTTTAAGGTCCGCACACCAGAAGGCAAGCAACATCCCAAGCACAACACGTTGGCAAACAACGGCATTATACACATCCTGAAACCAGGCGGTAAAGTGAGGCAGGACTTTCCTGTGGCTGCTCCGCGATTCACAATTACAGGGGTCAGCTGACTGTACCATAAGGCATATCGCTGCAGATCTGATTCATCCCGGATTGAAGAGGATGTATCCTAACTCACTAACCTCCTTATGATTCATAGTCATCTCACTTGTTTCTTTTACTCTTGCTTTAATAGCCCATTAAGTTCCTGTGGCCTTATTACTGTTCTGCCTTACTAACATGTTTTATAATGCACTCTATTATTGCTGGTATTACGTGCAGCTCATATGCTCTAAGCAATGTGGTCAACCGATATTCTAGTTAATAATCTTGTTAACCAAACATGTTCATGACCTACATGTCAATATGCCTTTCATGTCAAATATTATACTGGCAAATCCTTTTATTTTCTATAACCTTGACGACGTGTTACTTTCTGCCCACCTGCTACCCTAAGCAATACAGGGACAAAGATTGAAAAAAAACTACTCTTATATCTGCAGTGCTGCAAAACTGCCAGATTGGCCCATGTAAGATCCTTTCCTTGGAAGCATAGGTCCCAGACCACACCAACCAATATAGCAGACATCACTCCCGCTGTTGTCGATATCTGTTTGGCTCATGATGGGCATGCTAACGTTATCACCATCTTAAAATATGCCATTTCCCTATGTTTTAAACCTAAGAACCCAGCGGCTACCAAGCTCCAGAATTAAACATAGTTTAGCATGTTATATAACCCTTCTTTGACAATGTTAATGTCTATATATATATGATGCCTCAGTCACGCTTAATACCTCACCATTACCTGACATAACGTTATTAACCTGTATGTTACTTTTAAAAATGTGCAGTTCTCTTATACGCCACAGTACGGTGCCTTGTGAAATATTTGTACCTACTGTCATGGCAAAACACGTATGTCTGTAAAAATGTTTGCAGAACAAAAATAAAGAATTTTTTTTTTTTAAAAGGGATAATAAAAGATATTCTTTTAAAATAAAAAAAATATGTTTAGAAATCAGTCTGTGTAAATAAGATGCACTGGTTTCCCTCTAAAATCATTTCAGTTGCATAAATTGTTATTAGAAAGTCACCTACAATTTTTCTGAACAACCTCGACCCAGGCCACATCCCTACTCACATCCCTAACATTAAAGTGTCCCTCCTTGTCCAGTTGAAATGTTGGACGGTACAAGATAAATCTCTACAATATCTGACTATTCCCTTTGGAAATACTGTGCTTCCTAAAAATACATTGGATTTAACCCCTAGGGGCCACAGGATAATAGATGAAGAGAATTTGTGAATATCGTCACATTAAAAAGAGAAATCTCACCAGAATTCCTCACAATCAGAGCCTCATTTTAGATCATGGCTTTCTCAGCACAGTGTTTGCAGTAAATATTAATGCAGAGTTTTAGAGTCTTGTTTTTCCATATTTGTCACATTGAAATCTCTCACAAGGTAGATTATGGACAAATTCAATATTGATCTGAGGGGTTGGATGCAGCATTCATCCACCCTACCTGAGATCTAACTCAGACTTTGTCCATGGATTGTTTGAGGGTATGAGAATATCTGTTATGACTTGTCCCACTGTCTGCATGCCTCTGGCCGACTCGGAATACTATCACTGTTCCTCTTGATCAGGTCCAGTGGGTAATGAGCTGAGTTATTGTGCCAGCTAATGTGATATCAGAACCAGGCTGTAGTCAGGCTGATCTATGGAAGGCCAAATAGAAAGGTTACATACTAAAGATAAAAGCTGAAGTTGCATAAATGAAGTTAAACTTGACATTTCCTAAGGCAGGACAATCCTTGCATCACTCTGCCCGTGGTATTATAACAAGGCAGATAGTAAGATGTTCATCACATATGCTTTGCTCTGTAAAAGTAATTTTTTCAAAGGAAGACTGTTGGGACTAAAACGACTTCAACAGATTAAAGTGGTTATGGTGTATGGAGTCTGTAGGTGCTGAGTCCCCATCACTGCTTAACAATATACTCACTGTTTAATAGAGATTCTCAACATTCTGTAGCCCGACCTCAGATGACAAAATGGCAGAGGGATAGCGATACTTAATTTTGTGCAGTACCAGGTCATAGGTCCATCTCCACCATTTCATAATTGAAATGGCACAGTTGGAGCTATCATGCAGGCTGCCAGGGTCCGATAAGTTCTACAACATAGTGAGTAAATTGATGATGGTGCCTATGGAGTTAATTTAAGCAAATGTATCCTTGAAAAGCAATTTCATATTACAACTCTCCTCTTAAAAAATGGGTCTTTGGTGATACCTTTCAGAAAATTAAGCTTTAGTTTCAAATTGGATTTTAGATGATTGATCAATTACACACACACTCTCTCTCTGTCCAGGAAAAGATCAATTTTTGTCATATAGATATATATGTTTTTTTTCCCTCTTTTATATGACAGCAGACATCCATGATACATGTTGAAGCCCAACTAAAACTATGTTCTATTTCTTGGGCACTTTACTCTTATTGATACTATTTGTATTTTTTTTTTAACAAATTAGCTACAGAGGAGATAATGTAACACTATGCAAACATTTAAATAATCAGTACACCAGCTCTACGAGAGTTCCTGAACAGAAAGACAACTTGAAAAAAGGAGAATTTGCCTACAACAGAGATAAGGGTTCTTTACAATAAAATAACAATGATGTGAAATTACAAATATAATCATTAACAGGCAGGGTAACAACTTACTGATCTAAAGAGAAATCTGACTGCCATTTTGGAATCAAGTAAGAATACATTTAAGAAGGCAAGCTATAAGGAGTTTGAGGATATACTCACAATAAAGGATTTTTGGCTTTGACTACAGTAAGGGATTTTACAGAAATCTGGCCATGTGAAGGCAAAGACAAAAAAAATGGTCTAATAAGTGCAGCACTAAATTATTAAGCCAATAAACAGCTACAGGAGCAGTGTACACATTGCATTGAGTGGGGTGTCAAATGAATACCGGTATAAGTAGTTAAAACCCTAATCTATGAATGCCTATGAGTTGAGGATAACTCTATGTTCAGGGGAAGCCCTATAGAGAAGTGACTGTTACTCCATCAATAGTATAATTAGATTATGTTGTGAATACATTGGAATGATTTTGTAATCCATAAACTGGGAAAGCGTCATCCTCATTAAGACACTGCTTCTTGCATATGTTTTACATATGTCTTACACAAGCTATAATTAAAACCAGTAGATATGCGAGATTGCACATGGCTGTGTAAGAATGGCAATGTAGTATGGACAATTAGTGGGAAATTAGCTGTCTAGACATTTAGTTACAAACAAACTGATGCGTATCATGGAAAAATCACATCAGAACATGAAGATGTTTTCCAATAGGTAATTTTAATCAATAAAACAAATTGTAGTTCATTGTATAGCTTTAAAGGAACACTCTGGTACCATAACAGCTTAATCGAATGGTTTAACCCCCAAAGTCTGTGTTCCAGCGCTGGATCTTTCTGCCCCTCTGTCTTTCCAATTTTGCAAGATCTGGATACAGGAAGGCTTTTGCGACATCAGGCAGTGGCGGTGCTGATTGGCTGAGAGCTTCAGATGACGATCTCAGGGATCACCCAATTGGCCCCCTGAGCTTGCGGTAGCTCCGCCACTGCATTAAGTATTACCTTGATCTGGACTAATGAATGCTATTTGTTTTTACAATTTTGCTCAGATTATTTGAATCTAGGCTTTTATTACATAAAGTTACAGAAAGTATAGATAGACAGGTAAATGGCAATCAGACAGGCAGACATATGTTTTAAGTCATGGATCAGCAATGTATAGCCAGGCTTTCTGTGTATAGCCCGGAGGCTAAATCTGCTAGATTTCCATAAAGAAAACCACTTCACAGCTGAAAACAACCCACGCTATTTTTAGCTATGTTCCTGTGGGAAAATTAAGCATTTAAAGCTGATTCCTCCATGATTAGACTCAGAAAAATTGTTGTTAAAAGCACACTCTAGAATAAATGCATATGTTTCTAGGTGTGTGGAAAAGCTTACACATACAGTTCAGCTATGATGGTCACAAAATGCTGTGTTATTACCTCCAAGTTTAAACACAGTTACATAATTATTAAATTACTATTTATTGTTAGAGTGTTCTTTATCTATTTATTGCATCTTGATTAAACATTTTTTCCCCCAGTTCGCTTTTTATTTAATTTTTTCAATCACTTAGTTTTTTTTTTACTTACACATAAGAAAAAGTAAGGACTTTTTTCTTATGATGATAAAAAAAATGTTTAATTCACTTTTGTGAAGAAAAGGGAATTTGTTTTCGTATGGGCAGTATGATCTTTTGCAATGTTTGGCAATAAGCAAAAGTATTTCATTTACTAAGCTAATTTGCCCACAATCCATCAGTCAAAAGGGCTAACTGCAGATAACATGAACAGAGAAGAACAAAATGGCAGTCACAAATAAAAAGATATAGAAAATCGTGTAAAATCGCTCTCCCTTCAAGTTTGTGGTACCCACATCAGTCCATCCTTTCAAGCGCGCTGTTTTGGCATCATACTTGATTCTGGCCTCACCTTTGAGCCTCACATGAAGCATGTTGTCAAATCCTGTAGATTCCATCTTAAAAACATAGCCCGCATCCGCCCCTTTGTTACGCAAGATGCTACCAAGGAGCTTGTCCATGCTCTAGTAATTTCCCGCATGGATTATTGTAACCCTCTCCTGATTGGTCTTCCCAAAAGCTGTACTGCACCGCTACAGTCCATAATGAACGCTGCTGCCAGACTGATTTTCCTCTCTAGTCGGTTGTCTCACACCTCACCCCTCTGCCAGTCCTTACATTGGCTTCCTGTATGCTATAGGAGTCAATTCAAGGTACTAACTGACACCTATAAAGCACTGAACAACTCTAGCCCCTCTTATATCTCCTTACAGATCTATAGGTATGTCCCTTCTCGGTCTCTCCACTCTGCCCGTGACCACCTCCTGTCCGTTGTCCGCACCCGTACAGCCAGCTCACGCTTGCAGGACTTCTCGCGGGCGGCTCCCTTCCTATGGAATAGCCTGCCTACCACAGGGATCTAGGTAAAACCAGACTAAAAAGGTGTGCCTACTCACTGTGGTATAGTGCCAGGACACTCCTTCCCCATAGTGGTTTTGGTGCTAAGAGTACCCATTTCATAAGAATATAAAAGGGGAGATATATTTTAGAAAAGTTATGGAAGTCACATATTACCTATAACAGAAAATTTGATTAAAAAAAAAAAATCCTAACTAAAAAGCAGAAAAATTAACCATAGGAAAATGTTGTCACAAAGCAGCAGAGGTGATTCAAAGGGTAATGCAGGAGGTTTCTGGTGCCTCTGTGGGTTTGGCTTAGTTAGCCTCTCCCATTGCCGTGTTGTCTATTCCAGCTGTTTTAAAACATTTTAACTCTTTCCCACTAAAACATGGCTGTGCATTATTGGAAATGTAGTTCACAAACACTAAAAACAATGATTCACCTTAATGGTGAAATGATTTCACTCCACTTCTTCATTAAAGCATTGCATACTACTGGCAGTCAGCGATAGGCTGAATGCATTTGCTCATGCTAAGCCTTAGTCTATTATTGCTGTTCAAGTAAATGCTTCCACGTTTGTGAGAATAGCACGAGATGACGTTGGACTAGGGATCAGCATTTAAGTGTTAAACTGTTCAAAAATGCTTTAACAATTGTAGTGAAAAAGGCACCATAACTACTAAATTGAGAGGAAGTTAAGCATTAAGTGAAGCCCATGACACCAATCACTCACATTGATTGGGCACTAATGATGTGCTAGTGGATATAGTAGAATTTAAAAAAAAAAAAAATTGCAAAAAAATAGGTAAAAGTAACCAAGCTATGATATTTTTCCAAATCAATCAATGCAATTTAGTATTTAAGGAATTAACCCCTATGGAAATTTTTTATAAATTCTCTGCAATTTCACCTATTTTTCTGTGTAACTCCAGTCATTACTTCACATTAAAGCTTCTCATAACAATCGCTCCTATTTCACTGTCAAATCACAATTACAGTGTAACAACTGGCCCATTGTTCCTTATAAATTACCGTTTATTCCCTTTTACCTGGTAATATTACTGGTGCAAGAGAACAAAAGCAGAACAGGGCTGCTGGGAAATGAAGAAACACTTTTGACATTAAGGTGTCAGCAATACAATATTGAGAAATCGAGCCTTTGAGAACTGTGTACTGAATAAATGTTATCTACAAAGCTCTGAATATGCTTACACCTGGCATTAGACTCAAAATTCCATTGTGGATTGATTATAAAATGAGGTTGAATGCATATTTGAAGATTGGCTCAGAATGTGCATCTTTGCTCTGAGAAATTTGGAGCCTGTGGAAAAATAAGTCTGAATTCCCTGCAATGTGTAGACTCAACTGCTTCTAACAGCGTCAACAAAAATTCCCCCAATTACGTTTTTTTTTTGTCTCCACATGGACATTCATAATAAATAAATTTGCATCTGGATAGAAGCAGGAAATGGATATAGTATTAACACACAAAAAAAAAAAGAATCTGCATGTCCCCGGCACTTTCGCTACCCACTTGCGGCAGGTGGAAGAGGGCAGAAAAAATAAAGCGAAAAACAATGCTTCTCATAGAGAATCCCATAAAACTACGTGTAAGCGGGGCCGGCCTTAGGCCATTAGGCGCCCTGTGTGAAAAGTCTTCACGGCGCCCCCCCCTCCCTCCAACAAGTTTCCTTATATATACAGTCACACACACAGGCAAGGGCAGACAGTCAAACAAACAGTTACAAGCAGACAGTCACACACACATTTACAGGCAGACAGTCACACATGCTCAGTTACAGGCAGACAGTCACAGAGCCGAACACACAGTTAAAGGCAGACAGTCACACACAGTTACAGGCACACAATCAAGAACAGTTACAGGCACACTGTCAAACACAGAGTTACAGGCACACAGTCACACACACAGTCACAAACAGTCACACACACACACACACACACAGGCAGGCAGACACAAAGACAGACAGTCACACAAACAGGCAAACAGTCACACACAGGCAGGCAGACACACACACACACACAGACTTACCTCTTTCCATTATGGCTGGAAGGGAGAGTGGAAGCAGTTAGTTGTTGGAGAAGCAGGGACTCCTTCCTGCTTCCCTCTTCCTGTGCAGCAGTTACCAGGGACTTTGGGTAAGTATAAGCCCTGCCTCCACCTCGCGATAAGCCCCGCCCCGCCGCTCGGTAATCCCAGCTCCCTCGATTTTTTTTTTTGCTCCCCTGTCATCCGGCCATGTGTGAGCTGTATCTGCCACAGGGCGCCCCCTGGTCCATGGCACCTTGTGCCGCCGCACAGCTCGCACACCACTAAGGCCGGCCCTGCGTGTAAGGCTTGGTTGTGTAATTGGAACCACTCCGAAGGAAAGCTTTATTGAAATAATAATATCTGAAGAGAAGTCTCAAGGGAAACTAAAACCAGGAGGATGGTATTATTTTCTGTAAAAGTTCATAAATTTACTGCTTTGATCAGTTGAAATTAATTATGGAGTGTATATAAGCATGAGGGGCCATAAGAGGAATTCAGTTGTTTCCTTTTTTTCGATTCTCTTTAGCTCCAGTCCCTTGGTCCTTACAAGTAGCTGTGAAGGCCCCAATTTATGGTAGACTTGGTGTCAAGTTCCCTTATTGCTCTTTGAAAAGAAGCTTAGATAAAAGTCCACATTTTACTATTGAAGATATCCTCTAATCTGATCATTTAGGCAAATTTGTTGGTCATGATAATTTTAGTTAATTCTAACACATAGTTAGCAATTTGCTGCTTAAAGGGACACTATAGGCACATAGACCACTTCAGCTCATTGAAGTGGTCTGGGTGCATATTCCCTGGTTCCTTAACCCTGCAAAGGTAATTATTGCAGTTTTTAATTAACTGCAATAATTGCCTTTATGGGTTAACTGTCTACAAGACAGCCAGTAGAAGGACTTGCGAGTTGTTAGGCAACTTTTGGTCACCTAACTGACGCTGGATGTCCTCACGCTATGCATGAGGACATCCAGCAACACCCGAAACCCCCATAGGAAAGCATAATGAGGCCTGCGCATTAGGTCTCTCCTGCTGGCTAACATCGGCTGGAGAGGAGCAAAGACTGACCCCGAGCTGGCAAGGTAAGTGATAGTTTTTAATAGGGAGCTATAGTGCCAGGAAAATAACTTTGTTTTCCTAGCATTATAGTGTTCCTTTAAGTTAGTTCAAAGTTAGCTAAAAGTGCTGTTTCATGCTAGATGTGTTTGTAATTTAAAATTGTATTTGGTTAATCATGTCCTAGAATTTTATTCCTCAAGTGTAACTCCTTTATATGTGTTGTTGTGTTGTGACTTTTGACATTTAAACTATGTTCAGCAACCTGACTTTGTTAGCAGAATATAGCTGCTCCTCACCTAGCTATACAGGGAGTGCAGAATTATTAGGCAAATGAGTATTTTGACCACATCATCCTCTTTATGCATGTTGTCTTACTCCAAGCTGTATAGGCTCGAAAGCCTACTACCAATTAAGCATATTAGGTGATGTGCATCTCTGTAATGAGAAGGGGTGTGTCTAATGACATCAACACCCTATATCAGGTGTGCATAATTATTAGGCAACTTCCTTTCCTTTGGCAAAATGGGTCAAAAGAAGGACTTGACAGGCTCAGAAAAGTCAAAAATAGTGAGATATCTTGCAGAGGGATGCAGCACTCTTAAAATTGCAAAGCTTCTGAAGCGTGATCATCGAACAATCAAGTGTTTCATACAAAATAGTCAACAGGGTCGCAAGAAGCGCGTGGAAAAACCAAGGCGCAAAATAACTGCCCATGAACTGAGAAAAGTCAAGCGTGCAGCTGCCACGATGCCACTTGCCACCAGTTTGGCCATATTTCAGAGCTGCAACATCACTGAGTGCCCAAAAGCACAAGGTGTGCAATACTCAGAGACATGGCCAAGGTAAGAAATGCTGAAAGACGACCACCACTGAACAAGACACACAAGCTGAAACGTCAAGACTGGGCCAAGAAATATCTCAAGACTGATTTTTCTAAGGTTTTATGGACTGATGAAATGAGAGTGAGTCTTGATGGGCCAGATGGATGGGCCCGTGGCTGGATTGGTAAAGGGCAGAGAGCTCCAGTCCCACTCAGACGCCAGCAAGGTGGAGGTGGAGTACTGGTTTGGGCTGGTATCATCAAAGATGAGCTTGTGGGGCCTTTTCGGGTTGAGGATGGAGTCAAGCTCAACTCCCAGTCCTACTGCCAGTTCCAGGAAGACACCTTCTTCAAGCAGTGGTACAGGAAGAAGTCTGCATCCTTCAAGAAAAACATGATTTTCATGTAGGACAATGCTCCATCACACGCGTCCAAGTACTCCACAGCGTGGCTGGCAAGAAAGGGTATAAAAGAAGAAAATCTAATGACATGGCCTCCTTGTTCACCTGATCTGAACCCCATTGAGAACCTGTGGTCCATCATCAAACGTGAGATTTACAAGGAGGGAAAACAGTACACCTCTCTGAACAGTGTCTGGGAGGCTGTGGTTGCTGCTGCACGCAATGTTGATGGTGAACAGATCAAAACACTGACAATCCATGGATGGCAGGCTTTTGAGTGTCCTTGCAAAGAAAGGTGGCTATATTGGTCACTGATTTGTTTTTGTTTTGTTTTTGAATGTCAGAAATTTATATTTGTGAATGTTGAGATGTTATATTGGTTTCACTGGTAATAATAAATAATTGAAATGGGTATATATTTGTTTTTTGTTAAGTTGCCTAATAATTATGCACAGTAATAGTCACCTGCACACACAGATATCCCCCTAACATAGCTAAAACTAAAAACAAACTAAAAACTACTTCCAAAAATATTCAGCTTTGATATTAATGAGTTTTTTGGGTTCATTGAGAACATGGTTGTTGTTCAATAATAAAATTAATCCTCAAAAATACAACTTGCCTAATAATTCTGCACTCCCTGTATTCCCTCTACACAGCTGTTACTGTTTCACTCAAAGTGGCTCTGCCACCATCTGGGGTCATTGCATATATTGCAAAGACCCAAGGGTGATTGCTTAGATAAGTGTCCAGTAGCCGCTGAAGTGCAAGGGAAGGTAAGTTTGACTTAACTGAAGCTCTCCCTCGTGGCTGCTGCCAAGGCCTTCCTGACGCTCCTCTTCTGCCCCTGGATTATCTGTCAGGAGAGCACAGAATCCTCCATAGACAATGCATAGATTATTTACATATTAATGTATTATTCTGGCTGTAGAGTGTCAATTTAAGTGATTAAGTATTACTTTACAGTATTTTTTACATCTGCCTAAAACATTTGCAAATTAATGTATTATTATTATGTTATTATTTATATAGCGCCAACAAATTCCGCAGTGCTTTACAGTGGGTGGACAAACAAACATTTGTAGTTGTAACCAGACAAGTTAGACACACAGGAACGGAGGGGTTGAGGGCCCTACTCAATGAGCTTACATGCTAGAGGGACTGGGGTAAAGTGACACAAAAGGTAAGGATAGTATTAGACTAATGACAGTTGCAAGAAAACATACAATAATTTATTAGATATTGTTGCCATAAGTAACAAAGCTACTTAGATGTAAATTCATTGCTTTGTGGAGGCATGACTAAGTTTCACAAGCTGCATGACCACTGTACTATAGAGTACCCTGACTGATCATGGGCAGTGTAACGGACCGTTTTGCACACAAGAGGTTAAAAACCACTTAGGCGATATTTCCCTTTCAGATGCACAGGCAGCTACTGCAAGCACCAATCTCCCGAATTGCAAACTACATGAATACTCAAACTCCCAAACAGGAAACACAGAATTCACCAACTCCCGAACAAGAAACACACGAATTCACCAACTCCCGAACAGGAAACACACAAATTCACCAACTCCCGAACGGGAAACACATAAATTCACCAACTCCTGAACGGGATACACACGAATGCTGGAAACAGCCGAACAGGGAAAACCATGCGAACAGCTTACACTCCTGGCAATCGGTCAGAAGCAGCATACAATCCAATCCCCCCCCAATAACTAGAAGACACTTCGTTTTGAGGGTCAAGCAGAATCGGATTTACTGGGGCTACCTGCCTGGCTTTTATGCAGGTCTCCCACCTGGTGGACACTCCCCTAGGGGACCAGATGGAAGACTGGGAAACATATTGGACATTGACCCATCACAAGCTTACAATCCCACAATGCATCACAATCCCTCCTTTCTGTCCTGGAGATAATTGGAAAGTAATCCAATTATCTCCAAGGACAGAGGCAAAACTCCATTAACCACATGGCAGACAAAGGACAATAAAAGACATAAAATTACATACTGTCACATTTATCACATAGAACATGGGTTCCATGGCATAGCTATCTGGGGTAGCATGGTTTAAACAGTAAAGTACCGAATGGACTGTGTTCGGATAATTGACTGCAGGTAGGAAAAGGGAGGTCGGCGGCTCAGCAGTGTTCGTGACTTTAACAGTCTGCAGAAAGGCACGAACCAGCCTTTCTGCAGGGAAAACAAGAAAGTGTTAAACATGGGGCCATAGTCTAAAGGGAGCAGGCGAGCAACCAGGCTCCTCCAGTGGCCAGTGGCGAGGTTGGTTCCGCCACAGGCAGGTTTTATTTAAATTACCCTCTTCAATGCCGCAAGGGTGATCTCTCAGTCCCATTTTATGTCCCAGGGGTGAGGGGATTAAATATATATATATTTTCTTTTTTATTATTATTATTTTTTTGAGGTCTCCCAATATAAATTAGGAGAGGGCAGCAAATTGCCAGCCTTCAGTCTGTGTGCAGAGATGTTGGGTTGGACACTAAGTAACTGGCTCAGAGCTGGTGAATGTCCTGTATTTCTTCTTAATGCCCAAGTGTTGTGGATAGTATGAAATACTGAATAGGCACTTGGCCTCTTCCACCTTCCCCAACTGGTGAGATGTAGAATAATGTAATGACTATGCTAGGAGATGCCTGACATTTTGGTCCTAATACCAATAGCACAAAACAGTATCCAATGCCACAAGTCTAATGCTAAATTCCCTCTAAATAGGATCAGGGATGCCTGGCTAAAAATAATAAGTCATGCTTGGTTAAAAATCTATCCATGCCAAGCAGTTTAGACAGGAAAAAACAAATACTGGAAATCCTGACTTACATTCAGAAGTCAACCTGTGATCCATTCTAGTAAAAGCAACCAACTCATTTCTGGTCTGTGAGTGTAGCTTGTTTTATGTGCTGCGTGGGTTTTTTAACGTGCAACAGTAAATTGATTTCTTAGTCTGTAAAGATGACTTGCAACATGAAATGTGCTTGTTTTGTAATACAGACGGGAATCAGTAGTGCATATCAACATAACAACTCAACCTATTAATCTGCCAAAGCTGTGTAAAAGCATTTATTTCATCGTTGGATTTAGAACCAATTATGTATCCATGTCATACTTAACCAACCTCTACATCAAATTAACTAATTTCCTTGAGCATTGTGCACACTTTCTTGTTTGTTTTCTACCAGCCCAATGATTGTATGCATAATCCGAGTAGGGCTTTCATTAAGGGATGCTCCAAGTTACAGACAAATCCTCCTCTTTGTATTATACAAATAAAAGCATAAGGGGTTCAATATGTGAGGACATGCCACCTAAATGGTGAACACAAGTCCCACCTTACTCCCCTTAATACCCAGCACTTTGTAGATTAACCTGAATAGTGACTGGGCAGCTGTGGCTGTTAATGTACTAAGGAAGGGCCTGCCATTGGTCCTCCACCCCAATCATTTAAACTAAACAATCAGATTTCCTTTAATATAATTGGCTAGTTCTTCAAGCTAAGTTTCAGCCTATCAGAGAGGATACACTGTGTTCTAGACCTCAGGCTGTGTGGATTACTTTTAATTAGAATGCTTGCTTTTTTATTTATTTTTTATGAGCAGAGGAGGAGGATGGCATTAGTTGGCCATGCTGGATTTTTAAGTGAATCATAGTGTTCAAATTTAAGGCTAAAATAGCTGAATTGCAAAGCCAGTTATACTTTCAATTTGGCTACTTTGGCCTAAACTTTGAATTCTCACTTTAGTGAATAACCCTGTAAAGGACATTTTCTGCTTCAGCGCACATGTATGTCTGCTTGTTGTGTTTCTGAATGAAAGGACCTTTTTAAATGTGAATCGAATCAGTTCATGGGTCTATGTTTTATCCATATTATAATAATGATTAATCATTATTATTATTGCTGCTAACATACATGCTCTTTGTGAAGTTACAGTAATGTTCACATAATCGCCCCTTCCCCTATATTACGGTAAATTAATCTTCTGTTCCGGAAAATCATCTGGTTCTTTAGTGGGCAAATATGGACACAGGGACTTTCCTGTTTATATCTTTGAAGGCTACAAGGCTTGTAGTGCTGATTGGAAGCAGCATTTCTAAAATGTTTACACATTACTTCTCTTTATTAAAGCTATGTTACCCACTCTATTAGCAATGCAGGTACTGACATGATTTTCAGCAATCTGGACTTTCCCAAAAATAATGCTTTATGTTCTGGATCTAAAATCAGAAACATTGAAATCTACAACCTAGTTACACACATAGGGTTTATTATGCTACGGATACATTTATTTCCATTTTATTGGAAATTAACAGCTGACAGAAACTCAGTGCAATAAGGATGATGGTGAAATACAGGAAACATTTTTTGTGTTGCTGCCTACCTTTCCCAATCCAGTTAATGAAAGAGGAGTCACTGAATGGCTGAGAGCATCAGCTGACCGCTCTTCGCCAATCAGCGGCACTACTGGCCAGGGACACTCTGCGTTTCCTGAATCTGAAAAACCATCGAGAATGGTTTATCCCCTTGCGTGAAGAGTGCCTCCAGGGGCCTCCTGGCGACATAACTTCATTTAGATGAAGATCCTTTGCTGCCTGGAGTGTCTCTTTAATGTAGCTGGCTGGCTGTCTGGCTGCTGCTGTGGCTGTCTGGCTAGCTGTCTCTGCTGCTATTGCAGTCTGGCTGCAGCTGTGACTATCTAGCTGACTGCTGATGCTGTTTAGCTAGCTGCTGTGGCTTTCTAGATGCTGGCTGACTACTCTAATCTCAAGTAGCCAAAAATGCAATGGGAGGACTCCGAACTTATTTATTTTAAGGAGATGGATTTTTTTAAATAAAAGGCAAACAGATTGGGTCCTTCCACACAAGGTTTGCCCTAAAGTAAATCCAGATCCGTGCAGGCGGTGCATGTTAACGTCCGTATGCGATGTCACCTGGGCCGTCTTTAATATTGATTGGACCCAGGGCAAGCATTTGCTTAGGCCCCCTGAAACCTGCCCTGCACCCACACTTCCACCCCCTGCCATGCAATCGCATTCTCCACCCCAACACTAGCACAAGAGTGGAGAAAAGATAGATCCTCATCTGTCGCACGAGGCTATGCGAGCTGGGGATCCTGTCCTAATGTGTTTTACACCCCACCTCCTATAGAATGTAAGCTCGATTGAGCAGGGTCCTCTTCAACCTATTGTTCCTGTAGGTTTATTTGTAATTGTCCTATTTATAGTTAAATCCCCTCTCATAATATTGTAAAGCGCTACGGAATTTGTTGGCGCTATATAAATGGCAATAATAATAATAATAATAATCTACTATTTGGCCATTCTTGCAGGGCTGTGTTTGTGAGCAGTGTTTGTGCATTTGAATGCGAGCATGTTTTTGTATAGAGGTGTAGTATTAGTGTTTGAATGAAGGGGTGTGTTTGTATATACTTTTTGAGTTTGAATTCAGGGGTGTTTATATGTAATGTCTGTGCTTGCAGGGGTGTGTTTGCTTTTTGTGTTTGATTGCTGGGATGTATGCGCATTCATGACAGGCGCACAGTCGGATTTGCCGGCATATGCGCTAACCTTACCCCAACCCCCATTAAAACACGGACACAGGTTATACTGTTGGAAATAATTTGTCCACAGCTTTATTAAATTATTAATAAATAATTAAGGAATAACAAATGGGGTCATTGCCAACAAATCTTAATAATGTTAACCTCCCCCATATACATAACCACATAACCACATTTCCACCAGGTTAAATTGTAGGGGTGTACCGAGACACCGCTACCCACCATATCCATTGTAGGGGTGTACCAAGACACCGCTACCCACCATATCCATTGTAGGGGTGTACCAAGACACCGCTACCCACCATATCCATTGTAGGGGTGTACCAAGACACCGCTACCCACCAGTTCCAGTGTAGGGTGTACCAAGACACCACCACACCCCCAGGTTCGGAGCCACCGACGGGCTCGAACCTACCAACCACGTGCAACACTGCCCAATCCACACTAAACCTCAGGATGCCCACTTTCTCCTCCATCTACCCTCCGATTTAACCAGGCCATTCCCCGCCGCTGTGAAAAAACGGGAAATCAACTAACCTAACCAAATACAGGGAGGGTGGGAGGGACAACTGACAGGTAAGCTTAGGTTCAGTTAAAATGGCCACTTCATATAAAGGCTGGTATAAATACTCCCCTTATGGCTCCGCCCTACCCAGCATGCTAGCTGTCACTAAATTCCTGTGGCTGCTCTGCCTACCTCCTGGCTCTGTCAAGGCCTATTCCTCTTAGCTGCGCTGATCCATGGGCTACATGACAGGCGCACAGTCGGATTTGCCGGCATATGCGCTAACCTTACCCCAACCCCCATTAAAACACGGACACAGGTTATACTGTTGGAAATAATTTGTCCACAGCTTTATTAAATTATTAATAAATAATTAAGGAATAACAAATGGGGTCATTGCCAACAAATCTTAATAATGTTAACCTCCCCCACATACATAACATACCCCTAGCAATGACCCCACAATAATAACAATAGATAACAATATAAATAACATGTTAACACAGAAACTGGCCGTCCAATTTGACCATATTTCCACCAGGTTAAATTGTAGGGGTGTACCGAGACACCGCTACCCACCATATCCATTGTAGGGGTGTACCAAGACACCTCTACCCACCATATCCATTGTAGGGGTGTACCAAGACACCGCTACCCACCAGTTCCAGTGTAGGGTGTACCAAGACACCACCACACCCCCAGGTTCGGAGCCACCGACGGGCTCGAACCTACCAACCACGTGCAACACTGCCCAATCCACACTAAACCTCAGGATGCCCACTTTCTCCTCCATCTACCCTCCGATTTAACCAGGCCATTCCCCGCCACAGCTCAGGACTTGACACCTAAAGCTCCTGAGCGACCCCCACCACACCGGAATAAGGCCTGTTGAATGCCTTCCTGAAGGCCCAATTTAAACAGATCACACCTTACATCCGAAAATGTACCCCATCCCACCTGGAGTACCCAGGAAGCTTTCCTCCCAATTCGTTGTGTCTCACTGTTACACCGCCCCCACATCTGATAAATACCGCCATCAATTTTTTATTAAGTCGTCCTCGACACCGAGCTAGCACGGCCGGGTACGTAGTATGTCTCCAATGTAACCAAGGAACCATCTCGGACCGCACCACCACCACCACCACACCCGTGGCCAGCTCCCATAGCTGGTCCACCTCCCTCTGCCTCCACCTGATCAATTTCTTTTCCGGGACCATGCCAATATCCAGAATGTCCTGGAAAGTACCCCTTGTTACCTCCCGGAAAAATTTCTCCCCTAATGTCTTGCCACCAAAATCCCTGAAAAACAAAACCACTCCTGCTCCACCAATTTCAAAGGAAAGCCCAGTTACGTTTGAACTGAAACGCGGCTCCCATCTGTGCCCCTTAGATATAAGAATGACCCACCAACCATGTCACCAAACCTGAAACGAAAGTAATTAGCGACAAGGCATAGCCCCAAACACAAACCCATACGTCCATAGCCATTAAACCAAATAGACTGGCCTGAAACAGGACTTAAACCGTACTGACTCCCACCTGCCTAAACGTTTCCCTAGGTCCTCACTTAAAACCAGGTGGGGTGCCTCTGTTACCGCCATCACCTGGGAAGAATGGGTCCCAAAGTGCCCGGGATCCAAACCCAACATTGTCAAACCCCTTCGAACAAACACCTGCGGGAATTGAATCGTGACAGCACCGATCTGTCCCCTTTTACCAGTAAGCCACCCGGGATGTCCGGGCAAAGCTCCAAGTAGCATGATGCGCTTAACACCGGGCGTACCCCTGACCCCGGCAGGGAATATAGCTTTACCAAACCTTAACCGACTAAGGTTCGACAACCAAGTGTAGAACCCCCCCAACACCTGCCCGAAGGCACTCACCAGTTCTCCAATCCAAATTGCCCCAAGCCTCCGAGAAGGCCACCGCAAGCAAACTCACTGCAAAAGTAGGGTAATACACCACCAGGCGTTGCGTTACCCAAGGAAACCCGCCGCCCGGCACCGACATATTTCATATCTCTCCGTAAGACCCGCGATGCCTGACGGACGTGACAACGTTCCGTCACTTCCTCCCAATCAGTCAGTTTAAACCCTAACGACAATGCCACCATGCTCCTGTCCATTGCTGATGGAGCTAACGCTGAACAAACAAACGGCTTAGGAACCACAGCAAGGTATCCCTTCGCCCCTCCTTTGACTGGGCCCCCACAGTGAAACCAACCGCCTTGTCCCACATATCTCAAACGTTCACATAGGCAGTCCCTGTGCCCGGTGCCATAGGATTCTGTATCGATCCTCCAAGCATGGCGTCTCGAGCTGCCACATTTCCTCCAGACTGGACAGTCCCTCCTCCCGCGCCCCCTGGGGCCGCCATTCGCAGCTTGTCCCCTTGTGCGCGAGCCAAGTAACCAGCCCCTACCTTCCGCCAACCAGGCATGTGGCGTGCCTGCACCCGATACCTGAACAGTGATACGAATCGCCGCACCTCCTGAACCGAGGACCCGGCTGAATGGTAAACCACACGAACCTCGCCGTATTGTGCGTGAATTATGACTTTTCATCCCTTAATCCTTCACCTTTTAGAGCCACAGCCACTCCCAATTGAAATAACTCATAAGATGCCAACTTCGAATAAGAGGACTTACCTTTTATGCCTCCCACCACCGCTCTGCGCACCACCTGCCTTCCAGGTATGCCCCGGAATCTATGTTCCCAAAGGTATCTGTGAACAACTCGATACCACCCGCAAAGGCTCCACAAGTAGCCTTCGCCATGAAATGGCTACCGACCCAGTACTCGCGACTAACCCGACATGCAACTTGAAACTGCCTTATGAACAACTGCGATTTCTCAGTGACCTTCTTGGACCTGCGAACCTTCAGCCTGAACTCCCGAAGTGCAGTCAACTGAACCCCAGGCAATCGACACTCTCCTACCACCGAAACAATTTCCAGTCCAAGCAAAGACGTGCGGTAGGATTCCCGTGACCGTAAGTTATGTCCACAATGGGCGGGCCCAGCCGAGCCCACACAGCAAGCTATCTTACAGATAATGTACTAAGGAACCCCTTTCTGATTCGTTTTTCACCTCCCACTCCCAGACGGATCCAACTTCCCGAGTAGGAACATGAATGGAACTGCCCCTTGGCAAGTAGAGGTTACCAATATGAACCTGCAAACATGCAACCCAAAAGATGGAAGGGTCGCCAATAATCGAACACGTCCTGTTCCCCCAAACCAACTCGACGGCAAGGCCGAATGATGCCAACGATACAGAACAGTTCCGCGGCGATGTCCTCATTTACCGATGCCCCTTTTGGGTGCGATAAGTTTTGTATTGGACAGAATTTGCTCGCCCATTTCTAGGGGACCACCCCCCATGGAGACACCCACAGGTCCGCTAATGGCGCGGAAGTTCCCCCATGGACTTGATATTCGCCCACCACTTTTCCTGGTCCCTCGACTTTGAATGGAATAGCGTAAACCCCCTCAACAATCTCAGCCATAAAACTAGCGCATTCATGGGAGGCTTACTGCCTTAGCCACAGCAGCAATGCACTGATCATCATAGGTGCCGCTCCGAGCCGCAACCGCGGGGCTGGAGCCCTGCCGAGTACCCTTCCTGCCTTAGGTTTTCCTTTTTTGACGCGTCAGTTGACACCGTGACTCCCACTGCCTCCGGAACACCTGTATCGAAGCCTACCCGACGGTCCCCAGTTGTACTGACCTTTCTTCTGTCCAGCCAGCACAGCACCTCCTGGGGGTGCGCCGTCAGCCCCCAGAAAGAGCGCATTTCCTGCACTATCATTAGGAACCACCCCTTTTAAATCAATGAACTCCTCGAGCAGAAGACAGGAATTTTTTTTTTTTTTAAATCCCCTTTATCAAATTTTATCCTCCACCTTAAAGTGCCCCCCAATGTCCCCGCGAAGGACACGTGCCCATTTTGTTGCACCACGCCTGGAATATTGCCACACATCTAACTGTTCTCCTGCCCCGTCAGATGTCCCCGGTACCGGTACACCGTATTCCCCTTCCCTTACCCGGCACGCCGTCACCACCACCCTTACTTCGGCCTCCCGACTGCGCTCTGGTGACCCCACCCTTCGGCACTGCGGGGACGGCCCCTTTTTTCCTTGATCATGACTCTAAAATGATTTATGCAATTTAAAAAAGTGTGGTGTGTTTATTGACTCACCGCCCGAACCCCCGTCTGCGCTGTCCTTCCATCCACCTTGCCAGGCTCTGGAGTATCCGGTGGATGCCGACTCCTGTCCGCGCTGGTCCAGCCTCAAGCCCGTAGAAGTAACACTCCTCGACCTGCTTCTCCATCCCTCATCCGACCTCCCGCTGCTGCTGTGCCTGTCATTGTCGTTGCACTGCTCCCTGCCGTACTCACACCTGCTGATGCTCCTCCTGTGTTCCTGCTCCTGAGAACACCCCCCAGGGGGCTCCCGCTTGCCTCTGTGCCTTACGTCCATTTCCACCCGTCCATGTCCTCTCTTCTGCCCTCTGCTTGCAGTACCTGGCCTCTCCCAGGCCGCCTCATCCACTTGTGGCCCCTTTAATTAATCCTGGTTGCTGGCCTTCCCCTCCATAGCTGCTCTGCTGTGCCTGTGAAGACTCCGCCTGCTGCTTTCACTATCCCCTTCCTTCCACTCTGACCTGACCCTGGCCCCATCCAGGGCCGCCTCCGTCTGTGTCCCGCCGACCTGGACCCCCCTCGCCTGCCCATTGGGGGGGGGGGGACCGCTTTTACACTGCTGGGCCCTTGCATCATTCCCCCTGTCACTCAGGTATGCCACCAGGGGCAGACTCACCAGGACGCCTCTTGCCGCTCTCCCTGCCTGGCGGCCATCATGTCATGCTGGATTCCGCCGTCCTTTGTGCTTTCCCGCCCCCCCGCCTTATTGCAGGGGGCGCTCTTCCTGTGCGGCCTCATCCTGACCTGCCGTCTTGCCTGACCGGCGCCGCGTCGAACATACGGCGCCAGCCGCCCTCCAACTCCTGCCTGCTTTCCGACCTCATTCTCAGCCTTCCCCTTGCCGCCTCCTGACAGGCTCACGGGCTGCCGAACTAACGATGTCACTCACAGGCTGCCGCTGGGGCGTCCTCGCTCTCCTTGCTGGCCTCTGTTCCACCGCCGCGTGGGGGGGGGGGGGTAGCAGACATGCTGCAGCCACCAGCCCCGATTCTGCCACAACCTTTGTGACCAGGATGGTGGCTTGCTTGGAGTTCTGTCTGAGGCTGATGGGAGTGAGCATGCAGCAGCAGCAGCTCACTCCAGCCTCTCCTGTACCTCCATGCTGTCTCCTGTCTCAGTACTGCCTGTTCTCCATGCTGCTGATGGGAGTGATCATGTAATAGCAGCTCACTCCAGCCTCTCCTGTATCTCAATGCTGCCTCCTGTCTCAGTACTGCCTGTTCTTCTATGCTGCCTCCATGCTGCTGATGGGAGTGATCATGTAGTAGCAGCTCACTCCAACCTCTCCTGTATCTCCATGCTGCCTGTTCTGCTATGCTGCCTCCATGCTGCTGCCTTCTCCTTTCAGGGCAGGCAGCTTTCACAACTGACAGGTAAGCTTAGGTTCAGTTAAAATGGCCACTTCATATAATGGCTGGTATAAATACTCCCCTTATGGCTTCGCCCTACCCAGCATGCTAGCTGTCACTAAATTCCTGTGGCTGCTCTGCCTACCTCCTGGCTCTGTCAAGGCCTATTCCTCTTAGCTGCGCTGATCCATGGGCTACATTCTTTACATACACAGATATACATATACACTAGTACGCAGATGCACACAAACACACTGATACATGCACACACCTGGACACATGTACATATTCAGATACACACAGGTACAGACATATATACACACTCAGATGCACACATACACACACACCCACACAGAGACGCAGATATTTACACACACGCATAGGTGTATTTGTGTGCAGTGTTGGCATAGGAATGCTGGGATTTATGCGTTGCCTTACAAAAGCTCTGAGATACACACAGGAATAGCTACACATGCAGTGGTGTATTTGTGTACAGTGTTAGTTTTGGAATGCAGGAGTATATTTGTCCGCAGTCTTAGCATTGGAATATAGCAGTGTATTTGTGTGTTGGCACTGGAATGATGTGATGTATGCATTGCAACATGCATAGATACACACACTGACAAACATATACACACACTGACACACATATACACAGACACACATGTACACATACATACTGTAACACACCACCTTTTTTCAGGTAGGTTTTTGTCACAGATCTTGTAACCACAGCCTTCTAGGGTAATGAAAGTCCAGGACACATATAGCTCAGTTTTTCAGATTTATTCGGTGAAATATAAATACAAGTGTTACAAAAAATGAAAAATAAACAAAACAAAATTCCTTGCTCTTGCTTGAGCACTTACTATACACAGCAAATCCCTATCTGGAATTGGGTGGCTTTCCCACTTGCTAATTTACAAAATGTATAACTGCAAGACACCATTCCACTGGCATTTCCTCCTCACTCTGCAGCATGCTGATCCCTTCTTTTTAAAAGCCTGCTAGCTAATTGATCAGATACAGGTGAGCTGCAATTAGACATAAGTGAAACTACTAAGCAAAATAAAAGTTCTGGTCCGACTGTTACTTAGCAGCTGGTGCTATTGGAGCACTGGCCCACCCTGCTCCGCCCCAGGGACCCATACCGTGGTTTGCAGAGTACCAGTAATGCATCTTGCAAACATAACATCTCTCCCTGGGACATTTAACTCTCAAACCTCAGGCTGCTGTTCAGTAAATCAGGCCTAATGTATATGCCATCAACTACCAAACCACATTTTCTCTCACAATACTGACACACAAGTAAACATACACAGGTATACATACACATACACACTGACACAAGCACAGTCAGATACACACAGTCAGATACACACTGACACAAACACAACCAGATGCACACACCCAGTCAGATACACACACTGACAAAAACACATCCAGATACACACATACAGTCAGATGCACACCCTGACACAAACAGCAAGATTAACACAGACAAACACAATCAGATACACACACACAGCCCAATACACACACTGACACAAACACAGCCACATACACACATACAGTCAGATAGACACATACAGTTAGATTAAAAAAAACACACAGACCCAGATACACACACTGACACACAGCCAGATACACACACTGACACACAGCCAGATACACACACACACAAAACTTACAGTCCAAGATTCCATACTTAGAAAAATCATATGACACTAGGGTAGGCAACACGATACAAATGGTGGAGGAATGTGTAGCCTTCTATGAACAATTGTATAATTTAGAACAAGATAAGGGGGAGGGGTGGTACAACCCAAACAATAGATCAATTTTCATGAACCATAAATTTGCCCCAGATAACTATAACACAGGCAAAGGAGATAGTCTCAGAACAAGAGGTTCAGTTGGCATTATTTAACACCCCGAAACACAAAGCTCTGGGTCCTGATGGATTATCTTCCTTTTATTATGCTAAATTTAGTGAATTACTTGTCCCCCATTTAACTGTTCTTTTCAATAATATTTTAGATTCGGGCCAAATACATCAGGAGATGTTAGAAGCTAATATAATTATTATCCCAAAACCCAGCAAACCTCAGACTAGTTGTGCAAATCTTCGCCTGATATCACTGCTCAATGCAGATACATAGCTATTTGCTAAAGTTATGGCCCAAAGGATAAAACCCTTATTATCAGAGTTTGTATCATCTGAACAGGCAGGTTTTGTCCCAGGAAGACAGGTAGATGGTTAATACTAGGAGGTTTTTAGACTTAGAAATTATGAAAAGAGAAGAGAGACAAGGACTGATACTAGCTCTTGATGCTGAAAAGGCCTTTGACCGCCTACATTGGCGGTACATAGCCTCGGTAAAATACCAGCTAGACTTAGGAAGTGAATATCATCATTATACTTGACCCGGACCGTGAAAATATTACTTACAGGGTTTATGCCACAAAAGTTTTGTATAACAAATGGGTCGAGGCAGGGATGCCCTCTCTTGTCCTTGATCTTTATTTTAGCTTTAGAACCATTTATTCTACATTTAAAGCAACACCATGCAATAAAAGGATTAGAAACACAACTGGGTCCTCAAAAAATTGCTTCATTTGCAGACAATGCCCTCCTCCTCATCATCACTCAGCCTCTTAGCTCATTACCAACATTAATGGAAGTTTCCTTTTACAAGAACATTGTTGTAGAAACTCAAGTCTTGCCGATACATTTACCAAGAAATATTAAGGAACAATTAATTGCATTATACCCATTCAAAAGGAGAAGGGACACACTTACGTACTTGGGTATTCAATTGGCTACTTCCAAACAAAAGATGGTGGAAGCCAATGTTAGCAGCTTGTTATTTGAAACTCAAAATGATTTAGATCATTGGAAGGGTTGGGGGGGAGGGGGACTTCTTGGTTAGGCCGTATAAATTCGGTGAAGATATTATTGCCTAAAATTGTTTTTATTCCGTGCAATACCTATATTAATTCCCAAACATATCCTAAATAGATTTCAGAAATGTATTAATGCCCACATTTGGAGAAAAAAAAACAAAGGGTTTCATTTACATCGATGTGTTATGGGGTGATATATCTTTTTAGTCAGAAGATTTATTTTTGTGTGAGAAGAGAAGGACATCAAACAAATATTCCAACTGTACGATTTAATGGTATTAGGCCTGTTTACGATATACAATTAGAATATGGACCTGATAGCAAATAAATTTTCACATATCTGAGAGTAAAACACATTCTTACACAGAGAAAGGTGAAAGGGATAACAGAGGAAGAGACAAGTGGCTTTGGAAAATTTGTATGTGGGAAAACTGAAACAGACAAAAGCTTGATAGAGGCGGGTAGGCCTGTTAAACTACCCTACATGATTAAATGGGAAAAGGAATTGAATTTCACTATTGACCCAGCTCAGTGGCTGTTAGCAATGAGAGTAACAAAAAAAATGTATGCTTTGTCTTGACCATATTAAAGCTATGAGTAAAATTTGGATAAGGTGATACTTAACGCCCCAGCACCTTTCTAATATGTATGAGGGGATAACATCAGTATGTTGGAGATGTAATTTGGAGACGGGCTCCATAAGCCATGTTTTCTGTAGTTGCACATATCTTTCTGCTTACTGGAATTCAATTAAAAGTTTGATTAAAGAGAGGTCTGGGCACGAAATACCATTGCTACCGGCCACTTATCTTTTGCATATACTCCCTAGTGGAAGTCCCCAACATAAGGCGACACTGATTATTCATATACTCATAGTGGCTAAAATATGCATTGCTGCGATGTGGAAAACAAACAATTTCATGATGTGTCAAAAGTAATTGCTAAAATTTCCAACACAAAAGAATTTGAGGCTATCTCCTATAAACTCTCCAGCAATATAGGTCACTTTCATAAAAGATGGGATGCTTGAAAAAAATTTATACTATCTGTGCAAGATTGCACTTTAAGTACGGTCTTTAGTGTCTTCTTGTCCCCCTCCTGACCCCCACCATCAAGATATGGGGTTGTACAACACATAATTATTGAGGGATAGGGTGCTAGTCAGTGATGTGTGATAATAGCAGCTAGTTCTTTATTAAGCACAGTAAGATATTCCTGACAATAGTTTTTTTTATGTTTATTATTTTGTATTTTATTTATACTCTTCCTTTTTTATTTGAATTCCAAGATTTATTTTATGTGTCCATGAGAAAGATATTTATTGTAATTGAATTATAATGCCGTATTAGATTACCGTGTATGAATTTCATCAATAAGGTTTTTGCAATATGCCCAAATTGGGTTATATTGAATTGTACTTATACAAGCATTTAGAATATGTAGATTGTAACATGCCTTGTAGAATATTGCAATTCAATAGGTAGCATGGAATGCATCTGTACATGCATAGTTATTTCTTTTTAGGACACATGTTTTGATATGATGTATGTGCATTCATGATGTATGCATTTTCCCCTTTTTTTTATTGTTTATGTATACAAAATTGATGAAAAATTTCAATAAAAAAAATAAGATATTGGAAAAAAAAAATCACTTTGCATTCACTATGATTTCTCAAATTAGTAAACACCCACAGCCCACCCCCTTTGCAACCCCGCATACTATTCTAAGTTACCGTTACTATTTAGACATGGACTGTGGTGGTAAACTGGGAACATAGGGGGTGGATAAGCCCTGTGCTCTCAGCCTATCGTTGCCGTAAAGGTTGGACAGAATTGATATTGATGATGCAGAATAGTAAATTCTCAATCCTCAAAATGACTGAAGAAGGAGGAATCCATGGGTACTTTTGAAAGCCATGTATTTTGATAAAACAAAAGACTTGACACAGTTGACAGGGTGAGGCTGAGTTTATATACCCTGCTAATAACTGATCAGGGTCAAGTGAAGCACAGCTATTGTCAAGGACCAGCCCCCACTGCTGCAGACAAGCCAGGAAGAACAGAACTAGAATAGCAAAGCTGCTGTGGCTCAAAGGTAGGAAGTAGGACCAGGACTGCAATAGTTCCTCAGTTCAAATACCCTATTGGGCCCTCCTGGGATGACCACATCTGGCTGTCTGTATGAGAACTGTGACATTATTTAGGAGAGATATAGCCAGCTCAGGTGTACAGCAGTATCCCATAAGTGGGGATTGCTTATGGGATATATTGGTGGTTCTCTTCTTGAGGGAATGATGTCCAACTATCAGGAAAGGGGTATATGAAAAACACATAATAGTGCCCTCTGTTTTAAATATATAGAATGTACAATACTATGACAACAGCGTTAGTGGTATAATCCCCACTTCAGGATAAGCTTGTAGACAAACGATAAAAAGCCAGGTAAAATAGAAATTATGTATAAAAAGATAGTTGGCACAGATAGTAACCAAAAAAACTTTTATTATATAAAATAAACAAAAAATAAAACCATTTACGCATTTTGCCACTAGGGCTTTTTCAAAATGAGATAATGGGATAATTTCTGATTACCTGAACAACAAGGGATGTCCAGAAAATTGTAAAATAGTCACATTTTTTACACAGCACAAACGGTAAAGTAGAACCCATTAAAAAAAACAAAGAAATTAAAAAAGCAGCATTTAGGCAATTTTGTATAAAGAATTTTATAACGCTAACATGAAAGTAAGACAGACGTGCTAAGGATTAATTTTGAGGCTCTCTTGATGGAGAATGTGAGATATGCAAAATAAATAAATGAAATGTAAGGTGATGTGCGTTAAATGGCTCATCTTGTGATGCTAGAGTGAAATTATTTGAATTTCAATATACATAGAAATGTGTAACCTTATATGAAAAGATAAAAACAGAGGTAATAGCTACTGTAATTAGCTGAATTAAAAAATGCTCTTATCTCTGATGTGACAGATAAAATAATTATCCATTGACATCACCAAGTAATTCAAGCCATGTCATTTGGGATTTTGAAATATGTATATAAGAAAGAGATTGCTTGAAAATTGTGAAGCATTTAAAATTATATTATAAGCGTGTAATACGTACAGTTGTTGGCATAATGGCATGACGTTTGATAAAGGAGGGATAAAGGAAAGAAGGGATACAGGAGAGAAGAGAAGAGGTAAAGGAAAAGGAGGAAAAGGAAGGAAGAAAGGAAAGGAGCAGAGAAGAGGGGGGAATGTAAAAGAAAGAGAAAGCTCTAAAGCACATTCAAGGGGACATCCCCCCTTTTCTGAAGCAACTAAATAGGTGCAGTTCCCTCATAATATTAAACAAACCATTACGGTAAACCATTAAAGGAAAGCAGTTCTCGCTTAAAGAGACATAACCTTCTTTGTTACATTTAACTAAAAATTAACCCTCTTTCAATATGGCACCTAAAAAAGAGAGATTACAAAATATAGACAAAAATAAAGCCATAAACACATATTACTGGCCTAAGAGCTCAGGAAGACACACGGAACCTAGAAGCTCTTTGGGTAGCCCAGAAATGAACCAACCACTTCTTACTAACGTTGAAAATTCACATGAACAACCTGAACATTACCACCCATTAACAAAAGAATGCATGATGGAATTAATGGAAGACCTACACCAAAAAAATTAAACAAGATATGACAAGGCTCATGGACACATTTAGAGAAGAAATCTCTCAAATTCTCCATTCCATATCGCTCCAAGCAGAAACTATAAAAAAAATTGCAAGATAATTACAAATTGTTATTAATTAAACACAAAATTTTGGAAAACAAATTCAAAGATTTGGAAGCTAAAGATATAGCCTCAGCAGATAAAGCTCAAAGAAAAAAACATAAGAATTAGAGGATTACACAATAGAAAAACTAGAAAAATTTCTAATGGACTTATGTTCTTCACTAATTCCCTCATCCAAATTGGGTTTATTTCCCTTTGAAATATACCATTGTTTAGCTAAAGGCATAGCTGAACACCAATCGAGAGAAGGAATAGTAAGATTTGCTTCTTACTACATTAAGAATCTGATTACTCAAGCCGCAAGAAGAGAATTATCCAAGTTGGAACAATACAAAGAGCTGAAGATTTTTGCAGATATTTATTTTGCTACCAGACAAGCTAGAAGGAAATTTCAAGTCTGCGCAAACACATTGAGAGACAACCATATTGAACATAGATGGAGGTTTCCAGCAGCCTTGATTATCCAATATGAAAACTCCTCTCTGATGTTTAGAGATCCTTCCCAAGCACGCCAAAAATTGGCAAAAATGGGGCTAATGAAAGAGAATGACACCCAAGACCACCATTCTACAAAATAAACTAAGACTCTACAGGGGAAATGATTAATGAGTATATAATGCTATTGTTAAACTTGAGGAAACACTTTATTTTATTTCTCCCCCTTCCCTTTCACTGATGGGTTATCAGACAATTAGGAGGTGGTATTCCTTTACAATTCACAATCCAAAAAGTATAGGTAATGTAAGATTAATAAACCCATCCAGACACTGTCATAGGCAATGGTAGAGGAACTAAAATGGTTACACAGTGTTAAAAACAAATTAGTAGTATGGGTAGTGCAAAGATGAATATAAGGAATATCACAACGGGTATTATAGTATACGGTAATTAAATTAAACAAAATATGCCAATTGAGAGTAACTCTTAATTTTAGTAAGTGGGTGTATAGCTACTTAATATTTATCACTAAATAGATAACATAAATTAATTGAAGACACACTAATTGACAGGCACTTAAAGGACCACTCTAGGCACCCAGACCACTTCAGCTTAATGAAGTGGTCTGGGTGCCTGGTCCAGCTAGGGTTAGCCCATTTTTTTTATAAACATAGCAGTTTCAGAGAAACTGCTATGTTTATAAATAGGTTAATCCAGCCTCTAAAGCCTCTAGTGGCTGTCTCATTGACAGCCGCTAGAGGCGTTTTTGTGCTTCTCACTGTGAAAATCACAGTGAGGAGACGCAAGCGTCCATAGGAAAGCATTATGAATGCTTTCCTATGAGACTGGCTAAATGCGTGCGCAGCTCCTGCAGCGCATGCGCATTCAGCCGAAGAGGAGGAGAAGAGGCAGAGAGGAGGAGGAGAGCTCCCCACCCGGCGCTGGAGAAAGGTAAGATTTTAACCCCTTCCTCTCCCCAGAGCCTGGCGGGAGGCGGTCCCTGAGGGTGGGGGCACCCTCAGGGCACTATAGTGCCAGGAAAACAAGTATGTTTTCCTGGCCTTATAGTGGTCTTTTAAGATGAGCATAGAGTATGTGTTGTGGATTTTTGGCATGGATAAATGGGGGGAAGTAATAAACTTGTAATGTAAGTCTCTGTTTATTTTAATTTTTACTCCTCCTTTTATTTCCTCCCTCTCCTTGGCTAGCTCAATTTCCAGTTTTGTATACGGGAAGTGGTAAAATGAGGGAAGGAAAAAGGAGACATTGGCCCCTCTTTTTGGGCAAATTTCGAGTGGTTGATAACTTTTTTTTTTATAGCTCATACTCCTCCTGAGCTCTTACAACTGTAAGATTCTGAAAGAAGATTAAAATACAAAGTTAAAGTCTTGATCTTGTATTAATGTGGTATGTATGACGTGAACTCTCTACAGCACTGGTCAAATCACGCAGGGATGTGGTGGTGGGAAGAAGCTACTAGGTACGAAGGGAAAGGTAAGAGAAGAAAGGGAATGCATAGAGCTCATACTTTATACTGATGTCACTGAGATATCTCTCAATTAACACCAATAGGTTGAACTCCCCATGTAAGAGAGTTTGATAATATAACCTCCTGAGGGAGCATAATGTTGATGTGGCATTCATTCAGGAATCTCATTGGGTCATAGACCCTACCAAACTGTGGAAATTTACAAGATTCCCTTTGCTGTTTTTTTCTAATTATGAAGGAGGAATAATAAAAAATTAAAAAAAAAGAGAGGTAGCCCTAATATTCTTTAGGAAACTGAAAGTTGAAGTGATGTTTCAGGAGAAAGATCCTAATGGGCAATATCTAATTCTCATAGTTAAAATAAATGACATTCTATACATTTTAATTAACTTATATGCTTCCAACACTTCCCCTCTCAGAATTATAAACAATCTAATCTCCAAAATCGATGCTATCGCAATGGGTACTCTCATATTAGGTGGTGATTTTTAACTGTGTTCCTAACCCCAGTATAGATAGGAGCCAGGCGAAGAATGGGAAGAATGCGCTGTACGACTGTTGGCGAGTGTTTAACCCTACAGTTAAATATTATCCTTTTAATTCTCACACTCACCAATCATATTCGAGTATAGATTTGTTTGTAACTAGGAACAACTCACTACCTCCGATAGAAAGCATTGGTATAGGCCCAATCACATTAAAAATAATACTCCATATAAAATCAGATCCAAATGGAGACTAAATGATGGCCTCTTGAAGTTGGAAGACATTTTTTATTTACTGTTTGAGGAAGCTCAGAGAGCCATACAAACAAACGATAATGGGGAGGTATCGGAAGTGCCCCTCTGGGCATCTTTCAAGTGTATGATGAGAGGACTGTTTATTAAACTGGGCTCCTCCATTAAAAGAAACTCATTGAAAGGCAACATAAAAATAATTTAGGCGACAATCTATTGTCAGAACTTAAATTAACAACCTGACATTGGAAAACATTAACAAAAATATACTTCTTGCTAAACAGAAATGGTATTTTAGCAATAACAGAATTGGTAAATCTTTAACCAATAAATTTAAACATAAATGCAAGTCAGAAATAATCAAAAAAATTGTTGATGACAGTCATACATACCTGTCACCACAAGACCTCTCTAAAGCTTTCCGAGATTATAATTTAAAGCTGTATAATTTGGTATAATTTGCTAAAATCCAAGTAACTGACATCCACAGGAACACCCTGATCTATACATGTTTCATAAAATCATGCTGATTTTTGCTAATAGCCATATTCTTCCAAACAAATCTACTGAATATTATCCCTTAATAACCCTTCAAATACTTCCCCAGCCACAGAAGTTAAGCTCACATGTCCATAATTTGCAGGCAAAGAGCTTGAACTCTTTTTGAATATAGGAAGTCTTGAAAGAAAAGAATCATGATAGATTAAAAAATAAAAGAGGATCACTTATTACCACACTTCGCGTCTTAAGTAATCACGGGTGAATACTGGTTTACATTAACTTTATTGAGTTATTGCAGCACCTTGTCTTCAGTTATCTAATTAAAAATTTTCTGCACGTTTTTGCAGCAATCATTTGCACATCTCTTACCATAGGATCCTCCTTAATATATACCAAGGAAACATTATTTAAAATTTCTGCCTTTTCCTGAACTTCATTAACTAACACACGCAAGTGTACCTACAATTTCATTTTTGGGTATTTTAGAATTTATCACTTAAAAAATTGTGAAACTTGAACTTGGGAAATACATTTTAAAAATATACAATTTTAGTATTTAAAAAATGTACAATGGAAAGATGATCCAATGCAATGGACTGTGGAACAGCTATTTGCATGAAGAGTGATATGGAGACTGGCATAAAGAGAATAATTACTATGGATAGTTAGAGGAAAGTCCTCATAGAACAAGGAAGATATTTTTTATTGGATTGATGTTGCCCTTTAGAAGTCTGATAAGTAAAAATCAGCAATGTGACCAGAGAACAAAAGAAGTTCACCTGCAGAGCAGAATGAAGGGATGTCACAAATAAGATGAACTATCAGTACGATTGAGGGGTTAGAACCTTGGTACAAGTTTCACACAAGGGAAAGCGGAAGGATCTCTCTTTGTCTAGAAGTCCATAGAAGAATCAAAGTAAGAAAAAATCTTTTTATTTAAAATCGTTTCTTAAAAAAGGTCAATACAATATAATTTTTATGAAAAACGTTTATTACAAAAAAATAAGTGCTTGAAAGGAGTACGTAAAAACAAAAGAAGATGGATAAACAATAGAATACATGTTTATAATTTGGTCTAAATTGGATATATTCGTCACTGAATATTTAAAAAGTGGAAAGGTATACTAACCCACTTAAAAATGTGTCTGTCAAGGATATGCTAAGTTTAAAAATACGGTTTAAACTTTCTGGATTAATTACACCCCAAAATCAGTATTGATAATACATGCTTTTAATTCCCTGCAAATATAAACATTCTAGATGAAGGAGAAGTTGTGTATCTTACGTTGCTAACCGACCAGTTTAGACAGTGTAGCTACGCAGTTCAATGTGGTGTGCAGACAGTGGCAAAAGTAATGTATAAAGGGCTCTGGTACAAGAAAAGTTTAGGGCCCCTTCTAGTGCAAGGGTGGCTAAAATGTAGATCATCAACTGTTGTACAACACTCACAATGCTTTGATGTGTGTGTGAATGTAGGGGTGTATTTAACTGTAGTGATAGCCTGTGAATGCAGTCGTGAGTTTATATGTAGTGTTGATTGCGTTAGGCCTCCCCATAGAAAAGCATTGAATCAATGCTTTGCTATGGGGAAATATCTGATGCTGGATGTCCTTATGCAGAGCCTGAGGACGTACAGCCTCAGTTAGAGGAATAAAGCTCCATTAACATATAGTAGACAGCCACTGGAGGCAGGCTTCGTGCTGCAATGTAAACATTGCAGTTTCTCTGGAACTGCATTGTTTTAGATTGCAGCACTAAGTGCAATAGGGACACTGTACATAGACCACTTCAATTAGCTGTAGTAATCTGGGTGTCTATAGTGCCCCTTCAAGCACAGGAGGATGGCTTAACAGGGGTCCAGTGAGATCTGACCGCTGGCTGAGACTGGTGGGAGTCTGCTGGTCTAGACTCTTTCCCCCGCCTCCTTTTCCTCAGTAAGGGTCTCTCTTGTAATCTAGGAGGAAGTGACCTATATATACCTATATATTATATAAAATAGCCTTTTCACTTTTTTTTTATGCTTTTCAGATGTATAATACTTGTCAAAGAAGAGATCAATATGATTCTTCTGAGCTGATGTTCTAGATAGTTCTTTTTAGCCACATTCTCATGATTGGAGATCAAATCTTTGAAATTATCCAGAAAATTTCACATTGATATGCAGGTCTTTTGGACATGTTTCTGTGAATCCTTTACCTTTTACTGTTCTGTCTCTATTTCTTCTCAATAAAACACTTATTAACAACATAACCATCTGGATTCTCTACGTAACATCAAAAAAAATATTTTCTACATTTTTGGGGGTTGAGTTAAATTATATCTATAGCCTGAAAGATAAGACAAGTTGGATCCTTATCATTCTTGATTAAGTCTGGATATTGTTGTTTTGACATTATTTATGACAGAATTAACTTGTTGTAACACACAAAACTATATTTTGCCTGTGTCATAATTCAAACAACAAAGGTGGTTGTCCAGTTTGTGAATGACTTGCTATCGTATATGCTGGTGACAGTATTGGTGACTGATTTTGATGGCTGTATAAATGTTCAGACTTTGCACTTGCCACATCTGTAGGTTCCATTAATGGAATATCAAGAAGGGATGTTATAGAGATAATGTGAAAGGGAAGAGTTGTTATAAGCTTTGTAAGTTAGAGTTAGTAATTTACATTGGATCTTAGAGAGTATGGGAAGTTAAATAAGGATTGCAAGGGAGGGAAGTGGGTGGGGAGAATCAGGTAATGAAGGTAAGCGTGGTATCAATCTTCATTACAAAGAGTAGTAAGGCAATGGTTGACCAATAAGAAGTGACATTTATTAATCAAGGAGGTAAATTATATGTGCATGAATAAGTGCTTAAGTTGCAGTTGTACCATGTTCTAGAAAAGAACAATACACATATTATGATTAAGGAGAAAATGAAAGGACTTGGAAACAGACTGGATAAGAGAAATCAAAGTGAGACGAGTCTAAAATACCGTCACGGCAGCTGTATTATATGTGTGCTTACTGATGGTTCAGTTGTTGAGGCGAATGAATGAGTCATTTGTTAACACCTTGATATTTATATTACATAGAATAAACAATGTTTAGCTCTGCTCTGCTATACTGCCACATGAGTGTTAGCTATCACCCTCCTTACTTATGTTAACGCGCCTAGTCTAAGACAAATAAACCTCTACCCACACAAATAAACCCCTCATACATCATATGAAAAACAAAAAATAACGGTCTGACGTGCGTTTCAGTGATTCAAGTACAACTCGTCAGGGACCCAGTGCCCTCATAACATATATTAAAGACCAAGCACTGTAATATATGTTATGAGGGTGACAGGTATCCCTCCTGTGGCAGTATAGCAGAGCCCTATGTTTGTTGAGCTAAGCTAGTGATCCTGGCTAAATCCTAATGTAGATGATTGTGGGCAGTGTAGCGGAGAGCTGATTTCCCACAGCTAAACTCCACCAAGTACTTTAAGAGGATGCAGGAACAAGTAATAAATCCAATAGAATATCCAGCACAATCAGCAATACAATCCAATAATATCCCATCACTTTCCCCAATCACTGGACGACACACAGTATCAGGAGTAGAACTGAACTTTTAATCACACAACCTTCTTTTAAAGCATTCTTCCATGCAAGGGAGGGATTTACAGTAATACACAATACACCAATCATACATGAGTTGCCACCAACACATCCCCTCCCCTTAGTGTGACACATAATCCCATTATGCAGGACACAGTTCCCCTGGTTTTCTGGATGTACCCCTAAACCTAGGAGTACCCCTTTAAATATTACATCCCATGGTAGCCCTGATCTGGATGAGACACATATCCAAAAATCACCCAGATCAGATCAGGGGTTCAGGAGTTATGGGGGTTTAAAGTATTGTGGAGGACCCTTTAGGCCCACTGAAGCATGGCTTTCCAGCCCAAACCAGTTCCAAGTAGTCTGGCAGTGTGCCTGGGACAACGCCCTGCTGGAGAACAATGGGGCAGGAAACGGGGGAGGGGTACACCTTCCTATACACAATCTATATACAGTCTAATAGAAGTCCATACACTGTTACTTAGAGTTTTGTGTACTCCAGGCATAGGAAAATCTCTGCAGGGCCAACAATCAATAAAAGGGAATGAGACAGCCAAAAAGGGGTTCCGCTACAGGCAGGTTGTCTCTGAATAAATAATACAAATAATATAGATGGCGCTTAAAAGAAAACAAAAGGTGCAGCTAAAATACCAAAATATATTGTCACCACATATATTTAAAAACCAAGATATAGTGAAAAAAGGTAAAAGCGCACGCACAATACCAGTATAAGGTTACCTGTAATATATACAATTATGATAACCAAAAATAAATGACCTTGGTATATGCTTGAACAGGACGTGTATGATGGTATAAATAATCTATATAAAGATACAATAAGACAAAAAAAAAACAACATAGTGTAATCTGTATGGAATACAATAAAAGTGAATATAGAAGAGCTGAAACCACTCACAATTTATTGAGCCGGTTGAAAGTTGGCTCAAAACTTATCCAGCATATATGTCTTATTCTTAGACATAAATGGAGTTTTTCTTTAAGATGAAATCTCCAAACTTTCAGAAGCCAGGGGTTTGGAGTAGAAAAATTAATTTCTTCCCTTGGATACATTTTCGGATTATTATCAGGTCAGGAACCAGAGATAAAAAAATATATACTTGAAAAGTTTTATTTCTTGTCAAAGAAATATTTATTCTGATTTTTTATTCAGATTTTTTTATTTATACCATCATACACGTCCTGTTCAAGCATATACCAAGGTCATCTATTTTTGGTTATCATAATTGTATATATTACAGGTTGTCTCTGAAATCCAGCGTTTTAGCTGTAGGTTGAAGTTGTTATAGGTAGTTTGCTCCACAGCAAAGAAATATACGGTACACAAACAGTAAAGTGCACACAGTGCCATATATAAGTAAATTTTACCCCACAGTGAAAACAATGCATTAATACTGTCCTTTTGCCTAATGGGAGTACAGCAGAATGATATCTATGGAGTGAAAAAGAAACATAGAGCTGTAGTAAATTAAACAAATTGTGGCAGACTCAAAATAATCAGATTCACTCACATGATTTAGAGCCATGCACAGGCTCTGTAAAAGTGCATGGAGGTGCCCTCTTCACGGGGTAAGATAAAATGAGCAGGAATCAGGAACCAGCCAGTAATTCAAAGTAGATAGTAAGGCAGATAGCGAGGCAGAGTTTTAACTGCCACATGCTCTTGGATGTGTCTCACCCTGAAGATATTACAAAGTGATCTTTCTCCAATGCCTCTAATTTGTCCACTACCTCATAGGGCTCTTCACAAAGTTCATCCACTATACACTTCAACTGATCTGTCCTCTCTCAAAGATCTTGGCTATCACAGTGGAGTTCTATCCTGATGCATGCCCAAGGGAGAGTGTGCAGCTTAGCGGACAAGGGCATATGTTTGAGTGTTGGAATGGATGAGCTGTGATTGGCTGTCATGTATGTGTGGGAGTGTTGTATGTGAGGAAGGGGTGATGATAAGTTAAGCTGACCTCAGTGCCACTTAGGATCCGGCCAGCAACAGTTTTCCGCCCACCCTCCCTTTATTTTAGGCACTGGATGTCGTCACAGCTAGGCGGGGGGCATGTCCTTGCCAAACAGGCTGGGAGATGATTGCAGGTAGAAGATTAAGGTGGATAATGGCCAGTTCTCAACCTCCCCTGTTTCTTATGGTAAACCTCAAGGGTACCAGCTTGGAGGTGTCCCCATCGAGCTAAAAGCTGACTGGTGGTGAGCCCAAAAAGGGAAGACGAATTTGGGAGGTGAGAGCTTTTGGGAGGGGTGTGAGTTAGATTGGCAAAGACAATTTGATTAGAGTAAGTACATACTGTATGACATTATGCACTGTTATTTATATGTTAAGTCATGATCGTTTGGTTATTTATAATTATAGGTTTATATGAATATGCATGTGTTATACAGTATTTGTATGTTTTAATAAATGCTGTGGTTTGTTTCATCCAATATCAGCGTCTGTCTTTATTGGAGGGTTCCTGGTTGGGTTCAAGAAGGTATCTCATCCAATGCCCACTACGTACATGCATGTGGAAATCAGCTTGAAGAGTGTCCTGGAGACCTTGTTACATCAGATGGATCTTCTTTTCGGAGGCAGACTCGGACAGGTGGCAGAAGAGGTCTTGGAGCAGCTCCACGACATGCCCCCCTGCCATTGCCTTTTCAAAACTCCTTCTTGAAAACCAATTTGCACCACATATTCAAGATGGGGTCTTACCAGGCCTGGAATGGCCATCAGGCACACCACGCCAATGCCCAGTGCGCTCCTGTGTGCCATCACAGGCTGTTGGGGAGGCTAAAACATCTCCTTCACTGGCTCACTGCAAGTTACTGCAGGAGAGGAGGATCAGGCAGCATATGTTGCTCAATGTTCCTGCCTAAAGCTTGAGTATTCAGTGTTGTCTTGGGTACCATACCAATGCTCTGACACTACAGAAAACTGAAGCTCACATAAAGAGTGTACTCATCCTGTACCTGGAGTAGCTGCTGGCTAGAGTCACTCTATCAGGGTTTTCAATTTCCCCCCTCCCTTGCCAAAGGTAAGAACAAAGGAGGGAGTATATAAAGTTTGTTTACTATTTTAATATAAAATGAATAAAATAAATGTGGATATATAATCATTTGCAGAAGTCACAAGCAAACGCAGTGCAAGAGTATCATTACATTTCAAGCTCTATGCAGAACAAACACAGGGACTTTTTCTCATGTGAGGGCTCTGTGCATGGGCTGCCCTGGAAAAGCATTGAACCAAAATTTCAGGGGGGTGTGGGCTCGTCATTTGTGATCAGGGCCGGTGCGTCCTATAGACGACTTAGGCAGAATGTGGTTACTTCCTGTCAGTCCAACCGGCGGCCGGTACAGGAAACAGAAGGTCCTGTCTTGCGGTCCACCACAGGGAGGTAGGAGGTCAAGGGGAGAGAAGAGATCACAAGGGGGAGGGTGAGACCACCAGGGAAGGGGGGGAGAGGAGAGACCACCAGGAAGGGAGGGGTGGGTGGGAGAGGAGAGACCACTAGGGACGGGGTGGGATGGGAGAGAAGAGACCACCAGGGAAGGAGAAAGGGAGAGAGAGACCACCAGGGAAGGGGGAATGGAGAGAGAGACCACCAGGGAAGGGGTGGGAGAGGGGAGACAACCAGGGGAGGGGGTGGGGAAAGAGACCACCAGGGGACAGGGGTGGGGAGAGAGACCACCAGGGGGAGGGGAGGAGAGACCACTTAGGGATAGGGTGGGGGGGAACTCTAACGGAAGGGGGGCAGGGGAGAACACTAAGGGACAGGGGGGAGTGAAGAGGAGAGACCACTAAGGAAAGGGGTGCTAAGAGGAGAGACCACTAAGGGACAGATGTGGGAGAGGAGAGACCACTAAGGGACACAGGAGGGGAGACACTAAGAGACAGAGGGAGGAAGAGCACCAAGGTACAGGAGGGAAGGGGAGATCACTAAGGGACAGGAGGGTACGAGAGATCACTAAGGGACAGGGGAGATCACTAGGGGAGCAGAGGAGATCACTAAGGGATGGGGGCCAGGGGAGAGCACTAAGGGACGGGTGGCAGGGTAGAGCACTAAGGGACGGGGGGGCAGGGGAGTTCACTAAGAGATGAGAGCACTAAGGGACAGGAGGGGAGATCACTAAGGACAGGAGGGCAGTAAGTGATCCAGGGGAGAGCACTAAGGGACAGGAGAAATCACTAAGGGATTGAGAGGGTGAGGGGCAGGAGAGATCACTAAGGAAAGGGGTGGGAAGAGGAGAGATAACTAAGGGACAGATGGGGAGGGAGAGGAGAGACCACTAAGGGACAGGGGAGAGGAGACTCTCAAGGATAGACGGAGGGAGAGCACCAAGGTGCGGGGGAAGGGGAGATCACTAAGGGACAGGAGGGTACAAGAGATCACTAAGGGACAGGAGGGTATGAGAGATCACTACGGGACAGGGTAGAGCACTAGGGGAGCAGAGGAATTCACTAAGGGACAGGGGGTCAGGGGAGAGCACTAAGGGACAGGTGGCAGGGTAGAACACTAAGGGATGAGGGGGCAGGGGAGAGCACTAAGAGATGAGAGCACTAAGAGACAGGAGGGGAGATCACTAAGGACAGGAGGGTAGTAAGTGATCCAGGGGAGAGCACTAAGGGATAGGGGTCAGGGGAGAGCACTAAGGGATGGGGGGGGGATGAGGGGCAGGAGAGATCACTAAGGAATGGGAGAGCACTAAGGGACAGGAGGGGATGGGAGAACACTAAGGGAAAGGATTCCCTCCTTCTCATGGACAGGATGGGAGACCTCTAATGGACAGGGGGGAGTGAAAGAGATCATTAAGGGACTGGGGGAGTGTAAGACACATAGAGAGGCTGAGGAAGGGGTGAAAGAGAAACACATAGTGGCTTATGAGGGAGACACAAAGAGGGACCTGGGGTGGGAGGGGAAAGACACACAGAGGGGCCTGGGGGTAAAAGAGACACACAAAGGAGCTGGTAAGAGTAAAAAGCACAAAGGAGCTGGGGGAGTTAGACACACAAAGGGGTTTGGAGGCTGTAGGAGACATACAAAGAGAGGAGCTGGATAAGAGAGACACAAGGGTCTTGTAAGACATACACTAAAGGGGGTGTAAGACACAAAACTTAAAGAAATCCTACACACACAGAAACACGCCATGCTTCCTTTATATACTCACCCCTACACACAATTCATCCCTCACACACACACAAACTGCTTCTTACACACACAGAAACACAATGCATTTTACACACACTCAATGCACCCCTGACAGACACATACTGCATCACTTACATACACAGAAACACACCTTGCACCTCTTACATATACAAACACAGATTCACACAATGCATCCCTTACACAAAAACACACACTGCTTTCTATCCCTTACACACAAACACACTGCATCCCCTATACACACACTACATCCCATACACAAACTGGTATTCCTATACACTACATTCCATAAGAAGACACACACATTACATCCTCTGCACAAATACACTCCACTCCCTGTGAGCGAACTCATGTGTGGGCCATGTAGGTGGACTTATGGGTGAGCCTTGTAAGCATACTCACGGTTAGGCCCCGGGGGTCCATCCCTTGAGCTGTGTAAGGAGCCACAAAAAATGGAGCTGCTTCCTGTTCGTTGATTATTGTGAGCACTGATACAAACAGCCTCCAGAGAGCCTGTTCTACTCAAGACCAGTGGAGCCAGACTGCAGCCTGAGCCCATCATCATCTTATTCTTATCTGTTTGTAAGTAGGCAATCCACTATATTATTAGTGACACTAATCTCTATTTTACCTCACATTAAAGGGACACTATAGTCACCAAAACCCCTACAGCTTAATGTAGTGGTTCTGGTGTCTATAGTCTGTCCCTTAGGCTTTTTAATGTAAAAACACTGCCTTTTCAGAGAAAAGACACTGTGTGCAGCACTGGCGTTGGCTCATATGGAAGATCATATGGGTGGGACATTGTAATGTCACATGGTAGGCAGAACATATGGGGGGGGCAGCAAATTTGTGTTTGCCTAGAGTGGCAAAAATCCTTGTACTGGCCCTGTTGGTGATGACACAACACCTCCCCTCTCTGGCCCTTCCATTGGGCCGCTGTAATTAGGCTCTGGGTCTATTATTTTGTTTTGTTTTGTAATTTGCTTCAGTTCTGTAGCAAGTAGCTACAACTTACTGCTTTTCTCCGGAACAGTAAAATGGTTTGTGTAGTAAAAAGTAGGCAGTAGACAGTGTTTAAGGTTTCATTTTATTATTGGCGTTTTTTTTGCCCACCGATGGGCATTAAATAGGTTAGTGAAGTTTGAGCCGAGGCAAATTTATTTTTAAATATTTTTATTGTTTTAAAATGAGGTGACAGGCATAGAGCGTTTCTGGAATACAAATGATAAAACTATAATTGGAAAATAAGCCTCAAAAAAAAAATTTTTTTTTACTTAAAATTTTGTAAACAGATGGCTTAAAGTCTAAATTGTGAGCAGATCATTTTGTTATCGATTAAAATATCTCCATTGATATCAGCTCTCATTAAAATCATGCAAAGTTTTTACTATCTGCATTACTTTATCTGCCTTGTCCTGTGCCATGGACTCTATCTGTGATTGTACCATTCTTGCCAGTTTACTCATGTGTAACTGCTTTTTTTTTAACTGATGCTCTATAGAGATTCTAACACCAAACAAAAATATATACTCCTGCCCTAACAACCAGAGATAATACAGAGATTTGAATAAATTAATCAAAAAGCTTTGTGTACTTTGTGAAATCTTTATACTCAGAAGACACAGAGCAGATAAACATTCTTTCTGGTATAAACTGTTTATAATAACCTAGAAGAATAGATTTATTCCCGTCAAATGTTTACTGTTAGGTAACACTTTGGCAGCACAAAGAAAGCTTCATTTCGGGGCTGAATAATAAGAAGCACAAAAAGACGACCAATGTTTTTACAACTCATCTGTTTTAACCTACATTTGGAAAGACATTTTTTTTTTAAATTCACCATAGTTCATCAGTTAATGGGAAATGTTGGTAATTTAAATGAATTTAAAATCCCAAACATTTTAGGCTGAAATAGCCACATTGAATCTATAGCTAACAAGGATATTTTTTTACATTTTGCTATATTGACCTAATATTTGAAAATCACTTGAAATTCACATTGGGTTTCCAACAATTCACACTTCATTGAATAAATATTTTTACAATTTCACTGTTGTGACCTGATATTTGCAGACTAATTGCCGAGGAGACAAGCTTAGAATGTTGTGGACTACATATCCCCTGATGCTTTGCCAACATCATGTTTGTAATAGCATTATGGCAGGTGTAGTCCACAACATCTGGAGTGCCAACAGTTACCTACCCCTGCCTATCCCTTGCCTATCCCTGACTTAGCTTACAGTCTAGAAGGAGTCATAGTCTACATAGAATAAATTAAATATGCTCAAAGTTTTTTTAATAAAAGCTCTATTTTTGTATCACTATTTTGTAATTACAAAACATAACATTACCGATGTTTCAAACTATATTATAATTATTGTTCCTCTTATAATAAGTAGAGAAGAAGAAGAATACAAGTATAACGTTAGCATTCGGCATCCGGCAGTAAAACACATGCAGTGCCAGAACGGGTGGCCAAAATAACCAAGTAAATTAGAAGGAAGAGAAATTACATAAAGACAAAAACAAAAATAAGATAGAAAACTAAGTTTAAAAAAAAGAAAGAGAGCATGGGATTTGTAAAGGGTTCATAGCAGAGCTAGTGTTACAATATTTTCAGCAGTATTCCTGGATGGTATCACTGTCAGATTTAATCCATGGTTTCCAATATTTTTTTATTATATGTGATAACTGTCAATTAGAACGTGTGTTATCATATTGGAGCAGGGGATGTGTTCAATGTTTTGTGTGGTCTAACCACATGCAATAAAGCAGAAGCGAACAAACTGACAGCCTGAATAAGAGCTTGTAGCAAATGTCATGGATCGTGCACAGAGCAAAGGTGAATGTGTGATTTTTGCTTTAGAAATTATAAAATGGCATCTGTCTTTTGTTTCTGCCTCACAATATATGTTAAATGTGCGAGTATAGATTCTTGATTTAAAAGGCGGAGATTGCTCACAAAAAGCATAGATGCCTGAAAATGATTTTTTTTCACAAGCAAAACCAGCAGAAATCCAACTTAGCACAGAGCCGTATCACAAGTCTTATATCATTGTGCCACACAAATGTGTGATGGCTTACAAATTAGAGCCGCATGCTCATTCTCAGTGCCCAACACTATGTCCTGTGTCCACAAAATATTGATACAATAGGGCACAATATTACAAAAAGAAAACAAAAATAATAATACAATATGCAAAATATATATATATATATATATATATATATATATATATATATATAGATCTTGAGAAGGACCTTGTGAGGGTTGAAACGTTGATCGGGACTGTTTGTCATGTAAAGAACACACTTAAGTAATAAATTTACTATTTGAAAATCCCTCCGAGTGCACCTTCATTCTTTCTACTATATACATATATATATATATATATATATATACATACATACATATATAGATTTAACACATAATAGGTAATAAATATAGTCAGCCATGACAGGTGCATTCTGTATTGAGTTATATTACCAAATATTCATAGTGACCTGTTTGTTTTAACTGCCCCATATACTATGCGTAGCCTTGCTCTGGAATACTTCATTTTCCAGAGAATCCAATGTGCCAAACACGTGTGCCATTGTACAATTCATACTGAATTTTCACAGCCATAAATAACATTTACTCGTACAGCTGCCTTCAAGATGATCAATGTGTATGTACAAGCTCTTAGCCAGCCAGAGAGTCAGAAACATGAGAAGCACAATGGCTTTTATGTGGACAATACAATGGCAATATCCTTTATCACATATAATTATCAGACTAGGAGATTTTTTTGTAATACGTTAAAAATATTAAAATTATTTAAAATAATTTATTGAAGAAGATAACCGATATCTACAGTTAGCCATATAACTATAATCATGGCTCAATATTTACACTCACCCACTAGCCATTGCCAAGAGAAAATTCAGCCCTGATGAGTGTGAGGTTGCAATAACTCCCCATCCCTTCCCTCCCCAACCCCTAGACTTGTAGTGGCAAGCAACTTCTAGGCCTGACTAGTGCAGGACTTGAAATCTTGAGTCCTGGTTTTCATTCAAGGATTGCTGTTAGAGAAATCATAATCCTTTTTCATGTAATTTTGCCTGAACTGTAGTAAAGTAGTCTTTAATCGCTATACTAGTCAGAAGACGTTTTGAATGTTTGTTTCATTCCAAATGGTATAAATCTCAACCCACATCATCCTGCTTAGAAAAACATTATTTTACATTTTGTCTGCCCACATTACTATAAACAATAGAAACGATATGTCCAGTTAAACACATTACTTTTATGATACACAAACAGCTTCCCCAACTAAATCAGTGATTATTGTGCAACATTTTTGCAGAAGCAAAGTTATAAAATGAAACCAGGCAATCATTTGCGGCAAAGAGGAAACAAGCATTGTCTCGATCAAAAGACTAGCTCTCACGCAGCTGCAAGAGAATTATAACACAAACGCTAATTTTAATGACAAATGGGGGATGGGGAGGGGTAGGAGTGATGTGCTTGAAATGTCATAATGTTGTCAAGTGATTTAAGCACAACTGTCCCTTGAATACAATTTTTTAATATAATGATTCTTTCATCAAGTATTTAAAGGAAATAGATTCTTTGTTAAATGAAGCATATGTACAGACTTAGGTCAGTGTTAGAACTTGACAGATATTCGGTATGATGGTGAAACAGGAGAGACCATAGATACTATATAGAAAATTTCAAAACACCGCCTGTCCCAAGGTGTATATATTGCCGAAGGATCCTGTCATATACTAAAGGTAGGGATGAGTTTGTCTCACCTTTTTACATATAATTAATTTTAAAAAACAATATATTTCCTTTCAAAACTTGATAAAATTATTATTATATTAATAAATATATATTATATTAAAAAAATAGTGTTCAAGTGACAGTTGTCCTTTGACTATGTTAGGGATCTGCCACTGACGATGATTTGCGCTGTATTTCTGCCCATGGCACATTTCTAATAGTGAATAATAGTCACATGACACTATCCATTTAGTGTTATGGAACACGGACTGAGCAAAAGCCATTGTGAGAATGCATCCAAATACAATTAACGTAAAAACAGAACAAAAGCTAACTGATCCCTGTTCGGGTAGTTTGGTATGTTGTTAGTATCAATTGTAATAGAACTTCAAAATAAATCAAAAATACCCAAAACATCAAGTCCCAATAGAACACAATACTGCCATGCGCATATTAGAACACACACTGGGTTATTCCCTAAAGTGAGAATTTAAGTTACATTTCAAATTTAAAGTCAAAATAGATGATTAGCCAATTTGAAACAAATCTCTAAGTCAGCTATGCTTTCAGTTTGACTATTAGGTCCTTACATTGAAATTCAACTTAAATTTGCTTTGAATTCTTACTTTAGTAAATAACCCTGTAAAAGTCCCTTGTAAGTCTGGAGGAGAGTTAACAAGCATGCCTGGACTGGCCATCGGGCATACCGGGCAAATGGCTACTCGTGGATGGTTTCCCTGGTATGGGCAGTGTGACAATGTGGGACATTAACATGTCTTTAGGCATGGGTGCTGTAGTCATCGAGGATGTATAGTATGCTCAGGTATAGTATGCTATAGTATGATGTTCAGGTGAGGTGCCAGAGTGTGTGCAAATTTCTTGTAGTACGTGTTGGTAAACCCGTCCGGGCCTCGAGCTTTATTTACCGGAGTCGAGAGATAGATTGCAGCACCTCCTCTTCTGTTATAGGGTCTTGCAGAGTTGTAATCTGCCCTTGTGAAAGGATCGGCAGGGACACCCCTCCCAGGTACTCTTCAGTTTGTGTGGATGAAGGTTGGGGGTTACCCTTTTCCCTAAGGCTTGCGTTAGAATTTATGGGATTTTGGTGTTTGTTTGCCTGTGCGCTAGTCACCTGGCTGGCAAATTGCCATCTGTATTTTCCTGGATATAGTGGGTGTCTTTGAGCTTATAAAGGCCATAACCCACCTTTGCGAGATTGTGTTCTCTGAAAGTGACTCGGTGCTCAATGATTTGAGCTTCCAACGCCTTGGATGGGGATAATTGGTTTTGCTTATTAAGGCAGTACAGTTGTCCCAGCAGGTCCCGCCTTTTGGCCTGGGATTTTTGTTTTAAGGTGCTGGCTCTCCGTGTAATAAGCCCTCGAATTACTGTTTTGTGGGCCAATGTCACCCCTGTTTCAGGGGTGATCTCTGGCGTTTGGTTTTGAATTAAGTATTCAGATATGTCTTTAGTGAGGTCCTGGCAGAACAATGCATCATGCAATAGGGTTTCATTCAGTCTCCATGGACTACGATTCTTGTAATCATAGGTGTCTTTTAGATCTAATGACAGCGATGCATGGTCCGACCAGGAGATGGTGCCTATGGTGCATGAGGCTAGTTGGTTGAGGTGCGTACCTGGGATGAGGAACCTGTCAATGCGAGTATGTGTTATGGACAGGGGAAAAGAAGGTGAAATCCCTCTCTTCAGGATGGAGAACCCTCCAAGCGTCATAAAGGTCATGGTCGCACATTAGGTGCACCAGCAGTTTCCACTCTCGCGTGAGTGTGGCAAAACAAGGTGTGTTGGACGGTGTGGTGGAATCCATTGTTGGGTGAAGAATATGATTAAAGTCACCGCAGAGGATAGTTATTTCCTTCCCGAATGGCGAACGTTTAACAAGGACCTTGTGCATGAAATTCCTCTGGTCGATATTGGGAGCGTATAGGTTTACCATTGTATATTCTAGATTATTGATTTCGCAAACCAAAATAATAAACCTCCCCTGGTCATCTACGAGGTCATAGTTTGGTTTGTAGGAGACGTCTCGGCTAATCAGAATGGATACCCCTTTTGTTTTAGAAATGGATGTACGTGATATTGGTAGGAGTACAATGTTTGCACCAGCGGTCGTGCCTGTTTAAAGTGTGTTTCCTGCAGACACACTATGTCAGGATGGGCCTTACGGAGGTCTCCGGACTTCATACACCAGATTGTGCATTTTACCTGATCTACAACTAATATTCGAACAATATTGTAGTTATCTGCGGGAGGTGTGTAACACCATGCCCTCAAGCGCAAGTGTCTACCACCCAGGGGTAGGCTCCAGTCGACCTAGAGTGGTCGCATTAGAGGTCCTATCTTGTCATCTGTCAAGGAGGTCATAGTAACTTGATGTGGTGTGTCTGTAAGTGATGTGTCCCTGTACTTGGACGGAGTGAGGGAGGGGATAAACTGGGGATAAATCTATAAAACAAACATTTTCAGCATAAACAACAAAAACAGTAATGACATATAGTGCCCAGTAGCGGGCTGTGCACCAGCTAGGTGGTACAAACTGGCGTGGGATCTATACATGAGAGGCTAGAAGTTATAACATCAAGGTGAGCGAATCTGGCCTAATATGTGTGCGTATCTATCTTTTAGATGTACTGGTGTTCAGAGCTCGGATAGTTATCCGGCTATTCTGCATGCTAGAAAACTCGTGTCTGCATCCATAGCGGGGAGGTTAATTAATTTGTCATTTGGCTAGGCAGCGTACCCTTGTGGTGCTATGACACTTTTTTTTATATAACCAGTTATAGAAATGAGACTTCAATGTTCTTTGGCCCAAGCCTTTCTTCACCCTCCTGTCCCCCCTCCCGGTGTAATGGCTAATACTCTGCACCCTGGGTGGCCTACGTATGGCCCTAGTTGGTACCTGGATCTTTGCTCAGTGGGAGATAGGGCACGTTACTCGCCTTTCACTTTTAGCCTTTTCAGGCCTTTTGGGCTGCGTGAGGGATTAAGGCATATGCAAATCTTAACTATGTACATTAATCAGGAAATTAAGAGGGAAAGGGTCAAACATAGGAGTATAACACGTTAATATAAAAAAGATACTTGCTGCCAGGATCATGCCCGCTGTTCAGTGGGATGCGGTATCTGGACAGACACATTTCGTGAAAGAGTTTATGGCTTGGGCCGTTTCCATTCCAGCGATATGTGCGCAGGTGTGGCTTTCCTTGCACCCGGCTGGGTGTGTTGGATATTTCAGCTGCACAACAATTTCCTTACTTCCTCTGGGGTGCCCACCGGGGTAACGATTCCATTAATTTCATTCCTGCGGATCAGCAGACGAATCAGGTATTCCTATCTCTATTGGATGTTGAACTGTTGAACTGTCTCAGTGTTTCGGGAACTTCTTTAAATTCTTTGCGCTTTTGGAGCATAGTGGTAGAGAGGTCTGCAAACAGCTTGATAGATTTATATTTCTGAGTTATATCTCGGGCATTCCGCGTTGCTTGTAGGATAGGTTCCTTGATATGGAAGTAGTGCAGGTGTGTGTACATCCCTGGGGTGACTTGTGTTAATAATTTTGGCTTTGGCGCCCTATGATACCTGTCTAGTAGAAGGACATCTGTAGGCATATCTGGTACTAGGGTTTTGAAAGTAGCCCACCAGGTCAGGCTGTGTAACGTCCTCAGGAATTCCCCTGACTCTGAGGTTCTGGTGTCTGGACCTGTCTTCTAAGTCCATTACCTTGCGCTGGGTAATTCCAGCTGATGCTGCAGGCTTTGTTTTAAATATTTTTATTGGTTTCACAATGCGCGTGCATATATCAGACTGATTTATGACAAAGCAGGTTTTTGCCCACGCAGGGGCATAAGCATATATGGCGGAAGCGGTGCTTTAGTTATGCATCGTGAGGCGATAGTAAATCATAGCTGTTAGCATTATAACGGTGTCTTAATTGCACAAAAAGTGTGCTATGAAATAGGTGTACACATATAAATAATTAAAGATAACATATGATTGCCTGCGCAGAGGCCAATAATTCTCTGCATTCCTTCAATATTGTGAATTACCCGTGCATAAACTCTGCAAAAATGCCTAAGTTTAGATCAATCGCGGGAAAACAGTATTCTAATGCTGTGTTCCAACATCTATAACTATATGCAAGCAATTAATAGCATTTATCTAGCTGGTTAATCAGGTAGGTTTATCATTGTAAGTTTTTACATCATACGTATAGGATCCGTTTTTCGGTGCACAATTTCTACTAAAGGAAGTATGCTCACAACTTCTAACATTTTTCAAAAAATTTTCTGTTTAGGCATACATTTCTCTATTGCAACCAACAAATGTGATTAACGATATAAGCATTATTAAATCAGTTACATTTAACCAGCGTTAGCTTATATGTTTATCCTTCATATGCTGCAGCTGTCAAGCTATACCTTAAGCGAAATAGTTTATGCAATGTCTGCTGGTAACTAAGCAGCATACCTAAGATCTGTATAAAATAATAATAATAAAAAAACAAACAAAAAAAACCCATACGCTCTTTGTATAAGCTCAAATTTTTTGTATCAGCTACTGCGCTGACATACAGGTATCCTTTATATAATGCGGCCATCTGGTTATGAAGCCCTTTTGACTTTAGTGAATTAAGCCTAAAATAAGGCATTTTGATACAGCTATTTTAGTATAACATGGTATTATATGGCCAACTAAAGGTGCATTTATCAACATACCTATTTTAAGCAAGAAGCCATATCAGCATCTACCATATGCCTACAGGTTGGCTACTAAATATGTGCCAAATTAATTTAGTTGAAGGCTGGTAATCAGAACCTGCAATATTATTATCACCATATGTTAAGGTCCAAATTATCATGAGGACATATGAAATATATGTAAATGTAGAAATACGAATATATAGGTAGGTAAGGTACAAGCATAATGACCGTAGTTGGGGACTCTACAATGGTCCGATCTGGGCCAGTCATGGCACAGCAACAACATGACCCCAGTGCGCTGGGTTTCCATCTGTCCTCCCCAGACAAGTCACTGTCCGCCTGCAGGGCTTTCCGTGGCTCCGTGGGCACTCAGGGCCAGAGAACGTCCACAGGACCCCCACACTAGGGTGTGAGCGCCCCCTGTCCCCTGCACCTCCCCTGCACCTCTCAAACGTCTGCGGAGCGTAATCCCCCATCTCTCCTGGTGCCGGCCTCACACTTGGGGACAATGCGCATCCCTCGTGGCCACCGGTCCGCCGGAAGGCCCGCATCCTCTTCATCCACAGGACTTGCAGCACCAGGGATTCGACTCCCCGAGGACCCCCACAGACTCGGCAAGTCCGGGCCATAACTCCTTTGGCGGGCAGGTAGTCGGGGAATTCATTTAGTTGCCCGCGACCTCTGTGGCCACATGTGCCGTACCCACCAGCCCTTCCGAAGCCGTACCCACCAGCTCTTCTTTCAGCGTAATAAGCTTATATGTAATATGGTCCTCACGGCTCTTTTACTGGCGGGCTCCTTTTTGGCAGCCTTTGCCAGTTCTGGAGGGCAGTCTGGGCACAGCACGGGGGACTCGGCTCGGAGCGTGTCGCCTCCATGAGGCTGGATAACCCCACCGGCTGGGGGGGGGGGAGCGGGGCCGCACCCCGAGCCAGCAGCGTCCGTTGCCCGGGTAAGTTGCTTTTATTTTTCTTTAAGTTGTCTGTGTCCAGGCGCGGAGGATCGGCAAGTGTTCCGACCGACTCATGGTCACTCAATTTGGTCTTGCGGCCAAGGGGAGGCCTTAAAAGTCCTGTACAGTGCTCACAGCCTTCTTTGAGGGTCCAATTGGCATCTTTGTAAAGCTGGTGTTATCCTTCCCTTTATTTCAGCGGGTAGCCTGGTCTTTGTGCCTTTTGTGGGTGTTTCAGAGCCAGTTTAATTTGTTTGGGCCGGGAGCCATGTCAGTCTGCTGCCATGTGGCTCGGCTGCCCGGTCCCGCCCCCCCAATGCTGCAGGCTTTGTACTTGGTCTGCCATGTGGTTGTGGGCTGCGGCCTGTTCCTCCACACGCTGCTCTGTCCGTTCTGTTCAATCCCCCAGCTCCTGAACATCCTTGCGGAGTTCCCTCAGGAAGCCTTGGATATTAGCCAGAATTTTATTCGACATCGCCTCAAGGCAGGACTGCAGAATATCTTGCGTGACCAGTAAGTGCAGCGATCTGGGGGAAGCCTGTAATGGCAGTGTATCGTCCACGCCGCCACCATCTTGCTCAATTTCAGCCAGGCCCGAGGATTTTGCGGAAAAGAAGCTGGAGCGCTTGGATTTTTCAGTGTGCTTCTCGTGCTTCTGGTTAGCCATGTCTGGAAACGGGTTTGGGGCTGAATGAGTGCTGGAATAAGCTGTTTACTTACTGTTTGAGGCCAGTGCATTCTGGAGCTCAGGCAAGTGCTTCCATAAGCGTTGCTCGCTAAGCCACACCCTCCATTTAGCTGTTTTAATATACATTTCCTTTGTTTTAGTCTTGATGCAATGGAAATATTGGGACACTTCCCACAGACATCAATACTTCTTCATTGACATTTTGCCAAAGGATCTGTTTTTACAGAAGGGGTAATATATAGTTTTCGATTCATTTTTAGAAGACCAAATACTTATATATTTGAACAAACACACTCCATTGCCCAAAACAATGAAAACAAACAACGACAAATAAAAACAACAAGAACACTATTTTGAAGCTATACCCCAAATGAAAACATTGATTTGTGCATTTTTTCATTGGGGTATATCCAAAAGCTGCAGATTTCTTGTCTGCAGCCTCTTAAAAACTTCTCCTTTTTCCCTCTGGAAATACTCCAATCAAAGACTCCTGTTCTGGAGCTGCAATCATGGCTTTCTTACTATGTTTCTCAATGTGCTGTAATGTAAGGGGGATAGGTGCATGCTAGCACAGTGCTCTTGCCACTTCCATTAGCTCTGTGGAGCTAATGTAAGCAAAAAAAAAACCTCCCTGGTTGTCAATAAGAGTTGTTTCTGCTCCCAATTATTGGGTGTTTCAAATTTTGATTTACTTTGATATGATCAGATCTTCAACTGCTGTCTATTGTTTGTTGTTAATTAGTCATAAACCAAAGTCTGCCAGAAAAGCACACCTAGATACATTTTATTGCAGGGGCAGGTACATACATTACTCACAGTATTCCAAGAGTCAGGAACTCGAGCCATTTGGCAAAAAGGTAGTTCACGTAACCCAAATAAAACGCTAAGTGTACAATAAAACATCCCAGAACAACTTGTTCACATACTTCAGAAATAAGTCACAGCTGTTTAGTGTGGGAATAATGAGAGTACAAAATGATATTGGCACACTCCAAACCGTGATAGTTTGTAAACAAATGCACAGTGACTAATTACAAATGTCACTTTTTTTAGCGCTTGTAACGCTGCTACAATTAGTGGTGCACTCAATTATACTATACCTTAGCAAAAGTATACTCCTCCCAATGTCCTGGAATCCAAAACAAATGAACAGACTTGGCACACCTTGGAAATTAATAGCAACAGCCTTTTTCAAACATTTATTCAAGATAGCAACTAGATTTGGGCAAGGCGCAATTGCTCGGCTTGCCTGAACTTTACCGAAATTTTGATTTTGTCTGGTACTTCTGATACTCGTCCATGCGATGGTTCAAGTTGGAGGGGTAAAAAAAAAAAGGTGCCTATCAGTGTGCACAAATGCAAGAATGCAAGAATATTTCCTAGCCTACTGGCCACGCAATATCAGGCATTTATGCTATGCCAATTCTGAGTTCTCAAAATTTGATTATTCATATACATTTGTGGACAAAATTGGGGAAACCTTTTGGAAATGTAATATTTTTGAGGTTTGATGGCTCAAAACATCCGTCTTTTATTAGAATAATGCTATTAATGTTAAATTATATATCATTAGACATATACTTTAATGCTGTATAATGTAATGCAACCCAGTTTATTTTAAAAAAATTGCTTTGAAAAAGAAGCTATACAGAGAAATACAAGATAAAGAAAAGGAAACCAAGGTAAAACAAACTTCTTATCCTTTTTGTTAGTACTGAGTTGGTAAACATTTTGCCACAATTAAAGCTTTACAACATCATCCCCTGCCTGTGTTCCGCGAGCGGCGGCTCCTGGCAGACGCGTGCCGCTTGCAGTAGATTCACAGGTTCTCTCACATCTTTGCATTTCCGCATACCGCTCGCAGTGGCTTCCAGCGCCTGCGTGCCGCTCGAGGATGTATCAATACCCCCCAGTAGCCTTTTGCTAGATGTTTCTTATCCACCCCAGCCCCTCCATGTGTCTCTCCCACCCAACCTGTCCATGTGTCTCTCCCAAACCCTCCATATTTCTTACCTACTCCCTAGCCCCTCCATGTTTCTCTCCCACCCCCACATTTGTGATAGACATACACACTCACTGACAGACACACACTCACTGACATTCACACACACATCCACACTGTCAGACACACACAGATCAGCCTCCCTCGCCACTGCCAAATGCCGCCTGCATCCTGTCCGGTATATATCAGCAGAGTAGGCATAGGCGTGCTCACGGGGTGTGCCGGGTGTCCCTAGGCACACCATAATCCCCGCGGCACACGCTATGTGCCTCCCTCCCTCCAAAGATCTCCCTCACCGACCCACAGGCAGGGAGGGAGGCAGGAGAGGACCCGGGGAGCTCTTGCCAGCAGCTCCGCCAGGTTCCTCGCGCGCGGTCGTGAACTCAGGGGGCTATAGTTCACTCTCCACTGGACCACCAGGGAAGGCAGGAGCACGGTCTCCCCCTCCTACATAAGGTAAGAAGGGAGGGGGGATATTAACTAAATGGCCCCCACACATTACACACAAACATACAGCACACACACATACATCACCCTTACACACAAAGCACACACACACTAACAACACCCTTACACACACAGCACCCTCACACATACACACACACAGCACACACTAACAACACCCTTACACACACAGCACCCTCACACATACACACACACAGCACACGCTAACAGCACCCTTACCCACACAGCACACACACACTAACAGCACCCTCACACATACACACACACAGCACACACTAACAGCACCCTTACACACACAGCACCCTCACACATACACGCACACAGCACACACTAACAGCACCCTCACACATACACACACACAGTACACACTAACAGCACCCTTACACACACAGCACACTTACACACACAGCACCCTTACACATACACACACTAACAGCACCCTTACACACAGCACCCTCAAACACACAGCACCCTTACACACACACACTAACAGCACCCTCACACTAACAAGACCCTTACACACACAGCACCCTCACACATACACACACACACACAGCACACACTAACAGCACCCTGACACACAGCACCCTCACACACACAGCACTTGCGCCACACACACAGCACACACTAACAGCACCCTTACACACAGCACCCTTACACATACACACACTAACATCACCCTCACACACACAGCACCCTTACACACACAGCACCCTCACCCACACACACAAAGCACACACTAACAGCACCCTTACACACACAGCGCCTTCACACACACAGCGCCTTCACACACACAGCGCGCCAACACACACAGCGCCCGCACACATACGCAGCGCCTTCACACACAGCGCCTGCACACACACAGCGCCTTCACACACAGCACCTACACACAGCACCCTCACACACACAGCAGTGTGTGTGTGTGTGTATGTGTATATATGTATACAGGGAGTGCAGAATTATTAGGCAAATGAGTATTTTGACCACATCATCCTCTTTATGCATGTTGTCTTACTCCAAGCTGTATAGGCTCGAAAGCCTACTACCAATTAAGCATATTAGGTGATGTGCATCTCTGTAATGAGAAGGGGTGTGGTCTAATGACATCAACACCCTATATCAGGTGTGCATAATTATTAGGCAACTTCCTTTCCTTTGGCAAAATGGGTCAAAAGAAGGACTTGACAGGCTCAGAAAAGTCAAAAATAGTGAGATATCTTGCAGAGGGATGCAGCACTCTTAAAATTGCAAAGCTTCTGAAGCGTGATCATCGAACAATCAAGCGTTTCATTCAAAATAGTCAACAGGGTCGCAAGAAGCCTGTGGAAAAACCAAGGCGCAAAATAACTGCCCATGAACTGAGAAAAGTCAAGCGTGCAGCTGCCACGATGCCACTTGCCACCAGTTTGGCCATATTTCAGAGCTGCAACATCACTGGAGTGCCCAAAAGCACAAGGTGTGCAATACTCAGAGACATGGCCAAGGTAAGAAAGGCTGAAAGACGACCACCACTGAACAAGACACACAAGCTGAAACGTCAAGACTGGGCCAAGAAATATCTCAAGACTGATTTTTCTAAGGTTTTATGGACTGATGAAATGAGAGTGAGTCTTGATGGGCCAGATGGATGGGCCCGTGGCTGGATTGGTAAAGGGCAGAGAGCTCCAGTCCGACTCAGACGCCAGCAAGGTGGAGGTGGAGTACTGGTTTGGGCTGGTATCATCAAAGATGAGCTTGTGGGGCCTTTTCGGGTTGAGGATGGAGTCAAGCTCAACTCTCAGTCCTACTGCCAGTTCCTGGAAGACACCTTCTTCAAGCAGTGGTACAGGAAGAAGTCTGCATCCTTCAAGAAAAACATGATTTTCATGCAGGACAATGCTCCATCACACGCGTCCAAGTACTCCACAGCGTGGCTGGCAAGAAAGGGTATAAAAGAAGAAAATCTAATGACATGGCCTCCTTGTTCACCTGATCTGAACCCCATTGAGAACCTGTGGTCCATCATCAAATGTGAGATTTACAAGGAGGAAAAACAGTACACCTCTCTGAACAGTGTCTGGGAGGCTGTGGTTGCTGCTGCACGCAATGTTGATGGTGAACAGATCAAAACACTGACAGAATCCATGGATGGCAGGCTTTTGAGTGTCCTTGCAAAGAAAGGTGGCTATATTGGTCACTGATTTGTTTTTGTTTTGTTTTTGAATGTCAGAAATGTATATTTGTGAATGTTGAGATGTTATATTGGTTTCACTGGTAATAATAAATAATTGAAATGGGTATATATTTGTTTTTTGTTAAGTTGCCTAATAATTATGCACAGTAATAGTCACCTGCACACACAGATATCCCCCTAACATAGCTAAAACTAAAAACAAACTAAAAACTACTTCCAAAAATATTCAGCTTTGATATTAATGAGTTTTTTGGGTTCATTGAGAACATGGTTGTTGTTCAATAATAAAATTAATCCTCAAAAATACAACTTGCCTAATAATTCTGCACTCCCTGTATATATATATATATATATGTATTAAGGCAATTTGCCTGCATTTGTGGGAGGTGCTGGTTTTCCACCCCTAGCCTACTTAAGGCACTCCCCTTGCCTGGCTCCTTACCGTTCGAGGTCAGCGTTAAATGAGGATCCACTTCCGGGTTCTCTCAGACGCCATCTTGGTTTCAGTATCCAGGAGGTTTCACCACGTTAAGCTGTGTCCAGGAATCCTGTTCAGGCCTTTCCGCCCGTCCAGCTTCTTCTGACTCCGTTCTCCGTCGTAGATCGCGTCCCAGGGACTCCTAAACCGTAAGTCAGACCTTCCTGTCACGCCAGGACTGGTTCCCACGGCGTACGGTACAGCACGGGTCCTCGCTTTACGGCTTTTCCCTGGTTATGACACGAATGTTTTCAAGCCATTCGCGGGCTTTTCATTTCGTACGGTCATTCGGCTGAACATGTTTTAAATCGTTAAATAGTCATTTCGCATATCCTATTCATGTTATTTAAACGAATGTTCATTCGGTTGTTTTGCCGTTCGGCAAATTTTACATACGCTCATACACGCTTTGGTTCGCATAAATCATACGGTTAAACTATTCTAACTTCTGTGTTCCCCTCACATTTGCTTTCGGCTGTTCTGTGTGTTCACGTATAATCCTTTCATGAATTATATTCACCATTTCATGTGTATATAACATTCGGTTAAAGTATTGCTTGCTTAAATAGATTATTGTTGATTACTTTTAACAAATTGTCAGTATTATATTACGTCCACAAATCAAGTCCACTTCTCTGTGTATACCATTTGACTCCCACGCTTTCAGGGGTCTGCATTACTTATCCATTTATACGAATGGACTCAGCATGTTACAAGCCTCATTTCTGGGTTATTAATACAACACATCCAAGGATAGGTTCATTTAAGCAATAATTCTCGGGCTGATACGTCTTTGCTATACATACATATCATATAGATATACATCACTTTACATCATGTTAAATCATTTTGGGGTATCCCTGCCTTTGGTCTTTCTGCTACATATCATACATAACGCTGTGTTAATTAGGCCATGACCTCATCCATGTCCCTTTCTATAAAACCAGTTACATTTCGGTACAGATCATTGAACTCCCACGCCAGGAGTTTTATAACTATCCATTTCATTTCAATTTACTCAGCCTACATTACAGGCCTCATTTCTCTGTCATGACGATGACACATAAGGCTTAAATCCTTTTGCATGCATACTCGGGTTGAATCACACGTACTGATCCAACCAATCATACGTCCCCTACACAGTCATATACATATGTATATAACCTACGTTTCATGTTTTCCTTTACACACCATTATCACGTAACACATAGATTGTTTGTACATAGGCCACGGCCTCCCTCAGATGTCTTATTCAAACATGCAAACATTTCTGAGCCACTCATAGCTATTCCCATGGTATCAACATAATTTTATACATTGCTGCTACAGACTATAAGTCTGGTTCTTTTTACACCCCACACTCATCGTACTACTCTCTTTTACCCATTTTTAGGCTGTCGAGCTTATATAATTGCTCCACACGGTTTATTCCTGTGATTTATCATACTACCAGGTACGTACACCTGCTCATATGGTATTCTACCATACATTTCATTTCATCCCCCTAGTTTAGAGTACTGGCAATAGGGTCACAGGATTCCCAATAGGTATTTACCCCATCTTGGCTGTCGCCATTAGTTAGTGGTCCCGCGAGGCCAACACCCCGCCTCAAACGTTTCGGAGGCAAACACCCATCGGGCCACACGTTAGCTAGCCGCCTCGCATGTTGCAAAGAGAGGGCCTCATCTGTCACTCCCTTCCCCTGTTTTCTGTCGTACAGTCACCGAGAGGCCTAAAACTCCTGCCACTACGTCAAGTGGCCTCAATAACCCCTCGCGCCAACGCATAGATAGAGCCTCTCAAGCCGCTTGGCAATTAGTAGGGCCTCACCTGTCACCAAACAAGCATAATACTTTCGCCATCCGGCCTAGCTAGCCTGCCAGTACAATTTGGTGGTTCTATATACTAATTATTGTTTTATTTATAGTATGTCTCAGGAAGGGGTAGAGGATTTCTCCCTGCCTAGCACCCCGGCTAGAGCTGTCACTCCCACACAAGGAGGAGAGCTAGCTAGTCCAGCATCAATTAGATCCTGGACAATCCCGCGCATAACCACGGAATTAAGGAGACGACAAATCCCCTACCCCGCTACAGCAAGGAAGGCAGAACTTTTCAAACTGCTACGCACATCAACTAATAACATGGAAGCCGGGGAAGGATCTAGCCAGTCCAACCCAGGGGACATACATGCCATGTTATCCTCACTCATGGCATCCATGGGCAAGGTCAACTCCAGGCTGGAGAAACTTGAGTCGGTCACCACGGCCCTCACTCTAGCAGGGCCACCCGCGGCTGCGGTACAAACACCAGCCTTGCCATTAGTCGCTCCAGCCAGCCCCCTGGATGACCAGGAAGTTAGCCCGGCCCACATGATACCTGAGCATATCAAAAGGGATATCCTGGAAGGTAAAGACGTCAACCTGGCTTCCCTGTTGATTGCCTCCCAGGACATTGTGGAACATAAGACGTATGCTTATGATGATGTTTCTGTTATTGTCAGATCTAGGGATGCCCGCCTGAACAGGAAACTGACTATCCCTGAATTTGTACTAGCGTTTGGTATTTACAGGGATGTCATCTGTGCGGTTTATCCCAACAGAAGAGAGGAGTTTGATCTCTATATGCACAAGCTGGTAGACCTGGGCAACAAATATGGTGGTTCAGCATTCTATGACTACCATAGGTCTTTTTCTGCAAAAGTGGCTGGAGCCTTCTCCCAGTACGGTACACGATCCAACTGGGGAAGGATTGATACCGTCTTATTCTGCAGACACTTTGCAGGTCTAAGAACACCAGCTTGTGCATACTGCTCCTCCACAGCCCATACTACTAATTTTTGTCCCAACACGGCAGACGGACATGCCTCCACACAAGGAACTAGTTCCTCTGGGGATCCAGGGAAACTATCCAAAGACAAATTGGGACGCCCAATCAAGTTTCTGGGCAAGTCCCAGATATGTAATAATTTCAATGTTGGGTCTTGTAATTACAGTGGATGTAGACTATTGCATGTCTGTTCAAAATGTTTTAGGGCACATGCTAAGACCATGTGTCCAAATAAAATGTATTCTAAGCCTTACCTTACGTCCATTAATATGCCAGTATTCACAGCATTGATGTCTCAGCACCCATCTAGACACCTGGTAGATTTTCTTATTTCTGGTTTAACAGAAGGCTTCCACACAGGTATCCTACACATACCAGCTGGCACTCTGGAATGCCCAAACCTACAATCCGCCCAACACAACCCCACAGTGGTTGACACCCTCATAAACCAAGAAGTGGAGGAGGGCTTTGTATTGGGGCCTTTTAGAACTCCCCCATTCACAGAATGGCGCACCAACCCTATTGGTATTGTCACAGGGAAATCTTCCCAAAAACAGAGACTCATCATTGACTTATCGGCTCCCCACTCATCGGCCAACCCCAGTCTTAATTCCCTCATACCCTCTGAGGAATTCTCTCTGCAATACACCACCATAGATCACGCCATTACAGCCATCATACAAGCAGGGGTGGGAGCCTGGCTCAGTAAGACCGACATTACTAACGCCTTCAAATTACTCCCTATCCACCCCACACTGTGGCACCTGCATGGCATCAAGTGGTCCGAGAACTACTATTTTTTCTCCCGGTTAACTTTTGGGTCCAAAAGTAGCCCAGCTATTTTCGACACATTTGCCGAAGCACTATGCTGGTTACTATTGAACATAGCCGGATGCCCTACAGTATTACATTACTTGGACGATTTCCTACTGGTCGAGGAGAATACTGCACCTCCCACTAGCCTCAAAGCTACCACTAAGCTGTTTGAGCAACTAGGTGTACCCATCTCCCCAAAGAAAACAGAAGGGCCAGACACGGTTATCACTTTTCTGGGTATCCAGTTAGACTCTGCCACAATGCAAGCAAGCCTACCTTACGAAAAGATAGACAATATTCTCACTTACATAAACAACTACCTACAGCTCGGCACTTGCAACCGCAAAGAACTACAGTCCCTGCTGGGGTCACTAAATTTTGCAATGCGCATCATACCTCAAGGCCGCTCCTTTATTTCACGACTATTGCATCTTTTCCCACTTTTTCTACATGACACGCACAGGTTGTCCTTAGATGCCCAAGCTACGGCAGATCTAAACATGTGGAAGAGGTTTTTAACCACTTGGAATGGTAAAAGTATGTTCCTCCCTCAATTGACTGAATCATCTCCTACCATTTGGTCAGATGCGGCATCTACCACTGGTTTTGCAGCAATTTTTGGGAACGAATGGCTTTGGGGCAGCTGGCCTTCAGCAGTTCTGGATTTGGAAGGTTTTTCCACTACCTCAGCTCTTTTTGAGATCTACCCCATAGTGGCGGCTGCCGTAGCGTGGGGTCATTTATGGGCTAATACGCCAGTGCGTTGTTACTCAGACAACCAGGCGACCTGTCACATCATCAACAAAGGTCGTTCCAAATCTCTTACGATTATGAGATTTCTGAGGAAACTCACTTGGTTGGCAGCTTGTCATAATTTCTTCCTATGTTGTTTCCATGTGCCAGGTGTATACAACACAGCTGCTGACAGTTTGTCTCGCTTTAAATTTCAGGAGTTTCATCAAGCACTCCCGTCAGCAGCACCCACAGCCACCATCACTCCAACATTTCAACAACTCATACTGGACTAGACGTCATCATGCAGCATAGCAGGACATTGTCTCAGTTGGCACTTTCACACAATACAAACAAAACATACAACAGGGCTTTCACACTATTCAAACGATTCCTTCTGGAACATAACATCATACAACCGTTTGTTATGACATCTTTTTTGGGGTTTGCTTCCTTTTGCCACCTTAAACTCAAATTGTCATATAACACCATCAAACTCTATCTCACTGGCATTCAACACCACATGCTCATCTTACACCCAAATAACAACAGTTTCATGGCCTCTCACCAAATTAAGACCATACTCAGAGGTATTCAAAAATCAGAACCCACACATTTGGCCCAGAGGCTACCCATAGATAACCATATCTTCAAAGCTTTATCTAACCTACTCGACCTGAAACCGTTTGACACTAATACGAATTCTATCATCAAAACAGCAATATACATCGCTTTCTATGGATTTCTACGACCCAGAGAATTCACTACGACCTCCACGACCCAAACCACTCCATTCCTCCTCTATTCCCACTTGACAAAACATATGGATCATTACATCCTGTCTTTACCTCACTCCAAAACCAGCCAGCACATACCTGTAAACATTCCGTACTACCCCACGCACAACAGATGGTGTCCCGTAAAAGTTCTTGATGCCTACATACAGCACCATCACTTACTGCCCTCGCAACCGTTATTACAACTACAAGGTGCAGTACTCACCACTACAACCTTCATGACCTACGTCAGGTCCTTGCTCACACAACTGGGCCTCAACGCAAACAATTACTCAGGACACTCCTTTCGTATAGGAGCCGCGTCCACAGCCTCCAGTTTCAACGTCCCAACTCATGTTATCAAAACACTGGGGCGCTGGAAGTCATCCGCTTACTCACGGTACATACCGAACCCAGTACAAGAGTTAAGAGATGCTTTCATAAACATGTCTGGTTGATAAATGTATATGTATTGGTTGTCTGTTAATAAATTGGATTACTTAATTTTTGCCCTCTTCTTTCTCAGGCCTACCTCATCGTCGGTTTCGGCACACCACAACCGACTTGCTCCTTTTATCATCCTACGCTTATTCATGGTATTTCACACTGTACTATCTTAAGCACCTAACACAAGTATTAAGGCAATTTGCCTGCATTTGTGGGAGGTGCTGGTTTTCTACCCCTAGCCTACTTAAGGCACTCCCCTTGCCTGGCTCCTTACCGTTCGAGGTCAGCGTTGAATGACCCTCCCACCACACCACTTTTAACATTTATTTTCCTTTCTATTTCTTTTCCTGGGTGGGCCCTCTTCTTTCTCAGGCCTACCTCATCGTCGGTTTCGGCACACCACAACCGACTTGCTCCTTTTATCATCCTACGCTTATTCATGGTATTTCACACTGTACTATCTTAAGCACCTAACACAAATATATATATATATATACGTGGAGTGTGTGTTTCTGCTTTAGGGTGCACACCCTTATACAATAGGCTGCGCACGCCTATGAGAGTAGGCGTCTCCCATATAGGTCCCCCTAGTTTTAACCCTGCAGCTGTAAACATAGCAGTTTCAGAGAAACTGCTATGCTTACATTGAGGGTTAAGCCAGCCTCTAGTGGCTGTTAGAGGCCGCTTCCACGATTCTCAGTGTGAAAATCACACTGATATGACGCTAGATGTCTAAAGGAAAGCATTGATTAATGCGTTCCTATGAGCGGTTTGAATGCTCACGCGGCACTGGCCACGCATGCGCATTCGGCTCCACTCGAGAGATGACGTCGGCAAGGGGAGGAGAGGTCACCAGCGCCAATGGAGTCTGGCGCTGGATTTAGGTAAGTGGCTGAAGGGATTTTATCCCCTTCAACCCAGCGAGAGGGAGGCCCTGAGGGAGTTGGGAGGACCTAATAATCCTATAGTGCCAGGAAAACGAGTTTGGTTTCCTGGCACTATAGGGCTCCTTTAAGCTGTAGTGGTTCTGGTAACTATAGTGTCCCTTTACGAATTGCATTTTTGTTGTTGAAAATCGAGCTTTGTTAGTTAAAAATATCGGGCTCCTAACTTTTTCAGCTTGCTCAGATTCCAAGCAAATTTGTCAAGCCCTGCCCTAACCCTGACATTGCTGCCCCTATATCCTACTACAGCCCCTAACCCCCCAACTGATCCCCTATACACTACTACAGCCCCTAAAAGCCATTTTAACCCAATAGTAGCTCCTAGTTTCCCACTGCAGCCACTATGTGTCTTATGGCCCCCAACCCCACTACTACTCATATTACCCTCCAAATGCAGCCACTATACCCCTACTTCAGCCTCCCACTACAGCCCGTTTCCCCACACTACAGCTCTATACCCCCTTTTACACGCCCACCGCATACTACAGCTCCTCTCTTCCAATTGTAGCCCATATATACCTACACTACAGCCCCTTTCTCCAATTGCAGCGATCTCCCAATTCAGCTCATATCCCCCTACTATATCTCCCTATTCAGCTACTATCCCCCTATAGATTTTCAAACCCCAATTGCAGCACATACTTTCCACTACAGCCCCTAGCCCCAAAATACAGCCCCTAACAACTCATTTACAGCCATATGATCACACTACCAGTGCCCCTCCTGAGATAAGGTTATGGATCTGCTCAGACACTGATAAGTTATATGGGCACAAAGATGGTACTAATAAGCTACTTGGGCACAAGGATGGCACTGATTAGTTATGTTGAGACAAAGATGGCACTGATTAGCAATTTTGGGACACAGGTGGCTTTGGGTAGCTGTATAGGGACAGACATGGCACTAGGCAGCTAGGCACAAATATGGCACTGATTAGTTTATTTGGGCAAAGCTGGCATTGTAGAAAGTTGGTGACATGCTATCCTGTATAGTTGGGGGTCCCAAAGAGTTGAAGTGGTCTCCATAGGAAATGGGTGTGGTTAAAAGGTGTTATGTTTGTGAAGGTGAGGGGTTTGTAATATAACCACGCCCACCAGGAGGCGCCAAAATTATTTTTGCACCTAGGTGTCAGTGACACCAGGATCGGCCCTGTGTGTAGCAGTGCATTTTTGTAACAGTGTGTGTAGTAGTCTGTATAACAGTATTGGTGTGTGTAGCAGCATGTATATTAGAGTTTATATGTTTGATTGAGCACTTTTTAATTGTTCATACTCATTATGCCAGATATAGGATGTCAGAAGAGAAATGTTCATTTGAACTAGGGACACTACAAAATGGTGACTTAGATTACCTAATAATTGACTCTAAAATCTTCTACTAACATAAATGGTCTCTAATTATACAATAATCAGCCAATATAAATTCTAGATATACAAAATATAGCCCACTCTTTATTTAAAATACCTGGAGAGACTCACATGAATTATCTTCTATCCATTTGCATGTCACACTCAATAATCTCATGGACTCTGTGTGGATTGTATATCATGAAACTCTTTCAATAAATATTCAGCCCCAGTTCAGTACCGTACCGGCCATCCCCTCGCTGCGCTTCTCCCACCAACACTAATTTTGTATCTTCCCACCATGAAATGTTGAGTCAATTTCCCATCTACATCTGGGTTTTAGATTCTGCCAGCGGCGGCCACCGAGATGTGATATCAAGACCACAAGCGTTTGCAGCAACATTTTTTGAATGTGCTCAGTTCTTTCAACCATTTGAGTATTTAAAAGCCACAGGCAGCTGGACAGCCAGCTGTGCTCTATGAACGCAAGTGTTCATACGTCACCAAGGCACTGAGACAGGTGTCTACTCTGCCTGAAGGGAAATCCATCAGTGATCCCTTGGCGTGATCCAAGGTGTGTTAGCTTTTCAGATTGCTCCTGTCAATTGTCTTTTACTCCTTGGAGTTGGATAAGTGGGATTTATGTGATATTGACTGAGTGTGATTTGTATCAGGTTGGCTGTGGGATGTGATGTGTGGGGGAATTGACTGTGGGCAGATTAACGTGCACAATAAAAGATGTCCAGATGTTCCACAAAATATATATATACATATATAATAAATATATACATATAGTTTAACTACTCTTTTAACTTATGTTTCTCACAGAGACAAATCACATTGGAAATTGCATGCAAAAACTAATAAAAGGATTATCTTTTTATGTTTAATAAATTCTCATTAAGTTTTAAGTAAATACACTCTTCAGTGAAGGCATTATAGGGCTTACCAGATCTTGACCAACACGCTGTTATGGAAGGTATAATAGATAGTATTCCAATTGTCCTGTAACAAGCTCCTTATGAAGAAATATAGTCATAAGCGTGCGCAGCCTATAGCATTAGGGTGTGCACCCTAAAGCACAAACACACATGCTGCGTGTATATGTATATATATATATATATATATATATATATATAGTTAATACAATTTAAACAAGAAATCTGCCCACCAGTCAATCCATAAGACTTGGTTTTCCCACAGAAATTACACATTTGAAGTGATGTTACTACCTCAAAGGATTCTGGGTGGGCATTTGCAAATTAGTTTAACAAAAAATAAAAATTTTGCCTCATTCCATTTTAAACATGGATTCCTTTGAGTCTGTGTTTGCTGTATAGAACAGCTTTGAAGCACACCTTTGTGATTTCTGTGGGAAAATCAAGTCTTATGGCTTGACTGGTGTGCAGATTTTTGTTTAACATTGTATTAACGATCCACAGACTTCAGGTGGAAGGAGTTTTCAATCAAATTTTTTCTCCACCATAACCTTTTTGGTTTTTGCTTCCCAAGCACCACCAAGCCTCAATTGCAAACCAGTAACCAACCTCATGCTGATGATTTGCATTAACAATTAAACAATTGTCCATGAGTGGTTCACTGGTCTTGCATCTTTTCCTTAGTTGCGTTTCAAAGCAGTTGTATGCAGCACGTGTTTGTGCAGAACACTGCGGTTAGGATTGTTACAATGTATCCAACAGGCTTAACAAGCTCCCGGGTGGTCCATAGTTCATGCCGGGGCCATAGTCTGTGGGAAGGAGGCTGGCAAGCAGGTTCCTCCAGGAGCTTGTGGCAAACTCATGTGGGAAGGGGAGTTTTTAACACCCCATATTTCATATCCCCCCCCATATTTCATGTCCATTCCCCCATATTTCATGTCCATTCCCCCTCCCACCCCATTTCATGTCTATTCACTCATGTCATGTTCACCCCCCGCACTGCTGACTCACTGAGAGGAAGGGGGGTGAAATCTGTATCAGAGAATCACTAGTAGTACTGTGATTTCACCCCCCTCCCTCATTCCATGCACTTACTTGGTCCTGGGAGCTCCTCTCTCTTTCCTAATTACATTGTCCTGGAATGAAGGTGCCTGAGACCCGGGATAGACCCACAAAATGCGGGAATGTCCCAGGCGATGCGGGACACGTGGGCACTCTAGATTAGGGTATGCCAAGGCACACCCCGTGCACACGCCTATATATGTAGTGCAGGTCAAATCTCTCTGGTGGTCAAGTGGTGTTGACACTCTCCTTGCCGGCACTCACACCACGGTAACCTTACTGCAGCGCTCTGACTCATTGACTGCTTATACTGCGAGAGAGCACTTAAAGTGCTTCCTGTAGTAATTTATTTAGTATATTGCCAAACTGGCACTACAGTTAATAACTGTTTTGCAAAGGGGGTCCCTGCCTAGCCTGGGCTCCCCATTTGACAGGCAGATCTCCAGGGCCCGGTCTTAATAGCAACCCTTGTAGTTCTGTGAATATATAGGCTTTATTATCCTGGAAAAGATTGTGTGCGTTTTCTTTAGAATTTTTTTCTTGTTTTGTTTGTAATTCACCCAATCATAAGAGGTCCTACTGTTCCTGTCCAACCTGTCTCTGTCATCTACTGACAGTATTCTCACAATTCTCCCTGCTCTGCCTAACAAAGTTAGTAATAATATAGGAGGACGTACCGCTAGTAGTAGCTAGTTGTGCAGAATCACATAAAGCACCAATGCACTATTTTCATTGTTTTTTTATTGGGGCTGATGTGTACTATGGTCATTACTGCCACCCAAGAGTAGTGGGAATTTGACTTATTTTTGTGTATTTATTCTTAAACAAACGATACACTTATTCATATTATAAAACAATCTCTGTAGTAAACTGGTTACCAATACTCACTATATAATTATGTGAATTTTGTGTGTTTGAAAACATCACAAATAAGTAATAAAGGCACAATTCATTGGAAATATTGGACATATTAACTTTTTATTATAACTTACCCCCTTTTTCCTGATTAGGATATGTTTAATAAATTCCAATATTGAATGTTCCCAAGTTTAGCAAATGAGTTCACAAGATTTTTTTATTTGTGTGTTCTAAGAAGTGTGTTATTAAAACAACATAATGATTATGAGATTAAGTGATTGCTAAATTAAAGTTGAAATTGACGCCTCTTTATATTCTTTACAGGCACTCAGTGCCTAACTGGAAAACGTTTATAACATAGACAAAATCTTGGCACACTAACCTGTATTAGGTAACAATCTTATTTAGTTCAATTGATACAGCAGGTTTGTTGAACATCATGTATCTTTGTTATCATTATGTAGTCATTGTATAATATTGCATGTTAGAGCTTGGTTATACAGGCATGAATCATTGTTGTTTTTACATGTAGGTCAAACCACCTTTGTTAGTACATGAGTGATCTGGCAACAAATGTGTAATTATAACATGAATTCACAATTATAAGCATTTATATATAATAGTTCAGGTTTTGCCAACGTTGTTAAAATAAAAATACATTTTAGAATAACTCAACATGCTAAATGGAACAGTCACCTCCCTGAAAATAATCAAATAATACAAAAAAAAGGTGTGTGTGTGTATATATATATATATATATATATAGAGAGAGAGAGAGAGAGAGAGTGCTTGTGTATATACGTGTGTTTGTGTATTTTTAAAAAAGAATGTTCTATATTCTTTATTTTGATTGTGCATAGGTTAACAAGCAGGTTTACATTGCCACAACAGCTGGTACAAGCATATCAATAGACAAAGTAAAACATTAATGTGGCATCAAGTAGACTGCACATTTTTTATAATAGACGAATATGATAGTAATCAAAAGCCTACATGTCACAGCAAACAATGTGAAATGCTAAAGTGTGTTATACAGACACGTGAATTGCTGATGTTGAGTACCACTGTGTCCCATTAGAAGAGAGGTGTGCCTCCCTAACCAAGATAAGGTTGGTGCGTCTAGAAAAGAATGACATCTGCAAGGCAAAAAAAAAAGGTAAAAATAAATCATTTGCTGTAGGCAATGGGCAGCTTGTAGTCATCTGCCGAGCACAAGAGAGTCACTCATTTGGAGCTGGACTGCTGCTTTGTATGGGCATGCTTGCTCATCCTCTGCCCTATTTTGGTGGACTCAGAGGAGTTGTACTGAGATGATACAAAGGTGTGTTGGAAGGAGGGTAAAGGGGACCATACTTCCTGCCCCAGGCTGGTAAAAAGGCCAGCATCCATAGTCCACTGACCCAGGGGCTCAAAGAGTCCAAGTCCTCCTAAGCTAGGGAGGGACAGAAGGCCCAGATATTGCGCTTCTGCCGAATGCGGTCGGTCTCCTGCCCATGTGGTCGGTGCATAGGGAATTTACCCTCTTTGGCCCTCAGCCCAGGTGGGCCTGCTGTGGTAGGTTTCTGTGTGTGAGGCTCTGGATTGCCCAAAGGATGTCCTCTCTCCTCCTGCATATCTCTTCTCCATACTCCATGCTGAGATTGGTGCAAGTGATCTGCTACTCTTGCCTCTAAGGTGGCCCAAAAGCAATTAAATATAGCATCCAATCTCCAGATCTGAGGCTTGCCAGGTGTATGTCGCTTATTGTGGAGGTAGATGCCATCTTGTCCAAGAATGTTCAGTCGAAGCGATATAGGATCCTGCTGGTGTACCAGTGGGGAGGATCCTGCTGGTGTACCAGTGGGGACTGGGATAACTCCCACCGGTCCGGGAATGAGGCTGCACAATTTCCTGAAGGGACTCAGTGCCCCTGGGCAGTGGCGTACTAAGGGTGGGGCGGGGGGACAGCCCTCCCCGGGTGCCACTGACTGGGGGGTGCCATGACTTCCAGTGTCATGTGTCACCCCCCATCATTACGCTGCGCACAGCTGCAGCACCTTTGCGGCCCGGTGGGACTTACTTCTTCTGTGAGGAGGAGGAGCGTTGTGGGCCACGGCGTCATGCAACGTGATGACGATGTGCGCAGCGCCGTCAGTCCGCCTTCACGGATCTTCACCGGAAGGATCCATTTCTGGGCGGTGAGGCATCATCAAAATGTAAGTAGTTATTTTATGTAAGGGGCTGAATTAATTAAAGAGGGGGGGGGATGAATGGATTAATTAAAGAATTAAAGGGGGGAGGTTTAATCAAAGGGGGGTGGATTAATAAAGAGGGGGTGGATTAATTAGAGGGGGTGGATTAATTAAAGAATTAAAGGGGGGAGGTTTAAGTAAGGGGGTGGATTAATTAAAGGGGTGTGTGGATTAATTAAAGAGGGGGTGGATTAATTAGAGGGGGTAGGGGTGGATTAGAGGGGGTGGATTAATTAAAGAGGGGGTGGATTAATTAAAGAATTAAAGGGGGGAGGTTTAAGTAAAGGTGGGTGGATTAATTAAAGGGGGTGTGGATTAAAGAGGGGGTGGATTAATTGGGGGTGGATTAATTAAAGGGCGGGTGGATTAATTAAAGAATTAAAGGGAAAATTAAGAAGGCAAGAGAAAAGTCAGCTGAGGTGATGTCTGGATCAATTTTAAAATATGTTGCACCTTCAACATCTACCGCAGTAGGAGAAAGTGCTGAAGACATTCAGTCTGTTGAATCCAGAGTTCAAAAAAGGCCTGAAGTATCTTCTCAAGAAGCTTCATATGTGAAAGCGCAAGAATTGGAGAAGA
>OW240920.1:86549921-86821363 GCA_933207985.1 Pelobates cultripes
GGATGGTGTACTCTCCATCAAAACAAAGTTTGTTTTGTTTTTGCTGCAGACTTTTTGCTGTTGATGACAAAGTAACAGGGACATCCAGTTTTGTTACTGGGTTTCAATTGTGGTGGAAGCTGAACCCAAAGGTGTCCGATCATGAGGCTTCTGAGGCTTCTGAGGCTTCTGAGGCTTCTGTGTGTTGGAGAAATGGAAGACCTTGAGAGCAGGATTGAAGCTACAAAAATGCCTTGATCATGCCCATCAAACAACAGTGGACAGAGTGAAAAGGAAATGGAGGGATATTTTGCATCGCCTTTTGGATGTAACTTTGTTTCTGGCTCACCAGAATCTTCCCTTTCGTGGTCATAGAGAGACCATGTCATCCGCAAACAAAGGCAACTTCCTGGAACTGGTAGAATTGCTCTCAAACTATGATCCCATTTTAAAGGAACATTTCATAAGGCTGAAACATGCTGGTGCATCTGGAAAGAGAATGACTTCCTATTTCTCTCCAAAAATTCAGAACAAATTAATTTGTCTTTTGGGAAATCATGTGAAGGACAAAATTATGGCTGATATCAAGAAAGCACTTTGGGATTCTTTTTGACAGCACCCCTGATGTGTCCCACACTAATTAGATGTGTGACGTGATCAGATATGTTCATATTCAAGGGGACAATGTTGAAGTAAAGGAATCATTCTTGGGTTTCTTTCCTGTTGCTGAAAAGACTGCTGCTGAGCTCACAGAAAATATCCTGCAACATCTGGAGGAAAATGGACTAGACATAAGCCTTTGCCGTGGTCAAGGATATGATAATGCTGCAACTATGGCAGGGATTCATGGTGGTGTTCAGGTAAAAATAAAAGAGATTAATCCCTTTTTATGCCATGTGCAAACCATTCCCTGAACCTATGTGGGGTGCACTCATTTGGAAGTGTTGTTTCCTGTGTGACTTTTTTTGAAACATTGGAGAGAGTGTATTCCTTTTTTTCGGTTTCTACACATCATTGGGAATTGCTGATGGAGAATTTAGGTGTGACAGTGAAAAGACTTTCCCAAACAAGATGGAGCGCTCATTATGATGCTGTGAAGCCAGCGAGGGCAAATTTTGAAAAACTGACTTCAGCCCTTGAAAAATTGTGTAATCCCAAAGAAAATGTGGACACAAGAGGATCGGCTCAGATGTTGCTGTCTGCCGTATGTGATTTTTCTTTTTTGTGTTACCTTTCTTTCTGGTGTGAAGTTCTAGAAGAAGTTAATATCACACAGAAATATTTGCAAACAGTCGGACTCACTCTTGAAAAGTGCATTGTGAAAGTACAAGGTTTGAAAGCGTTTCTAGCAGATCAGCGCAGTGAAATTGTGGAGAAATTTACGATTTTTCGGCAGAAAGCACCAATATGAAGCGAAATCGACCAACTACGTGTAAAGAAATGGACATTTCTACGGAAAGAAGAGGGAGAGTAAAGCTCCGTAAAACAATGCCAGGAGAGAAGGCAAAGGACGCTGGTCTCACATTGCCAGAGGAAATGAAAAGGGCTATGTTTGAGTGCCTTGATCGTTTTCATCACGAGTTGGAAATTCGTTCCCAGGCAATTGAAAAAATCCTTTCAATGTTTGCTGTTATTCAGCCAAACTCTCTGGTTGTGCAACAGAGAAAGATATTCGTAATTATACCCAAAAATTGACTCAGAGTTTTGATGAATTCTCTAATGAAGACATCTTTAGGGAAATTGAACGTCTTCGGAGGCATTTGGAAGCTGCCAAAATCAGTGTTGAAGAAGCAAAGAAATGGACGGCATTGCAGTTCCTGGAGTTCATTGTTAAATGGGATTATTGTGAATCTCTGCCAAATTTGTCACTGTGTTTAAGATTCTTTTTGACTCTGTGTGTGTCTATTGCTTCATGTGAAAGAAGTTTTTCCAAATTAAAATTGATAAAAAATGTATTTCGCTCAACCATGAGTGAGACAAGGTTGACAAATCTGGCTATACTTTCAATTGAGCATGAATATGCAAAGAAGATTGGCTTTGATGAAGTGATCGATAAATTTTCAGAAATGAAGGCTCGAAGGCAGCGAATGTGCAACTTACCTCTGCCGAATAGACTGAGTGGTCACTTTGGATCTGTGTGTTTTTTTGTTTATAGAAAGCTTATTAGCTGTTAAGTAAATGTTAATTATTTAAATTGAATTTATTTCTAAGTTAATTTATTTTTCATAGTTCCATTTTATTCAAGTTGATATACAGTTTACAAATATATACAAATATATACAGTTTGTGCAATAAATATTATTGAAAAGATTGAAAAAAATTGTGGGTGTTTTCTTACATTTTTATTATGGGGGGAGGGGGGATGCCACACTCAGGGTCAGACCCGGGTGCCAAATGCTCTAGGTACGCCCCTGTCCCTGGGTTTTAGCGATCGGCCACCTCACCAGACTCGCATGAACACCAGGTCTCACCCTCACCTCAGGGGATTACAGGAGACTTCAGCCATAGAAGGACACCGAAGAGCTCCGGTTGGCATCAGGATTAGGTATAGGACCTGACAGAAGAGTTTTTGGTGGTGTATATAGTCAATTAGACAGCTCAAAGAGGAGTACAGGCTTGGAGCTCTCGTGAAATGCGTCTAGCTGCCATGCTGCTTAGGCTCCACCCCGTGTTTGTGTTTATATATGTGTGTGTGTATATTTCAGTTGTTTCAGAATCCAGTTCTGTCCAAGCAGACAGATCTGATATTATTTGTGTAAAAAAGTAAAAATGTATGTTTGAATTACTTTTTTTTTTTTAATTCTTTATTTAGGTCGCGACAGATACCAAAATACATCATTTATACATCGTTTTGGCTTGCGCAGAAACCAACGTTGGCATGTGATGGTTAGTGGTCGTTTTTACAATCGTGAGGCTTACGCAGAAGCCAGCATTAGCATATTGAGGTCGGTTCATGTGTTACGGAACAGGTATAATCATAGTCTGCCTTTTTTTGTTTTGTGATAACAAATAAGTACATATAACAAGACAAATGAGAAGGAAGAAAAGATAAGGAAAAACATTTCTCTCTTTGTTTAGCTTTGTGGTTGAAGACAGGCCTCACTCCTTGTCTAGGGGGTTAGCTGTATAGTGGTGTTGTTGGGCCACGGTTACTGTGTGCTGTGAGCTTTTGGGCTTGTGGACTTGACCATCTCTATCCCTGAAATGTCTGGGGCCTGGTTCCCGTGGTAGGTAGTTATTTGTCACAAGGGAAGGCACATACGTGTTTGCGAATAGAAAGGGGAAGGGGAGACATAGATGGAGGCGGAAGGGGTCGTTTTCGTTGTAGAGATGGGTGGGATCTGCTGCCGTGGGGTGGGGGGAGAAGGGGGAGGGGTGGTGGCGTGTTGGTGCAGGTCCTTAGGAGTTAGTGTAATCTTCCCAAGGTTCCCACACCTTGAGGAAGTGTGAGTATGTATCCCGTACCTGAGCTGTCAGCTTGTCCATAAGGTAGGCTTCCTTGATGTTGTGTATTACCTTGTCTATGTGTGGAGTGTCTACCTGGAGCCACGTCTGGCAGCCAGGTTTATTTTATTTAGGAGCTTTGTTTCTCTGTTGGGTAAGTTATCTATTGGTTTGGCTATCAAGAAAGTCCAGGGGTCTGGTTGGATTGTTTTTTTGAGTATCGCTGTCAGGAGTCTGGCTACACCGTCCCAGTATTGGGTAGCTTTTGGGCAGGTCCACCACATGTGTAGATATGTACCTTTCTCCCCACAACCTCTCCAGCATGTGTCTGAGGGGATGTTTTGCCCATTCTGTGTAATTTAACCGGAATGGTGTACCATCTCATGAGCGTTTTGTAACACTGTTCTTGGTGGATGACGCATACACAGGATTTGGCCGCTGCTTCCCATATATCCTGCCATTCCCCGCTCTCTAATGTCTGTTGGAGTTCAGCTTCCCCTTGCAATATGTAAGAGGGTGTCTGGCATTCTTTTATATTTGCGCTTAGTTGTATATAGAGGCGAGTGATGAGGCCGGCACGTGGTCCATCTGACATACAAAGTGTTTCGTAAAACATGGGCTTAAGTCTAGCTGCCTCTGCTATGTTAGGTTTCCTAACAAAGTCCCTTAGTTGGAGATGTCGAAAGTAGTCTTTGGTAGCAAGCGGGGCCAGGGTTTTTAAGTTTTCAAATGTGGGGAATGCGTCCGCCTGAAATAGATGGCAGTAGCATTGGACTCCCGTGTCTTCGAGACCTTGAAAGTCCCTCGGGGTCATTCCTGGTGGAAACGCTTTATTATGAAGGTATGCTGTTAGGGGTGATGTGGGGTGAGTAAGCGCATACTTGTGCGCTGTTGAATTCCAAATCCTTATGGAGTTTAGGATGGCTGGGCAGGTTGTGCGGTGCTTGGGACAATTAGCCCTAGGTAACCATATCCAAAACTGAGGCAAGTCTATTATTTGAGCTAGGTGAGCCGAGAGGTAATATAGGTGGAGGTTTGGGAGTCCGAGGCCCCCTCTGATTTTTGGGGTGTATAATATGTGCCTTGCTACCCTGTGTCTCTTCCCGGCCCAGATAAAGTTATCTATCGCTGTTTGTAGCGGTTTGAGATCATTTTTAGTCACTGCTACTGGTAACGCCTGGAAGAGGAACAGGAGGTTCAGGTGATCACCTACGGTAATCATTATCTCGTTAAGTAGGTTGAGGTGTGCCTATGTTGGAATTTAAGACACTGGAAATGGAATGGCTGATATATATGTAGAGATGCTGACTTAAGAAACAATTTGAGTAGTCTCTTAATTTCTTCCAGAAAAGCAGTTGTCATTCACAACTTCATAGGCATCTTTTTGCATGTGCAATGTATCTATCTATAAAAAAAAGGTACCAAAAAATTGTGAATGAGTGAAAAGATTTGGAGAAGACCTAGCTGAAGTCAGCATTTAGATCTTCCTGAGAGTGCCATTGTGTATGGTCACATATGTGCAGTGATGCATTTAGAGATAATATGGTCATGATCATATGTTACTTTTAATTAAGTAGCATATATCCCTAAATCCATTGTGCATATCTCAGCACCTGTCATTATAAAACCAGCACAAACCCAGTATATTTCTCACAAAACTTTGCCAACCAAAACAAGATAAATTGATTGCGGGTCTCAAAAAGAGAAGTGCATCTGCTGATGGAGATATTCCTGGTGTACAGCCTCTCAGAAATTACTTTTTTAGATTTCTTTGACCTTCCTGGTTATTAAACATTGCTATAATTTGCAAGTTCACATAAGTAGTCTTTTTAGGAAATTATTTTAATCTGTCCTGACCTTCTACATGCGGAATAAAATAATAATTCTATTTGATTACATCCCTCTGGTCTGTTTTTTGTGGCTTGGATGTTGCATTGATATTATAGACTCACACTGGTTATTTTGTCCAGAGGGAGTCTGCGTGACTTATTCTTGGCAGCCACCGTGGAATTGACATGTTTATGCATTTCCCACAATGCTTTGTTGTAGCCGGTTCCTAGATTTTCAGCCACCTGCAGCTGCACTGTTTTCCCTTTAGAGGTAACGCGAGGGTCACAGACTGTGACAGGACAAAAAGCCAGTCATGACCATTTATAATGCACACATTCATTCAAATAAATATTTTTATACTGACATACATCAAATGCGTGTCTAACTTCAATGTTTCTGTAAATACCTGCCTTTTCCTGTGTGTTTCTGTCTAACATTATATTAACAACATAAACTAATGCACTAATAACAATAATATCAAGCATAATAGTAATTTGTAAGCAAAAGGTTAAACAGTGACATTTTCTATGAAAATGTGTAATCAAATATTCTACACACATGCCTTCTTAGCAGAGAAATTGACATAACTACTTTATCCTCCAGTGCCAGGAGACTCTTAGAAGCACCTGATGGTTAGGAATTAAACCATTTTTAATGGTGTATTTGCATCCCCTCGATGACGTTGGCTTAAAAGCAGCCCAAAGATGCCCTAACACTCTCGATTAACCCAAAAGACAGAAGGGATTCATATGCTACTATGGAAGGGGAGCTTCTACTTAAACAATATTTGTGAAAAGGCCCACATAAGTGTCCAAACCAATCTGACTGCTGTTTTTGGATCAGACACAGGTTTTACTTGGAATTAAAGTTTGTCTCCCGGGTGTATGGTTATATTTGTCGATGAGTGTGCATTAGTATGTGTGTAAAGTTATGAATGGATGAAAAATAAATAAATGTAAAAAAAAAAAATATATATATATATATATATATATATAGCTAGCGTAGAGCATGCAAGTATGTAGTAAACTCTCTCTCAAAATAATGCTTTATACCAGTTATCAGGGAGTTAAGTTGAAGACACTAATCTCTGCCAGTTATTTAATACAGGAAGTCAGAGAGAGGCCAGGATTTAACTACAGGATTTAGACAGATTTGAAAAGCTCATGGAATGAGCCAGGGAATAACAAGCCGTGGCCATAATGGGGTATGTGAATAATTTTGTTATATGAAGATACTAAATGTAACAGTCACTGTACACTGATCAGCCACAACATAAAAATTTCCTGCTTAATATTGTCTAGTTTTCCCTCGTGTTGCCAAAACAGCTCTGATGTGCCAAAGCATGGACTCCAAAGGACCTCTGAAAGTGTGGTATCTGGCACCCATTTAAGTCCTGCAAGATGGGGCCTTAATGGATCAGATTTGTTATTCTTCATATGCTCAATTGGATTGAGACCTGGGGAATATGTAATCCAAGGCAACAACTTGAACTCTTTGTTGTGTTCCTCAAACCATTCCTGAACATGTTTAGTGTGGCACGGTGCATTATTCTGCTGAAAGAGGCCACTATGTCGTGGTCTTAATCAGGTCAGATAAGAGACTTTGGCCAGAGTTAACATTAGGTTCTTTATTGGTGAGTTTGTACATAGTAAAGTAGCAGGTAATCCTATAAATGAGATTATAGGCAGAAGGAAAAATAGGAGAACCTATAAACGAAATTATAGGTAGAAGGTAAAATAATAGAAACAGAGGTTTAGGCAATATGCCCAAGACAGGTTGTTTACAGGATATAGTAAAAAAAAACTATAGTTGAAAGTATAGATTAGACACAAGCAAATCAGAACGGAAAGGAAAGGTTTAACCCCTTCAGGACGGAGTCAATAGTGCACGTTCTGATCAAAATAAAACGTAAACAAAAACTGGAATTTGCGCTATATGTCTGTTCAACCGTAATTCACCGCTGTCACATTAAGTGCCCCCACACTTATTATATATCATTTTGTTCAGGAGAAACAGGGCTTTAATTTATCATTAACTATTCATATATGGATAATTTATTATGAATACAATTTTAAAAAATGTGAGAAAATAAGATTTTTTTTTTTAAATTTGTATTTCCATCTCACATTTTAGCTGTGAATGTCACAATACTGTTAGGTTTTACTGCAAAAAAAATGAACATATTTGTAATCAGCGATGTCTCACGGGTACAACAGTACCCCCTATTAACAGGTTTTATGGTGTTTTGGAAAGTTACAGGGTCAAATATAGAACGTTCCATTTTCAAATTGAAATTTGCCAGATTAGTAATGTTACCTTTGAGGCGGTGTGGTAGCCCAGGAATGAGAATTACCCCCATAATGGCATACCATTTGAAAAAGAAGACATCTCAAGGTATTGAAAGTGGGGTATGTTTAGTCTTTTTTAGTAGTCACAAATACTGGCCAAAGTTAGTGTTCATATTTGTTTTTGTGTGAAAAAAGCAAAAAACTAATATTTGGCCAGTGTTTGTGACTAAGTGGCTACTAAGAAACATTACTAAGTGGCTACTAAGAAAGGGGCCTCATTTGCCGTGGGAGGGCTGCCTGGGCTGTGAGGCAGTCCTCCTGAAGCGGAGCACCGGGAAGGTAAGTATCCCGGGCACTCTGGGGGCTGCAGCTGCTACAGCGTTCTATGCCGCTGCAACGGCTTTAAAGCCCAATTAAGGCGGGACAGCATAGAACGCTGTAACGGCGTGAAGGGGTTAAGAACTGCAGGTAAAATAGAAGTTAAGGGAATCAGCTCCCTGTTGGAAGGAGCATTAATAAAGCAGATAAATAACACCTTGCAACATTAGTTAGTAACGAAGTCCAGGTTGTAGTTATGCAGTTCGGTATAGAGCAAGTTGGTTGTGTAGATCAGGGAGGTATAAAGCAGGTTGGTAAGATAAAGCATGATTGTAGAGTCGTTCATGTAGGAATAAAGTAGGTTGGTAACAAACGGCAACGAAGATCAGGTTGGAATGAATGAGCTTGGTATAGTATATCAGTTTGGGTTTCAGCAGGAAGGTAACAAACAAGGTCCATAGGTATGATTACAGGAGCCCAGAACAGAAGTCTTTCTGCTTGACCATCAACTTCATTGTAAAGGCCCTGTATTGAGCAAGGTGTAGCCTTTTGTAGGATTTGTAATTAGACCAGGCAGGTGAGGATGATTGAAGGTAAGATCAGTCCTAGTGGTTATGGAGGCCACTAGTGGTGAAAACTGGAACTTGTTTTAAAGAAACAGAATTAAAGAAACATAAATCCTTGGTTGTCATGATAGGATCCTGACACACTGCCATCAGGGATCATTGTCATGAAGAGGTTTACGTGGTCTGCAACAATCTCAGTGTAGGTGGTATGTGTGAAATTAATATGCACATGAATGTCAAGACCCAAGGTTACCCAGCAGAACATTGCCCAGAGTATAACACTGCCTCAGAAAACATGATTAATCAGAAAAGGCAACCTTCTTCCATTGCTCCATGGTCCAGTTTTGATGCTTATGTTCCCTTTGAAGGCACATTCGGTGGTAGACAGGTGTCAGCATGGGCACACAGTTAACACACAGTTAACCTTAAGTCTCCACATGCATCAATGAGCCATGAACGCCCATGACCCTGATTCTGGTTTATCGATTATCATTCATTCTATTACTTTTGGTAGGTATTAACTACTGCATACCGGGAACACCCCACAAGACTTACCATTTTGGAGAGGCTCTGACCCATTCTATTAGCCATCATTTGGCCCTTGTCAGAGTCACTCAGATCTTTTAACTTGCCCATTTTTTCTTGCTTCCAACACATTAAATTCAAGAACTGACTGTTCATTTGCTGCCTAATATATCCTTTGACAGGTGCCATTGTAACAGTATGTGACGAGACCAATCTCGCCACATTGCATTGAAGAAGCCTGGTTGCTCGCCTGTTACCTTTGGACTATGGCCCCATGTTGAAACGCTTGCTTTTCCCCTGCGAAAAGACGAAAGCCGGGTCATTCGGTGCTTGCCCTGTTTGAGCGGTGATACCCCAGATAGCTATGCCATGGAGCCCATTCGTATAATGAAAGACTATGGGAAAGACTTTGGCTCCATGACAATTGAACTGTATGTGTGTGCTCTGAGCGCCATTCAGTAATAATGTGCGCTCAGATCTGAGCTATCTGGGGATATGTTGAATGTACCTGTTTTGTGCAATGGCTGCACAGTTATATGTTTTATGTGTTTTATTGTCTTTTGCTGCCATGTGTTCAATGGAGTTTTGCCTCTGTCCTTGGAGATAATTGGATTACTTCCCGATTATCTCCAGGATAGAAGACTCTGTGGAACTGGTTTTGGGCAGAAAAGCCATGCTTTCTTTGGTCACAAAGGACTACGATCTATCGTTTGAACCACTGGACCAATTTATGTGAATGTAATGCATACTTTTCAAGTTATGAATAATGTGGAAAAATTGTATTTCTCTGCTTGTGATATTTACATTACCCATTGTGTAAGGTAATTGTATCACAGGCAGAGGGGGGGATTTTGTGTGGGAGTGTCTGAGTGTATTGTATGTGTTTATTGGTTGTGTTCCAAAACCCTGTGGGTGGTACTAATGTGTAAGAATGTGTACATAAGCACAATAAACCCACAGCTCTGTCTGTTCACTGCTTGACCCTCAACACGGAGCTTTGTCTCGTTCTTGGGGGGGGATTTATTGTATGCTGTTCCAGTTCGACTGCTAGGAGTGTAAACCTATTCGTATGGTTTTTCCTATTCGGCTGTTTACAGCATTCGTATGGTTTCCTGTTCCGCGGATTGGTGTTCTGCAGTAGCTGTGCCTGTGTCTCTGGAAGGGAAGATCTACTAAACGGCGGTTTAACCCTTTTATGCCTGGGGGTGCCGTTACACAGTATATAATCAGTTTTCTTCACCTCACCTGTCAATGTTTTTAATGCTGTGACTGATCAGTGTATATATTGCTGATGTATTCCCTTGCATGAATTTTTGCTGGAAGCAGTTATATATTTTATTATTCATATTTATATGTTTTGTTTTTAATAGATGACTTCAATGGAGGAGGAGGGAAGCTTGAGAAAGAGGTTCTCCATGTTGCTTTTGCTATTATTATTTTTATACCATTGTGAACAAATCTCACAACTGCTAAAGTGTGAGCATACCCGTATCCCCAGAAACAGTGTCCCATGAAGCAGGACATCTCTGAGCAGTGTAAAGGAGGCAGGCAAGTTAAAAAAAAAAAAATGCTCCACTGTCAGCACCCGAAGGGGATGGGCCTAACCAGAAAGAATTGTCAGGTCAGCCTGGTGTGATTGTAACAAGACTATCTGCCAATCAAGTAGGCCTGCTCACTAAGGATGGATTAAGCAGAGAGTACTGTTTCAGCTGTCTGTGAACGGTCCTGATGCACTGAGCATGAAAAAAACCATACTTCCATGGTATGGATGGTATTGGTATTGGTCGGTGAAAGTTTAAATCTTGCACCATCAGTATACAAATATGTTTCATAACTGGGTTAAATCATTTATAAGTTTTAATTTTTTGCACAAATGAACATCACAGATATTATTGTGGGCTTTATGGTATACTATTTTCATTGTGTTTTATTATTTTTATTTCTCCAGTGTTGTACAATGGCTGATAAAATCATACTGGTTAATTTATGATAAAACTGACAAATACAGGAGCACTTACAATTATTTATATAACGCTAACATCACAGTCCATACAGATGTTCAAACAGCGACTAGATGTATCCTTGCAAAAACTGAATATTCAAGGATATGATTTTTCAATGTAGGGTAATGGCTTCTTGATCCAAGGATATATCTGACTGCCATTCTGGGGTCAAGAGGGATTTTCTCCCCTAGATTGTTGCAAAATTGGAAGTGCTTCAAACTGGGTTATTTTCCTTCTTTTGGATCAACAGTAAAAAACAAATGTGAGGAAGACTGAACATGATAGACTCATGCCTCTTTTCAGCATATGTAACTATGTAACTATATTCTGCAGCCCAGGAGTAGGAGGTTGTCTGGAGTCCTTAAACGGTAGATAGGTTGTAGGTGAGGTCTGTTCTACTATAAACTACTATAAACTATATAGCCGACTGCAGGACATACAAAAATGCGATACACTATTACACATGCAAGCACACATAGAACCACACAGGAAAGTGATTAACACATGCACGCAATGTAAAAAACAATGACATATATGAATGAGATATGTGGTTTATGTGTGAAAAGAGGTTTGTACTTTATAACAACAAAACACACATCGCCTTTCACTAAGTGGCAATATAAAATGTCTAAAATTAGAATCAAATAGTTTTTCTTAGTGCCATTCTGTGGACAGATATGAGGTCACCAGTGTGAAGGCAGACACAGATTTAGAAACAGCTATATATGGGCAGGGCAGGCGTGGGATGTGTGTTTGTGTGGGTTGATTTAAACATAGCTATGACCGGTATTTATATATAAATATTGGTTCTTCACTATGTAGATTGTGGGTGTAGTGTTCACATTTTCTGTTAATTTTTCATTCAACTGACTCTAAAGATCAGCCACGTAAATGATGTAAGATATATATCAATATATATATAGGGTACTATGCTGCGGAATTTGTTAGTGCTTTATAAATAATAATAATAGTAGATCACACATTTAAAAGTGAATAAAGAATAATAGAAAAAAAAAGTACAAAGCTGCCAGTCATAGATGTTGTCATTGTTTTGAATATACAGCAATCATCAAATTCAATAAATGACAGTGTTTAAAATTCAAACAGTTCTTTTCAATAGTTTTATTTGAAAACAAACACATATATACAAATTAAAGCTGTTTATTGTTAAACATAAGATTTTCTTCACCCTCCTCACTACTTTTTGCTAGAAAGACCTGTTCCATTATGGTATGCATGATGTTCTTTATTTTAGCAGGGTTATTTACTGACTGTGTAATATCAGCAATCTATATTGAATTCAGAATGAGTTTAAAAATTTAGACCAGTGGTCTGCAACCTTTTAGCACCCGAGGCCCAGCAAAAACAGGAGAAATATTTAGCGGACCGACATTAGCCAGAAATAAAAACCAATGGTATGTGTGAGGGGTGCTGTGTGTGTGGGAGGGATGATGTGTGTGGATGGGGGGCAGTGTGTGTATGGGGGGGCAGTGTGTGTGTATGGGGGGCAGTGTGAATGTGTGAGGGGAGCAATGTGTGTGTGGGGGGGGTGTTTGTATGGAGGAGAATGATTGTAGGTCTGTGGGGTCGGAGGGTAGATTAATAAATGTATTTATATTTTTTTTATTAGAAAAAAACAAAACAATAATTTTGATATCCCACTCCCTGCTTACCTTTGCCTGGAGCTCCGAGCTTGCGAGAGGAGAACCCGGTGGAGCTGCAGGTTATAGCTCCCCCTGGTCCTATCTCCCTCCTCTGCCGGCTGCAGCATTACAGTGCTAGCGGGCCGGAAAGGAAGATCTCTGATCTCCCCTCCTGTCCTGCAGAGCCAGCACGGGAGAGGGAGGCACGGTTCCCGGTGCTATGATCATAGGACAATTAAATATTAAGATCATAGCACCGGGGAAATATTTAATGGCAAAAGCTTTCACCCGACGGTATAGTTGGGGAAAGCTTTCACGGCCCAGCAATAAATTCTTGCGGACCGTCGCCAGTCTGCGGACCAGTGGTTGAAGATCACTGATTTAGACCAAAGCAGTCGAAAAAAACACAGATGACAGTGAACTGCCCCATAAAGCATTGTGAAAGCTCATCATTAAACACATTCAATCTATGCTAAGTTCACTAGGACCATGTGCAGAGTGCTATAAAATCAATCTGAATCTGCTCAGACCTTAACGGGGCCAGCCACTTTGATTGGCAGTCAGCTTGGCATACCTTCACTCTAGGTCAACATACCACTTTTTAGGTAAATACTTTTTTTATATAATACATAAGGGCTGGTATATTATTATCCTTAGAATGTTTTGGTTTTTTTTTTTATTGCCGTATATAGCCTTTGTTTCATTGGTTTCTTCAGAAGTACAATATTCACAATGTATACATCTAAGAAAAAATATTAACCATTTCTGTTGGGCTTTCTTACTTTGGTATCATTATATCCCTCTGTAATGGATGCTATCTGTCTGCAGGCACCATCCTCCAGTCCTTGTTCAAACATTAATAAAAACCAGTGGTACCAGAGCCATCTGCGGCTTAGCATCTAGACATTGTATTATTATGCATATGAGCCCTGCTGTTGTGGGATATCGTTCTATCTCCTACCTCTCTGCCTACTATTTGCAAGTGAGTCCTGCCACTGTATAGTGCTGAATTACTGCATACTTTTTTGACTTTAGTGTTACTGCACCATTTGGTTTATGTGGTCTGTTTGCATTGTTTATTGTCAGTGACTCATTCTTTTTTTTTTTTTAGTACAGTGGCTATCTATTTTGCTTTCCTTTTGCCATGCAGAACCACTCACCATGACACTGGTGGCTCACCTGCTTCTGATGCCATGGAGCTGAAGGCTCACAGGCCACTGTAATGCCAGTTGAAAGAAAGTCCCACTTGGGAGCCTAAAGACAAGGGCAAGAGCAAGGTGCATTCTGCCTCTGAGTTAGCTGGGGATTTGTTTTACTCCTCGGTTAAGGAGGGTTTGGATAATCTATAACACACCGAGGTAGTGATGGACAAGTGGAATGCACATGCTTTCGACTTGGACGTGGATTCCCGTTATGTCTGTGAATCGTTCATGGGTGATTGAGCAAAACTAGTCCTGTATATGCTGAACCATAACATCTAATGAAAATCAGACAATGGATGCATGCAAGAAACAAAGTATTTACATAGTTCCCCCTTGTAAAAAACTACAACCCGTAAGGTGATCCCCCTAAGTCTGGTACAAAAGAACGGGGATCTCCCTACTCAGGCTTTATAAATGTGTTATACCATTGAGAGATCACCTTAAAAAATATCCTAATTGTATTAAGATGATACAACGATCAATCTTGTGTTTAGGCTTTTGTATGTACAATTAATTGTATAAAGTGACTGAAATTCATAGTCATCTCATCGCCAAAAAATACTTTAAAATGTATCATGTGGAGCCCTTGTCTCAGGTGTATGTCTATCTCAGTATTTCACCTTTAGTTCTTTTCCCTTTTCATCACTCATACAGAAAAAGATCAAGAGAATGTCAAAGCTGTTAACAATGCTAACATAGTCCGTATTAGGCAAAAAGAAAAGAGAACGTAAGGGATAAAGAGAGAAACACTTTCTTCCTCACCTTTTACTTAATAGATGTATATAACTGTGAAGTCTAAATTCATAAAGGATACTTTGACTATAAAATGTCAATGGCTGTACAGACCTACTCCATAATTAAAAGAATTGGACATCAGAGGGAACTTTCTAATACAGAAATAGCTAGATCTCTCACTTCTAATATACACTGCATTGAGATACACTATTATTATTGTTATTATTATTGCCATTTATATAGCGCCAACAGATTCCGTAGCGCTTTACAATATTATGAGGGGGGATTTAACTATAAATAGGACAATTACAAGAAAACTTACAGGAACAATAGGTTGAAGAGGACCCTGCTCAAACAAGCTTAGAGTCTATAGGAGGTGGGGTATAAAACACATTAGGACAAGAAATATCAATCAAATAAGGTGGGAGTGAAGCAGAGCTGGAGGAGAGAGTATAGTGCTGCCCTTTAGGACAGGTGTGTAAGGTAGGGATTACTCTGGGAGGTCATAAGCTTTCCTAAAGAGATGGGTTTTAAGGCACTTCTTAAACGATTAGGGGAGAGTCTGATGGGGACAGTCTGATGGGGGTAGGTAGGCCATTCCATAGGAAGGGAGCCGCCCGCGAGAAGTCCTGCAAGCGTGAGTTGGCTGTATGGGTGTGAGCAGAGGTCAGGAGAAGGTCACGGGCAGAGCAGAGGGTCCCAAACAAGAAAATGGGATACAGCTGTGTTATCTACAATAAACATTTAACAATATATACTGAAGTATCGTCAAAAATAGTAAGAAATGCACTCAAAGGATACTGAATATAAAATCACCTTAAAGGTGCCTCCTTGGTGGTTGGGGGCCAAAGTGACCTCTTCCTTGTAGCGCGATGCAGGAACAGAAACCCAGGTTACAGGTCAGATGGTGGTATAAAACTATTTATTGTTGACAGCAGTCAAATATATGAAATGAAGAATAACTATATTAAAAAAAAAATTGGTCCTAAGTGTTTCATTCTAAACTAGAACGTCTTCAGGGTCCTCTTTCAGTAAAAACACAATCAAATGCTGTGAAAACACAAGCATTTTTCATGTACTGCATAACACCAGAGATGTTTGTGCCTTTTAGACAAAATGAATGTTGTTTTTTTGTTTGTCTGAAAGGAGCAGTGCAGCTCTCATTTGCTTGGATGCCAAACTGGAGAACCAGGGAGATAAGGAGCTGGATCTGAGGCTAAAGGGCTGTTGTTTAGTGATGCCTTGGTGAAAGAATAAGACAGCGTGTGAATTTATATGCCTTCGTGAACAAAGTTAAGACTTCAATGAGGCATGTGTTCCAGAGCATACAAAGTGTTTTTTTCCAGGGCTAAACAGAAATGTGGTCATTGCTCCAGCCCCTTTTTGAATAGATATTCTACACACTGGGAGATTACCACGGACATAGAATGAGAGGTCGATGAAGGCCCAAATACCCCACAGGTAAGTATTGCACAATTGTCTACAACTTGGTAATGATTTCCTCAGATGGTTGCTCTTACAGTCTGTGCAGGGCAACATAATTGAGTTTTCTCAACAGCCCATTCAGACATGTCTTCCAAGAGCTTTCATGGCTTCTCATCAAAAGTAAACTCTCATTCTGGGTGAAATAAGAACCCTGATGAAGGTGGTGATCTGATTGGCACAACTTTTATCAGCTCCTAGGGTTTTATCAGCAACATTTTCCTCATGAAGAAGAAAAAGACAAGAAACTTTCCTCCAGTCATAAATCTGAAGAGTCTCAATTTCTTCAGCCAATACAATAAATTTAAGATAGAGAGCTTCCATTTTCTAAGAGGTTTGCTTCAACCCACTTGTTTACATGTCTGGATCTTAAAGACGCTTACGTTACCATTCTGATCCATCCAGATTATCATTGGTATCTTAGCTTCTGTTGAGCCGGTTGAAGTTGGCAGTTGTGTCTTCCTTTTAGCTTTAGTTCAGCTCCTTGGTGTTTCACCAAGCTAATGAAATCTGTTATTTCTCAGTCAAGGGGTGTGATTAATTATTTACCTTGATGACCTTATGCTGTTCTCCATAGAAAGGCTGTTGTCGGTCAATCAGACACAGATGATGATCAAGTTTCTAGAATTCCCATGTGGTTTGTGATGAACCGAGAAAAATATGATTTGGTTTTGTCTCAAACCATACAGTTTCTGGGCTTCAAGGTCGACATGGTGAACTCAATGTTGTAGCTGCAGATGTCTAGCAACAAAGAGGTTCAATGCCTCTAAAGACAGTCGACCAATCCTCTTTAAGTGTTGGCGAGAATAGTGGGCCTTCTGGTCAATCCTCTTTGGCGGGGTCAGATGTGGTTATCAGATCTTCTGTTCGCCACTGCTACAGCAGTTTCTACAGCAAATCCTGGACCCTCTCAGGAATCCACATCTACTGATTCTGTAAAGGTATTTGATTCCTTTATGTCCTCTGTTAAAGGGATTCTATTGTCACCAGAACAACTACAGCTTATTGAATTTGTTCTGGTGAGTAGAATCATTACCTTCAGGCTTTTTGCTGCAAACACTGTCTTTTCAGAGAAAATGCAGTGTTTACATTAAAGCCTAGTGATAACTTCACTGGCCACTCCTCAGATGGCTGCTAGAGATCCTTCCTGGGTCATGGCTGCCTAAAATGCATCCAAACATTCAGTATCACCTCCCTCTGCATGCAGACACTGAACATTCCTCATAGAGATTCATTGATTCAATTCATCTCTATGAGGAGATGCTGGTTGGCCAGGGCTGTGTTTGAATCATGCTGGCTCTGTCCCGGTCTGCCTCTTTGTCAGTCTCAGCCAATCCTATGGGGAAGCATTGTGATTGGATCAGGCAACCACTTCTGCTGATGTCAGCAGGCAGGTCTAAAGGAAATAGAGCCAGAGCTAGCTAGCTACTTGAATACAAGTAAGATTTTACATTTTTTTAGGGAGGCATGGATGAGGACCAGGGTGGCTAGATGGTGGTTTTAACCCTATAGGGTCAGGAATACATGTTTGTGTTCCTGACCCTATAGTGCTCATTTAATGTTGTGTTGTATTTTTTTTCTCATATTTATGTGGAAGTGAAATAAATCTTATTGGTTGGTTAATTTATCTTGCTCCCCAATTTCACTAGTGCTGATTCAGGGTGTCTGGTGGGGTCAGGATTCCATAGGTTGTAGTTCACTCTGGAGTATCTGGCTTTCCCAACATCTGATACCTAGATACTCCCAATTTTGGGACCAACCACTAGAGGCTTCTGGCCAAAATAGATTCAACGTTAGATGCATTGAGTTTTACGAAATGAGGCTGCTCTCCTCCATGTGTCCCCAATCCATGTCATCAGGATTGTAGGACAGAAGGAAGATTTGTCTGGAGTGGGAATACTTTTAATGTTTTGTTTTTAAATGGGTCACAGTAACCTAAATAGAACAAAGGTAATACAACTGATATAGATATTAATTAGAGTATACCTTTAAGTGAAAGCATATAATTGCTGTCATGTGTTGTTTGGAAGAGAAAGTAAACAGTCAAGGTATCACAGACTCAGAGCTACTCCCAGGATTAGTCTGCATGCAATATAATTATTGTGCCATTGTTGCAGGTGTTCTGAGGACAGGATGTTCAATCCTAGAGGTGTGAACTATTAAAATATAAGCCAAACAATAATTCCACAAGATTCGTACTTTCATTTTTTTTTCAAAAACAAGTTAACAACTTATTTACTGGCATGTTTTCATATGGCAGAGTATTGCATGTTCTGTGGGGACTGAGGAACAGATACATTGTGCAAGTCAGTGTTACTATGCTTCAATTGTTCATAGGGATTGTCACTGTGTCCGGAGCAGTCTCCCAGGTTTACGGACATCAGAGAAAAATCTGAGATGAGCAGTAGTCCTGCTTGGCCATCTTCCCAGACATCTATCATCCAAACTAGCATGTGCTCCAGAGTGGTACTTTTACAGCCAAGCAAGTCTCCCCCCAATGACTCATATTGCTTCCCTTGAGCCTATTCCTGCTCTGCACCATTTTGCCAATATCTCATACTTACCAAAATGGGGGAGAAACTTCATTGTACCAAAAGGGGTCATTAGTTAGGATGTACAGGATGGGATATTGAGACTTTGTGAGAGATTGGGATCCATATCTTCTGTACTTTAATGTAGTGACTTAAACTTTCCAGTGGAGCTTCACCACATCGATACAATAAACCCAAAATTCACATTGCCCAGTACACACATATACACAGGAAAACAAATAACAGTGTGTGGTTTACAAAAAAAAAAGATTTGGTGGAGCGGGGCCGGGCCGCCGGGCCGACCAGACGCCATTACCATGAGCTCCTGCACCATGCCAATAAAAAAAAGGCAATTAAAATAGCCCCAGACCGCCTAAAAATAAAAATTTCCACCAGAACCGAACAGTGGATGGCACCAGCTTACCCCCGATACCTGATGCTCACCGCAAGCCAAGCAAGCAGAGAAGGCCGAGCACGGCCTACACGAGGCCAAGAGTCAGAAACCCAGCGGCCATTGCAGGCAGCATGGCGCTGCGGAACAGTGACACAGCAATGCATCCCGCTATGAACATCAAGACAAAGGGAGAACCTCTGCCCGGTGCACGGCCCTGCCCCCCCCTTGGCCGGTGGGGGATATCCCGGCCTCCGGTTGGAGGAGCGGATCGCTGCGGGAGTCCCCGCGTGGTCCGGATACCGACCACCTGCAGTGGCACAGGCTACAGCCAGCAACACTGGATGTAGCCACGGGTGGCTGAAACACCCGCCTGAGGAAGCACCCCGATCGGGCGCAGAGAGGCTTGAGCGCACACAGAGATTGCCCCATCACTGACAAGTACTCCACAAAGGCATTACTGTAGAGTCAGGGGAGTAAAGGTGGAGAGCGCCGTGGGAAGCCGTTCTGGACCGTCCAAGCGGACTTGGGCACAGCTGAGCGCTAGATGGATCACCTGTGATGACTGCCTGCCCGCTGGAGGAGTGGGTGCCCTAGCCCATGGGTATGTGGGGTCCCCAGAGGGCCACGTCCTTGATACCGTGAGCCCAGTGGGGTGGGCCTGAGTGACCCCTCCAGCGGATTGGTGGCCGGGGGGGGGGTGCGCGCAGGCTCCAAGCAAGTGGCCGTCACTGGGAGAGACAGAGGGCAACACGCATCTCTGAGTCTGGGGCACTGGGTGGGGATGGGGAGGTGCAGGGAGAGAGGGGCCCGTGGACTCTAGGTGTGGGAGTCATATGGACAGCCCCTGCTCCCGAGTGCCCACAAAGCTACGGAGGGCCCCGTAGATGGACTGGGGTTGTTGCAGGGAAGACAGACGGAGACCCAGCGGCCTAAGAACTGCAGGGCAGCTGTGCAATGATATATTGAGAACAGCCCAGCTCCGTGGCGGTTAAAAGTGTCAAAGTTATTAATATTACAGTTTTACGCCAACTGAACTGTACTGAAAACAGCATGTTATACAATATGTTAGTTTATATAATCTACTACCAACACCACATTGCTCGCAACAGTCTACAAGCATTTACTCTCTAGACCGTTAGCATAAACATGCATGTCTTTAAAGAATTCAGGACCTGTTAGATGGCCCACATACGCATATACATTGCTCCATAAAAGATCCTGAATCAGATTAATAACAGACTAGGCGATCACAATACAGCTAGCGTAACGTACTAGTTAATATATTTGATTTGATTATAAATGCGCAAAATAGATTGGGAAAGGCCAATCTGGGGCTCAATGCTGGCCTAAGCCTGAGGTAAGCGAATGCTCAGTGCCATCCTGTCACTTATATACTTTGTCTATTTTTTATCTTCACCAGTTTTAGTTCATTTCTTTACACAATTTGCTTATGTGAGTGCGGCTGTCGGTGCTGATGGGTCTGGCCCCTTGGTGGTAGGTGTGTTCGTATTTGTCGCCAAAGCCCATTTTTCCCAGCCTATTCTCCATACCTTAGACTGTTGATTCGCTGCTATACTTGCTGCGCATTCCAAAGTTTTATTATGGTTCACCGGCTGTATGCATTCGTGGATTGTTGGGGGTTCAGTGTGACGCCACTTTCTGCTGATGAGTGTTAGAGCTGCTATATTTATTTGGTATGTAATATATTCTATCGGTTTTGTCATTTTTTGGGGATATACGTGTAGTAGAAAAGTCTCCGGGACTTGCGGCATGGTGAGTCCCGTTATAGAAGTTACTAGATTGACTACCTCTCGCCAGTATTTTGATAGTTTTGGGCGTCCCCACCAAGTGTGGAGCATGTCTCCTAGGTCATTGAGGCATCTCCAGCATTGATCAAAAACTGTTGGGTATATCTTATGTAGCCATTTTGGCACTAGGTACCAGCGATATAGTAGCTTTATTGACAGTTCTATGTGGGATGAACATAAATTTAGCTTTTTGTGGGTTGTGAATATCTTTTCCCATGTTTTGTCTGGGAGGTTGAGGCTAAGCTCATGTTCCCATGTTCGAATGAATGGCAGTGTTTTGATATTCGTGTCTGTAGTGAGACTGGTATATAGTAGCGAAATTGATTTCTTAGCTGGTAATTGTGTTGTCATTACCCTTTCAAAGGCCGTCAGCCGCAACTCACTTACATTTTTCATAGCTGGTATATAGTGTTTTTGTAACCATGCCCTTACTTGAAGGAATGAAAACTTAGCTGTATTCGGAAGGTTGTACTCTTTTTGTAGATGGAGGAATGTTAAAATTGTCTGTCCCTGTACCAGTTGTGTGATGTATTTGATGTGATGTCTTTCCCATAAATGGGAGTTAAAGTCTGGGATTAACATCTGTAATGTGGAGATCGTCATTGCCGGGGAGTATGCTTTTGTTCTGCATAGAGTGGCTCTGTGGGCCTCCCAAATACGTTTAGTCAAAGCTGTAGTTGGCAACATCTGTGTACTCTTGGGTCTGAGGAGGGGAGGGGTCCACATGATCGATAGAAAGTGTTGCCCTGGTTCTGAGCCAGACTCAAGTGCTACCCACTGTGGGTGTTTCTCTTGGGTTTGTGCTGTGATAATGGGGTTGATGTTGGCTGCTCTATAGTACTGTTGTATGTTAGGGAGGTTCATGCCTCCTCTCGTATGGCGTCTGTACATCGTGGTTATGGCTACTCTGGGTTTGTGTTGCGCCCAGATAAATGTATTCAATTGTGCTTGGTTTTCTGTGAAATAGGGCACCTGAACTTTTATAGGTATTGGTATTTTGGGAGAATTATCATTTATATTGCGGCTACTCGGCCAGTCCAGGAGATAAATTTTTTTATGCCATCCCTGAAGGAGTATTTTCACCTGATTGTGTAGTGTTGTGTAGTTTGCCTTGAAGAGGTGAGTGATGCCGTAAGTTTTATACCTAAGAAGGTAACGTGATCGGTTCTCCAATCAAAGTTGAATTGGGATTTCAAGTTTTACATTCGTTTGCTGGGGAGATTGAGGCACATGGCTTGTGTTTTGGTCACATTCAATTTATAGTAAGAATATTTACTGTAGGCTTCTAGGAGAGCTGTGAACTGTTTGAGGGAGGTCTCTGGGTTGGATATTGTAAGTAGTATATCGTCAGCAAATAGTGTGAGTTTGTATTCTTTTTGTTTCACCCGTATGCCTTGTATGTGTGGGTTGTTGCAAACTAGAGTGGTCAAGGGTTCCAGCGCTAGGATACATAGGAGGGGGGACAATGGGAATCCTTGGCGTGATCCATTAGAAATGGTCAGCGGGTCTGAGATGAACCCACTCGTGGTGACCCTGGCGGAGGTGTTGCTGTAGAGTGTAGTTACTGCTGCTAGAAATTGCGGCGGGAAATTAAATTTATTGAGCACTTCAAGGAGGAAGGACCAGTTCAGCCTATTCTGCATCCAGGGAGAGGAACACGCTACCCTCCCCTCCCCGGAGGCAGTGCATTAGGTCCAGTACTTTCCTGGTCACGTCCGCCCCCTGTCGGCCTTTCACAAATCCTACTTGATCATCATGTACAATGGTTGGGATTATGTTTGCTAACCTGTTGGCAAAAATTTTCGCAAATAACTTTATAACCGTGTTCAGTAGCAATATGGGTCTAAGGTTCTGTCCTTTATTAGGGGGTTTGCCTGGTTTTGGCAATGCCGTTATATGTGCCATCAGCATCTCCTTTGGCGTAGAACCTGTCTGTAGCAAAGTCTGGTAGGCTCTAAGCAGGGAAGGCCCTAGCGTGTTGTGGTATATTTTGTAGTATTGATTTGAGAACCCATCTTGTCCCGGTGATTTCCCGGTGGACAGTGCTTTAATAGTGGAGGTAATTTTGTCTATCGTAATGGGGTTTTGTAGTGTTTGTTGTTGTTCTGGGGAAAGGGTTGGTAGGTGTACTTGGGCCAGGAAATTATTTATGTCTGTTTTTGTCAGTTGGTGAATGTTGTCTTGTTTGAGGTTGTAGAGTCCCGCGTAATATGTTACCAGTTCATCTGCTATTTGTTGGGGATTGTATATTTTTGTGCCGTCCAGGTGTGTAAGAAATGGGATTTTCGATGATTGTCTCTGCTGTCTGAGGTCGTGATACAAGTAGTTTCCCTGCTTTATTACTCTGGGCATATTCTCGTGTCTTGAGTTTCTGCATCATGTAAGTGGTTTTGTTGAGGTGCCATTCGTTAAAGGACCACTATAAAGGACCACTATAGTGCCAGGAAAACATACCCTCAGGGTCCCCCTCCCGCCGGGCTGGATGGAGAGGAAGGGGTTAAACTTACCTCTTTCTCCAGCGCCGGGCGGGGAGCTCTCCTCCTCCTCTCCTCCTCTTCGGCTGAATGCGCATGCGCGGCAGGAGCCTCGCACGCATTCAGCCAGTCCATAGGAAAGCATTCACAACACTGGCAGCTTCTCACTGTGATTTTCACAGTGAGAAACGCAGAAGCCCTCTAGCGGCTGTCAATGAGACAGCCACTAGAGGCTGGATTAACCCTAATATAAACATAGCAGTTTCTCTGAAACTGTTATGTTTATAGAAAAAGGGGTTAACCCTAGATGGACCAGGCACCCCGACCATCTCATTAAGCTGAAGTGGTCTGGGTGCCTATAGTGGTCCTTTAATCAGTGTTAGTGTCTGGTCAATGACAGACTGCAGGGCTGGCGATGGAGATAGGAAATGTTGGGTGGTAGCGTCTCGTAATTGTCTCAGTAGTGTCAAGAGCTTGGTTTGTGTTGCTTTTTTGATGTGTGCCACTCGGCTAATGAGTATTCCCCTGAATAGGGCTAGGCATTTGTGTTACATCAGTTGCATTCCAGTAAGACATTTCCATTGTTCACAGTTGGATTTAGCAGTTGCGTGTTCCCAATGAGTCTTGTCATGCTCTTATGTGATGCTTGTCTTGGCTATTGTTTCTTGCAGTTGTTTAGTTGCCTTAGGTAAGGGGGAAGGAGGTTTTGGTGGTGTAGGGGAGGGGGGGTATGGGCTTTCAGTTTGCCCCTGGTAGCCCTGTCTCTTTTGGCTGTTTCTCTGTTTTTTTGGGGCTGTACCCTCAGAAACTATTTACAATGTGGGTTCTCTTTCCACAGTGCCCTGGGGCCCATTTAATGATGTCCTCTTTTTTTTTTATATATTCTTTATTTTTGCGGTGCGTACGTTTACAGCAGATGATTGTGAGGTACCCCAAAGGCAATCCTCCAATGCAAGTTAGACATTTGAACATAGAGGTACATGAAAGAACTAGTACCAATTTTTAAAATGATCGTTTAAAGGACCACTATAGGCACCCAGACCACTTCAGCTTAATGAAGTGGTCTGGGTGCCAGGTCCTTCTAGGGTTAACCCATTTTTTCATAATTATAGCAGTTTCAGAGAAACTGCTATAATTATGAATGGGTTAAGCCTTCCCCCAAATCCTCTAGTGGCTGTCTCATTGACAGCCACTAGAGGCGCTTGCGTGCTTCTCACTGTGATTTTCACAGTGAGAGCACGCCAGCGTCCATAGGAAAGCATTGTAAATGCTTTCCTATGCGACGGGCTGAATGCGCGCGCAGCTCTTGCCGCGCGTGCGCATTCAGCCGGCGGGCGTAACGGAGGCGGAGAGGAGGAGGAGAGCTCTCCGCCCAGCGCTGGAAAAAGGTAAGTTTTTACCCCTTTCCCCTTCCAGAGCCGGGCGGGAGGGGGACCCTGAGGGTGGGGGCACCCTCAGGGCACTATAGTGCCAGGAAAACTAGTATGTTTTCCTGGCACTATAGTGGTCCTTTAAGCAATAAACAAGCAATAAACAATAGAGGGTCTTACAGCTTATTCTGTCTTACAGCTTATTCTGTAGCTTAACATCACCTCGCTGGTACACAGAGTCTGCTAATTTTGAGCATCCTAGAATAAAATACGAGCTGGATAATACAGGCTAGATCTAGATTCTATACAAAGGTGGATTACATATAATTAGTTTAAGCTCTTCGCTAAAGTGTGTGATTAAACTAGCTGAGTACATGCAATTAATATCTGCGTTGTCATAGGTTAACCGATTAAATAATACAAGGGAGTAATGTAATCAGTCACATGCAAAATAAGACAAAACATTAGACAGGTCTGAGCAGTAACGTAAGGATACATAGCAAGAATTACCAAGTACTGTCCTGCGACTAGTGTAGCTTAAAAGAAATAATAAAGATTGCCCTGCACAATGCAAACTCGCTGCTCGTGGTAAATAACGTAGGCGCTTCCTAAGGCTTTAAACAAATGCGTTCTCAATTTTAATCTAATAACAGTAATGATAATAAGGAAGTCATTAATGCCTCTGCCTCAATGCAAGACAAACAGTAAACATGCCTAAGTGTACATTTGGCATATACGGTTAGATATAGTGCTAGCTGATGTAGTATGTCAAAAGCGGTAAGATGCGTTTGCATACAAGCATTGGGTAAGCATTGCGCAGTAAAAGACATATAGAGAGTTCCAACTTTGTGCGTCTAGGCTCGGGCCTTGAGGGGTATAACTGGTCAGTCTCTGGAGGGTTAGCCGACACCTAGTCTGGGAGTAGCGGGTACGTGCCTGTGGGTTCCGTTGGCGAGTCTCCCCGGCTGCTCCTCAGTGTCCTGTGCGTGTTTGTGTGCCTCCCAGTGCAGTCCAGATGAGGTACTCCCCTTGCCCTGGGACCTTGTTGGAGCCATGATCACTTTCTCACTGACTTGCCACCCTCTTGGGGCCGGGTCCTTCCCCTGTGCGGGGCTGCGTAAGGCTGTGTTTAGTCGCTTGTGTATTCGTCTTATTCTTCGCAGGCGTGAGTGACGTTTAGGGGCTGCACCCTTTGTGGCTCGCTTCCCAGGTGGGCTAGCAGCGTTGTTGTAGGTAGGTACCCTGGTGGCTGTGCCCAGTGGTGGCCTCTTTGGCTGCATCGCGGTTTTCCTCCGTTTTTGGACTGAAGCTTTAGCTGGTTGTCTGGCTGTTAGTGGTTTGACCCGGAGTTAACCGGTGACAGTGCCGGTGGCTGTCGCCTGTTCTCCAGGCATTCCCAGAATTGCTGGCAGAGGTAGTATGATTGCTCTCCGTATTTTTCTATTTCCTTCAAGAGGTTCGGCAGTGATATGTGCGGTTGTGTAAGTGTTAGCAGTATGTCATCGGCGAATAGATTCGCCTTGTATACCCTCTTTCCTATCTCCATACCGTGTATTGCAGGGTTGTCCCATATCCTAATCGCCAGGGGCTCTAATGCCAGGACATATAGCAGGGGAGACAGGGGGCAACCCTGTCTCGTGCCGTTTGTGAGCCTAAATGGCTTGGACAGAAATCCATCACTAAGTACCCTTGCCGAGGGATCACTGTAGAGGGCCCTCACCACCGACACAAACCCGTCAGGGATGTCAAACTCGCCTAATACTCCTTGTAAGAACCCCCAGTGTAGGCGATCAAATGCTTTTTCAGCGTCAAGGGAGACCATCAGTCCCCCCCGCCGCCAATTCTTCAGATGGTAGAGGATGTTAATGACCTTCCTCGTGTTGTCTGTACCCTGTCTCCCCTTGATGGTCATTATGAATGATATGTGGCAGTAAGTCTCCCAGGCCGTTAGCGTATAGTTTGGCGAAAAGTTTTGCATCAGTATTGAGGAGGGAGATGGGTCGGAAGTTTTGCGGTACTGTTGGGGGTTTGTTCGGTTTAGGGAGTGTGACAATATGCGCGGCCAACGTTTCCCTGGGGAGTTCACCTTTGAGAGCTGCCTCTGTGAACAGTCTAACCAGGTAAGGTGCCAGTATTGTGCCAAACCTCTTGTAATATTGGTTGTCAAACCCATCTGGTCCCGGGGATTTCCCTGACGGAAGGTCTTTAATTAGTTCCCTGATCTCCTGTTCCTCTATCGGTTTAGTGAGAGCTTCTTTTTGTTGTGGTTTGATCTTAGGTAGTGTTACCTTGTCTAGATATTTCCGAATGCTAAGGTTTGTTTGGTGCTTTGTCTGCGTGTCCTCCTGTATATTGTATAGGGAGGAATAGTATGTGGTGAACACATCACTGATTCCCTTGGGAGTGGAGATTTTAGACCCCATCTGGTCTGTGAGGTAGGATATTTTCTGATTTGCCTGCCTGGTTTTTAGTCGTTTTGCCAGTAACATGCCTGCTTTATTGCCCTGCACGTAATGGGTTAGTTTGAGCTTTTGCATGTTTGAGTTAAGTGCGTCCAGTGCCTGTTGATGTATAAGCTTAGTGATCTGAACTATTCTGGTTTTCGTCTCTGCAGTCGGTGTAGTTTGGTTTAGTCTATTCATCTCATACAGTTCTGCCTGCCATGCTTTAAGTTGCGTTTGGCGCTTCCTTTTTATGTATGCTGCTCTGCGTATTAGTAGGCCTCGCGCTACTGATTTGTGTGCAAGCCACAGAGTAGCATCTGTGGTTTCCTTTGTGTCGTTTAGTTGAAAGTATGTGCGAAGGTCCTCTGTCAGGGAGTCTGCAAATCTCTCATCCCTCAACAGGGTGTTATTTATTTTCCAAGGGCTGCGGTGTTTAAAGTCGTAATTGTTCTTTAATTCTATGGTTACTGGTGCATGGTCGGACCATGTGATTTGTTGTATGTTCCACTCTCTCAACTCTTGCTGGCCTTCTTCTGGGGAACCGATGATGGTAGTCTTCCCTTCTCTCATCACTAGGAGCTTGGTGGGGTACCCCCATCTATATGGGAGGTGATTGTCTCTGAGCTGAGTGGTCACCTCTCGGAAGTCCCGTCTTCTTTTTAGTGTGTATGAGAAGATGTCCGCATATATGGCCGTCCTTCTGTAGGCCGGAGGCATCTCTTTTCGTTTTCTGCTTGCATTTAAGATTGCTTCTTTGGCATGGTAGTAGTGCATCCTCAGCAGAATGTCTCTTGGTGTGGTTGGTGGTAAAAATTTTGGCCGTTCTGTGGACTCTATCCAGCAGGAGCAGATCTTGTGGCAAGTCAGGGGTCAATTCTCTCATCAGGCCAGTGATGTGGGCGGAGAGATCCTCCGTTTTCACCGTCTCCGCTACTCCCCTTATCCGCAGGTTATTGCAGCGTGCCCGGTCCTCCATGTCGACTATTCTGAGGTCCTGGCTATTTAGTCTTTCAACCAGGCCTTCTACTGTGTCTGCCAGTAAGTTGTGGGCCTCCGCCATTTCTGCGCGTTGGTCCTCTGCGTGCGATGTGCGCTGGCCTATATCCTGTATTTCTTTACGAAGGTCTTTGATAGCGTTGTCCAGCTTACCCACAATCTTGTCTGACATCTCCTCAAGCAGCTTTTGCAAGGAGTTGTGGGTCAGTGGGTTTTCCTGTTCGCCGTTCTGGGCCTCCATTTCGGGTTCGTCGCCAGCGCCATCTTGGGAGTGCTCAGCCTGGTGGCTTGAGGCCTTACCCTGCGCTGCTCTCGAGGTGAAGAAATTGTTTTTCTCACCCTTCTCTCCGGCCCTTTTGCTTTTGGGCTGAGACATTATGGCTTCGGACGTTTTCTTATTCCATTTTCCTGTAAAATATGCTTTTTATTACTCCTTGTTAGCCGTCGCGGAACGGAGCTCTGTCTGCATGCGGCTGCTCCGGTCCGCGTCTAGGACACGCCCCCCTATAGTGTTCCTTTAAAAGAATTACACTATCTTCCTATTGTAATTAAAACTTACATAAATGTTCAACAGGAAGTGGAATATCAGAATCTCTGGACTAGATGTTGATTTCACTATTCACTGACACTATTTTTCAGCAGTTGGTTCTCCATGCTCTCCTCACTGTTGAAACAGTAGTCACTGGATGTGCAGCTACATCTCATAACTTTCTCTTGTTGTAGAGTATTTTGAATGCCTCTCAGATCTCATTCATCACATACAGTTATATCGGTATTCAACAAGTTCCACACAAAGTTGAATAAAGGTATCTAACAGCCTAAGTTCAGTCCTTGAGAAACATTTATACATGTTTTTGTATACAATATATATGTATATAATCTGAATTTCTAATGTTCAGTGTTAAAAGTAACATCTGCTTTCAATAGCTACTCACTAAATCCGGCCTTAAAACTGGCAGACATCTTGGGGAATAGATGTATGCCAAAAATCTCACCATTTCTGGATATATTGGGAACACAGCTGAGGCAAGCAGATTTTAGTTTGCTGAAAATCATTTGTGATATCTGGCAATGAAACATCTCATTTTTAATATTTTAGGTTACGTTTACTGCTAAATCAGTGATACATGATATGTATTTAACAGATCTGACCTGTTAATCCAGATGGAATATGACTGAAAATAAACAAAAAGCCGTGCTGTACCCGCTTGGCATGTTGTATAAAAACAGTGAATTTATTGATGAAGCCACTAGTTGTGGTAAACTAATGACAATCTTGCAAAATGTAGACAAAACCAAAATCTCCAAATCAATGACTTAAGCCTGCATTTTGCAGCTTGTTGTCAATACCCCACAGTTTTAATTTAGTGAACAGATAAAAAAAATTATCCGATCATTTAATTTATTTTTAAAAATAAATAAATATGGAGTTTATAGGGAATCCATGAGTACATTTCACGCAAACCAACCTCCTGGGGGCAAGTGGCTTTATGAGTAATCACACACTTGTACATAATGCTAATTTATTTAATTGGATTTTCCTTTTATGCAAAAAGATTTTGCTAAAATGGCCTAATTTATCAAGTGACATTCACAGGGCCTCCCTAAAGGACTAAAGTGTAATATTATGACAAAAGGATCATCTTTATTTTTTTTTATTTGATTCTTTAATGAAGTTTATAACCAGCTGTGTAAATAAGAATGGAACCCAAACAAAGTTACTGTAATTTTACAAAGCAGCATTTCACTAATAACACCTGGCTGGCTTCAAATATTTTCCGTCCCAGGCAAAAAAGATTGTCGGAAAACTCTGCTTTTCATCCAAAAACATACTGCACCTTTTAGCAGCCAATGTTTTTGGATGTGACACGTGTTATTTCAAGGTTGGACCAACCTATGCATACACAGAGACCCGTTTTCATGATGCACTGATGTCATACAGTAAGCTTTAAGAGGTTTCCACAGCTGTTATTTGAATAGAAAGGAGGAAACCGTTCTGAAATCACACCACTAATTTGCTGGACTTAAAATAGATTTTTCGAGTACGGGAGGAGAAAGAACCTTTCTTCTACTGACTGGAAAAAAACAACATATGGAATGTGTCTTTTTCTTTAACCCCTTAAGGACACATGACATGTATGACATGTCATGATTCCCTTTTATTCCAGAAGTTTGGTCCTTAAGCGGTTAAGGCACTTCTTGAGGAGAAAATGTTTTCTTTGCAGGGAACAAAATAATAATTCCTTGAAATAAATAAAGATTTGTGACCTTCTTATTACTGGCATTCATAAAGTGCCAACACATTCTGCAGCACTGTATACACAAATATAATTATACATAGAGCTACATAGCAATATACATATGTGTGCATGTACCAGGTTAATATCTAATGTATATCTATTATTTTAGCATGTTTGCTGTTCAGTTAACTTCTTTAGAGATCTTGTTTGAAAAAAAAAAGAAGCAAAAATACACCTTAAAATTGTGTTTAGATTACTGAGTATCTAGAAATGAATATAAACACACCCTTGAAACATGACAAATATTTACCCATGGATTATGGCAATAAAGCCTAAGCTCTTTGCAGTGATAGTGACTTTGTTGAGATATCTGCTGTCCCTCCCACACTTAGCTTAGATATGACCATAAAAGGGCAGCGAGGGCAGCAATGAGGAATTTCTGGATTTGTTTGTTGGTGTGCAGTTCCCTAGGTAACCATCCCTGACTCACGCAAGGGGAAACCCTTTGTCATTATCAATTCACAGTGTCACAACACACTAGTTTATAATCTGGTGCAGACAAGCAGCCAGTGTTTCTGTCAAATGATGTAATTTTCCCTAACATTGCATCGGATCAGTGTAAGCTATGATTCTAGAACTTTCTCTTTCATTTTTGAAACACTACTCTTCAGTTATTTTTTTCTCTGTCAATGAGGAATGCCTCATTTATACAAATTTCAGTTGTATAGAAATGCTAGTGTATACATATAGATGAAAAAAGTGACTTATAATCTATGTTTACAGTCAAGAGTATTATGATAGATGATATGCCAGCCATTGAACCATGGGTAATATGGGGTTACGTATTTGTTACAATTAAAACTTGAGGACAAGCTCATACAGTTAAAAATGTAATGAAGTAAGCCTATATATAGAGACGCACAGTGTATTTATTTGGAACTGGCAGAGGTCTAAAGACTTGGCTTCCATTCTGGAGGAATGAATCTGTCAGTCACTGGCAGCTAGATGAATATTAAGATAGATGACTGATGTGCCAACCAATCAGCTGAGCAATATTTTTTGCTTCTGATATATTTTATCACTGGTACGTAGCCAGGACAATCGTATGATATCAGAGATTGGCTTTGTGAAAGACATATCAATTTCTGCAATGTTATCTTCAAAAGACAAAAGCCCTTGGGGCTTAATGTGTGAGTAGACCTAATGATATATTAGGACTGGATCTGCTGTTAGACAGATGCCCTGTAGGGTGTAAAGAACCTGTACCCCAAAGGATTATAATCACTGCCGGAGACAATCTTCTGCCATCTATGTCCCACTCACCTATGCGTACCCAACTCAGCAACCCTTCCCCGTGCCCGTTCCCTGTTTGCAGAGAGAGGGAGTAAGCAATCACTGCCAGTGGTAGCTACTGGTGTTACCGCTGGCACTCCGGCTCAGTTACATTCAGCACACCAACCCGGTCATGTTTGCCACTTGTTTCCAACACCTTCCCAACAAGCAAGAAGGCTGTTTTTTGAGGGAAGCTACCATCCCTCCGGGTGATCAATTTCTCCCTAGAGCTAGAGCTCCCATTAAATGATCGGCATATGGCCACGAACTTTCATAGCGGCTGGCTAGAACTTTAACCCAGTGGCATTTGGACAATACCCCATGAGTCTGAGCACTATTTTCACAGAATGAGCACTTGAATCAGACCTATCTGGGGATATATAACATGTGGGTGTACGATGTTGTTTTGGGTGTGTTTTTGTAGTTATTCGGTGTTGAGTTGTTTGTATCCAGGAGATAATTAGTTTAACCGATAGCTGACACAATTAACAATTAAGTTGAATAGAGACCCCATGCTGGGGGTCTGTGTTTATAAACCTGTGCACTTTTCCAATAAAACCAGTCCAATAACCAATCCCCCGTATTATTTTCAATAACACCTTAGAAGAATAGAAATAGAGAAAAATGAAAAAATGGGGACAGAGATAAGAGGGAAATGGAGAAGGAATTTGCATGCCCCACGGGCTCATGGAAGCAAAAAAGGGGATCAAGCATCTTGCAAAAGAGAGACTCACCACCCCAAACACTCCTCCTTCTGCTGCCATGAACTCAGAGTACTTGAGCAGAAAGTTTATCTATCAGAAAGGTATCTTTGATCCTCCGAGGGCACAATATAACCCACAGCCACGGCCAAAGCTCTCCTGGTAATTTTATTAATTCATTTCTGATTGGGGGAGGATTGGTTTGGATATTAAGAAGGACTATGATTCAAGTGTGATCTGTCTATGGAGGATTATATCCCTAAATATTATGCTTTTGCAAGTATTCATCGCATCAGTCGCTGTTTAAATATCTGTACAGACTCTGATGAAACCACTTCTTCAGGCAGAGAATTCCACATCCTTATAGTTATCACTTTAAAAAAAAAAAAATTCCTTTGCCTTAGACTAAACCTCCTTTCTTCCAGTCTAAATGCGTGAACTCATGTCCTATATATGTATATTTATGTCCTCATGTTTATGAATAGATTTTCAGACAATGGATTTAATAAATTATTGTATCCACATTGACAGTTGCCTAAAGGAGAGACGTACACATAGGGAGAGACAAAGACGTGTGTATACATGTCCTGCTCTAAGATTACCTTCCACTGAACTCCTTGCTTTGCATCCTCATAAACCCATGAAATAAGGTGCAGCAAATCCCCCACGATTAAGGCCAAAATGAGGGCTGTCCTTAGATGTAATAACATTGTCACAGATAATAAAAAAGCAGGGTGTGTAAAATAACCACCAACACGCAGTGAGGAATACATATATGCAGGAAAATCCTGAGGGTAGACATCTGATTAATCTGTAAAGCAAAAAAACTCACACAGCATAATATTGTTTTATCCTACAATAATTAATCAAGGAAGTAATTGGTCACTCACAATCTCCAGAGCCACATATAGCAGGATCTGGCTATGTTGGCTTGAAAATTGTAAACCTGCTTTGGTTTTATTTTCCAATCCTGGTACTCCTTCTTCCGCAGAAACAATAAGGAGATTTTATTGTTTATTAATTGTGTTTATTTACTCAATGGTAAAAGTAAAAACAAAGTAAAATACAAAAAATAGCAGCAAACAACAAGAAATCACAGTCCACAAATATGGAAAGCACAACGCATTTCAACCTTACAGTCGTCTTCAAGGTGCATAGTTAAAGGAACACTGGTCAGGAACACAAACGTGTATAAGTTTACTATTTACAAGCCAAAATTGCCAGAGCCTGCTATATGTGGCTCTTGAGATTGTAAGTGACCCATTGCCTCTGTGATTAATTATTAAAACAGGATTATGCCATGTGAGTTTTGTTTTGCTTTACAGATTATTTAGAGGTTATTATTGCACACCCTGCTTTTTGTATTACCTGTGATATTATATTGCGAGTGTCCTGTAAGTGGTTATAGACACTAGGGGAGCTGCATTTTCACTTTGTAATTAATGCCAATCCACCCATATTCCATTGCTTTTTTTTAAATTTTATACGTAATGACATTGTCCCCAATTTTTGTGTCAACTAGACTAATTATTCCTGTCATCATACATGTCAATGATATCACTATACATACTAACTCCTTGATTGATCCGGTGCAGCAGAAAACTTCCTTGATAGAAACTTTGCTAGTTCTTCTGCTTTATCCCTTATCCAAAGGCAACACCTTCGGCCACTGAGGCCATAGATGGTAGACCATTATTTAAACAAATAGCCCATGAAACAAAATATGCTCATGTCTATTGGGTTTTTGCACAAGTTACAAATAATTTCCAAATTATTTCTTCTCCCTCATATCCTATTGTATTGTCCTATTAGGTTTCCCGTCATTGATTAAACATTACCTCCACATCACCCTTACGATTGTGCAATAGCCTTGTTTGCTGGTACTATTCCACCTAAAAGGTAGAGTCTATCTAAAAACATGATAGTGGAGGAAAACCTTCAAGAATCATTGGCTAAAGGTTTTATTCGAAGATCGTTGTCTCCAGCCAGAGAAGGATTCTTTTTTGTATCAAAGAAAGAAGGGGATTTGAGACTGTATATATAGAGTACAGGGGTTGAAACCATATTACAGTCCGCAATGGTTATCCTTTTCCCTTAATAACAGAATAATTTTTTTGCATAAAGGGTTTTGAGTATTTCACAAAATATGATCTTAAAAGGGCTTATAATATGGTGGAAATATGAGAGTGAGATTAATGGAAGACTGCCTCTAATACCTGTAGCAGGCATTCTAAGAATTCGGTTATGCCTTTTGGCCTCTGCAATGCCCCGGCAGTCTTTCAGGATCTTATAAATTATGTTTTATTTCACCCATATGTGCTGTAGTAAACCTTGATGAAATTCTGGTCCGTTCATCTGACCTCTACTCTCATTGCCAATATGTCCGGATGGTACTGACCAGGCTACTCAATAATGGCCTCTTCCCCAAATTAGAAAAGTGCCTTTGACTGTTCAATTCCTTGGTTATGTGATTTCTGAATTAGGGTTTAGCATGGATCATATAAAACTAGAGGCCATATTTATGGCCACTTCCACAGGGGCTTAAAGTCATTCAACACTGTTTAGAATTTGCTAATTATTATGAAAATTAATTAAAAACTTTATTCAGATGACTAAAAAGGGAATTAACACACACAAATGGACACCAGGGGCTTTTGGAGGTTTTAAATCCTTAATATATGCTTTTTTTTATTGCAGCGTGGTACACCCTGATGCTGCCTTACCATTTATCTTTATGAGGTTGATGCCTCAGGATCTGTGGTAGGTGCTGTATTGTCACAGAGGAAGAAACCAGACAAATCCTTACACCCATGCTGCTTTTATTCTAAGAAATTGTCAGACTCCAAAAGAAATTATGACATAGGGACAGTGGCGTACACACAACTCATGGGGCCCCGGTGCGAAAACTGATCCGTGGCCCCCCTGCGCTTACTCTGCGCGGGCCGGGGCCGCAACACCTGGCAGCGGGCACCTGGTCGCAGGGGTCGCAGGGCTGCAACCCCTGCGACCGCGGTATGTACGCCAGTGCATGCAGATACACATACACTTAAAGGACCACTACAGACACCCACATCACATCAGCTCAATGAAGTGGTCTGGGTGCCAGGTCCCTCTAGTTTTAACCCTGCAGCTGAAAACATAGCAGTTTCAGAGAAACTGCTATGTTTCACTGAGGGTTAATCCAGCCACTAGTGGCTGTCTCATTGACAGCCGCTAGAGGAGCTTCCGCGATTCTCACTATGAAAATCACAGTGAGAAGACGCTGAACGTCCATAGGAAAGCATTGAGTAATGCTTTCCTATGGGTGGTTTGAATGCGCGCGCGGCTCTTGCCTCGCATGTGCCTTCGGAGCTGAGAGGCGGATCGGGGCAGAGGGATCCCCACCGCCAAGGGAGTCCGGCGCTGGAGAAAGGTATGTGCTGAAGACACATACTCTCACGAACAGACGCATACACACTAGCTAACAGACACACACACACACACTCTCACGAACAGACGCATACACACTAGCTAACAGACACACACATTTACTGACAGACACACTCAGTGACAGACAGACATACACACTCACTGACAGACAGACACATACACACTCACTTACAAAACACACACTCACTAACAGACACCAAACAGACTCACTAACAGACACACACAAACTAACACACTCAGTAACACACACACAGTAACACACTCACTGACACACAAAAACTAACACTAACTCACACACACACTCTAACACTAACACACACTCTAACACACACACACACTCTAACACTAACACACACACTCTAACACACACACACTCTAACACTAACACACACACACTCTAACACACACTCTCTAACACACACACACACACTCTCTAACACTAACACACACACACTCTAACACACACACAGACTCTAACACTAACACACACACACACATTTAAAAAAAAAAAAATTAGTCCCCCAGCCTCCCTACCTTTGGGAGTGCTGAGGGGATTCCCTGGGGTCCAGTGGTGTTGCTGGATGGCCGGTCACCGGGCGGGCGGGCTGGTTGGCTGGCGGGAGCGCGAGGGAGCACTCTCCCCTGAGTGCTCCCTGTTCAGGTCCCTCGCTGGCCACCTCAGGGCGAGGCTGGCCCTGACGTCATATTCTGGCTCTGGCATCAGTACGCGGCGCGCGAGGGAGCTGGGCAGAGAGCGCTCAGGGGATAGTGCTCCCTCGCGCGCCCGCCAGCCAGCCCGCCCGGTGACACCAGGGCCAGCCTTGCCCTGAGGTGGCCAGCTCCTGGGCCCCCCAGGAGAAGAGGCTGGCCACACTGGCATACATACTGGGTCGCAGGGCGGCCGGGCCCCTGGTATGTACGCCACTACATAGGGAATAGGGAGCTCCTAACTATTGTATTGACATTTAAAGAATGGAGATATATTTTAAAAGGATAAACATCCCATATTAGTGATAATTGATCCTATATAGCAGAAGCAAAACATTTGTCATCTAGACAAGTCTGTTGGTCCTTGTTCCTATCACATTTTAACTTTGTCATAACATACAGACCTAGGCATCATAACATGCTATGCAATGGACACATCTGTCCATTGATTTAATTGTGGAATTACCCCCTTCTGAATGCAACACAGTCATACTCATGGTCATTGACAGATTTTCTAAAATTGCCCATTTCATTCCTTTTTAAAACAATCTACCTACAGTTGAACTCTTGGCCAAACTTTTTGCAAACCAAATATTCAGATTGCATGGTATCCCTTCAGAAATAATTTCTGACAGGGGATTTATTTCCTGATTCTGGATGAGGTTTTCCTCAGAGATGGGTATCCAATGCTCATTTTATTCCGCATATCATCCATAGACAAACAGAGCTGCTGAAAGAGCTGACCAATCTCTGGAACTGTGCTTGCGCTGCTTTTTTACTCTGCTTTTCTAATTAATAGGATAATTGGACTGGCCTGCTCCCATGGTCAGAATTCACTAGAAATTCCACTCATCATGCTTATACTGGGCTGAGTCATTTCCTTGTAGCATATGGTGTGCAACCCAGTGTTCTTTCTAGTGTATTTTCGGACAAGGTAATACCCGCTTTGTAAACACACCTTTCTACTCTGCGTAAAACATGGGAGTACCTTGTCTCAAACAGCCATGTCCCAGAAAAATACGCTGATCACTTTTGTGCGACGGCTCCATCTTATCTGCCGGGTGAGAGGGTTTGGTTATCCACCAAGAACATATGCCTCCGAGTCCCCTCTATGAAATTTGCCCCTAGGGTCACTGGTCCCTATAAAGTTCATAGTTCAACTAACCCATGCGTCTTATGCACTGGAGTTGCCTTCTTCTCTCCTTATCCCAAATGCATTTAATATGTCCCTTTTAAAACCTTTGATATGCAATTGATTTACTCTGCCTGATCATGTTTACTCTGCCTGGACTTATATCTGCTGTTTCCTATGATGAGTTTGAGATCCATTCTCTACTTGCCTCTCGCATATCTCTACAGTCTCTGGTACACTGAACGGGTTATGGCCCTGAGGACCGTTTACGTGCTTTGTTTGGTCCATACCTTTAATGCCTGTTTTCCTCTCAAGCCTTCTGTTCTCTGCCTGGCTGGTGGGAGTTACTGTTAGGGTTGCTGGTGTTCTGTGTGACACTGCACGCTCTTGTTCCAGGTGGTTTTATAATGCAACAAACATTGTCTGAATGTCGAACTCACCGGACTAAATTCGGGTCCGGATGATATATTCGCCGGATCAAATTCTGTGCGACCTTATTACGTAGTAAGCAGTTTTATAGAGTTTCTACCACTCACGAACCATAAGGAATTCTAGGAAGATGTGGGCCAATAGGATTAAGTTCTCCCTATTTATACTCACCTCTCCCATTCCATGTTGCCTTGTTGTTGTTCTAGTTAGTCCAATAGCACATTCTTGTGTATTCTTGTTATGGTATCTGATTCTTGGCTTGTTTAACCTTTATGCTTTGACCTTGGCTAGTTTGCCATTTATCCAGTTTTCTCCGACTACTTTAAGGACGAGTACATGGAAAGTCTAATTTCTTATGTCTAGGTTCCTACCCTATCCTGACAGTGCACAACTGTCTCTTTCCTCCCTGAAGAGGACTACATGTGTGTTCCAAGGCTTTGCCAATAACTACACATTGCAGGAGGACAAATATATGAGTCCTGAAACCAACTGGAATAAAGTATGAGAATTGAATTTTACTTGTCTTCAGTTGTGTATAGGAATGAGCATTCTTCCATGAAATTTGCTAAAGAAACACGGAACATGAACAACTTATACTATATTCAAAGTTGCCAATTAAACCCTCGACCCTCGTGTTCAGCCTATGGAAATAAGACCTAAAATAGAAAAACACCCTTAATGTATGTAACTATGGAAACTTACATACAAAATAAATAAATCCACATAACCATAACATGATTTGTTGTTATACAATTCCTATCTCTGTAGTCTAACATTAGTGGCCGTTCCACATGGTGGCAGAAAATGGCGTATGCACAGTAAGCTGAAGTTTAACTCAACACATCAGATACAGAAACAACGAACAAGCCATTTCTGCAGCAGAGCTGCTGATCGTTACAGATAATCTTTTCATGCTTCAAGATTGTAGCGTAGGCTTAGTAAACTGTGCCAGCCATTGCCAGGTATTTGGATATAGAGACAAGGCTCTTTTTTAAGAACTATAACTACAGCTGCTGTCAACTGCAATACCCTGTAGAGATATTTTATTGCCTGCTGAGACCAAAGACACTTGGCAAACCCTGGGTGAGCTCTTTGAATTCACACTTCTAACTGATCATATGCATTGACAGCCATTTTATAAACAACACGATAAATAAAAATTATGGCATTCCCAGACATAGGTTTAATATTATAGAAACATTCTGTTATCAATGCATACCTATTCTGGTGCACTATAGCATTTTTGCCATTTACTAAGAAATATAAAAAGTTAAACTCTTAAAAGCTTCTCATACGTCGGCATCCTGATCTCACAAATGCAGCTTTGTTTGAGATAATACAGGTAGATAATCTTGGCCAATCAAATTTTTCTCCACAGAGAAGCAATGAAGGCCTATTATGCATGCGAAGCAATTGCTTCACTGTGCCAATACGATTCTTTTCACAGAATAACATGAGACTAAATGTCTCATTTTACATTTTTTTAAGTTCTTATGAGGAAGCGTCTTGGGTGGTTATCTGATTGACAGACACTAGAGACACACTGATTGACAAATATAAACATTGGAGCTTCTCGCAAACATCCAGGCAGGGTCGCCACCAGAAATTTTGGGGCCCCTAACTCAGCTCAGGGTCTGGGTCTCCAATCCCACCCACAGGGTCCGCCTCCAAATCCCGCCCACAGGAATACACACAAAAACACACACTGATACAAAAGGACACATATACACACATATAGATACTAACAGACACACATACTGAAACAGATATACACACATATAGGCATACATACTGACACACACATACTGAGACATACACATATATACAGACACACAGGCATACATAGTGACAGACACATACTAACATACATACAGACACACATGCATGAGGACATACACATACATACACCGACATACATACACACAGACATACATTCATTCATACAGACAGACATACAGACGCTGACATCCATACATACATACATTCATAATGGCATACATTCATACTGGCATATATACAGACATACATATATACATTCATACATACTGACATACGTGCATACTGACATCCATTCACACATACACACAGACATACGTTCATAATGACATGCAGACATACATTCATACTGACATACATGCATACATACAGACATACATTCATATATACATACATACATAATGACAGTGGTCCTCAAATTTTTTAAACAGGGGGCCAGTTCATGGTCCCTCAGACACTGTTGGGGCCGGACAATAAACAATATGAACGAATTCCTATGCACACTGCACACACACGCATAAGGACATAAATACACACACACAGAAACAGACAGACACAAACATATACATACATATTGAAATACACACATACAGACATGCATACATACTGACTTACACAAACAGACATACATACTTACATACATACTGACACATACATACAAACATACATACATACATACTGACACACACACACATACATACATACACAGACATACATATTATAATACATACATACTGACACACATACATACATACATACATACATACTGATAGACACATACATACATACATACATACTGACATACATACATATTAACATACATACATACAGACATACATACATATTAACATACATACATACATACATATTAACATACATACATATTAACATACATACATACATACAGACATACATACATACATACATACTTACATATTAACATACATACTGACATACATATTAACATACATACATACAGACTGACATACATATTAACATACATACATACATACATATTATCATACATACATACATATTAACATACATAATAACATACATACATACATACATACATATTAACATACATACTGACATACATATTAACATACATACATACAGACATACATACATACATATTAACATACATACATACATACATATTAACATTAGTGATGTCCCGAACTGTTCGCGAACGGTTCGCTGCGGTTCGCCACGAACGGTTCGCCACGGACTCATCATTGAGTAAACTTTGATCCTTTACCTCACAGTCATCAGACACATTCCAGCCAATCAGCAGCAGACCCTCCCTCCCAGACCCTCCCACCTCCTGGACAGCTCACTAAGAATGCAGCTTCACAATGGATGCTGTCCAGGAGGTGGGAGGGTCTGAGAGGGAGGGTCTGCTGCTGATTGGCTGGAATGTGTCTGCTGACTGTGAGGTACAGGGTCAAAGTTTACTCAATGATGAGTCCGTGGCGAACCGCTCGTGGCAAACCGTTCGCGAACCGTTCGGCAAACAGTTCGGGACATCACTAATTAACATACATATTGACATACATACATATTAACATACATACATGCATACTAACATACAGCTTATTTTGCTTACCTTTTTTGCAGATGGAAGGCTGTGGTTGATGGGAGTCAGCGTGGCTCCCGCGGCCTGGCTTTCTTCCCTCCCGCGCGGCACGGAGGGAAGGGAGCTGGGAGGAAGTGACAGCCACTTCCTCCCAGCAGTACTTTGCGGCTGAGATTTTTTTTAAAGGGGCCCGGTCGCGCAATTCACATCGGGCCCCTGATCGGGCCCCTGAAGACACAGGGCCCATCGGGTGGCCCTAAGTGCGTGGGCCACCCGATAGGCCCCAACAGCGTGCGGGCCCCAGTGCAACTGCACCGGCGGCAGTTTCGCCGCTACACGTGGGGCCCGGGCCTGTGATAAACGTCATGGTTGTCACTCCTTGATGGCGGCCCTGCATCCAGGCACCAATACCTCTGCATTACGCTGGAGCGGTTTAGTGCTGAGAGTGTCTCTTTAAATATCTTTGCTGTTTCATGACAGGAATTCACTTCTTCAGGAATGTATATAGCAGTCATTGCAATTTGGCTACTAAATCAGCTATTACAAGGTTTTTTTCCAGCTAACTGCCTGCCACAACACTTATTGATAGATTGTCAGCATAGCTTTGTGTAATGTCAGCATGCAGATCGATATTTGTGTAGAAGTCGAGGCTATGCTAGTTGTGGCAACCATCTCTGGGGCTTCTTTCTGAAGCCTGCATATTTGAAGGATAGTTTGTCTCTCACTGAGCAAAAGCAACAACATTTCATTGCTTCACCCCTGTGCCTGAGCATTAAATTTATTCACTTACTTTGCTAGAAAGTCTTCCTGCTTATTGGGACCTGTGATACTGTTGTATTTCTGGTTTCTGACATGGCCCTATTATATTGGATTTTCCTGATTTTTGATTTTCTGATCCTGGCTTGCATTCTGACCATCTTGTTTTCTGTTATCTTGAACTCTACTTGTCCCTGTTTTTGCTAGACTGTAATCTGATGCTGTCAGCAACCACTGTCTAGGTAGTGATTGTGCTTCATTAAGTCTAGCCACTCCAAGGTCAGGTAATTTTTCCTTTCTTTGCCTTTCATTTAATTCTCAGTTTCTACATACCGGATTCACATAACCTTTGTGGTGGCTAGTTAACTTTTAAGATGGTGGGGAGCCTGATTCCAGCCTTGGACATTGACCTCACCCCCCTCAATGGAAAGAAACCACACCTCCTAAACTATCAGACTCATTAGAAACATTAAAATAGTTGTGAAATAAAATATATATATTTATATTATTGATTTTACATGATTACGTAATTATGTAATAAATCAGAGCAAATAATGACATTGCCAATACATAAAACAATATGTAGTCACCACAAGTCAGAGCAATAGACAATGCAGTTATAGAAAAAGTGTAGGGCACCCCATTTTTGTTCAGAAAAAGTAATAGAGTTAAAATAATTTTTTTTTTTTAAACTTTTAACATAAGATGACCCAGAAAACTATAGAAACCACAAGGAGGTTTGATTTCACAGTTAAGCACACTAATAACAAAACATAAGGCACAAAATATAAGCACCATAATAAGCATGGTGGTGGGGCCACTAGAATACACCATACCAGCCCCAGGCCTGTAGTGATTTTATGCACAAATCATCCACGCAGCGAGTCTTTGTATGGACCTAGGTAACAGGTGTGGGTGGTGGGAACAAATTCTGAATGGCTCTCAGCCTGGGAGGGCGCACTTGTGAAGTAACTCTGCTAAAAATTTCATCTATGGCCGGCAAAGGCTTCCGAGACTTCCCAACACATTATCTCTCTGCTCTATCCAGAAGGCATGTATTCAGATTAGCCAGGACAGCTGAGCCTAGAACTGTGCAAAAATATAGTCAAATTTCGACAGGATAACATTCGTTGTGGGAAAGGCTCTAACTCACATAGCTGCAAGCTCATCTTGCAGCATACCCAGGTTCGCTAAGTTTCAGTCTGAATTCCACCTCTAAGATTAGTGAAAGGCCTCCACAGTAGAGGACGGGTTAATCCCTGCTGTTTAAAAGTGAGTAAAAAAGGAGACCAAAAGCATAATTCACAGCTATATAAGTTAGTTCCAAGGTGAGGGATCAGCTGCAAACCCCACCTAGGTTGCAGTTAAGCCTAATCCATTTTAGTGGGATCATCCAACTGATAGAAAATAACTTACAGGGAATTTATTTTTGTGAGTAGTAAATAAAACAAATGATTAACTGCCAATATTAAAAAAAATATTCACCATTCAGTATGGCAGTCAGGCTAGTTTAATCATTTGGGTTATAAAGCAATGTATTACGTAGTATTCAGGAAACTCTCTAGGTTAATAACAGAAACGGCGGGATGAGACACATGACTGGACAGTTAACTTAAATGGTTACACACTATTTAGGAAGGATAGAAAAAACAGGAAATGTGGTGGGGTATGTTTGTATGTCATCCATGAGTTAAAGGGACACTATTGTCACCAGAGCAACTACAGCTTATTGCATCTGGTGAGCAGAATCATTCACTTCAGGCTTTTTTCTGTAAACATCATCTTTTCAGAGAAAATGCAGTGTTTACATTACAGCCAGTGGCGTACCGCCCTGCGACCCCTGCGACCACGGATCAGTTTTCGCACTGGGGCCCCATGGGTTGTGTGTACGCCACTGATTACAGCCTAGTGATAACTCCACTGGCCACTCCTTAGATGGCTGCTAAAGCTGCTTCCTATCTCAGCCTTGTCTAGTATGCATCACAACATTCAGTGTCTCCATGGAGAGACTGAACTTTCCACACATGCATTGATTCAATTAATCTCCATGAGGAGATGCTGATTGGCCAGGGATGTGTTTGACTTGTGCTGGCTCAGCCCCTGATCTGGCTCCTTGACAGTCTCAGCCAATCCTATGGGGAAGCATTGTGATTGGCTCAGAACAACACTTCTGATGATGTCAGCAGGCAGGGGCAGGTCTGTAGGCAGACAGAGACAGCAGCTTGAGACTTGAATACAAGTAAGATTTTACTTTATTTAGGGAGGGAAGAGGGAGCCAGGGGGTCTAGATGGTGGTTTTAACACTAAAGGGTCCGGAATACAAGTTTGTGTTCCTGAACCTATAGTGTTCCTTTAAAGCCAAATCTTATTGTATGTTTGTTATGGGAGTGTCGGGCATTTAATCACTGTTCTTGTTGGTCTGTGTCTTTGTGTTGGAGTCCCCAACAAGGTCCATATGGGCGAACTCCTTGCATGGGGATTGTCATAAAAGGTCAAGTGTGGCACTAGTACTAGTAGAGTACTAGTAGAGTACTAGTAAACAGCGATTGACAGAGGCACCCGGTCGGGGTGCCAGGCAGTCCGTCACAGTGGCTTAGTGGGAAAGTGAATCAAGAAACTAAATATAAGAAAAGGGTATTTAAAGCCTTTAAATTGGACAAATTAGAGTTATCCTATAAAAGATACAAGGAAGCCAATAACGAATAAAAGGCACTTAGATTCACTAAACTCTAAAGTGAGGAAGTGATATCCAAAGATAGCAAAACCAACCCCAAAGCATTTTTTAAGTACATAAATTCTAAAAAACAAAAGTAGGTACACTGAAAACTGGGATGGGGGTGTTCGTTAATGTAGACCAGGAAAAGGCAGAAATTTTAAATAACTATTTCTCCTCCGTATTATATTAAGGAAGAACCTATGGTTATAGATATGCAAATCTTTGCTGCAAAAAACTTACAGAAATATTGTAATTGTATAACTCAAGACAAGGTACTGCATCAACTAAAGAAAGTTAATATCAACAAAGCTCCAGGGCCTGACAGTATTCATCCATGAGTACTTAAGGAACTAAGTGTGGAAATAAGTGAACCTCTGTTTTTAATCTCTAAAGATTATTTTCTTTCAGGAATTCTACCGGAGGATTGGAGAAAGGATATGTGGTTCCTATATTCGAAAAGGGTTAAAAATCCTTGCCTGAAAATTAAAGACCTGTGAGCTTAAATTCTGTGGCTGAGCAAGTATTTGAAAAGTTATTAAAGGATAATATTAAGGAATTTAATGAGAACATGATTATCAGCAAAAATCAGCATGGTTTTATGAAACATAGGTCATGTCAAACTAACTTAATTGCATTCCATGAAGTAAGTAAAAGTATAGATCAGGGTTTTGCAGTGGATGTGATCTACTTGGATTTTGCCAAGGCATTTGATACAGTTCCACACAATAGATTAGTGTTCAAACTCCAAGAAATTGGTCTAGATGAAAATTCTTGTTCTTGGGTAGAACATTGGCTTTAAAATAGAGTACAGAGAGATATCATTAAAGGACCACTATAGTGCCAGGAAAACACCCTCAGGGACCCCCTCCCGCCCGGCTCTGGAAAGGGGAAAGGGGTTAAAACTTACCTTTTTCCAGCGCTGGGCGGGGAGCTCTCCTCCTCCGATCCTCCTCTTCTCCTCCCCGTCGGCTGAATGCGCACGCGCGGCAAGAGCTGCGCGCATTCAGCTGGTCACATAGGAAAGCATTCATAATGCTTTCCTATGGACGCTGGCATGCTCTCACTGTGAAAATCAGTGAGACAGCCACTAGAGGAAATAGGGGAAGGCTTAACCCATTCATAAACATAGCAGTTTCTCTGAAACTGCTATGTTTATGAAAAAATGGGTTAACCCTAGCTGGACCTGGCACCCAGACCACTTCATTAAGCTGAAGTGGTCTGGGTGCCTAGAGTGGTCCTTTAATGGTAAATGTTCTATCTAAACAGAAGTGGTAAGCGGTGTCCAACATATTTATAAATGATCTTGAAATAAGCATTAAATGTCATGTTTCAGCGTTTGCAGATGACACAAAACTGTAAAGAAATGCAATGTATGCAAGATATTTCTCTGCTGCAGAGGGATTTAGATAGACTGGGGGACTGGACACTCAAATGGCAGATGAAATTAAATGAAGAAAAATGCAAAGTTATGCACCTAGGGGTAAAGAATGCTTAAGCAACTTATACCCTAATTGGTAGTGAATTAGGGATAACAACACACAAGAAGGAATTGGGAACTGTTATAAACAAACTAGGCAACAATGTGCAATGTCAATCAGCAGTGGCCAAGGCCACTAACGTATTGTCATGTATAAAAAAGGAAATTCAATCTGGGGATGAGAATATAATTTTGCCTCTTTATAAATCACTGGTAAAACCACATCTTATATATGCTGTGCAATGTTTCACACTTGTTCTAAAGAAGGATATTATGGCCCTAGAAAAAGTGCAGGGGCATGCTATAAAATTAATAAAAGGAATGGAACATTTTAGCCATGAAGAAAGTTTAACAATTTTAAACCTCTTTTGTTTAGAAAAACAGCGCCTCAGAAGGAATATGATAACATTATACAAATATATCCGGGGCCAAACCATTGTCTGAAAATATATTCACAAACAGAACAATACATAGGACACAAGGTCATGTGCTTGGACTGGAAGAAAGAAGATTTAGTCTAAGGTAAAGGAAAGTTTTTTCTTACTGTAAGAACAATAAGGATGTGGAATTCTAGGCCTGACGAAGTGGTTTTATCAGATGCATACTTGCAAAAACATAACATTTAATGATGGAATTTTTCAGCTGTAGGGTAATAGCTTCTTGATCCAAGGATACATTTGACTGTCATTCTGGGTTCAAAAAGAAATTGGTTTTCATAATTTGTGGCAAAATTGGAAGTGCTTCAAACTGGGTTATTTGCCTTGTTTTGGATCAACAGCAAAAAACAGATGTGAGGAAGGTTGAACCTGATGGACACATGTCTCTTTTCAGTTTATGTAAGTATGTAACTATGTAATAAGTTACAATATTCCTGTTCTGACACAATAAGTGATGCTAAAATATAAAATTATTACAATTGTCAGAAAGTCCAATTTGATAAAGAAGACTTAAGGTCACAAAACAAGACAATAATAGAACTGTACTTGGAATTCTAGGATAATGTGTCAGCATACTTTGACAGACAGACACAGTGCAGGGACTGTAAGAAACATTTATAGTGACATTATATATACAGAGTGCTGAGATGAAAGAAACATTCTAGGTTTTTTTAGGGCACACAGTGTTGCAGTGTTGCTATTGGGTGGTACATTATAAGCATGCACCCAATAATGATATTGCAGCTGAGTTTTTAAGCTTTATAGGTTACCTTATAGCTGGGGTAGGCAGCCTTTGGCACTCCAGATGATGTTTACTACATCACCTATTATGCTTTGCTGGTATTATGGCTGTAAGAGCATGATGTAGTCCACATCATGATGGAATTTTTCAGCCGTAGGGTAATAGCTTCTTGATCCAAGGATAAATAATTGGTTTTCCTAGTTCTTGGTAAAATTGGAAGTAATTCAAATTGGGTTATTTGCTTTCTCCAGAGAGTTGCAAAGGTTGCCTACCCCTGCCGTGTAGCTTAGTGGTTAAGAAATGTGTTTTTCACTCAGATATTTTCTGTCTTGTATCACTCTTGCATGTTCCCTTCTCAGAAACTTAATAGGTAAAGTTAATATGGATTGTCTTAGTTTTAATAAGGGCATTCACTAAATATATTAGGATAATATACGTGTGGCATTGGAATATATCTTTGATAAATGCATTACACTTGTAATCACAGTGCAAGGATTGAAATCACAGCCACGTGGATCTGATTCTCACCAAATGAGCAGAAAAGACCTCACCACCATGTGTGAATTGAGCTCCCAACCTGTGCATTTTTATTATGGCAACAAATCTGTATGGGCCACCAATTTAACCCTCACAGTGTCAACAGGTTCCCAACAACACCAGCTGCAGTACTTACAACATTGTACTGTAATGAAAAGAAAATTTGACAACTAATCATTAGACCTTTAGCTTATTTACTCCAGTTATTGAATATTGAGCTTCTGCACTTCTTATATTCTTTTCCTTGTCTCGCTTTAAGCTCAACCCTTTACACTTCAATCTCTACCTTCCACCCTTTTTTCATATTTAAAAGACACATCGGCAGCAAGGATTCAAGGTTGTAGTTAGCAATTTGAGCTGATTTAGATTTTCCCCCGGAGCTCTCAGAATGTGCGACCAGTCAGCGCGGCTGCTAGGCTCCGCCACCCTACACTATAAACATTTAGTACACAAACTCTGTATTATGGAGGTTACTATAATACATCAATATGTGTCTACAATAATTTGTTCCATGCTAAGACTCCATATTATATGCAGTAGCACTTTATGCACTCTGAAAGAAGTAAATCCTATAATATAGTATGATTCGTGGCACGTCCTCTGTCGTGAAGGAGTTAAGCTCAACACGCTGTTGCTTTCATTATCTTAAATATGAATGAAATGTGCTCACAGAAAAGCAGTCTCTGCATATTCAAAGCTATCTCAGACTGAACTTATGCACTTGTAAGGAGAATTGAACTACATTCCTTGTTCAGTCCTCCTGGCACAGGAACCCCATAGCAATGGTGAGTATAATATCTACCTGCTTATAAGAATATGTACAAACAATAGAGTCTAGTGTTAAGTTTCTGATAATCCAACTGCTCTCAATTCCAAAGAAAAGTGTATCTCAGGACACCTGCAGTCTACCACTGTCTTATTATGTGTGCAGCCAAGGTACTTCTCAGAACAATTACTAATCTGTTTGGACAATAAAGCATTTTACTAGAAACATTCCTTGTATTGTTTCAACAGAGCATATGCGTACTGGTAGTGTGGGAGGGCGCATGAATGCTCTTCATCAACACCAGAGTCTACCAGGGCAAAGCGTAAATGTACACTTAGTTTAGTCACTAAAAGCAACAGTAGAATGATGTGGGACCTCATAAAGGTATATTCTTCCTTTATATAAATATGTCCAGCAATCTTTAAATGGTAAACTTGCAACCAAAAAAAAGCTTGTTTTAAAAAAATAGACTTTTTGGTAATTGACATTTTTTCCAAACTCATTTACGTACAGAGACACTGTAAGCACCAGAACCATTACAGTTAAATGTGGTGGATCTGGGGCTAAGAAAATGTCCCTGCAGGCCTTAATTTATAAACACTGCATCAGAGGACTACAGGTAAGTAACATTTTTTATTTAGCTATTTGGAGGGTGCCTTCCTCTAAAATGCCCCTGTATCACTCTAACGTTAGAAATATAGGATTGTCTTTCTGATGTTGGAGTGTTTGTTTAATGTATTTATCTCTGTGAAATTTCATGGGGCTAATTTCAACTTAATTTAAAAAAATTATCGTAATAATAAAAATCGCTCCAAATAATTTCACGGTGCTAAATATGTTAAGTAATAGTTCATTAGAAGCTGTAGTAATTAGTTTGCTTAGAGTGCCCCTTTAATATTTGTATTTGTTGTGCCCCAAGCAAGGAATATTTACACCAATGATTTTGTCACCATTGAATGTCACCATTTAAATTTGATGGAGACGGTTCTTAATACAATTGAGCATTTTATTTTTATTACAAGCAACTTTAGTAGGAATTGAAAAGAAATCAGAAGACCTCTCTTGTCATTTAAAGCATATTTTTATTTTTTAATCTGGATTATACATGCGCACAGTGGAGAAATCTTCAAAACGGCAGAATTTTAGGGCATGTGATAGTTCAGTATGTCAGACTTTCGTCAGCTGAAAAAGATTGAGGAAAATGAGTCAGTGAACTAAAAGGACACAAAAATGAGCCAAACAGTAGAAATATTAATATTATGTATATTTTCCCCCATTTGGTACACAGGTCAAGTAAGAGAAAGACATTTTCCCCCATTTGGTACACAGGTCAAGTAAGAGAAAGACACGAATAGAGGGGAAAAGACGAACAGTAATTAATGCACATTTATGTATATTTATTGAATACGTAAGTATAGATTTTGCTTAGCTGCTTCTCATTTTTCTCCTCTATTGGTCACTGCTCACTTCATCTGTAAATAAAGTGAACATTTAGTGACTGTCCCTTAACCATTAATCATCTCTATTTTTGGCACCACAGACTGAATTTCAAATTCAGTCAAACTGAATACTTGTTCATTGTGAAATTTATAGGGATGTGCATGGGCAAAAAATTTGGTTCGGTTCGGCACTTCCGAAAATCAGGACTTCGGCAATTCGGGATTTCGGCGATTCGGATCGGCCCTCCCCGAAATTCAAGACTTTTGCAATTCGGCAACCCTAACCGTAACCCTTCCTCTATCCCTAACCCTACCCCTAACCCTACCCATAACTAGGGTTAGGGTTAGGCTTATAGGTAAGGTTAGGGGTAAGGGTTAGGGGTAGGGTTCAGGTTTGAGGTAAGGTTAGGGGTAGGGTTAGAGGTAGGATTCGGGTTAGGGGTAGGGTTAGATTCCTGTCATCATTCCCTTAATTTTACCTCCCTCTCCTGTTTTCCCACTTTTCAGAAACCTTAAGCACTTCAGCACTTTAAAAATTCGTCACTTCGGCAATTCGGGACTTGGCAATTCGGAACTTCGGCAATTCAGTTCAGTTCGAAAATTCATCAATTTGGCACTTCAGCAATTCGGACATGCGGAAGCATCCGAATGTCCAAATTGCCGAAATTCGGCCAAATTTAAATTCATACCGAAACGATTTGCACGTGTCTAGAAATTTGTTTAGCCCACAGACTAAACATGAAACCGTTTGGAAATTGGTAATTCGGGCCATCAAATTCAGACAAAATTGCAGTTCATAACGAAAAGAATCTCTTAAAGACTAGTCTGTAATAAGTGTATTTGGGACACCATGTCAGACAGATTTGCACTCTCCAAGACAGATGGATTCATACAAATAATGTTACAAACGTTGCTGGGATCACTTGTTGTGGCATGGATGAATAAATTCCACCACTAAGAAGTGTTGAACTGAATGACAGGAGCCAGCACCTGCAAAATAAACATGTGCCTTCCCATGATTTGCATTTATTTCTGAAAAAGATTGATTAGATAGAATATAGATTCATGCAGATAAAATAAGAATGAAACAGACAGATTCAAAAAGATAGACACACAGATAGACACACAGAAAGTTAGTTCACACAAACGCAGGAAAACTATTTGAAGACTGATTGAGACTAGTGATGTCGCGAACATGAAATTTTCGGTTCGCGAATGGCGAACGCGAATTTCGGCAAATGTTTGCGAACCTGCGAACCGGGCGAACCGCCATAGACTTCAATAGGCAGGCGAATTTTAAAACACACAGGGACTCTTTCTGGCCACAATAGTGATGGAAAAGTTGTTTCAAGGGGACTAACAGCTGGACTGTGGCATGCAAACTCCGATCCGCGGCTGCATCTTGCAGCCGCTTAGTAGATAACTCCCTAATTCCCACGGTATTAGAGAGCTATCTACTAAAAGGCTGAAAGACCTAAATTGGTCTTTCAGCCACATTTACTAATACTAAGTAAAGATTACTTAGTATTAGTAAATTCTGCCCCTACTCACTATGCAGCGAGTAGGGGCATGTCTAGTAAGCAGTGAAAAACACTGTAAAAAAAAACAAGAAAAAATAAACCTATTGCCCCCACCCCTGTGCGACGGGTGGGGGCCATAAATTACAATGGGGGGAGGACCTACTGTCCTCCCCCCGGCCCCCACCCCTGGGCGGTGGGTGGGGGCCATAAAGATAATGAGGGGGGGGACCTACTGTCCTCCCCCCGGCCCCCACCCCTGCGCGGTGGGTGGGGGCCATAAAAATAATGAGGGGGGGGACCTACTGTCCTCCCCACCCGGCCCCCACCCCTGTGCGGTGGGTGGGGGCAAATAAATCACAATGAGGGGGGGACCTAAGGTCCTCCCCCCGGCCCCCACCCACCGCCCAGGGTGGGGGCCATAAATTACAATGGGGGGAGGACCTACTGTCCTCCCCCCGGCCCCCACCCCTGGACGGTGGGTGGGGGCCATAAAGATAATGAGGGGGGGGACCTACTGTCCCCTACTGTCCTCCCCCCGGCCCCCACCCCTATTTTTTTTTTACAGGTACTTAGTTAAAGGTCCCCCCCTCATTATTTTTAGGGTGAGTGGGGTAGGTAGGGGGATAATTTTTTTTGGGGGGGGGAGGGGGTGACTAGGGGTTTGGGGACCCTTAGTCACCTGGGGGACGACAACATTTTTTTAGGGCCCCCACCCGCCGCTCAGGGGTGGGGGCCGGGGGGGAAGACCTTAGGTCCCCCCCCTTTTTAGTATTTAGGGCCCCCACCCGCCGTTCAGGGGTGGGGGCCAGGGGGGAGGACCTTAGGTCCCCCCCCATTGTGATTTATTTGCCCCCACCCACCGCTCAGGGGTGGGGGCCGGGGGGGAGGATATTAGGTCCCCCCCCTTTTTAGTATTTAGGGCCCCCACCCGCCGCTCAGGGGTGGAGGCCAGGGGGGAGGACCTTAGGTGTCCCCCCCCTTTTTAGTATTTAGGGCCCCCACCCGCCGCTCAGGGGTGGGGGCCAGGGGAGAGGACCTTAGGTCTCCCCCCTTTTTAGTATTTAGGGCCCCCACCCGCCGCTCAGGGGTGGGGGCCAGGGGGGAGAACCTTAGGTCCCCCCTTCTTAGTATTTAGGGCCCCCACCACCAACAGGGGTGGGGGCCGGGGGGGGACAGAAGTTCCCCCCCTATTGTTTTTTTTAGGGCCCCCAGCCACCGTTCAAGGGTGGGGGCCGGGGGGAGGACAGTAGGTTCCCCCCCTCCCATATCATTGAGTAAACTTTGACAACCCCCACCCCCGAGCGGCGGGTGGGGGGGTTGTCAAAGTTTACTCAATGATATGGAATAGGGGGCGGACCGAACACCGCATATGTTCGCACACCGTGGCGAACGCGAACATGCGATGTTCGCCAGGAACTATTTGCCGGCGAACTGTTCGGGACATCTCTAATTGAGACACACAGGCTAATACAAAACAAAAAAACACACACATAGTATACTCTCTAAAGTAGAAAAACTCTTCACTTTCAGCTACTTCTTGGTGACTGAAGAAGTCAGTACATGGAACGGGTTCTCATGTTTGCAGCACTGCTTAGTCCATATCCAGTCCAGTGAGAGGTACGCCCTCAAAGCTACTAGACCCTGGGGATTGCCCAAGTTCTGTAGCTCTGTAGTGCGTGTATAGTGGATGCAGTGTGTGTATGTAGTGGGTGCAGTATGTGTAGTGTAATTAGCATTTGTTTTTGTTCATTTATGTAATTACAAAGGGAACCTGTAACATTTGCATATTAGGATTATCCCACTAATAAGGGCAGTCCAGAACCAAAATGACAGCAAGTTTCCTCTGCATGAGAGATACAGCAACTTGGAACGATCATTTTGACCTTCCCTACATGACTTCACCAAGTTGGTTAAAATGTATTTCCTATTATTTATGTTTGGTGCTTAAATAGTTTTGAATTCCATGGTTCCGGATCTATAATCCATACACTTACCTTTCTAATGCTATGGGAAATTTTAAATGACAGAATAAAGATTCTATCATTTAAATGAAACAAAGCTTATATATAGTTGCAGCCGAGGGATATTGAAGCCAAGCATATTGTCCACTACCCATCTTATTAATAAGACTTGGTGATAAGAGTCCTGCAATAATTTATTTCTCATCCTAAAGCAGCCCTCATGCAAGCCTACTCTTTACTTGTTTATCATTTTTAATTTGGGCCAATGGACCAATAAGATTTCTTTATAAATGTGCTACACTTCTCCCATGTGCAAAAGTAAACAGACCCTCGTTTGTGCCTATAGATGTTGATACATTTTCTTGGTTCCTTCTTGAAACCCGTTGTCTATGTAGATACACTCCAGATTTGTGTCTATAGATGTTGACACACTTTAGTGCAGTTTTCTTGAATCCATTCCGTTGTTGGTTCTGTGGAAGCAGGGTAGTTAATCCTTCCAGTTAGTGCAAACTATGTTTCCGTAAGGCAACTCGTGTTTATCACAGGGTGTCTGTATTTCAGTGTTTGACAGACAGTGCCTGCGGCAGTATAACAAGTCACAAATACAGAGCAGAGGCTTCCAGGAATCAAGATGCTCTGTTCTTTGTAATGTATTCTTTGCAAACACGCTGACTGAGATTTACCAGCCAAGTTACATTGGCCTACTAACCGTAACGGGCTGAGGAATTATGTCCTTTTAACACTGACACAGCCTAATCAGTGATTTGCTGAAAGGTTGTCAAACGGTCTCTGTATGTAACAAAATATAATTATTATTCCCACAATCTTCAGGGTTATGAGAAAATCATTACAGAGTCATTATTGTTGGGTATCAACCATATTGCATCTAAATTGAACATTTTCTCTAGAATCGAGTAACCTGGATTTGATAACTACATTTAGAATGTGCAAGCTGTGTTAAGTTTGCTTGTAAACTCCATTCAATTGCAATTAAATTAATTCAATTTTAAGCACTCATCAATTGCTAAACCCCCATGGATGTATTCCCTTAGCTGAGCTGGATTCGAACTAAAGTTTATCAATTATCCACTGAAAGGTTTTGAGCACTTGACCTTTGTTTATGACATGCACAAAGTGGTCCATTGAGAAAGTCAAGTTGCTCTTCTTCTCATAATGAACTGGATGACAGTGACAATCTCACCTAATGAACTGAATGACAGTGGTTGCTTCTTTCCCTCCATTTTCTATGTCAAAGAGTGTAGAAATAATGAAAAAAAGGAAAAACAGAAATGGGGTTACCAGTACTCAGACCCATTAGTGTGCACTCGCCCACAAGGTATAGCAAAGGTATAGGGGTGTACTTTGCTATACCTTGTGGATAAAATGAACTACCAGGCTCATAAGGGTCATGACTGTGATCGGTCCCTGGAGTTCCACCTGTCAGGGGGTCCATTGGGGATGGAAAATGCAAACAGGGAGGAAGCAGGAAGCATTATTTTCTTACAGTTTGCTTGCCTTCTGCTGCCCAGCCCAATGTTGGACTCCACTGGTGATTCAGTGGACGTTCTGCAACTCCTGCTGACACTCTCCATAATATCTTCTCCCTCGCAGCTCTGGTGCTCATTTGGTGAGTTACAGCGCAGCTGAGGGAATTCCCAGCCTGCTCTCTAACTCAATACTAAGTGTCAAAAACACCATGGAAAGGATATGATAGAGGGTGTTAGCAGAAAGTGCAGAGCGTCAGATACACCACTGGACTACCAAGGAATACATAATAGAAACTGTAGCACTGCACCACCAAGGAATACATAACAGGAACTGTAGCACTGCACCACCAAGGAATACATAACAGGAACTGCAGCACTTAACCACCAAGGAATATATAACAGGAACTGCAGCACTGCACCACCAGTGAAGGAAGACAGGGCTGCAGGCTTGCTCCTTTGAAGTCAAATACATCAGGGACCAGCCAAGGGAGCCCATTGAAGACCATAGGAGAGAAAGCTGGACTGAGAGGGTAAGTGTTTCTATGAGTGTGTATATATCCAGGGGCGGGCTGGGACGTGGGGTAGGGAGGCAATTGCTCCCCATGCTTCCCTAAATCCAGAGCCGTCACGTCCATAGGGTGCACTGGCTCTGGGGGTGCAAGATTCAAGTGACAGGCAGGAGGGAAGCGCTTCCTCCTACCAGGCCATGTTATGGACCCCCGGTGCGGCGTGCAGCTCTGTTGGTGAGAGAGCTCTGATCTCCCTGCTCTGCTCCCTCGCGCGCTGTTTGCTGATGCCGCGGTTCCCTGCATCAGTAGATATAAATATAAAAATATTAATAATTAGTGAGTGTTTGTGTGTGTGTGTCTGTGAGTGAGTCTATGTGTGTGTCTGTGGGTGTATGAGTGTGTGAGTTCTATTTCCTGTACCCGGCCAGACTGTCAGGAGGTACTCACTGAGAAAGCACTTCCTGTCAGGGCTTGAGAAGGGGAAAAAGAGACACACAGAGGGGCTGGGGAGAGACAGATGAGCTGGAGGTGAAAAAGACATACACAAAGGAGCTGGGAAGAGCAAAAGACACAAAGGGGCTGGGAGAGAAGGAGTCACACAAGGGGACTGGGAGGACACACAAAATGTGGGAGGATTATTTGGGGGGAGGGGCATCTTTGCCTATGTACCCAAAAATCCTTGGCCCGTCCTGCCCAAATCATGTTAAAAATGGCTGTTGTCTCTGCCTGCTTGCCTGCCACGGAGGCAGAGACGGGATCTCTTGGCTGTTGCTTGGTTGTGGAGTCAGAGGGAGGGGGAATGGAACTGCCGCTCACTGGCTGACAGGGAGTGGGATCTGATGCATTACAGGAGTTGTAGTCCTTGCTAAGGGCTCACTGGAGTACCAAGCTTTAGCTTAGCAAGGAAACTACAACTCCCAGTCTCCCAGTCCTCGCACAGACAATCTTCTTGGAGGTTGGAGGCAGAGGATAAGCACTAGCGGAGAGAGACATTGTGGGATTGGCTGCATTATAAAACCAGGAAAAGGTGGGCATGGATGGTGAGCTGATTCAGTGGTGCAATGGGCCACTTGACTGGATTTGCCCCCCCAGGTCTAAGGCTGCCAGCCTTCTCATTTATACATCAGTGCATATGTGTTAGTGTTTGTGTGTGAGTGTATGCATCTGTGCATGTGTGTCAGTATTTGTGTATGTCAGCATATGTATCTCTGCTTGTGTGTCAGTATATGCATCTGTGGATGTGTGTCAGTGTTTGTATCTGTGCATATGTGTAATTGTATGCTCTCTACTCTATAAAATATAGAAGAATAGACACAGAGAAATAATTAATAAATAATTATGCATGTACCCAAGAGTTAGAACAACATTTACAATTACTTGTCTTTTACGGGCTATTTTATCAGTACTACCATAACGTGGGCTTGTGACTAACTGGTTTTAGTTTCCTTAACCTCCCTTCAGTGTTCCTTGATTTGAATACAAATGTAAATGAATATAAAAGGTTTTTATGAATGTCTTGGTGTTATATAGTCACTGTTATGACATAACTTGCCGTTTTAATGGCATTCTTTTAAAGTGAATATTTTAAGAATACAGGACACATACAAACACCTTACAGTTACGCCTGTACTATCAATTAAATCAAGAGGAACAGCTTACAGCATAATGTAAGGGAAGGTATAGAAAAACTATGTAAAATTTATACAATATATGTGTGCATACAGAGAAAAAAGAAGGAAGGAGAGGGGATGAAAAATCACCGCCTCTACCTCCAAAGGTTACAGGAGGTATAAGGGGCCTAACCCCAGAAACTTATGTCACTAAAGAAAAGATGGGGTGAAAAGTCCACTCACAAAAAGTAGGTGGAAAATCCAACCCCAAAATTTTTTCCTCCTTGATATAAAGCGTCACATAAATAAAATAAGAAAATCTTTATTGAACAAAAATAATAATATTAAATATACCGAAAAAATTTAAGTGATAAGGTATAAACCAACACCTATTAAAAACCTGGGTACACTAAGCCCAAACAGTTTTATTATTCGTTATACGGAGGGAGTATATAAATGGTGTTTGCCTTTAATGATGCAAGGTAGAAATTCCTCAATAAACTAAGTAATAAATGGCATCACGGTCTAGTTAAATATTCAATAAAAATATATTATTATAGCAACCCAAGGGAGAAAAAGAGCCAAGCTGAAGAGTGCAGGAAAGGGTCTCTGGGCTAGATGTTAAGAGAGATAGCCTCCTTATAGAGTAGAAAAAAGGAGGAGAAGGGATTAATAATAAAATGAAATTCAGCAGAGATAACATATATAGTGCCCTTGGTCTAATCCAAAAGAGGGGTGATATAGCCTCTATAGGACCTAAAATAATATGGGTTTCCACAGTTGCAAGAGGCGCAGCTATCAGTGTGCTTGAATATAGATAGTGCTGCCTGAACAAAAACGGGTCTAGTTACAAAAGAGGTACCTCCCAACTAGATCAAAGATCCTAGTAGACCCTATGCTAAACTAGCTCGCCCAAAGACATACATCTAACTGCTGCTTTGTGGCAGCCTGGCAGAATCCCTAAGCAGCTAATATATAGTAGTCTGTCAAATGAATAGCTAACACCGTGGGAACCCAGGTAGGAGAACGAAAAAAATCTAAGTTAAAATAACAGCATCGGCTGCTCACAGCTCGACGGGCATTTCGGCGTGTTCGATGCGCCTTTGTCAAGAGCAAACTGGCATGTACATAGGAAGCCGCTTATAAAGGGGTAAGTACACACCCCTCAAGGTGGATCCTCATTAAAGGCAAACACCATTTATATACTCCCTCCGTATAACGAATAATAAAACTGTTTGGGCTTAGTGTACCCAGGTTTTAATACCCAGGTTTTAATAGGTGTTGGTTTATACCTTATCACTTACATTTTTTCAGTATATTTAATATTATTATTTTTGTTCAATAAAGATTTTCTTATTTTATTTATGTGACGCTTTATATCAAGGAGGTATATTTCTTTGGGTTGGATTTTCCACCTACTTTTTGTGAGTGGACTTTTCACCCCATCTTTTCTTTAGTGATATGTGTGCATACACTCAACATACATGCAGTTTTAAGTTGCCACACACCTCGGCTGGCTATGTACGATATCACTTGCATCTCATATCATTTTATCTTATATCTTACCTACTGTATTTTTACATCTGTTTGTTTTTCCACAATTTAATAAAAGGATATAAATGTATTGTTGTGAAAATGTCATTTAAAAAAAAAAAACAGTTGTAAGACACTAAAAACAGGGCTTAAAAGTCCCATGCTCTTCGATAAGCAGCCTAGAAGGGAACCAGATAGGTAGGGAGGGACGGATCATCCGGAGGGTGCTCCAGGGGTAGAAGTCCCACCAGAAGGCCCGAATACACTTACTCAGAACAAGGGGGGAACCCTGAGGTTGGAAGGATACGGGCCCTCACTGGGGCAGGAGGGAGAATAAGAAGACACTGGCGGCTACCACGCGGGCCTGCAACAGATACCCATGCATAACCAAAATTGACTGGGACACAACAACATCAACAGCCTGAACTGCGGGAAGCTGGGTTTCGGGGGCACAGGGGAGTGAGGGGGGACAAGGTCCGGGGAGGGACGGGCGATAGAACTGGAGGTCACCTAGAAGTTAGGTCATATATTGTACATAGTTTGAATGTTTACCGATGACAGCCCGGGAAGACAACACCCTAGATAAATGGCACCCCTACAAACAGCGCACATACGCTGTAAGCACACTGCATATACATAGTTAAAATTCACTGATCTGAGTCCTGGAAAACATATACCACTGGGGGGAAAAAGGAAGGGAACTAGAGAGAAGGATCTGGAGTAGAATAGACAAAAGAGGCAGGCGCAGCTAAAACACAAGCTAGGGACAACATAGACCGGATTAATGAAAGAGAAATAGAGTAGTAGAAAATAGCCAACAGGCAGACGGAATCGGAAAAGAAGGCGAGCGCCCATTACTGACACACCACAAAAGGAGACCTCTCCGTGGGCGACTACCCCCTCCACGCACAAACCCTGTGCCAAAAGATTGCACGGAGCACAAACTTAGACAGCAGGCCACCCACATAACAAAAGCCGCTGCACGAAACCCCCCGGGCAATTACGCAAGCAGATAAAGAACCACTGGGTGAGACATGGGCCATATACACCGTCAACCTAACAAAAGACCCACCTAACATACAAGAGCCCGCATACCAGAAACACCACTGTAGACGGGGACACACCACAAACTGACTACACATTTGAGACGGCACACTATAACGATAGAGCCTCACCAATGACACAAACTCAACATGGGCCATAACAAGTGGGGACATCAGCGCACAACACGCTGGAACCCATGGGATACGCCAACGGAGGGAGACGTAGAACTAGTGGGCGGTGAACAGGATGAATCGGGCTTAGTTAGAATCAGACTAACCTAGAGGGGCGCACGGGTTATACCGAAGACGGGAGAAAACAGAGAAGAGCACAACAGCACACGACGAAACGCTGAATTGCAACCATGCCAAACGATGTCAATAGAGGCTGGGAGGATGGGAACACATAAAACACCCCCAAACTAGCTACAACTGATGAAACGACAACAAACGCCTCGGACGGGTTGGGAGCTGACGGAAAGACGGGAGACAACTGACCACTAGACCAGACGACACCACTTCCAAAGGTGACACCACTGAACCTCATTGAGACAGACCCATACTGTAATTACAACCGGGGTTACGCGGGACGGGCACACCACCCGACCCCTGGAACGATAGCACCCGGTGCAGGGTCGCCGTCACACCCATACTACCATCCACACGACTAGCTGCACCAGAACCGAAATACCGCAGCACACGCCCTTGACCCCTACAGACACGACAGCAACCCGCCCCCTTTTTTTTCTTCTCTTTTTCCTCCCTGCCAATGCCGCTGCGGACGGGGTGCCCCCCCCTCCCCGAGATGGTAGCCAGACAGGGGTTTTCCCCAGCGCAGCTGACATATTGGTCCAATAACGTCCAGGGACTCAATACACCAGAAAAGCGCTCACACCTGCACCGACAGCTGTGGACGGCAAAAGCGTCCGTAGCGTTCCTGCAGGAGATGCACCTCAGAGGCGAGGACGCACCCAGATTGGAAAATCAACGCTTTCCATTAGGATTCTACGCAAACCATACTGACACCAAGAAAGCTTGGGTGGCGATCCTTTTCGCCCACACAACTCCATTCCAATGCAAGAAAACCCTAGCAGACCCCAACAGACGATATCTCTTCCTTAAAGGGACAATCGCGGACCGCGTATACACCTTCACGTGCCTGTATGGCCCAAACAAACAATAACACACCTTCTTGAGCCGGACTCTGGCCAAGCTTGAGAGGTTCAGGTAAGGCCTGTTGGTGGCGGCCAGAGACCTCAACATACCCTTGGAACCCCACGAAGATACCTCCAGGGGCCAGAGCGCAATCCCCACACACTGTCTACGTGCCGCGCAACAATCCTTACACAAATCAGGGCTCGTAGACTGCTGGGGGTGTACCACCCGGACGCTCGAGATTATACCTGCTACTCAGCGGTCCACGCACACTACAGTCGTATAGATTACATATTCATAGCCCAGGAATATCTAAACCTACTGCTTAATGCAGACATAGGCCTGATGGAGTATTCCGACCACGCGCCAGTTCTGGTGCGCACCAGCTCCCCACTCTACAAACCAGGGGAAAGACAGTGGAAATTGAATGAATCCCTGCTAGATGACCTAGAGCTCACTACCGCGGTAACTAACGCCTTAACATTTATATTTTACCATTAACGACAACCCAGATACTCCACCATCAACGCTGTGGGAGGCACATAAATGTGCTATCAGAGGGCACCTCATTGCAGCTAGTACCAACCGCAAAAGACACCGGAGGATGCACATCGCTAACCTGACGAAACAAATAGCAGAATTAGAAAGGGATCACAAGAACACATTAGAGGAGGGCACGTTCCTCCGCCTTACCGAGAAACGCAGAGAGCTCAGGGATATATTGTCCCAAGGCATACTCCATACCGCAAGGAAAACATCCAGGTATTACTATGAACACTCTGGTAAAAGTGGCAGACTGCTCGCAAGGATGCTCCTGGAGAAACGGAGAACACAACACATCCACAAAATCCACACAACCAGAGGTGGCGTTACACGACTCCCTGAGGGTATTTTACAAGCGTTCCGGGACTACTACACAACGCACTACGACCAAGCGCAGCTCCAAACGGGTCCGGCGGCAAGACAGCACCAAGAGCGGATAGCCACTTACCAAGAGGACCATGTTAAACGCAAGCTCACCCCGGAACAAGAAGCCGACCTAGAACTGCCCCTGGAGATCAAAGAACTAACGGCGGCGCTGAAACAAACGAAACCACACAGAGCACCAGGACCAGATGGACTCCCAGTCTCCTATTTACGCACCTTCAAGGACATTCTGCTACCCAGACTCCTGGAGGGCATCAACTCCATACGAATCGGAGGTCAATTCCACACAGACACCCTGAGGGCGACAGTCACGATCATACCAAAGGAGGGCAAAGACCCAACGAACTGCGCCAGCTACCGGACGATCTCGCTGCTGAACGCGGACTTAAAACTCTTTGCCAAAGCCATGGCCCTTAGAACTGCACGCACACTCCCGGATCTGGTACACCCGGACCAAGTCGGATTCATACCGGAGAGGGAAGCCAGGGACAATACCATCCGGGCCCTTAATATCATACACACAGCCACGGCTGCCAACCGGGACATGGTGCTACTGTCCACCGACGCCGAAAAGGCATTTGATCGGGTAGACTGGACCTTCATGGCGGAGACACTGAGACACATGGGGTTTGGGCCACACCTGTGAACCTGGATCACGGCACTGTATACCACACCATCAGCACGCATACGAGTCAATGAAGCACTAATGGATTCATTTAACATATGCAATGGGACGCGTCAGGGCTGTCCCCTGTCTCCCCTACTATTTGCCCTCACCCTTGAACCCTTCCTTGAAGCGGTCCGGCAAGACGGGGGAATCACGGGACACCGTATAGGCGGAAAGGAACACCGGGTGGCGGCATACGCCGACGACATGCTTTTCTTCTTGGAACAACCCAGGATATCGACGCCGAACCTACTGGAAGCTTTCTGGAAATACAACGAGGTATTGAACTTGAAACTCAACCTGGATAAATCAGAGGCGTTGCCGCTCACCCGAAACACTGCTCTCCAACAACACATACAAACACAGTACCCATTTAAAATATGCGCAACCAAACTACGTTACCTGGGCGTCTGGCTACCAAAGAACATCGCACAAATATACCAAATAAACTTCGCGACCCTTCTCGTAACCCTGCAACAGGACATAAAGAGATGGACGACACAGTACATCTCATGGTTCGGCCGAATAAACGCAATTAAAATGAACGTCATGCCCCGGATCTTATACCTATTCCAGACACTGCCCACAACCATCCCACAAGACTTCTTTCAGACGTTAACGACTACCATCCGACGGTTCGTATGGAACCAGAAACCGGCACGCATACGGAGATCGACCCTGGAGCGGCCAAAGAGTGAAGGAGGCACGGGACTACCGTCCATCATCACGTATTATCAAGCAACGCACCTTCATCGACTAGTTGACTGGCACGCCAACCCGAGCACCAAACAGTGGGTTCACATGGAACTACAGCAAGCACAGGGGAAGATCCTCGCCCTACTATGGCTAGGTGAAGCTACACAGGGAGACATGCGCACAGGGAATCCAATGATAGATGCCACTCTGAGGGTCTGGTGCAGGGTGCGATACAACAAGAAACTCACGACCCGCTCACACCCGCTCACACCCATAACTAACAACCCGACACTGGCGGGAGGACTTAGTTCCACAGACCTACAGAACTTCGGAGCAACGGATTGGGTACACATACGCCAATGGTGCAATGGACGGAACCTGAAGACCTTAGCAGAGCTACTACAAGACCGCAGACCAAACAGGCTAGACGAATTCCGTTACCACCAAATAAAAACGTATATCAACGCTGTGAAAGGCAAAGGTCACCTACATCGCCCGCTGCTGCAACACATCTGCACGACCAGACAGCACCTCGCACATGGTGTATCACTTCTATAAACCACATTACAAAATAACGGGGATAAGAGCCCGCTAGGCTTCATGGAGTGATGGGAAAGGGAGACAGGGGTTGAACTAACAGACCTCGAATGGGGAAACATCTTCCAGTTGACGCACAAAGGATCTATAAGCACTAAATTCCAAGAGTGCAACTATAAGATACTAACACACTGGTACAGGACCCCGGATGTACTGCGGCACGTACCCGAATCGATCCCAGGAGAATGCTGGCGATGCGGCACAGAAGAGGGCACAGGGCTCCACATCTGGTGGACATGTTCCCACAAAGTACCATACTGGCAAATGATACACCGCACAATCAAAGAAATCACGGGAATGGAAATCCCTCTACAGCCATTACCGATGCTGCTAAATCACACACACACATACCTCCGAAGAAATACAAAAAGGGCAGCGGCATACACCTGATCACGAAGGCAAAACCGCTTATACCAACACTGTGGAAAAGCCCAGCAATTCCCTCCTTTCAACTATGGATAGACAGAGTGGAAACAATCTACAACCTGGAAATGATGACTGCCTCACTGCAGGGACGTTCGGACAAGTGTACTCTGACATGGTTCCCATGGGCAGACTATGTGTCTAAGAGAGCTGCGCGAGCTGGTGCGGGAGGGAGCGGGGTAGCTGCCGCAGTGGCGCAGGCTCCACGACAAGTCCACGAACAGCTACAATAAAGGCCACAACTAACAGAACCGCACACCTGACCATAACCCCCCTCCCCTCTCAGGGACTGTGGATGTACAACTGAGACATACACCCGAAGCACTCCACAAAAATTACAGCTAGACCATAACGGAACAGACACATATGGATAGAGAGGAAAGACAGTCAGAGAGGAGAAGGCATACACAATCGGAGTAGAAAGACTAGCTGTCCTAGGACTCTCATAGCCACACGAGATAAAGGGTAGAAACAAGGGATAATCCACCGATAAAGACAAAAAAAAACACTCCACGCAGGGTAAATGGGCCTCTAGACTCCTCAGAACAGACGTCTAACATAGGCACCTTATAGACAGACCGACCCCTGACCTACCTTCAGCCAGCACAACGGACACTTACCCTCCACACCTGAAAGGAAACATGACAACACACAAGAAGTAAGACGCAATTACCCCACAAGGGAAAACGAAATGACTACCAACAACGGGAGTAACACACGAAGACACACTAACCCGATAGGGACCAAGATACCACTAATCAAGCATAACCTCAACCCAACGCTACAAACAACCCTAGAGAGATGACACGACAACATATATAGACAATATCACACACACGGCCTACATCCAGAACCCGACCCAACGCACATAAAAGAATCGCAAATTAATATAACGCTCACCTGGGCTCTCAGAGTAAAGAAAACAAAAGGGTAAAAAGCCAAACAGGGATGCATGCTAACACCTGGCTGCACGACCCGGGAATAAGCTAAATAGACGAGACCCGAAATACGCCCACTACCAACCAAAATTAATACAAAACGTAGCTAGAGAAGAGGTCATGACGCAAACCGAAGACACCGACATTCTAACAAGTGCCGCTCATGCGGCAGCGTAATCTACACCCGAGCTCCCACCCTACATACACCTACAGAAATAACAACAAAAATATAAACACACCCGAATACTCGCAAACATAGACGAAAACAACAGATAGCCAACACGGAAATACGCTCTAATCTCAACACAATAGAAATGAATATACCTAGCACTGATTAACACTAAAAACTAAATGTTTAACTGTTGTACGAATGCTCATCCGCATATGTTCAATGCAATAACAAGATCTGTATGTTACATATCTGTGTCCGAAAAACAAAAATAAAAATAAAGAATGTCAAAAAAAAAAAAAAGTCCCATGCTGCTTCTGGATCCTTAATTTCCTCCTCATAGTAAACATTATCCTGTAATAGAATTGCTTGGAATAAACAGATCAGCAACATGTGAAGCCGCAATCACCCCAAGATGTCATGTGCATATATTAACCCAGCACTCTATGCTTATCATATCTTTACAGGCTGTTCAGAATTGATATCAGTCATGTGCACAGTGGAAAAATGTGGTCCAGCCGAATCACTTCTTCCAAAACGAAAAATAAATTATTTGAGTAGTCTGACGGTAGTTATCCAATTATCGTTCATGCAAAAATATATAGGAACATTTTTCAGATAAACCAAAATGATATGAAAATGGACTTATATATAAGCAAACAAGAGAGCGCATAAAAGGTAATACAAGTAAAAAGTATAAAAAGTATATTAGAAAGCAGCTATACACATCTGAAACTTCCAATTTCACATAAAACAATATCAATATAAAGTGTCAGCGCTTAAGTAGATAAACCCTTAGTTGCACAATCAGGGTAATCTACACATAAATTATGAAGTAGAAAAGCGTCTTTCAAGATAATGGTAAAATAAATAGTAAAATAAAATAAGCAGCGTATTTATCACAGCATGTACTACTACATATGTATAAATCATATGATATAATGTCCAAGAGTCCTGGGGTAATCTCTGTGGGGGTAATATTCCCACAAACATTGGATCCACACTACGTGAAAATATATCCAAAGTACCTTAATAAGATACAAGGAATTCGAAATAGTGTTACACTGTATTTATTTTAACGAATAAAAACCCCTCTCCCCCCAAAAGGAATTCTTAAATTAAAATGTTGTGGTACTCGTTTCCAAGAAACCACACAGTAAGCATTGGTGTACAGGAGACTGTTAACTAATGTATTTTTTTTAAATAAAAAATAAAATAAAAAAAACTTTATATCTCCCCCCCCCCCTCTCCCTTCTTACCTTTAGCCTGGGAGGGGAGCCCTGCTGCCACCCCTGGCGGTCCTAGTGGTGAGTGAACTCTAGCCTGTGGGGCTGGAGTTCACTCTCGTGAGATCTGAGTGTTGCCGTAGTAACCGCTGCAATGCTCCGATCTTGCGAGAGGAACCTGGCGGAGCTGCAGGTAAGAGATTTACCTTCAGTACTGAAACCAAAAAAGATGCCACATTTTCTCTCCATATGATGATAACATTTTCTTGTCTATGACTCACCTTGACATTCTTCTTTCTCAAAGGATGTACTTTCCACATAAACACATCATTGTTACTTACTCATATTACACATATCACACACTGACATATATACACAGACTTACAATGAGTTACATTCAGCACGCACATTTATATAATCTGTTTATTCTAACTCCATTCTCCATTCCATCTCCCATTTCAATCACTCCCTTTGCCATCTTTATCTTTTTCACACAGTTACAGGCAGACAGTCACATATACAGTCACACACACACACAGTCACACATTCACACACACACACACAGTTACAGGCAGACAGTCACACACACACACACAGTTACTGGCAGACACTCTCACACACACACACACACACACACAGTCACACGCAAACAATCACACTTACAGTCTCAGGCAGACAGTCACACACACGCAGACACAGGCATTGGTCCATAGCCATTTGGAACCACAGCAACCACCCCAAACATGGTTAAAATCAACTAAGATGTACAGGTGTGGACGATGTAAAGCATGCAAGTACATTAAACCCTCCCAAACTGTGGAATGTACCAATACTAAAAAGACATACACTTTAAAGGAGTTTGCACACTGCATTACAACAAAAGTTATATATGTAATAACCTGCAGTTGCAAACTTCAGTATGTGGGCAAAACATACCAAGAATTCCAAGGGAGAGTGTTACTACGTGTTAATTCCATAACAAACCCCAATATCTCAACACATGTGGAAAACCATGTGAGAAACTCCCACAATACCAATCCTTCAAATCTCTCTTTCTAGAAAAGGAACCCAGATGGATACACAAATTAATTATTTTATGGCATCATAACTTATAGCTTTGATCACATGTAAATTTCATGAAATTAATACACACATCACTAACTACTAATAATCATCATCTTTCAAATGCCATTGATAATTCTCTGAAACTGCTATGTTTTCAGCTGCACGGTTAAAACTAGAGGGACCTGGCACCCAGACCACTTCATTGAGCTGAAGTGATCTGGGTGCCCATAGTGGTCCTTTAAGTGTATGTGTATCTGCTGGCACTGGCGTACATACCGTGGTGCGCGCCGCCATATGTTGTGGCCCCGGCCCAAGCAGTGTAAGTGCCGGGGGAGGCCCACGGATAAGTTTTCGCACTGGGGTCGTGTGTACGCCACTGAATGTCGCTTCTTAACAATTGAACATTATAAATTAAAACCAATAACTTAAATGTAGATGGACGTGAATAGTGGATAGTTAGCACTTTAAAACTCACAGATGGTGGCATAGTGTCAGAGCAGGCTTTTTTAAGGGGTGCCCACGAAGGCACAGTAGACTCTTACTGATATAGGAGTTCGTTAAACAGCACCTCCTTTCTCCCTCTTTTTTGCCTTAACTCTGACTCATGTTTAACAGTGTATAAATAATAGTATACTTGTTTACCAATAATTTACGAATATTCATTGTTGCCTTGCTGCCACATTACGTATCATTAGATACTAGAAGGACTGAACACCTTGCTTTATTCAATTTTATCTTATTTTCAAGCTTACTAAATGACATTAAAAGTAAAGTTTTAACCTTGGCACTAATTTGAATAACTTTCTCAATCAAGAAACACTTGCTGGTAGATTTTGTTTTTTCTTTTTCTTTATTATTTTTTCCTAATACACACACACATGCACATACACAGGCAGTCACACACACACACACACACGCACAGAGTTACAGGCAGACAGTCACGCATACACACACACACAGTTGCAGGCAGACAATCACACACACACACACACACACAAACACTCTCTCTCTCTCTTACTTACAGACAGTATAGGCTGGAGAAGGAGTGGATTCCCTGAAGTCCTTCCCTGGAGTCTGTAAGTTGAGGAAGCAGGGATTCCTTCTTGCTTCCCTCCATGTGCAGCAGTAACAGCAGAGGGTGGGGGTCGCGTTAAGCCCCGCCCTCGTTGCCGGTTTTGCGTCACCCATTACTTTTATTAGCCTTGATCCCACTATCCATACATGCGGACAGTTTTTAAGCAATTGCTGGTCTCTGCAAGTGTGAGTTGCCAGCCGCCCAGCGCCCCAGCTGCCATGGGGCACTGAGTGGTCGTACAGCTTACACATGACACATCCCTGGCTCTGGATGGCAACCCCCTATCTAGTGGAACCCGGGGCAGATCGCCCCCTCCCCCCCCCACCTAATTTTCTTAGTACACCACTGGTCCTCTCCCTTGGGTATTATAATAGCTCCCTCCCATTGAACATGGTTGGAGTAGGGACAGTAATCTTATTAACCGCCATAAGGTTTATATATAACTTTTTTTTTTAAATACCAAAGTGGTGGCTGGCTAGCAAGCACTGGTGCCCCTCTATTGTCAGTATTAAAACTGTTTTGAATAGTCTGACTTCTCACTTGGGGTTTGCAGGGCAATGCTCCCCACCTCCTTTAAGTAGCCAACAACTTCTTCTCAGCTGATCACTCTTAGCCAATGAGCTAAGCTCTGCACCTCTAGGCTTAACTAATAGCTGAGAGCTTCTGGCTATAGTGGAGGCATGGGGTGGCACCTGGCAGACCCCAGGTAAGAGGTCAAACTGTTCAAAAATGGTTTTACTATTTATAATGTGGGTTGCCAAGGCACTTCTGTCACCATAGCCATTGATGTATGTTGTAGTTGGTATGGTGCTTGGAGTATTGCTTTAAGAGCTGGGATTAGAAAAGGTTTCATCATTGAAAATGACAGTGAAAGTGAGGTGTGGTTTAGAGAAGAGAGCAGTTTTTACATTGGACAGAACTGATATTTCATTTCCAGGAATCCTTTCTGAATTACAGAATGCATGGAATCTTTTAGATGAGAAAACGCATACTTAAATAAATAATGGACTGAGCTAAGCTGAGCTAAATGTTTACGAGATCAGTAGACACATGAATGGTTTGATACGTTAACGCCAAATCACTAAATGGCTTAAATGTACTGCAGAAAGGGGCAAATTGTATATGGTTCATTAACAGAAATATGCTGCTGATGTATCACCTTATAGCACTATATTCAATGCCTCTAAATTGTCACTTTAAAATACACCATAGGGCAGAGTCCTGTGTTACTGGTACCTTAAGATAATTCATGCATTCTGTAGGCAAAACATTTAGCAATAGAAAGTCAAGGGGGTAGTACCGATTTTGGGCTCCAGACCAAATAACTTTTTATTTCCCTAGCGTCCCACGTTTGGACGTTTTCTATTAATATATTTGTTGATCTTTATATTTCAATAGGAGCAAACGGATAAAAAAATGCTGCCATAATGTATTCTTTTTGGCTCAACGTGTGTCCCTGATGATGATCAGTAGTATGTGACCCAAAAAAGGGAACATTATTCACATGAACACTTACTTAACAGAGAGCCTGACTGTCCAATTAATTAGGTTTACCCATATATCAAGCAACACTTATGTTATAGGTAAACCTTCATTGGTGTAAATGCCATGCAAACTTATTGCCTCATTTGGATTCCACTACCACCTGTACGCTGATGAAACCCAGCTATATCTCTCCTTCTCAGACCTCTCCCCTGCCGTCCTGCAACGTGTCGCTGCTTACCTCCATCTCTGACTGGATGTCCTCCCGCTTTGTAAAACTAAATCTCTCTAAAACTGAGCTCCTTGTTTTTCCTCCTCTTAATACTGGTCCTCTTCTTTCGCTCTCCCTTTAAGTCAGTGGTATACACATCAGTCCATCCTTGCAAGCGCGCTGTCTTGGTGTCATATTTGATTCTAGCCTCACCTTTTAGCCTCACATCCAACATGTTACCAAATCCTGTAGATTTCATCTTAAAAACATAGCCCGCATCCGCCCCTTTCTTACGCTTGTCCATGCTCTAGTAATTTCCCACATGGATTATTGTAACCCTCTCCTAATTAGTCTTCCCCAAAACTGTATTGCCCCGCTACAGTCTGTAATGAATGCTGCTTCCTGACTGATTTTCCTCTCTTGTCGGTTCTCTCACACCTCACCCCTCTGTCAGTCCTTACATTGGCTTCCTGTATCCTACATGAGTCAATACAAAGTGCTAACCCATACCTATAAATCATTTACCAATTCTAGCCCCTCTTATATCTCTTCACAGATGCATAGGTATGCCCCTTCTCGGTCTCTCCGTTCTGCCGTGACCTTCTCCTGTCCACTACTCGCACCCGTACAGCCAACTCACGCTTGCAGGACTCTCCCCTAGTCTTCAGTTGTTTACGAAGTGTCTTAAAACCCATCTCTTTAGGAAAGCTTATGGCCTCCCAGAGTAACCTCTACCTCACATACCTGTCTCTTGCTCTCTCCTGAAGGGCAGCACTCTACTCTCTCCTCCAGCTCTGCTTCACTCCCACCTATTTTGACTGCTATTTCCTGTCCTAATGTGTTTTACAGCCCACCCCCTATAGACTGTAAGCTCGTTTGAGCAGGGTCCTCTTCAACCTATCGTTCCTGTAAGTTTTCTTGTAATTGTCCTATTTATAGTTAAATCCCCCTCTTATAATATTTAAAGCACTATGGAACTTATGGGTGGCAGGAAAGAGGTCCCCAACCTGTCATGACTTTCCAAAACAATTGTGAGATTTTGGCAGTGAGTGGCTGGTTTTATTTGTATTCTATTAAGGGGATCTAAATTCCCTGTACTGACTTCATACAAAAACAAATCCCTCTCGTTCCAGTAGCAATGAGAGAGTTTTTCTGGCTGACCAGAGCTGACAGTTGTGTTTGATTGGTTGCAGGCGTACATAAAGCAGTATGTGTGTCTGGCTTGTAGTGAGGTGGCTGTCAGTATGTAAGTGTGCAGGCTTCAGTGTGTTTTTAAAGGAACACTCTAGCATTTAAAAATACATTTATTTTAAATGCTAGAGAGTTCTTCTGAACTTTAGATTACTGGGCACCGCTTGTTAAAATAAGAAGGTGCAAAAAGCTTTACCTGTATTTAAGGACCAGTACAGTCTTATCAAAGAAGACAATGCTCAGGTGATGTCATCAATACTGATTACTTTTGTCCAATCAGATGCTTCTCTAGAGAGCATTGAACGTACATAATGTATGATGTCATGCTTCCCAATGAGAAGCGTTAACTGTGTTTGGCACCGTCATGTTGTGCATAATGACACTGAAATAAAGACCTTCCAAAGGTCTTAAAGGGACACTATAGTCACCAGAAAAACTACAGCTTATTGCATTTGTTCTGGTGAGCAGAAAACATTCCCTCCAGGCTTTTTACAGTAAACACTGTGTTTTCAGAGAAAATGCAGTGTTCACATTACAGCCTACTAATAACTCACCTGACCACTCCTCAGGTGGCTGCTAGAAGTGCTTCCTGGGGAGTACTGCCATTCAGTGTCTCCATTTTATGCAGGCAGACACTGAGCTTTCCTAATTTTTTGCTTCCATTATAGAAAGGCTAATGTTGCTTGGAAGCTACTGTATCTTTAAAGAAACTTTTTGTTTAGTAAGGTGGGTCAGTAAAAAAGAAATGATTGCATCACGTTTGTTCTTGAAAACATAAGTGTTGAATAAAATTGGAAAATTATTAACTCGGGTATTAGCTGTAGTGAATTTGGCTGATGAGTTTGATGTGATTGGCAGAATCCTTCAGCAGCCTCTGCCAAGTTCAATGTTACGTCTATGGTAAACTGTTGAGTCAGCTAAACCTAGTAGGACATTTCTGTTAACATTTCATTTAGAAGGAAGCACACATTTCACATGAAGCAGTAGACTAGATGGACCCAGATGTTGTGAAACGGATGTTGTTTTGGAAATGGCTGCAGAACTAGCTGTAGTGTTTATTCCTAAATTACAGGATCTCTTTCGCTGTGCGTTCCTGCCAATTGTAGCAAAAAAAGTCTCCATTACAGTAAATCAGAATTTAGTTTGGTCTTTGCGCACCTTAGCACATGATTGATTTGCAGACTTAAAGACTCATGTCACCCTCTGTTTTTAAATACCAATTCCAGCCATACCTTGGCTCTAAATAGCAGTCACCTTTTTGGATTCTATCATCTAAACCCCATCTACTAAACTTCATCCCATGAACTACCACCTGACCTTTCAAGTTTAGTTGGTTACTAAACAATTTAAGGGTTCCCCAACCATCCTAACCATAACAGTCTGCTGTAGTGGTCATGATGTGAGGAATACCCGGGCAATGTTTTAGAATGGTTTGCCCTCTTAGCTGGGTCCTCAATGCTCTGTAGGCATGTTTACAACATCCGACTTCGACAGAGCTACAGAAGTCAGATTCCAATTATACCACTCATTCATTGTCTGATTGCTCTCAGACAATTAATACGTGCCTGTGCATATAATTAACTGCTGGCCAATGTTGCTGCACATACATCGCACATGCAAACTCCAGGCACCATAACAACTTCAAATCACTGAAGTGGTCCTGTGATCGGAGTAACCCTTTATTTATTTTAGATGCCTGAACCATTTCATTACAAATGCACTCATGCAGCATAGCTGGCGTTTCCCTTTAACGTTGGAGTATTGTATTAGTGATAAAAAGATGTCCAGCCATTCACATTGCTTCTCAAAGTTAAAAAGAAATAATGAAGCTGAAGCACCCCATAATATGAAGTGCTATTTACGCTACTCTCAGACAAGTGGGCTCCACAATATTTTGACTAATTAAGTCTCTCTCAAGAATTGCATTCGAACCATTATTGAACACTATGACAGCTTTCAGATCCTTAAGGCCTGACGAATGTCCTATATACAGTGTAACCCCCTTGTTTTAACCCTTCAGTGTAAAACATTGCCGTTCTGCAGGGACGGCAATTTTTACATTGGCGGGTTAAAATGTCACTTTGACGGTCACAATGCCAGCCACTAGAGGTGCTTTTTGGCTAAATAGCCCTGTGCAATACCATGCATTCACACTAACCTCATAATGCTTTCCGAGGAGAAAGCACTGGATTGGCTGAGATTTTCACAGCGACGAGAAAAGTTGAGTAAATTTCTTTTTATACTCCTTACATGAGGGCGGTCACTTAAACGGTGACCTTGACATTATGGCGTTAGGAATAGGAATCCTTCCTCCAATAATTGACAAAGCTAGTTATAGAGTATATCGTATATTAAAGAGACCTATGAAGCATCCACATTTTAGTCACTTTAATTAAAACTGAGGCAAACCCTATACATTTTAAAACACTGTTCATGATTAAAAAAAAAAAATGAAAGGCTACACTGTATCTAGATTATTACTTTATGAACTAATATTCCAATGCTCCCTGTGGTTTTCAATTTATAAAAATTGGCATTCTACAGTAACAGTTGAACTGTATGTGTTCCTATTGCTTGGTGATTACAGCAGTGAAATCTTTTTTTCACAGCTTGACAAGCAATATCCTAAGTTAGATTTTCAGTTTTGGACACATCTAAGAAGTTTAGAATGTTCTATACACATAAAGGAGACACATGAGTCTTTGACATCTCGACCTGTAAAGAGACAAGTCGTGATTAGAAATAGCACACAGTTATAATTTGCTCCAATTATGAAATTACAGTGATTACTTGTCACTTCTTCAAAGGTGGCTTTTTTGTAAGGTCAGAGTGTAACCATCAGGGGACTAATTTCTAATATACTTGGTGCCACTAAGTATATGAGACTCATTGTATATGTTGGAACAACTGCAAAGGAATACAGGTGAGTTCCTCAGCATGCCACATTGGATTATTCCAGATCTTGCTTGTATTCAGAGAGTATAAATAAAGCAAATTACTAAATACTAAATAAGCCAACCAGGTCTCACGTGGCCAAGATCATTAAAATCAAGCGTTAAAGATCGTACCAACTGGAGACCATGCTAAATCCTTTTCATCTCAAAACTTCTAAAGAGTTGTAACAAGAGGACTTGTTTGGGTAGGGAAGTCAATGAAAGTCACAAATACTACCACTTCCTTATTAAAAGAAAAATATATACGTAATTTTTAAATAACAGACCCAACGTTAAAACACTACATGAGCTGCCTGTGAAAATAACCATTAATAAATAATAAATGTTTTTTTTCCCCCAAAATCTATACTGAATGGTAACTTGTCATCAATCAGTTTTAAAAAAGATTAGTTGGAGTTTCATTCTAGGACAGCTGATACTGTTTGCAATTGTTCCCATTAAATCGAATTTTGTATATTTTGCACAAAAAAAAACGAAACAGACAGATCCGGTGTGGGTCCGGTGGCCACAGGGTGCAGGGGAAGTGAGATATAATGTAGAAACCACTTGATCTTACTTGATCTACCCAAGATCCATCAGACTGAATATTGTTTTGTCTGAGGCTTTCAGGTGTGGGGCTAACCCCTCTTATTAAATACCTAATATATCTGTAGCAATGAGATATCTAATGATACAACTAGCTGATCATACCTGATCTAGGAAATATTTATCAAAATAGCTTGCTATTGTCCACATTTTTGTTAAGAGAGCTGATGACAAGTTAGTCCTGTATCAAATGATTGTTAATATTGCTTTGATCTAACCTGACAAAGATAACAAAGATCTAGCAATCTGCATACATTTTTATTAAAAAATTGTATTTGAGGGGCTAACCTGGCTGTGGTCCCATGGAAGGGCAAATCCTATCAATCTCAGACAGGCAAGGATATTTATATGTATCCCAAAGTTCAAAGAGACACCATAGGCATGAAGGTGGGGGAGCAGGTGGTGCTGCAAAGGCAAAGACACAATATTAAGTTATGGATACAGTTTTGTATTCCTAACACTATATTGTTACTTTAAAGGATCCCTAATCCTAGTCCTGAGCCTAACTATATATTCTATAAAGTGTGCATATTAGTTTGCTGCTAAAATAGAAGGCATGACCTACTTAAAAATGTGCTTTTTTACTGCTGTTTTTTAACAAACCAACCTTGACAGATAACCACCTCTCCCAAACTCAGCTTTCTAAAAACACATTTGTATACCAGCCATGAACTCAGGTAAAGAATCAGATCTCACTCCCCTCTTCACATTACACTCCCCCTGTTTGTTGCAACACAAATGGTTCTGGCAGGAACAGAGCATTTCCTACATTCAAGGCCGTGGAAGATGTATAGGGGTGAACTGGTTAATATTTGATCAAGGTTTTTGAATTGTCTGTTGACGCATACAAGGTGAAAACATGTTTGTTACCAATCAGTATTTTAAGTATATTCAAAAGTATTGAAATACGAGTTCAACATTTCATTAATGCTATGTTGTGTTGAAGTCAAGTTGCCTTGGTGTAATACATTGCAGCTTTAACACACTTCTAGAGGTTGTATTCCAGAGAGCCACTAGAATTGCTTCCATAGCCATATTATTATGATTATTATGAAATATTATTATTATTATTTATACAGCGCCAACTTATTCCACTTTACAATATTATAAAAGGGGGAAATTTAACAATAAATGAGGCAGTTACCAAATGCTACAGGAACAATAGTTTGATAAGGACCCTGTTTAAACAAGCTAATAATCTAGAGGTAAACTCGATTATAGATAAAATGACTCTCCTACAAAGCATTCGATTGGTGTAGAGAAAGGTTTTGCCATGCATGTCCACTAGCCTCCCAAATGTTTCCCTTGGATTGGCTGAGGTTATCAATTTTGATGATCGCAGCCAAGGAGTCAGAGCAGGAAGAAAGTGGAAACTGGTGTGGCAAGGGCTGAAAAGTAAAACCCACCTTTCAAGCACTCACAGGCACAGGGTAGGCCACACACCTAAATTGGTATATTAAGACTTCAGCGTTACGATGCACATTTCTATTTCTCATAATATAGTGTTCTTGTAAGCCCCAACTGCAAATCAGTCAATCCAGGATTTAACTGCTTCCTACACTACCTGTAGAGATCCTGGGCTAAAAAGTCCCATATCCAGGGCTTCGGCCCCAAAGTTCTACCTAACAATGCTTATGTTCACATGTACGGAAATATTTTGTGGGCAAATTAGTTGATTAAACTTAGCATTGCTGCATTGATATAAACATGCCTGTGACAGATCCATCTGTATAGACTAAGATTGCTGGATTCGTCTGTTTTGCCTTTTTCACGAAATTACCCGTTCGTATGCCTTTGTTCAAGTGAATTGACTTTTCTGCCGAACAAAACTGTCAAACGGACGGCCACCCAGAAGACAGAAGAGAAGTGTGCTGCTGGTTAACCTATTGATCCCAATTAGAACGTTGCGGTTAACCACAGGCACTTCTCAATTAAAACTGAATACAGGGTAGTCGTCGTTCGTATGTCGACCACGAGGCGGCGGCCATTTTAAACCATGCGAAAGACCAGCGGTGTTCGGCATTGATTTCATGGAACTGAAAACAGACACTTTTTCAACCGAACACCGCTGAAGCCGTCGACCTCCCTTCTCAATCGACAGGAGTGTGCGAACACCGGCCGTTCGGGAGGTTTAAAGGCACGAATGGACTTACCCCAGATAGCCTTCCCATGGAGTCAATCGCATACCGAAGAACTGTAATAGACTTTGACTCCATGGCGATTGTACTATGCGTATGGGATCTGAGCGCTATTCGCCAATAATATGCACTCAGATCCAGGCTATCTGGGGATATGTGATACGAATGGATAGTATTCGACAAATGTAAAGTTATCTATTTTTATGTGTTTTTATGTGTTGAATTTAAAATGGCGATTTGCCTCTGTCCTGGAGATAATTGAATTACTTCTCAATTATCTCCAGGGCAGAGGGGAGGAATTACTATTGCATGCTGGGAATATTTTGTGTCTGTGGGTCCTGAACTGCCATATGTCTATCTGTTGTCACAGTCTCCCATTTGGTCCCCTAGGGGAGTGTCCACCAAGTGGGAGACCTGCATAAATACGGGCAGGTAGCCCACAGTAAAGCCAGTTCTTGTTTTACCCTCAATGAGGAGCTTGGTCTCGTTATTGGGGGGATTTATTACCGACGACTAGAGACTGCTGGATGGAATTATTAGCCGCTTGAGAGATACCTGCGTTCGGCTAATATTGGCGATTCGTGAGTCTGGAGCTCGTGGAGTGAAGTGCCCGTACGGATCCCGTTCGTGAGTTTGCAGCGTTCCCTTGCTTGCGGTTCGCATGATTATACTGGATACGCATGCAGTCTATGTTATTGCGAACGGGGAGCATACACTAAACGGCGGTTTGTACATTTCATGCTGAGGGTACCGTAACAATGCCATTTAATCAACAGTCTTTTTTTGTTTTTTCTTTAGGACTACAATATACAATTTACAATTTTTACAATTATGTTTGCATGCTTCTACCCCTCGCCCCCTTCCACCTCATTATTTCAATGTCATTCTGTGGCCGTGGAGTTTGTCTTTTTTCCATATGTAAAGGACTAGTATTGGACTCTTTCTGAAATGGTTATTTAAAGGGACACTATAAGCAACCAGATAACATAATCTCAATGAAGTGGTCTGGGTGCAGTGTCACTGTCCCCCTTAGTCCTGCAATGTAAAACATTGCCGTTTTTGAGAAACTGCAATGTTTACATTGCAGTATTAAGACTGCATCTAGTGGCTGTCTACCAGTTTTACTCCATGATATGACCCTGGACGTCATTACACTCTGCATGAGGACATCTAGTGTCAGAGAAAACATGCACATTATGTCCCCCCATCTGATGATGTCGTAGGAGGCTTTACTCAGTCCAGTGCTGAGAGGGGGGTGGAGAGGGGCACATGGGCTGAGGAACATGTTAGTGTTAGGAATACATCTTTGTATTTCTAACACTAAAGTGTTGCTTTAAGAATGAATGTACTTACAGTATTACTCATGGACACCTTCATCCTTTTACTCTTAGTACGATTTCATGAGTATTTTAAATAATAATTGAGCAGCTGGAAGAAAAAAAAAAGACAAATCATTTTTTATGTATACATTTCTATTCTGTATATGAAACCACATTATTTAAAACAGAATTCTTTAGACTCCTGTAAACCAAATTCCTTCCAAGATAATTCTTTATACTCCATATCACACAGCTAGCATTGAGTACTAGTAAGGACCTTCTTATCACATGGCTAGTTCTCAGGACAAAAAATACAAGATTAATTCCAAAGTGCAGCATGTGTGAACCCGTGTGTGGAGCTCTCCTGAGTTAAACAACCAGGAAGTAACACAATCAGTTGACTCATTGTCAGCCAAAGTGACTGTCAAGATTAATATATAAAAGTGCCAATTTCTATTGAAATTAGCACTTTTTGTAAAAGAAAAAAGAATCAGCTCTTCACATATAAAGATTTTCTGTAAGCTAAATTGTTTTACAAGTCCGGAGTGTCCCTTTAATAACACACAGGGTGTAACAATCAAAATTTTGAATTCAGCATGTTTTATTAATTTTAAAAGTATATGTGTTTTCAATTTAAAAAAATTAAAAAACCTTTCCTTTAACTCTAGCTAGCAAGAATTATAAGTTTGTTTTGATAGCTCCAGACATTTCACAATTTTTTGTCTTTGCTTAAAATATAATGAGGGAACAAAGTATCAGCATGAATTAAAGTTGCATGCTTTGCTCACTGAACACCTGATGATAATTCCCTGTGCGCCTGGTGGGCCTAGTAGGCAGTAAATAGATTTTAAGGTTGCTTGAACATCACCCTCTGAAGTCAGAAAAGCAATGCACAGAACAGACCAAGCATGCCATGTCTGGCCTACAAATTAACTTTAGGTTCATTACATGTGCTTGACAGATCTGAGAATAATTTGCTACACTTTATATTCTAATGAAATTTGTTTTCTTTCTACATGAGACTAACAAATCCAGTGAACAAAGTTACTCTCAGACAGCCTACAGATTAGGTAAATGGGAGGTGTGTGTGAGATAGCCTATAGATCAGGGTAGTGAGGCATGGGGGGGTGAGATAGCCTATAGATCAGGGTAGTGAGGCATGGGGCGGGGAAGGAGATAGCCTATAGAGGCAGGAGGATGGGAGTGAGATAGCCTACAGATCAGGTAGGGAGCATGGGGGTGAGAGGAGCCTATAGATCAGGGTAGTGGGAGGCATAGGGGGGGGTGAGAGAGCCTAGCGACCAGGCAGTGGAGGCATTAGGGGGTGAGAGAGCCTTATAGATCAGGGCAGTGAGGCAGGGGGGTGAGAGAGCCCAGGATCATGGTAGTGGGAGGCATGGGTGGGATGAGATAGCCTATATATCAGGTAGTGAGGCTTTCAGGCGAGAGCCCATAAATCAGGGTAGTGAGGCAATGGGGGTGAAAGAGCCTATATATCAGGGCATTGAGGCATGGGGTGAGAGAGCCTAGATCAGGTAGTGGGAGGCATAGGGGTGAGAGAGCCTTATGATCAGGGTAGTGAGGCATGGGGGGGTGAGAGAGCCTAGATCAGGGTAGTGAGGCATGGGGGGGTGAGAGCCTATAGGACTGTGGGTAGTGAGGCATGGGTGCAGGTGAGAGAGCCTTGTGATCAGGGTAGTGAGGCATGGGGGGTCTGAGATAGCCTATAGATCAGGGTAGTGGCGGCATGGGGTGAGATAGCCTAGATCAGGGTAGTGAGGCATGGGGAGTGCGAGATAGCCTATAGATCAGGTAGTGAGGCATGGGGGGTGAGATAGCCTGGTGATCAGGGTAGTGAGGCATGGGGCTGTGAGAGGTTTCCAGACTGTGGGTAGTGAGGCATGGGGATGAGAGCCAGCCAATGATCAGGGTAGTGAGGCATGGGGTGAGAGAGCCTATAGATCAGGGTAGTGAGGCATAGGGGGAGTGAGAGAGCCTATAGATCAGGGTAGTGAGGCATGGGGGGTGAGAGAGCCTATAGATCAGGGTAGTGAGGCATAGGGGGAGTGAGAGAGCCTATAAATCAGGGTAGTGAGGCATGGGGGGGTGAGAGAGCCTACGGGAAGGGTCAGCAAGGAGCAGGAAGGTAAAGTAAGAGAAGGAGCAGAAAGAGACGGAACAGAAATGAGCAGGAAGGGACATCAAGGAGCAGAAAGGGATAGCAAGGAGCACAAAAGGTAAAGTAGGAGAAGGAGTACAAAGGAACAGAAATGAGCAGGAAGGGGCAGCAAGGAGCAAAAATGGTCAGGAAGGAGTAGGAAGGGTCAGCAAGGAGCAGGAAGGGGCAGGAGTGGTCAGCAAGGAGCTGGAAGGTAAAGCAGCACAAAGATAAAGTAGAAGGAGCAGAAAGGGCCCGAAAGGAGCTGGAAAGGGCAGTAAGGAGCAGGAAGGGACAGAAGGAGCACAAGGGTAAAGTTGGAGAAGGAACAGAAAGGAGCAGAAAGGGTCAGCAATGAGCTGGAAGAGGCAGAAGGAGCACAAACGTAAAGTAGGAGAAGGGGCAGCAAGGAGCAGGAAGGGTCTGCAAGGAGAAGGAAGGATCTGCAAGGAGAAGAAAGGGACAGAAGAAGCACAAAAGGTAAATGAGCAGAAAGAATCAGTAGGAGCACAAATGTAAAGTAGGAGAAGGAGCAGAAAAGGGTAGCAAGTAGCAGAAAGGGACAGCAAGGAGCACAAAGGTAAAGTAGGAGAAGGAGCAGAAAGGGTCTGCAAGGAGCAGAAAGCAATCAGAAAGAGAAAGGAGCAGAAGGACGCAAAATAAGCAGAAAGTAGCAGAAAGGTAAAGGAGCAGAAGAAGCCAAGGAGGAGAGAAGACAGTGTCAGAAGAAAAAGAAGAATGTGTCAAATGAAGGAGAAGAAAAGGAGATTAATTCAGGAAGGACAAGTGAAATGAACCCTCCACTTTATTCTGGACACCACATCATAAGGCTTTGGTACCTGGGCCTGGCAGAGAAACTTTGGACCTTCTCATCTCCCCAGGTAAAAATAAATAAAAATATCAGTGTTAATGTGTTCACTTTTATTTACTGAGTGTCAGGAAGCACAGAGTGCTGCTGGATAAGGGTGTCGATGATTGGCTAAAATGGTCAGATGGCACTCTAAGCCAATCAGTATCTCCCCATCAGGGCCGGACTGGCCCACCGGGATACCGGGAAATTTCCTGGTGGGCCGTGGCACTTGGGGCCGCACAGTGCAGCAGCCCTTCCTTTCCCCACCCAGTACACACACTCACATTGGGGGTACTGGTGAGCACAGGTCTCCTCTTACCTCTTGAAGAGGCTATCCACTCGCGAGCAGCAGGTGCTGGAAATAGAACTTTCAAAGCTGCTCGTTAGTGAGACATAAAGAGCAGGCAGCAGGCAGGAGCCTGGAGTGAGTGCAGGGAGGATGACAGTCTCTGTCCCTGCCTGACAGCCTTCACACACAGGAAGCATGTGACCCAGTAATCAGGCACAGCAGGGCAGCCCACACGGGTCTTCCGAAGTCTTGCTTCATGTGTGTATTGGAGGGTGTAGTTGTGAGTGTGTTTGGTGTGTATTTTTGTAGTGTGTGTGTCAGTATGGATCAATGTGTGTGTGTGTCAGTATGGATCAATGTGTGTGTGTGTGTGTGTGTCAGTATGGATCAATGTGCGTGTGTCAGTATGGATCAATGTGTCAGTATGGATCAATGTGTGTGTGTCAGTATGGATCAATGTGCGTGTGTGTCAGTATGGATCAATGTGTGTGTATGTGTGTGTGTGTCAGTATGGATCAATGTGTCAGTGTGGATCAATGTGTGTGTATGTCAAGGAGTGTGAATGCATTAGTGATTGTGTGCCAGTGTTTGTATGGGATGCAGCATTAGTTTGTGTGCCAGTGTCTGTTGATGAATACATGTCACTATGTATGGGCATCAGCGACTACACGCCTGTGTGTGCCAGTGAGTATTTATTAATTAAAAATCCATGTGTCTGTTTTTTTTTTTTTTTAATTTAAAATAAATTGAATCTAAAAAAAAATTATATATAGTTTTATATAGTTTTGCTTTATCTATGTGATTTGGTGATTTGTGGGAGTATTATGCATCTATATATTTGCACAAATGTATATTAATATATGTGTATTATATCAAAATATATATATGTTCAGCCCCCACGGTGATCGACTGCCTGAGAGCAGAGGCAGGCATTGGGATCACTGAGGACTGAGGAAGGCAGGCTGCTGGGGGCGGCCAGCTCATTAATTGCAGAGGGAGGGAGATGGGTGGCCGGCCCATGGAGAGCTGTGGTAGAAAAGGTGGGCAGCTGACGGAGGGGAGCAGCCGGGTAATGCAGAGCAGAGGGAGGCGGGCGGCTGACTTAGTGCCGCGGCGTAGGAGCTGTAATCTCCTTGCTCTGCTCCCTTGCGCAGCTTGCAGTGATTCACGGAGCTGGGTTATGATGTCACTCTGGCCCCCGGCTCACTAAACAGTGCGTGAGAGGGAGCCGAGTAGGGAGATGACAGCAGTGCTACTGGACCCCAGGGAAAGCATATGCTCTCCAGCTCTCTAAAGGTAAATTTGAGTAATTACTTGTGAGTGAGTGTGTGTGTCTGTCTGAGTGTGTGTGTTTGTGAGTATGTCTGTCGGAGTGTTGGTCTGAGTGTCTGTCTCTGTGTCTGTCTGTGAGTGTGTGTGTTCCCTCCAATCACATGGGAAAGGGTTTTTTGGGGGGGTTTTACTCACCTTTTTTCCACGCTGTGGCTGGCCCCACCTCCATGGCTGAAATCCTCAATCTTGACGACCTCAGCCAATCCAAAGCTTCCTCGTGGCAAAGCATTGGGAGACTATTGCGCATACACGGCAAAATGCATCTGTATAGGGAACATTAACGTAAGGGCTGCACAGTGTGAAGCACACCCAGGAAGCACCTCTAGAGGCCGTCTGAGTGACTGTCGCTAGAGGTGTCACCAGGCAGCAATGTAAACACTGCTTTTTGTCTGAAAAGTCAGTGTTTACATTTAAAAGCGTTCAGGGTCAGGATATAGACTTCAGAGCAACTACATTAAGCTGTAGTGGTACACACACACACACACACATGTAATCTTATAAATTATTATGGTTATAATATATATATACACACACACAAACATCAGTATGATACACATATGTTAATAGACATATGCATACATAATACACATTTGGAGATTACACACGTATATAAATGTAACAAGGGTTTTACATTTTTCAAAGGGTTATTCACTAAATTTCTCATTTTAGAAAGTGAAAATCTAAATTGCGTAATTTAGACCAAAATAGTGGATTTGAAAAATCCAAACTTCGCCATAGTGACAGCTTGAATATTATAGCCTAATTTTTAAAATTTATTCACAAAAATTATTAGTTTAGTCGATAACCCTGCTCTTCTCTCAGTCTTTCATTCCCTGGTATTAAACTGTATCCAACGCAGACTGCACTCATAGGATTGAGGACTAAACAAAATAAGATTAATTTAAATTAGACATGCAGCAGCTATCAGTCAATGACTATTCAAGTTTTGGGGATGAAACGTTGGGTAAATCATTTTCAATCTTTTGTGTTTTTCCATCTGTATATCTGTCACAGTTGGCACAATTAATGTTAGGGCTGGTGTAAAAAAATTCCAGGGCTGCTTTTTATTCCCAGTCCGGCCCTGCTCCCCATTCATAAAAAAGTTAAACATTTTTATGAACCAGTAACTAGCGATTGGCTTAGAGCGTCAACTGACCACTCTAGCCAATCTGCAGCACCCATGCCTGACATCAATCTGCACTTCCTGACACTCCATTTCAGAAGCTGAATACCACTGAGCGATCTGGAGCTGGAGGAAGCCTTTGGGGTTAAACCATTTGAGATCGGTTTAACCCCTTAAAGGAAAGAGAACACCCAGGGAAAGAGAACACCCAGGGGCATTTAGATGAAGTTGTTATGGTGACCAGAATGTTCCTTTAATTTGCTTAAAGGAACACTATAGTGTCAGGAATACAAACATGTATTCCTGACACCATAGTTGTGAAATCGCTATTCACCCTGGCTTTATGTGATAATGACTATTCCCCTTCCCTTTCATGACACTGTTAAAAAGGGACCAAGCATGGATGTCATTACAATTATGCCCCCCCCCCCCCTTCAAAAATTCCTGCGGACGCCCATGGAAATGTTACTTACCTTTTAAACATTTATAGCACAGTTATTTTTTTAAGGGGTGCCACAAAGGTGAGCAATGATTTACAATACTAAAAGGGTTAAAGAGACATTATAGTCACCAGAACAAAAAAAAATTTCAATCACAGAGGCCCCCTGAGAAGGAGCGGGGCCAGAGAGGGTGTGTTTTGTCATCATTAATGACAAGCATGCCCCCTCTCAAAGTAAGCATGTTAGTTCAATGCGCAGAGCCCTGCTGAAGAGCTCTATCATGAGAAAAAGGCCCTGTATTTGTTCTGCACAGCGCAAGCAAATTTAATAACATGTTTGCACTGTGTTTGCTTTTAACTTGTCTCTGGTGTCTCTATAAGTGGGATACCAGAGGACAAAAAGGCCAGGAAAGCGTATCGTGCATGTGTATGGAGCCTGCATGTGGGATTGTGTGTGTGTCGAGTGAGCTGATTGTGGTCTGGTATTGTGTGAATAGGTTGATTTCATTTGTGTGTGTGGTGTAATATGTGCAGGGCCATTTGAAGGAATTTGGGGGCCCCAAGCAATGGACATGGAGGCCCCCCCAACTTCCCCCCACACACACGCACGCATGCACGCAAAGCCTACAGGAACCACAGCATAGCCATACAGTTTAAGTTCACTTACTCCTTCCCCCCTCCCTATGTTCTTCTTACTGCTCCCCCTCCCCCTCCCTATGTTCTTCTTACTTCCCCCATGTTCTTCTTACTCCTCCCCCTCCCTATGTTCTTCTTACTGCTCCCCCCTCCCCTCCCTATGTTCTTCTTACTGCCCCATGTTCTTCTTACTCCTCCCCCTCTCCCTATGTTCTTCTTACTCCCCTCCCGTGTCCTTCTTACTTCCCCCTCCCCCTCCCTGTGTCCTTCTTACTCCCCTCTCCCCCTCCCTATACCACTGAGACACCCCAAGGTCCAATATACCACTGAGACACTCCAAGGTCCAATATACCACTGAGACATTCTAAGGTTCAATATACCACTTACATACTCCAAGATCCAATATACCATTAAGACACTTCAAGATCCATCCACTATACCATTGAGACACTTCAAGATCCAATATACCATTGAGACAATTCTTACTCCCCTCCCCCTCCCTGTGTCCTTCTTACTCCCCTCCCTGTGTCCTTCTTACTGCCCCATCCCAGTGTCCTTCCTACTCCCCTCGTGTCTTTCTTACTTCCCTCCCCATGTTCTTTTTACTCCCCCCTCCCCATGTTTTTTTACTCCCCCTCCCTATGTTTTTTTTACTCCCCTCCCTCCCCATGTTTTACTCCCCATGTTCTTCTCACCTCCCCTTCCCTGTAGCGTGGCCGAGCTCCTCTTCCTCCTGGCTGTCAGTCCGGCCGGGTACCGAGTGGTAACAGGAGATTCAGTTTCCTGTTCCCGGCCGGACTGAAAGGAAGTGAGCACTCAGTGTGCACTTCCTGTCAGTCAGGCCGGATTGTATTCTATGTTTCTGTACCGTGAAAACACAAATTAAATGTAAAATATTAAATTGTTATCAAATTATTATCAAAATATTGATTTGTAATGTGAAAATATCCTTGTAAAAAAAAAACAAACATTCAAAATAATAACGTATATTAATATTTAATGAGGCCTTTTTTAAAGGGGTACTCTAACTCCCAAAATGACTTTGGCTCAATGTAACAGTTATGGTGTAAAGATATTATGGGTGCCATACCATGCTTTATTTTTTAGGTGTTTGGGAGTGGTTTGCAATAATTGAGGGGTTATCCTGATGGCACTAAGAGCACATTTTTTAAATTCTTTATTTTTGGTGTGTACAAAAGTAACAATAAGCCTTGGTGTGCCACAACAGCGACATTAGGGTACGTTAATAAACATTTGTATTACAGGTTGTGGTAATCGATTGTCAGGCACATTTTTTAGTTAAAGATAACAAAATTGCAACAGTTTAGGTTCTCCATTAGCGTAAACAATGGAGTTTTCAATGCAATTTTAAAATATAAACACGTTTAGCTCAGTGATGCTTCATCAGTAAAGGTAAGGTAAACATGCAAACCTGCGTGTGTACACTAGACATGCAGAATGTGAAACAGGCTTATCAACAATCTAAGAACAAAATACACATGCCTAGTCGTAGTAGGGAGTATGTGTCTATCAATGTGGTATGAGATTATTAGGTTTAGTCGCTTAGATCATATTTTGGGCTGTATAAAAAGATTACTTGTACTGCGCTTAACGTAATACACATATGCAAGGTGGAACGTGCTAATTGTTGTACAGGCTATAACGATGAGACATACTTGTAGACTGAGTGAGTAGTTGATCGGCTATGTATGTGTTAAACCGCTTAAGTATTATTAGATCCAGCTAGATTATCATGGGACAGGCATAGTAAATTGAACATGCTAAATAACAGGTATGTTCTATTGGGTAGAGCATACATCAGAGGGACATGATTCAAACTTCAACTAGGGCATAATTGGTATGCTCTGAAAGCCGTGGTCGCACTGGGTGAGTCACATCCTGGATCTAGGGGACCTTGTTTAGTTTCAGCCAACTCCTAGGCTCGGAAACTCGCTGGTGTAACTGGAGGACAGTTCCTGGAGGGGGTTAAATGTGGCAACCCTCCAGCCACGGGCTGCAGGGAGGGCCTGCATCAGTGTCCCAGGGGCTCGGGTACTCACGGCTAAGTCCAAGTCCTTTCTTGGCGGGATGTGGCAGGGTCGCTGGGATGGTCGCTGCTTGCGGCGTCGGATCTTCTGCCTCCGTGGGTGATGCATAGGGGGATTAACCCTGGCAGCTCTTGGCCCAGGTGGGCTCAATGCAGGATTCATTACCACTTGTGTTTGTGCCTGAGGATGGCGCACGGACCCCCTTTCCGCTCTTCCCCATCCACTTTCCCGGCCTTAAGTTGCTGCTTTGCTTCTGGCCTCCAGTTTGGTCTAGTGCTGAACATCCAGTTGGCGCTTCAGGCTGCCTCCAGTGCTCAAGGTTAGGAGGCCTGTCCGCCATCTTGAGGGGAGCCTCGTGGTCTGTTCACCAGTGGAGGTTGTCGCGTGAGGTAAGCGGGATGCATGGAGCCGATCAGCGGGGACCGGGATAACCCCCGATGGTCCAAAGGGGGCGGGGGGAGTCTCAGATTGATTGTTTCTGCTGTGGGCCAAGAGCCGAGTGAGCGGCCATCTCACCTTGGCTCATTCAGGCGTAGGCCACAAGCCTCGGACTGGGCTGTTCAGGATCCGGGAAGCTTATGTGGGGTATCAACGTGTGGTGCAGTGTCCCCTGGTCTTGATTATTGCAGTTTGCCACTTTGATAATGCAGGTAGTAGGGGTTTTTGTCACAAAATCTGTTGCCAGTCGCGGGAGCTCCAGCCTGGCACGTCTGTTCTGCTCTGCAGTTAAGCTCCGCCCACTAGAAGCACATTTTAAGCTGTATTTACAGAACATTCCAAGGCTTTACATATCTTGTTATAAACATAGTATGGAACTGGAATTTATCAGCCAATCAGGATGCACTTCAGGGGAATGCTGGCCAGTTGTGGCTTCGGGGGCAAGTACAAATGACTGGACTTGTGTGCTGCAAAAGATCTCTGTTTAGAGAGATATTTGAAAGAGGGAATAAGCTGGATATGCTATTAGATATCCTTGTAACCTCCATCAGTAGGACCTGGCACAGTATGAAGGAACATTCAGAGATCTGTGCAATGTGTAAGAGATGCAGACTATGTTTTCCACTTACTCCATTGCTTGTAATGACAAGTGTGTTTTATGAAAATCATTAACAATATGCCTGTGGTCACTAGCAAACACCTCCGGAATATTGTACATATTCATTGTCGTCTCGTGGCCTGCTTAGCCTCAGATACCGCAGCCCACTAGGAAATTTACCATTAGGTCAATCCTGGCCTGCTGAGTTTTGAGAGAACAGATCACCATCCCATGCACAAACCCACACAATGCCAGGCTAGCAAAAGCCATGAACAATTCTTGCCTGTTGGCTCATTCCTGCAAGGCTGTGCAAACAGACATCACTGCAGAACTCACACTGTTTTAATTTAGAGAAGAATAGTTTCAACCTGTGCTCAATGTACCTTTACTGGCACTGCGCTGGTGGCCGTGGGGACATTTGCCCCATTATCAGCCCTTCCATGATGCACCATTAACTTCCTTATGGCACTTTATCCTATAAATCTGTGCACAGCAGGACTTTGTAGTCAAAGCAGTAATTTCTGGTTGAACTTTACATATCAGTTTTTTTAATTGTGGAAGCTGTTAGCTAAACTAAAATTCGAAGGATCCTTTGCTGTTGATGACACAATCAACTATTTTATTGGTAAAACACTGCATTTAAGAATAATGAAAGAGACAGATTATTAAATTGATACATCATGAACCAAGAAGAAAGCATTTTAGAATTGTGTTATATAGGAGGCATGGTAACAAAGGAGAATGCAACAAAAACTATGTAACATCATGCAAAAAAAGATAATTATTTATGCAAAAAGCTAAAAAAACATGCATGTTACATAGTTACATAGCTGAAAAGAGACTTGCGTCCATCAAGTTCAGCCTTCCTCACATTTGTTTTTTACTGTTGATCCAAAAGAAGGCAAAAAAAAAAAACAGTTTGAAGCACTTCCAATATTGCAACAAGCTAGGAAATAGAATTCCTTCTTGACCCCAGAATGGCAGTCAGATTAATCCTTGGATCAAGTAGTTATTACCCTACATTGAAAAATTATATCCTTGAATATTCTGTTTTTGCAAGTATGCATCTAGTAGCTGTTTGAACATCTGTATGGACTCTGATAAAAACCACTCCTTCAGGCAGAGAATTCCACATCCTTATTGTGGATAAAACCTTTTCTTTGCCTTAGACAAAATCTTCTTTCTTCCAGTCTAAACACATGACCTTGTGTCCTATGTAAAGTCCGGTTTGTGAATAGATTTCCACACAATGGTTTGTATTGGCCCCGAATATATTTATATAATGTTATCATATCCTCTCCCAGGTGACATTTTTTGAAACTAGAGAGGTTTAAATGTGTTAACCTTCGTAGCTGATATGTTATATTCCTTTTATTAATTTTGTAGCCCGCCTCTGCACTTTTTCTAGTGCCATAATATCCTTCTTTAGAACACGTGCCCAAAATTGCACAGCATATTCAATATGTGGTCTTACCAGTGATTTATAAAGAGGCAAAATGATATCCTCATCCCAAGTATGAATGCCTTTTTTCATGCATGACAATACCTTACTGGCCTTAGCCACTGCTGATTGACATTGCACATTGTTGCATAGTTTGTTGTCTATTACAATTCCCAAGTCCTTTTTGTGTGTTGTTATCACTAATTTGCTTTAATTAAGGGTAAACGTGCATTCTTTACACCGAAGTGCATAACTTTGCATTTTTCAACATTACATTTCATCTGCCATTTGAGTGCCCAGTCCCCCAGTCTATCTAAATCCCTCTGCAGCAGGGTAATATCTTGCTCGCATTGTATTACTTTACAGAGTTTTGTGTCATCTGCCACCACTGAAACATGACTTTTAATGCTTTTTTCAAGATCGTTTATAAATATGTTAAATAGAAGCGGTCCCAGAACAGAACCCTGAAGGACACCACTTGCCACCTCTGTCCAGCTTGAGAATTTACCATTCATGACAACTCTTTGTACTCTATTTTTAAGCCAATGTTCTACCCAAGAACAAGCATTTTCATCTAGACCGATTTCTTTGAGTTTGAACACTAATCTATTGTGTGGAACTGTATCAAATGCCTTGGCAAAATCCAAATAGATCACATCTACTGCAACACCTTGATCTATACTTCTACTTACTTCTTCGTAGAATGCAATCAAGTTAGTTTGACATGACCTATGCTTCATAAAACCATGCTGATTTTTGCTGATAACCATGTTCTTCTCAAGGAAATCTAGAATATTATCCCTCAATAACCTTTCAAATACTTTTCCAGCATGTTGTGTTGGTCTAGGGCAGGCATAGGCAACGTTCGGCACTGCAGATGTTTTGGACTACACCTCCCATGATGCTTTGCCAGCATTATGTGTGTAAGAGCGTTATGGGGGATGTAGTCCACAACATCTGGAGTGCCGAAGGTTGCCTATCCCTGGTCTAGGGTGTTTAATATAACTGCTGAATTAAATTGTTTCCATTAGTTAGTAAGCTAGGGATTTCAAGTAAAGTGTGAGTAAAATTTGACTCAACTCTAAATATACACCTGTTAAATGTTAATGTAATTCAGGATAATCTTTGTTTTGTGATATTAAGTTGTCACTTATAATTGGGTCTATCGATATGGAGTGTGAATAAGCTCATTAATGCAGTTATTTCTTTGAGAGATGACATTGCTGATCAGTTTCACAATTTGTTGAAGAAATAAATTTAATGATGCCCCAGTCTGCAATGTTTACAAAAACAAATACATTCCTATTAGCACCACAATGCAATTTATACTGCAGCAAATAGTTCTATAAATTGAGACCCAAGTTTACAAATTGCCTATTTTTTTATTATGTTTGAGCACACTACTGGGACAATGTGTGAGCATATGGTCACATGCTGCACATGGTGCGTACTCATGTGTAAATGTGCTGGAAGCTTAAGCCACTATTCTTCTACAATCTGTCACTGCTGAGGGCTGAAGAGTGTTGTGAAAATAATTGTTATCAAAGTAGCAGGGTGCTTTTACAAGGCTTAATTGTGATCAATAGGTCAAATCTCTGTAGGTAATATTTATTTATTTAATCACTGATAATATCCTTCTAATAATTGCCAGAGATGAGACTATTTAACGCTCCACTAAACTTGTACACAGCAAATTAATCTCACGCTTGATGTACTTTGTTGGATTTGCCAGACGACCAATTTCTATGTTCATTTAGATATTTATTATAATGTTGCCTGTGTAAATGCTTGGGTTTGGTGATTCTCAACTATAATAAGTCCTTGTTCAATTTGTCTGCTCAACCCATTCAACCTTTTCCAAGAAATTAAACTTCCAATTCTTTAGTACATTTAGAGTGCTCACGTGTACCCATGCAACACATGCTGTTCTAATAAAATCCTGTTTGCACTAATTCAATTTGGAAACCAAATCAGAGAATTACAGTAAGGAGCTGTAAGAGGTAATTGGAAAAATTGGGTCAGTCAGTCTTAGGACAGGCATACACATATGACTATCACAACCGTCAAATTTATTTCATTTCATCAACTTGGGCATTTTTGTGAAAAGTTGGGCTATTACAAAAACAGATGTGAGTATATATTGTATTTTTTCAATAGATAAAGTATAAGAGTGTAATGAAGAAAGATTAACCATAGGTTATAAAGTACAATAAAGTATTTGTCCTCTATGGTTCTGTTCATTAATTTTTTGTTTTTTAAATCTCTCCACTGTGACAGGTATTCATCAAACAGTACGTTAATTTTTATTAAGTTTTGTAAATAAAGTAAAGAATAAAATAAAAAAAATTAAATCAGATTGAGTAGATACAGTTAAAACAAAACTTGGTCTCTTTCCACGTGGCGATATTAATAAGCATAGTTCCAAATAATATTAAGTAGATAGTGAATATATTTGGTAGAACGCAGGTATAATTCTGTATGTGCTAAGTAGGCAGAGTCTAATACCAACTAATATGTGTTAGTCTATGAATTTATAGGTAGGTTTTAGCGATAGCCCATGCAGGAAAGGTTTGAAACTTGGCTAGGTTTAAGAGTAAAGGGGGATTTTGAACTGTAAATGTCAAGCAAAATTCTCAGTTGTCAAGATATGGGGATTCATGTAGGGGCTTAGCTGAATGTGGTGTGTTGTAAGTACCAAACTGTATATTGAAAGGATGATTTTAACATACACTTGTGCTCAAAAGTTTGCATACCCTTGGAGAATTGGTGATAAATGTACCATTTTTAAAGAAAACATGAGGGGGCAGACAAAGCACATTTCTTTTATATCTTATGGCATTCATATTAAACTGTAGGTTAGAACAGAATGGCCCAATCATAAAACAAAACATGACAACAAAGAAAAAGAAAATGATGTGAGGTGAACAAGTTCATGCTCTATAAAAAGTAAAGATATGTTTTATGTTCATTATACGGGAGATAACATCAGCTACAAATCAACTAAGTAAATGTTTTTAACAGATAATTGGCATTGTTACAGGTTTTTTTAGGCATCTTATAAAAGTATACATTGTTTTAGCAGGTGCAGACTCAGAAGTTAAATTCATGTGCTCTTTATGTCAGCAATATATTCAACATAAAGTTGTATTTAAAAGTTTGCATACCCTTGGAGTATTGGTAATATATGTACCATTTAAAAAAAACAAAAAACATGAGTGAGTAGGCAAAACACATTTCTTTTATTTCTTATAGGTATCATATTCGACTGTAGGGTATAACAGAATGGCACAATTATAAAATAAAACATGGCAACAAAGAAAAAAAAATTAAATGACTCCTGTTTAAAAGTCTGCGTACCCTTAGTTCTTAATACTGTGTATTGCCCCCTTTAGCATCAATGACAGCATGCAGCCTTTTGTAATAGTTGTCTATGAGGCCCCCATTTCTTGCAGGTGGTATAGCTGCCCATTCATCTTGGCAAAATGCCTTCCGGTCATGCAAAGTCTTTCGTCGTCTAGCATGAACAGAGTGTCTTCATGATATTAAAGTCAGGAGACTGTGATGTTCACTCCAAAACCTTGACCTTTTTCTGCTGTAACCACTGGAGGGTCAACGTGGCATTGTGCTTAGGGTCATTGTCATGCTGGAAAGTCCAAAAGTGTCCAATGCGCAGCCTTCGTGCAATAGAATGCAATTGTCTGCCAATATTTTCTGATCGCTTGCTGCATTCATCTTGCCATCAATTTTCACAAGATTCCCCGTGCCTTTAGAGCTCACACCCCCTCAAAACATCAGTGAGCCACCACCAGGCTTCACAGTGGGAATGGTATTGTTTTTAGTATAGGCCTTGCTGTCCCCTCTCCAAACATAGCGCTTACGTTGTGACCATAAAGCTCTATTTTGGTCTCGTCACTCCAGATTAGAGTGTGCCAGAAGCTGTGAGGCGTGTCAAGGTGTTGTCGGGCATATTGTAACCGGGCTTTTTTTGTGGCATTGGCGCAGTAAAAGCTTCTTTCTGGCATCTCGACCATGCAGCTAATTTTTGTTCAAGTATTGTCGTATTGTTCTGCTTGAAACAATCACGGCATCTTTTTCCAGAGCAGCCTGTATTTTTCCTGAGGTTAACTGTGGGTTTTCCTATGTATCCTGAACAATTCTTCTAGCAGTTATGGCTGAAATCTTTCTTGGTCTACCTGACCTTGGCTTGGTTTCAGAGATCACTGAATTTTACACTTCTTAATTAGTGATTCAACAGTACTGACTGGCATTTTTAAGGCTTTGGATTTCTTTTTATATCCTTTTCCATCTTTATAAAATTCCATTACCATGTTACGCAGGTCTTTTGACACTTTTGTTCTGCTCCCCATGGCTCAGTATCTAGCCTGTTCAGTGCATCCACGTAAGAGCTAAAAAACTAATTGACTATTAATACACAGACAATTGCAATTTAAATAGCCACATGTGTGGGGAATTAACCTTTAATTGCAATTTTAACCTGTGTGTGTCACCTTGTGTGTCTGTAACAAGGCCAAACATTCAAGGGTATGTAAACTTTTGATCAGGGCCATTTGGGTGATTTCTGTTATCATTATGATTTAAAAAGGAGCCAAACAACTGTGTGATAATAAATGGCTTCATATGATCACTATCCTTCAATAAAAAATGTTTTTTGCATGATCAGTCATTTTCAAAATCAATGCCAAAATTTCTGACAGGGTGTGCAAACCTTTGAGCACAAATCTAGTTCTCAGGTCTATTGGGACAAGTGAGATATATGAGGTCCATTTAGCAAATACAGTTCAGTTAGCTTGTCTTTGTGTAGCAAGGTATTGGAGTTTTCTAACTAGAAGATATTGGACAAATATTAGACAATAACCTGTGTAAAGTTTTGGATTGTAATATCTATCTACTTAGTTAAAATTCGCATTCCTGCCGTTATGGCAATAGCAGAAATTTTGCGGCATTCAGATTGTGTGCTTTCAGAAGACTCCATGCTTCCAAAATGCTGTAATGTGCTCACTTTAATGGGACCTGAAATGTATTAATGGAATCATGTATTGAGAGCCACAAAGCTGATATTGGTGAAAATACCCGGAAACAATGCATTAAATTAACCTGATATATTCCACATTCTGCATGACAATCAGACTGTAACTATTTCAAATCATAATTCAGGAGTGACATATGCTCTGTATAGCATTTTAGGAGATGTTTTTGGAAATGTAAATTACCAGAATGCAGAATAGTCAAGTGGAGAGCCGGGTCTTTTTTTTTTTTTATCAATTTATTTTTTTAATTTATTCTTTTGTCACATCACAACATCCGACAGACAAATTTAAACATTCAAAAAAATGTCTTTAAAATAAGTTTGTATACAGCAGTAAATACCATACAATACAATGCAGCATTATCTAAGATTAACTCTACATTTGTAGAGGAGTATTTCATGTTTTGGCCTCTCTGGTCATCTGCTTTATGCTAAAGACTCCTCTATTTACTACAATATTTTTACTCAATAAAACACATAACTATTCCCATGCCGTCGGGAATACTGGGGGACCCTTCATTTCACTCTTAGTTTTCCACAAATGTTTTTTGTTTTTTTCCCTCAGGATCTGCCTGACCTTCTCTTTACATTTTCCCCAACCAAAAGGCATTATGTACCTTCTTTGGGTCTCTTCCATGTATCCTATCCAGCTGACTTTCCATTCCAAGTTGGAACTTAACTTGAATTATTACCCTATCTAGGGCAAATAGGGAAGAACTCTTCCAATTGCGTGCTATAATCATCTTAGCCGCTATCATAAAATGAGTATAAATTACCTTATCTTTTTGTAAAAGAGGGTCAATGTTAAGATGTAATAAAACATTTTCTGGTAATTTTGGAATAGACACACAAAGCATTCTCTCTAGGTAATTGAATATTTCATACCACAATTTTGCTACAATCTCACATTCCCACCAAATATGCAAGAATGAACCCAAGTACTTCTTACATCTCCAACATATTGGTGAACCTGAGCTATACATTTTAGCCATTCTTGTGGGCGTGAGATACCATCTGTTGATGACTTTAAACAAGGTTTCCAATATGTTCAGACAATGAATAGTTTCACAAGCTCAGGGCATTATTACGCACCACTTTTCCTTATCTATTGTAATATTTAGATCTTTCTCCCATTTTTGCTTTGCGATGATAACCTGAGGAGCCTCCAATTTCAATATAGCACTCATTGCCTTGGAAGAGACCCTGTCTACCTTTTTGTGATTAAGAAGTGCACAAATCAATTTAGTTCCTACTAGGGGGTGTCTTATAGTATTTTGAGTTAAATAGTTTTTCACTCTCAAATATGTAAATAATTCCTTATTTGATAGTTGGAATTCTTGCGTTAATTGTGAGAAGGTTTTAATTTTTGTATAGATATTCTATTTGAGTTATCCCTCTTTGGACCCAGCTTCTAATGTTTAAATCCTTAATATAGTATGGAAGTAGTTCCAATTTAAGATTAGTTGAAATATTGTTCTCCAAATTAGCTTTTCTTCTTATTACTTTCCAAATATCCAATATGGAGTCTATACATAAGTTAGAATGTCCATAATACGCAATTTCGGATCTGCATATCTATACCAAAAAATTGAACTCAAATCTCTTACTTGACACCTCTCACTTTCCAAAATATACCATCCCTCCCTTTTTACACTATCCAATTGGGTTCTATATATATGGAAAAATTCATTGGCAAGATAAATACCCTCTATACCTGGAAAACCCAGGCCTCCGTCTTATTTTTTGAGCCAAGAGCCCTTTGCTAATTCTCGGTCTTTTATTCTTCCAGATGAAATTATTAATCATTCTTTGAATCATATTCAACCAAGGTTTAGGAATTTTTAACGGAATCATCCTAAACATATAGGCCCATTTGGGTAAAAGATAGGCTTTTATAAGGTTCATTCTTCCCCACCATGTGATTTCAATTTTTTTCCATTTATTCAATGCATTCCTCATGTTTCTAAAACAGCTTAAAAAATTAACCTGCACTAGATCAGAAGCTTTCTTTGTCAACAATATTCCCAAATATGGAATACTAATACTGGCCCAATTAAATTTATAATTATCCTTTATATTATTTCTGCTTACTGTATCCAAGTTAATATCTAGAATCATAGATTTATTTTCATTTAATTTATAATTCGAAGCTTCACTAAACTTCTTAACTACTTCCATAAAAGCAGCAATAGATGTAGTTGGCTTAGTTAGGGTTAATATCAAATCATCTGCATATAGTTTTAATTTCAGCTCTCTTTGATTCGTTGTAATTCCGCTTATTAGATTATTTGTTCTTATATTTATCGCCAAAATCTCCATAGTTATAATATATAAAATTGGAGACAGCGGACATCCTTGTCTTGTCCCATTGTGGAGATTAAACCAATCAGCACATATATTAGGTCCTACTGTCCTAGCCGAAGGACCAAGATATAAGGACATTATAGCTCTATGGATCCAACCCTGATAACCAAATTTCAGCAAAGACTTACTCATAAATTCCCAGTCAACCCTATCAAAAGCCTTTTCTGCGTCAACTGTTAAAATTGTCATAGGTATTTCTGTTCTATTCGCTAAATCTATAATGTCTATTATACACCTTGTATTATCTGAAGAAATTCTTCCCGGAACAAACCCTATTTGATCAGGGTCGATTATATTGTTTAAAGTGGGTTTTAATCTATTTGCTATTATTGCAGAAAAAATCTTTACATCGGTATTTATAAGAGAAATTGGGCTATAGTTTTCCACTTCCCCCTGGTCTTTATTCTGCTTTGGAATTGGTAATATGTTTGCTCTCAACATTTCCTTTGGAAATTGTCCTCTATCTACAATATTATTGAATAGATCTACCAGTTGTTTTATAAGTAAATCTCCAAAGGCTTTATAAAATAAGTTTGAAAATGCATCTGGGCCAGGGGTCTTGTTATTCTCCAGTTTTTTAATAACTTCTTCCACCTCTTGAGCCGTTATTAGAGTATTAAGACTTGTTTTTTGCTCCTCTGATATTACTGGAGTATTAATACCCTCTAGATATTTATCTATCTCCTTATCCTGGGTTGAAAGGGAATATAATTCACTGTAATATGAGTTAAAACATTGACCAATGGATTTGGGGGAAATATATGTCTCTTCATTCCTCTTTATTCTAGTGATTTTTTTGGAGGCAGTTTTTTTCTCTCAACTTCTTAGTTAAAAGTTTATCTGCTCTGTTACCTGTACTGTATTCTTTCAACTTCAATTTCCCCATTATCTTTGTATTTTTCTCAATTTTTATTTGGTTAATTTGATTTTGGATCTCAACAATAACCTCCGAGTTCTCTCTAGAAGGAGTTTTTTTATTCTCTTTAGATTTTTCCTCTAATTTATCAAGTAAGGGAATTAGTTCTTCTCTCTTATATTTTTTAGAGTACGCTTCCATACTTATTAAGCTGCCTCTTATTGTAGCTTTAAAGGTACACCAGTTATTGAAATGTGTAGTTTCATTAGGTTTATTATCTTTAAAGAATCTATCTATCTGGGTTCTAAGAACCTCTTGATTTTTTTTATTATGTAGTATATAATCGTTTATTCTCCATGTCGTTCTATTTTTAATGTTCCACTGGTCTTTCATAGTCCTTATATCAATACTATGATCCGACCATGTATTATTCCTGATGTCAATTTTCTCTAAATTTTCTAAAGCATTCATATCCCCCCAAATCATATCAATACGTGAATATGAATAATGGACTCTAGAGAAAAAAGTATAATCCAGTTTCTCTGGGTAAGAAGATCTCCATAAATCAAAAAAATCAAACTTGTTTTTTATATTTCTAAGGCTTTTTGCCATTTTAGCTACTGAGCTGTTCACTGAGGTCTTAATGCTAAGTTTCTTATCTAAAACTGGATCCAACACACAATTGAAATCTCCTGCAATCAAACATACTCCAGTCTTAATCATTTCCACTTGTTCCAAAATCTTTCTTAAAGTAACCACAGGGAAAGAATTTGGCAGGTATATATTGACTAGAGTATATTTAATTTCATTTATTTTACAAATAACAATTAAAAATCTACCTTCCCTATCCGCATATTGATATATTAGTTCGAATTTCACCGTATTTGCCACCAATATAGCAACCCCCCTTTTTTTACAATCGTTGAGCGAAGCCTGGAACAAGTATGGGAATCTTTCTCCTCCCCATTTTACCTTATCGATCAGTCTCCAATGTGTCTCTTGCAGGAAACCAATCTCTATCTTTTGATTAACCATAGAGTCGTATACTAATGCTCTTTTAGAGTGAGAGTTCAGGCCCTGAGTGTTAGCTGATAACATTTTAACCATTTTCCCCGCAAAAACCTCCCAGTATCCCCGACGGCATGTTCAACCACAACAATAACACAACACATATATTAAAACATTCATACCCTTCCTTTCTGGTTATAAACCAGATAGGAAAAAATGGCCTCTCATCCATCAAAAATGGGAGAGCCATTTTCTCGATTTGCGAGAATCGCATTCTCGTCATATCGGTTATTGTGTCTCAACCACGGACACATGGCTGGGAAAAGAAATTATCCTTGAGGAGGAGGTGCCTATTTCTATTATAGACCTGAGATTGAGATTGAGATATTTTTTTTAAAAAAAACAAAAAAAACTGTACTTCTATTACGTGACTTCAATTTCTTCCTTGTGTTCTTATCATTAACAATTTTACCATTTTCTAATAGTTTTGTGTTTCAAATCTTTTAAAGTGTTCATATCTTCTTCATCTTTATTTTATTTATTTTATAAGTCCTACTCCTTTTATTTTGAACTATACATTCACCTTCCTATCTATTACATATCTGTTTCTACCTGTTCATTTTAACATTAGTTATTCTACCCCTTTAATCTCGTGTACTAGTGATTTTAAGCTTAATATTATTTTAAGTGTTTTTATCTTCTTCACTCTATTGTGTTTTATAATCATAATCCTTATCCGATATCAAAAAAAAAAAAAAAAAAGTTTTTCAGTTATCACTTGATCTTTGCTTGTTCCATCCAACTGTTCAATGATTCTTTAGAGTCGAAATTTTCAGTTTTTCCATTCCAAGACACTCTCAATGATGAAGGAAAGCCCCATCTATAATTGATGTTCTTCTGTCTCAAGATTAACAGTAAATCCTTAAAAGTTTTTCGCCACGATCTTGTTGTAAATGATAGATCTTGAAATATATTTAAGTTCTTAAACTTTTCCTCCACTGTCTGCTTGTTCCTCATGGCTGCCATTATTCGTTCTTTAGTTTTGTAGGAGTGAAATTTCACCATTACATCCCTTGCTAAATTCTCCGAAACATTATACGGTTTTGGTAATCGATGACGCCGGTCTATTAAATAATCGTGAGGGTCCCCATCCGATATCAAATTCTTGAAGAATTCCAGGAGAAAGTCTTCAAGTTTTTCCTTGGATACTTCTTCTGGGATATTTCTTATTCTGATGTTTGCTCTCCTGGATCTATCTTCCATATCCCAGATTTTTGTTTCAAGTACTCCTATTTTATTTGTGAGACCAACAATTATTTCTTGACTTGTGATGTATTTTTTTTTCTAATTTTATGAAGTTTTCCTCCATTTCTATTAATTTAACCTGAATCATTTTAAATTCCTGCTTTAATTCTCTCGTATTAGCCGTCATATCTTCTCCTATAGCTCTATAGAATTTCTCCAGATTTTTTGTAAGTATATCTTCTGTCATAGGTGTTTTTAAATGTACCTCTTTAATTGAACTGTAATTTGTTTCCAGATTCTCTTCAGAGTCCTCTGGATTACTTTGAGCCTTCTGTTGAGAAGGTGCAGGTGAAAAATACCCCGAAAGTCTTTTATCAGACTGTGGATCTTTCTTTTCTTTTTTTTTCCTATCTTCTTGAGTTTTTTTTGTAGCCATATCTTTTCTTAATTTTCTTAGTTTCTCCTTTAACTTAGGTTTTTAGGTTTTTTGATGTTAATACATATATGTTTTGCGTATATTAGTGGAGGAGAAGGGGTTATTGTGGCAAAATTTAACGAGGAGAGAAAAAAGAAAGCACAAATCCCGGTCAGAAATTTATATTTTGTAAATATTTACTTTTCCATCTGTGCCAATTGGGAGACCTCAGACCTTATTTTAATGCTGAATAATACATTTTCAACTTTAAAAGCCCTTAGTATATTTTTTTTTTCCTATTTTTTAATGCAGGCAGAGATAAATAATTTTATTTTATATCCATTTTCTTTTCTCTTTTTTTTTTTATACTTTTTTTTTTTTTCAAATTTTAAATCTTTAACACGGCTAAATATTCATTGCTGTTCATTGCATAGTTGCTGGTAATCACTTTAATCCTTCAGCCGCTTTAGTGCTTTAGTCTTTCAAAGGCCCCCCTCTTAAATCAGTTTCACACATTGTACCTTCATTTTGTTGATCCCTTTGGTAGTATGATTCTCTGAGCGACTTTCCTCCTCTTTCCTCCTTTTTCCTCCTCCCTTTGCCACACTTATCTGAAACGCTGGTCCCAGGTCTCTCTCCCGGCTTCTCCCCCCTCCTTGTCCTCGATCTCCACTGCTTATTATTTAGCCGTTTTAAGCAGCAGCCCGGCAGACTTTTAGAGCCCCATGTGTGGGTCGTCGCTTAGTCGTCTCACTCGAGCCGCGTTCTAGCCGCGTTCTAACCGCGTTGTCTACCCCTCACTCGCAGACTTTTCTTGATCCCGCCTCACGACGTCAACGTCATACGTCCGCCCCCCAGACTGTAACTATTTCAAATCATAATTCAGGAGTGACATATGCTCTGTATAGCATTTTAGGAGATGTTTTTGTAAATGTAAATTACCAGAATGCAGAATAGTCAAGTGGAGAGCTGGGTCTTTAACAGTAATTCAGATAGTATAAACATGTTACTGGGTCAAGGACAAACCACAACAGGGCACTGTAGATTTGAAAGATAGATGTTTTGTAGGCTGGGAGGCATAATTGTTATAACTACGCCTCCCAAAATGTCATGGGGCAGTGGCTAGGACTAATTTCCTCACCAGTGATGAAATTAGGGGCGTGCATGCAGTGGCTGGTGTCATCGTTTCCTAATGAGACTGAAGGGGGTTGGAAAATGGCAGTCAGCACTCCCCATGACCACAGATAAGTAGGAACCATCTGAAGCCCTTACAGGGGATATCTCAGTAGAAAAGTTGTTGCCATAGACAAATCTTTTTAGAACCTTGGGCTTTTCTGCTGTCTAGGCTGGTTGTCTGATGACCTCCAGGGAGCATTATCTAATGACCAAGATCACATAAGATTAGTAGCTAAGTGGTTGCTAGCCCAATCATACTTACATAACATTGTATCCCCAGGAGAGGAGGTGATTAAAAAAAATTAAGAATAATTACCTAATAGATAAGCTCACAGCACAAATACACAATTCATCATCTTCATTTCAGATGATATGGCTACATTGGGAGTCATATAAAGACAACTTGGCACCCTATGGATTGAGTTGTTGGTGGTGGCTTCCTCTATATGGCTTTTTTCTGCTTCTTCTTCTCGATTTTCTTCTTTTAATGTCACAGTGTGAGGGGTAGCCCGACAGGCTTGTGGCTTGTTGCTTTGGGTTTTATGGCTCATTGCTTTCCAAAAATGTTGGCAAAGAACTGTATCGGCACTCCCAGGACTTGCTACAGCAACCAGGACTTACCCAAGCACTGAGACTGCACTCACAGGACTTACCCCAGCACTGAGATTGCACTCACTGGACTTGTCCCAGTACCCACCCCAGGACCCAGGATTTACCCCAACACTGAGATTGCACTGATGGTATTTGCTGAAGCACCCAGCACTTACCCCAGCATTTTGATTACACTTACAGAACTTGCCCCAGGACTTCAAACAGCCTCTTGCACGCACCAGGCAGGAGGAAAAATATGCTGGTGAGATATCCAGTGGCAACGAAGACAACATTACATTGGCCACGAGAGTTCTCTCTCACACTCTTGGTGACGCATCTGCATCCTGCCCTACCCGAATTCTTAAAGGCCGCATCCACAGCGGCCCCAGGGCACTCTGGACCTGCACCATATTACAAGCTGGAGTCTTTACTGGTGTCATTTTTTTTATAACTAACAAATACCTTGGTTGCGACAGTTGAACTCAGGCTGTCTAAGGATAGTGGGAACTGAATGTGATCTATTGGGGTGTCTGGGTGCAATGGGGACTGCATATTGGGCTGTCTGAGTAAAATGGTTACAGTTTGTGTGTGATATATTTGGCTGTCTGAGTGTAATGAGGACTGCATGTGATGTATTGAGTAGTTTGTGTGTGATATGAATAGTTTGTGTGTGATGATATTGGGCTGTGATGGAAACTGTGTGATATCATTGGGCTGGCTCTGTGTGATGAGAATGTGTGTGATCATTTTGTGCTGTCAATGTGTGATGGGGACTGCTTGTGTTTGTGATGGTTTGGGGTTGGCTGTGTACTGTGCTACTGTGTTTATCTTAGTAATAGCCTCAGGGCCGTCTATAATATGAATAGGACCCCGGGCAAAGCCTTTTCTTGGGCCCCCTGGGCCCTGTCACTGCACCCTCCCTCCCCATTACATACTAAGACACACATACATACTAACACACACAGACATACTAAGACACACAGACATACTAACACACAAACACAGACATACTAACACACAAACACAGATATACTAACACACACAGACATACTAACACACACAGACATACTGACATACATTTAGCCACCCTCCAGGTTCTTACCTTTTATGGAGGGTGGTTTCCCTGGGTCCAGTGGCAGGCTGAGGCAGATGGGAGTTCTTCTCTGGAACTCCACTCCTCCCTGCCTTCCTCCTCCCGCGCGGCTATCTCCGGTGGGAGGAAGTGACACGCGATACTCACTTCCTCCCAGCCGGTACAGGAAGGGGCCCGGTCGCGCTGTTTAAGCGTCACAGCGCCCGACCGGGCCCCTTCTGCCACATGCCCACAGGGTGGCCCTTAGTGCATGGACCACCCGGGGGTCTCCTTAGTTGGCGGGTCGGTGCGGCTGCACCGCCGGCCGCCGGGTACATAGGGGCTGCTGAAATCGCGGGGCCCACAGGGCAGCTGCTCTGGGGCCCCCCCAGGAGCAACTGGGCCCGGGGCAGCTGCCCCGTTTGCCCCGCGCTAAAGACGGCCCTGAATAGCCTGATGAGTAGATAGAATAATGTAACTGGATATCTGTGCTGCCTGTGACTAGAACAAAACAAGCTAAAATTACGTATTTCATTCTCATACAAAATGCAATCTGGGTACATACATATCATCTATCTAAAAGCTTCACTTCAAGTTACTTACTGTCTCAGTAGTAATGCCACTGTCTAGAGTGTTCACTCGCTCCCTCAACAAACTGCAGTCTCAGCAAGGTTGGCAAGGTCTCACACCTTAGGTGTAGCCGCACTATCCGCGCCGCTCGCTCCTTAGTCCCTCTGCAATCTCCAGGGTAAGGTGTTGCTGCACTCTACTTCGCTCCCCCCTCCAATCCATGTCTCTTCTTCCTTACCTACCATCCATGTCTCTGTTCCCTTTCCTTCCATGTCTCTCTCCCACTTCCGTGTCTCTGTTCCCCTTCCACCCATATCTCGCTCCATCCGTCATCCACGTCTCTCCCCAAATTCTATCTCTCTGTTCCTCTTCCGTGTCTCTACTCCCTTCCATTCATGCCCCCCTTTCATTCCTATCTCACTCCCATCCATATCTCTCCCCCGTGTCCTCCACTCATCCATACCTCTCCCCCTGCCCTCAATGGCACTCACCCCCTATCCATGTGTCCACCTCTCTCCTTCCCGAACATCACAGAGCCAGCAGCTAGGTGTTTATTTAGCGCCGGCTCTGCTCTCACTGATGGCGTCCCTCCCTGCCATTTTACCTGTTAGAGCAGGGAAGGGGCGAGGCCTCTCGCTGGCGGCGCGCTTTCACACTGAGCGATGTGTAGTCACGTGACACCTGGCGCTCCTATGCAGAACGGTACTTTGCATGCGGTTCCGTTCTGGAGCCGCACGCTTCCCTGGAGCCGAGCGGGGGCGCAAAAATCACCTGTTGCACTGACAAGTGATTTTTGCACCCCTGGCGGGCGCCGGTTTCACCACCCCCATGGTACGCCCCTGTTTTTACCACACTGCAAACATAAGCCTTCTTTTCTTTTCTACTGTTTTTTTTTTCCCTGAGAGCTTAGTGGGACCAAACTGCATAGGTTCAGGTTGCACTAAGGGTTCAGACAAACCCTATCCTTGGTATTTTGTCCATTCTTACAAAATACAGTAACTATATTGGGAGCGATTTTAGGACATATATGATTGAAATTAGTAACAGTTACCCATATTCAGCTTTGGAGTATAGGTCATTATAATGCTTTCCTCCCACCGTAATCCAAATTCTTAGAACGCCAGAGTTGGGAGGTATGCTCACATGCAAGAGCATGACGTGATATTTGGCTATTTGAAATGTTAATCAGGTGTGACTAATAAAGCAGCTAAGTAAGTCTAACTGCTAGATGGAAACTGAAAATGAAATTATGTTAACCTTGGGAATGCTAAATCCCCCTCTGACTTAAATACTTGTATTTTTCAATAGCTAATAAATAACAAACACATCTTCCTGGAAAATGCATATATTATACTGATTAAATAGTCTGCTCAACATTTTCAAATTGCATTGAAGATAATGTTGTAGCTGCATGAAGGGAAGTTGGGCAAATACTACAGGACAACATATATATGCAAAAATAGACATCATGCTAACACTGCAGACCAATGTTAACTAGTGAAGTTAGTTTTTAACAGAGAAACTACGCAACAAGACATTCACTTCTAGGAAATCACCTGCCCAGTTATTTTTAAAACGTGTCAGACAGGAAAAACAAGGGTGACAGCATGCCTTCTCTATAAAAATATTGTCCTCATATTACCATCCTTTAATAACCTTGGATCTGATTTGTCCTGCTTGTTCATTCTATTGTTACGTAGTTATTAAACTTTCCCCAGACTTCTGGCTGAAAGCAGCCTCTAAAGAGGTGAATGTCTGTCCCCAATTCTTCTTCCAAGTACATAACTGTTTTTTGTTTTTTTGTACATTATGCCACAGGCCATATTGCTCTTATTTTTCTATAGCAGTAGTATGTGATAGAAGAAAGCTAAAGAACAACTCCCAAAGTTTTGCAAAAATCTGGGTATTACGCTGTCATCGGGTTCTTGGCACACCATATTTTCTTCTCTCTATAAATCCTCCATTAACAATCAGACACATGAAATTCAATACAAAAGTATATCGAGGTGGCACTACACACCTTCTCAACTACACCACCAATTTCACACCACCCCAGATATATGCTGGAGGTGCGGTACATTCAAAGGTACTCCAGGTCACATTTGGTAGACCTGTCCAACCATCCAGGAATACTGGAAAAAGATGGGTATACCGCAAATGATCACGGTTGTGACTCTTCCTAACTTGCCAGAGATATATCTCTTCCTCCATATTTCTATTACAATTCCGAAAATGACCCGCACCCTATTGAACCATCTCCTCACAGCGGCTAACTTGCTAATTCCTATTAAATGGAAGAGTATTTTGGCCTCTTCCGTTAAGGAATGGATTGGCAAAGTTGAATCCATACACTTAATGGAGGAGCTAACTTATTTTTTGACTAACAAATATTTGCTCTACATTTCTCTTAATATCCCTGGTTGGGCTATTGCTGCCAGGTATGGTTCCACTTGGACGTGGCAGGATAGAGGACATTTCTCACCAACCTGTAGAATTTGTTTCTGTCAACAAAATTGTGCAAATGCTGATAAGCTATATTTTATTCCTTTTTTTTCCCACCACTTGTATGATCACAATGATATAATGCATTATATGCATTTTACTATGGATTGTAACTTCGTGCATTTGCTCAATAAAAATAAAAAAAATAATAAATAAAGAGTTTATTTCATCATATATTTCTATACTTAATATGCTACTTAGCCACTTAAAATGATATTGAAGGAAAGGAGTGAGACCTGAACTCTTTAAAACTATAGGCTGAAAATCACAGAAGGGCTCACCTTAATGAAGCTACTCACACTGGGGAATTTGACAATTATTCCTGCAGTCACAGTGCCTTAACCTCAGGAACATGTATTGGAATGTGTTCTGCTGGGTCAGTGCTATGACACAAGAGGGTCTACTGAAGGATAGGCAACCTTCTACACTCCAGATGTCGTGGAAAACATCTCCATTGATGCTTTGCCAGCATTATGGCTGTAAGAGCATTATAAGAAATGTAGTCCACACAACATCTGGAGTGCCGAAGGTTGCATACTCCTTTTCTACTGTAATATATAATCCTCTACAATCACATTGGGAATATATCTGTCAAGAAGACCATTCTCCTTGTGACTTCATTCTGATGTAGTCTATTAAGTTGGTGTAAACCCAGTGCCTCTGCTGTGTTCAAGTCACGTTTACGGGCATTTTGCCTGCATCTGACATCAGCTGAAGTGATTCTTTTTAGCAGTAATAAAAAAAGTCAGCCGCTCCAGAAGCACTTCTATAAAACTGTTTCTTACTGCAGATCCACTGCAGATAAAAGATATAACTTATTTTTGTTAAAACACAAATTGGATGAAGAATATCAAAAAGAGCATTAAATACGACATGGAACAACAACAAAAACCGCAATATTGAACAGGGAAGGGCTGGGAACAGGCACAAAGGAATGGTATTTCTGAGTACAAATCTCACAGATCTTTGTGTGGTTAATCCCACTCATGAAGAACTTGCACTATATGTGTCTGACACATGAAAACTGGTGGAGGAGCAAAGTGTTCCATCATATATAAGTACCTTATCTTACCTCCTTATAATACTAATCCTCTGTTGTTGCTCTCTCTGCAGGTTGATGGTACACGCATCATACTGTCCTTTCAAGCTCCCTGCCTTAGTGTTATTTTTGATTCCAGTCTCATCTTGAAGCCTCACATGCAGTTTTTTGCCAAATCATTCCAATTCCACCTAAAAACAAATCCCGCATCCACACCTACCTTACGCGAGAGGCTACTAGGAAGCTTTTTTGTGCTTTTGTAATTTCTTGCACTGATTACTGTAATTCTGTCCTAATTGGTCTCTACAGAAACCATACTGCATCCCTAAAGTTTACAATGAATGCAGCAGCAAGGCTGATTATTCATCCTGTTAAACGTCACCCCTCTGTCAGTTGTTAAATTGGCTTCCTTAACAATATAGGATCCAATTCAAAATATTAATTCTTACTTATAAAGCTCTAAACAACTCTAATCAAACTGCATTTCTTACATTTCATTAATTCATAGGTGCGCCCTTTCTTGGCTGCTTCGCTTGGCTGGTGACCTTCTTCTGTCTGATGCTTGTACCTGTACTGATAACTCACATTTGCAAGACTTTGTGTGAACAGCTTCACTCCTGTGGAACAGCCAGCCTACTATTCAGACACTTCCGTACTGTCCAATCTTTTAAGAAGTCCCAAAAAACCCATCTCTTAAAAATAGACCTTGGCCTCCCAGGGTACCTGTCATGCCTCAAACCAGAATCCTACTCTGAATCCTGAATCCTATTCTCTCAACTTACACTACATTTCGCACTCACTTTCCAATTCTGCTACTATCCCATCCTGTCGCTTGGTTGCTATCCCCCATGCTGCCCTTACTATTGTGTTTGACATCCAATCTCCTCTAGATTGTAAACCCGTTTGAGCAGGGTCTTCATCAACCTAGCATTCCTGACAGAATTTGTAATATTTTATCTCTTTTATTGTTAAATTCCCTCTTTTATAACATTGTAAAGTGTTGCAGAATAAGTTGGCCTTATATTGTAGCGTTACTCACCTTATCCAGGGGCCAGCCGCGGTCCTCTCTTCAAGCCGCGCGCGGTCCTGCTGCTGCACGAGCCGCGCGCGGCTCATCCGACAGCTCCACTAGCAAGGCGGGCAGTGACCGCGAGAAGCGGTCACGTGTCCCGCCTGAATCTAAGAGCGCGCCGCGAGTCTCGGGCGCGCTCTTAAAGAGACAGTGGGAGCCTAAATTGTCAAAAGGCTCCCATTGGCCCCTGTCATGCCACACTCCCCATACACTTACCTTTTGGGGGTGTGGATATGACAGGAGCCAATCACATTAGTTTAGAAGCTATTTAAACTTACCTCTCCCTTTACTCCCTGCCCTATCGTGGTTTCTGTATCAGTTCCCTTTAGCGCTTGTTGTGTTCAGTTGTGTTTCTCCGTTTTGACTTTGGCTTTGTTTCTGACTACGTTTTCTCTTTATCCTTATCTGTTCTGGTTGTCGGCTTGCTGTTTACTGTGTACCAGACCCCGGCTTGTCCTAGTTTACGCTGTCTCTCTGTGCCCTTGATTTCGGATCGTTCCTGACTCTGTCTCCTCTCATATACGTCGAGTCCGGCCATTCTAAGGTCCGGTAGACGTATCTCTCCTCTGTGTTGTCTTCTGTTTAGCTGAATCCTGCGTGTTGGGGTATATTCTCGTTACATATATAAATGCTACTACTACTACTACAACTACTAATAAAGTAGCTCAGAAAACCACCATCACTATGTTCTGCAAAGCATACGATGGAGCATTGACAAAGATCTAATAATCTATAAGATCAAAGCTGTAGAGTGAAAATCCACGTAATTTATTGAAAAGATCCTAAAATAAAAAAGACAATACTCTTGTAGTGAAAATGTATTGAGTTGTTAGTTTGTACAAATGTTATGGAAAATAAATGTTCTCTTTAATTTTATCCAGAGTAGACATTTTATGATATATGGACCTTTTGACCTTTGGGTGAAAGTATGCACCTCTGGGTTAAAATGTTACTTTTTTTACTGCTTGCATTTCACCCACTTTAACATTATCAGCCATTGAGGCAAAATTCTCCAACGTCACCTGCTATATCTAAATTACTTTACAATTTATTAGAAGCAGTTGTTTATGCATCTCCTACTTCAACAGTATATTAGATTATTGTTTTTGTTTTTTTTAAATCACTCTACTATTTATTTCCAGACTACTGTATACAGCCCTAGATAATCATTCAATGAGAAAGTGTGATATTAGTTTGAAGGGTGGAAGAAAGGGTTATGATTAAACTGTGTTAAAAACTCAGTACTTTTGGGGATCCCTGAAAATTCCCGCACAGGAAAACCCAAGCAAAATAAAGAATGTGAATTACATGGTGTTACAGGTAAAAACCACTTCCTTTAAGAAAGCATAGATGCCAGCATTCTATATGGCGTTTAGGTCATACGACGCCATACTCATGCGTAACAGTAAAGTAAAAGCAAATAAATATATACCATCTAATTAAGTAAGTGATCACTAAGCATAGCTTAATAGCTTCACTTAGTGGTATAGATGGAAACTCATACCTCTTAACTCCGGCATCCTGAGAATTGGGAAGCCAGTAAGAGGGAGGTAAAGGGGGCAGACCAGTGTTACAATCAAATCACTAGCATTACCCCCAAAAGGGCAGAGACTCAAATAGGGGCTGCATGTTCATCATTTAGGCCAGTCCACTATGAGCCTAGTGCCCTGAACATATCATAAGCACTGCTTATGCAATATCTTATGTTATTCCTATTGTAGACAGTTCTCTGGTGTCCCCAAAAGTGGGACCCTGGTGAACTAAGGAAGAACAGATGGATAAGACCCAAAAATGTCCAACTAAATAGGGATGGTTGGAAGGCAGGGATACATGCCATTTGACAAATAGGCAGGTAAATTGGTAACTGAAGGGGTAGCCCAGCTGATTTACCATTTAAGAGAAGATGTTGGGAGCCACTCTGGAGTGGCTGTTCTGGCAGAAGATGTTCCTTCTGACAGCTGACCCAGTTGTGACAGGTGTGGACTCTATTATTAAGAGAGCAGACAGGATCATTTGCTGCTCTGATTGTCCCTGGGTGGATGCTTGTATTTGGCATGTTATTGTTGCTGACAGAGTTGCGGATAGAGGCTAGGGATGAGTCGGTTAAAGAGTAAGATGTTATTGAACAAAGGAGAAATCTGAATGTCATTTTAAAGTTAAGAAATATTTTTTCCCATTTTGTGGCAAAATTGGAACTTGGTTGCAACAAAGTTTTTTTGTTGTTGTTGTCTTTTGGGTCAACTGACATGACAGAGATCTGAACTTGATAGACATGAGGTTTTTTTATCCTATGTTACTAAGTAACTATGAATCACACATAGTCATGTGATATACAGGTATACACTGGTATGAATAACACATAGTCATGTGATATACAGGTATACACTGGTATGAATAACACATAGTCATGTGATATACAGGTATACACTGGTATGAATAACACATAGTCATGTGATATACAGGTATACACTGGTATGAATAACACATAGTCATGTGATATACAGGTATACACTGGTATGAATAACACAGTCATGTGATATACAGGTATACACTGGTATGAATAACACATAGTCATGTGATATACAGGTATACACTGGTATGAATAACACAGTCATGTGATATACATGTTATGTGCAGGTATAGTGAAGTTAAATATCAGTATGTATGCATTATTTAGATCACATGATTATCACTCACCTATATCACATGTTTGTGTATGTGCTTTGCCTTTTTACTGAGATGGAGTATATTAACTTGTTTTTAGGTCCTGCACAGCTAAAACCTAGTATGTCAGATTGTAGGTCCCAATAAAAAAACTTTATCCACTAAAATGATGATGGGCAGGAATTTGAACTGGAAACTTGGAGATTTTTTCCCATTTTACTATTTTGGTCTTAATGGGTTACTCCAAGCACCATGACCCTATCAGTGATTTGAAGTGGTCATAGTGCCTGAAGTCTGTATGTACGGCATTTCACTATGAAAAATTCTCAGCCAATGAATGCCTGTTAATATTGGCAGGCACCCTGCTTTTGCTGTTCTGGAGAAGGTGAGTTGCCAGCCATTACAGGAGCTTCGTTGCAAAGAGTGCAAACAGTTAAAAAAAACAAAATGCTATATTTTAAATCAGGCTTGTGTCTCTAAAATACAACTTTACAGTTGTTTCTGCATTGAATTACAGACTGACAATTAAACACATTTTATAATGGAAATACTCTTTGGGTAAGTGGCTATACAAGAAAGAAACTGAAGATGCATCATTAGCAGGGTTTAAGAATCTGAAATGAAAGTATAGATCTTGGGGAAATACAGGGGAAGTAAAACATGCAATCATGGAATTCACCACGTTTGCTCAATATTGACATATGCTTCAGTGAGCTTCATACACTTGTAGAATGTGTTTAACCCCTAAAGGACCAAATTTCTGGAATAAAAGGGAATCATGACATGTCACACATGTCATGTGTCCTTAAGGGGTTAAAGTGTATAACCTTCATACAGTGTAATGCCATACAAAACATTGTTCTTAATCAGAACTGCTGAATGACTTATACTGTGACAATATTTATGAGTATGGTATCATTGATCTACACATTAAAGGAACACTACAGGGTCAGAAACACATATATGTATTCCTGACGCTATAGCGTTAAACTAACTATTTAGACCCCTGCCTCCCCTCCCCTTTATCCCCATAAATAGCTGTAAATCTCACATTGTTTCCAGCAATGTGCAGGTCAGCCGGTGCTGGCTCTGCCTTAGATCTTACTCCTTTGCTGACATCAGAATTGATGATCTCAGACAATCACAATGTTTTCCTGTAGCAAAGCATTGGATTGGCTGAGATTGTCAATTCGGATGATCTCAGCCAAGGAGGCGGGCTGGGGGCGAAGCCATACTCCGCCCTGGCCAATCAGTATCTCCTCATAAAGATGCATTGAGTTAATGCATCTCTATAGGAAAAGTATAGCATCACGCTAAACATCTGCAGCACTGCCCCAGGAAGCATCTCTAGTAGTCCTCTGAGGAGTGGCCACTATAGGTGCCCCTAGGCTGTAGTGCAAACACTGCCTTTTTTTCTGAAAAGACAGTGTTTACTGCAAAAAGCCCGTAGGGTATAACTATTCTCACCAGAGCAACTACATTAAACTGTAGTTTTTCTGGTGACTGTAGTATCCCTTTTAGTTTTGTGGTGGGTTATCTCAATACCAGCACATTATTTGATTAGACAGCTGAATCAACTTTTTAAAGTTAAACACTTACTATACTCCCTGTGTAAATATGTCTTATAATGTTATTCTACAAAAACAGCATTCTTGAAAGTTATGCAGTGTCACAAAAGCTGATATAAGGATTGTTAAAGCCCGGAAAAATGTTGACAGTTTTACCTAAGGCGTAAGGCTCTGGTTTGGTTTTTTTGAACAACAACAAAAAATGTAATTGTCTCAACTGTTATTGTGCTACAGTTGCCTCAATGACATTATGTAACCAAACCCCAAAAATATCAGGGTTGTTTACTAAAAGGGTGAATTGATGGGAATTCAAGCAGAATTTCACACTTTAGACCAAAATAACTAAACTGGGGGGGGGAGTTAGGGGAAACTCAATTAGCTATGTTTTTCATTTATAAATTTTGGCCAAAAATTGAAATTAAGTTTGAATTAACTTGAAATTCTCTGCTAACAGCCTAGTGTAGGACCTGCCAAAGATGGGGTACATTGACGGTGTGGCAGGCTTATTTAATGTATGATCATATAATGTAACTAAACCCCCATTATTTTTGCCTAGATTAGGTGTTTTAAAAAAAAAATAAAAAAAAATCTTTCAACATTGAAGTTGCTGTTTAGTGGATAGGTGAGTGCGCTGGATCTTGTGTGTTGTATAATTTGGCCCCCAGCAGCACCCCCATTTATGCATGTTAAGGTGAGTGCAGCCAACCCCCCCTTGTTTCATATATATATATAATTTGTTATTATTCTTAGGAGTATTGCATTTCATTGCACAAAGTACACGGGAAAGGCCCAACATATACTCACTTTATATCCCTATAAATTATAAATATTACTGAAATAAAGAGCACATGGATTTAACTTCAGAGTCTGCACCTGCTATGACAATGTATGCTTTTATAACTTGCCTGAAAAAAAACCTGTAACAATGTCAAGTGTCTGTTAAAAACATTCACTTAGTTGATTTGTAGCTGATGTTATCACCCGTATAATGAACATAAAACATATCTTGCTCCTCCTTCCAGTAAAGTTTACTCTTTATAGAGCATGAACCTGTTCACCTCACATCACTTTCTTCTGCAGTTAACTACTCCTTTCACCTACATTCACGCATCAACCGTTGTAAGGCACTATTTAAAAAAAAATAATTTGAAATTTTGTGGTGCATAGAAAAAAACATACAGGCTGAGAGTGCCACAATGTCAATGGTGAGTTTTGAAAAAAACACAATAATGAGCACTGTATATGGCAAAACAAAAATACTGAACAACATTTTTTAATAATATAACAGGATATTATCAGGCTAGTCAGTCCTGCCTAACCTAGGCATATGTCTTAAATGGAAGAACTTAAATAGAACTCACAGTATGAGAAGAGATAGAAAGGCAAAGGATTAGGTATGAGACTCATAACTGTTCCAGCTCTAGAAGTCACTAACTAGTTATTAATAGACATGTGCAATTCGTTTTGTTTTGAATGCAAATTCGGACGAATTTCAGAAATTCTGACATTTGGATGCTTCCGAATTGCCGAAGTGCCAAATTTCGGAAGTGCCGAAGTACTTCAGGTTTCTGAAAAGTGGCAAAACAGGAGAGGGTTGGGGTTAGGGTTAGGGTTAGTGGTTGGGGTAGGGTTAGAAATAGGGTTAGGTTTAGGGGTGGGGTTAAGGGTTGGGGTAGGGTTAGTGGTTGAGGTAGTGGTAGGGTTAGGTATTGGGGTAGAGTTAGGGTAAGTGATTAGAGTAGGGTTAGAAGTAGGGTTAAGGGTTGGGGTAGGGTTAGTGGTTGGGGAAGGGGTAGGGTCGGGGTAGGGTAACCCTACCTCTAATCCTACCCCCAACCCTACACCTAACCCTACCCCTAACCCTACTCCTAAACCAACCCTAACCCTACCTCTAACCCTACCCTAACCCTACCCTCACCCTATTCCTAACCCTACCCCTAATCCTACCTCTAATCCTACCCCTAAATCTACTCCTAACCCTGCTTCTAAACCAACCCTACCCCTAACCCTACCTCTAACCTTACCCCTAACCCATCATCTAACCCTACCCTAACTCTACCCCTAAGCCTAAACTAACCCTACCCTTAACCTAACCCTCACCCTAACCCTACACTTACCCGAAGTCCTGAAGTTCTGAAGTGCTGTAGTGCCAAAGTCCTGAAGTGCCGAACCGAAGTGCTGAAGTCCCGAATTTCGGAATGCCGAACCAAACCAAATATTTTTCCCATGCACATCCCTAGATAGTAAGTTAACCAATAATTACAGATAGCATGTGACTAATGCAAGAGTAATGTACCGCTGTTTAAACAGGTCACACTGAAGTGCAGTCAGAGGCATAACTAGAAACCACTGGGCCCAAGTGCAAAAATTGCCCTGATCCCCCCATGTGTCTCATTCCTATTCCCCACAGACATTCCATGTCACTCCTTTCCCCCCAGCCCCTCTATGTGTCTCATTTCCCATCAGACCCTCCATGTGTCTCATTCATCCCCTCCCCAGCCCTTTCATATGTCTCACCCCTCCCCAGACCAGCATATATTTCATCTCCTCCAGGCCGATGTGTCTCATTCTCCTCCTCCTCAGGCCCTACATGTGTCTATTGTGCCCCTCTCCCCAGACCTCCATGTGTCTGATTTTACCTCCCCCTTAATCCTTCCATGTGTCTCACTCTATCTCCTCCTCAGCCCCTCCATGGGTCTATCCCCCCCCCCAGTCCCTCATGTGTCTCATTCCTTTCCAGCCCCATCCATGTGTCTAATTGTTTCCCCTCCCAGCTGCTTCATGTGTCTCTCTCTCCTTTTCTCCTGTTCCTGCTCATTGCTATGCAGCGTGGCTTTCAATGAGTACCTGTCAAACCATGGTCTGCTCGTCCATGTAACATGCAGTGAGTGCTGTGTGCTCTCCTCCTGCAGGTAACCTGGCAACTGCACCTCTTGAAGTTATGCTGGCCCACCACTCTAGCCAGTGTATGACATAGAAAGCTGTTCTGATCGATGTGTTTAAGCACCAGGTCCCATGTTACAGGAGCATGTGTGGCAACCATTTTGCCCAATACGACCTCACAACAAGAGGGCACTGAAACAATCATCCCAATGCTGCAAGGCACTAGTGACCAAGTACAATAGGGACCAGGATAATCCCCACCGACCAAATGGTGCGGAAAACATGGCCCAGACTGTGGCTGAGTTGACTGTAAGGTGGGAGATCAGTTGTGTCTCCCACCCTGGATCATGAAGCAGGATACATGAAGCTTTGGGTCTCGCCAAGCACTTTCAGAGTACTCTAAGGTCAATTCTGGTGCTGCCACTAGTGCTTCAAAGTTGCAGAAAATCCAAATTTTAATCAGATAATCTCAGTCTAGTTTAGGAGCTCCCTCAACCTGCGTCCTGCAAACTCGGTAGTCAGGCCCCACCCCCAGAGTTATACATTTGTACTACTGCTGCCATCAACTACATGACTATTAACCTCAGACATAACATTATATGCCAAAATCTAAGTCAGAAATTGTAGAGAATTAATTTAAATTGAGGGAATTGCAAATTGTAGGACCAAAATAATGCAAATGGCCTGGTTGTAGAATTTCTCAAGTTTGTGTCCTAAGATTTGAAATGCTTCTACTAATTCTTTACAATTTCTGTTTTACTGAATAACCACTAGGATTTTCTGTTCAATGTATGTGTTATATTTCAGAAAAAGCTGTGGATGTAAGGCTTCATTAAAAGATCTTTTAACCATGTATATAGGTTAACACCTAGGAGTTTAATATTTAGAATTGGAAAATTTAAGAAAAAAGTTCTGATCTGGAAATATTCTCCAATGTAGCTATAGTCGTAACTATCCTACCATAAATTTAGCAATTCCTCTTTCAGTTCATTACACTTTAATGTTTAGTGACTAATCCCCTCAATATAGTCTATCCTCTGTCCGTACTCCCACATTTGATGCTCGCCTCCAAGACTTCTACAGGGCTGTACCTGAAAAGTACATTTTCTGTAGAACTCCTTTCCCTTCTCTGTTAGACTTTCACCCAGTCTCCACTCCTTCAAAAAAAGCTTTGAAAACACACTTCTTCAGGAAAACATACCATTTAAATTGTTAGTGGGTTTTCATTCACTCCCCTCCCCCCCATGACTCCTCTCCTGCAACTGTCAAAAATAACCTAGGTTCTCAGTGAATACTTTTTAGCAACCTTTTTCATTACCCCTACTTATACCCTTTGTGTCACTATAACCCACTCCCTCTAGCATTTGAGCTCATTGAGCAAGGCCCTCAACTCCTCTGTTCCTGTGTGTCCATTTGTCTGGTTACAATTACGTGTCTGTTAGTCCACCCATTGTATAGCGCTATGGAATTTGCTGGCACTCTATAAATAATAAAATAATAAAATAATAATATTAAAGACACATGTGTTACTTAAATAAACGGAGAACAAAAAATGGAGTTGGGGGTGTGACTTAAATGTCAGAAAAGAATGCCTCATAATCTGTGAGCTTTTTCAACAAGTAATATATCTGTTCTTGCAACTTCCTATCCTTAGCAACTTCCATGAGGAAACTGAGGAAAGCTATGGCTCCTAAAACACAATTAAGTCTTCAGAAACGCAACATGCCTCCCATTCTCCATAATGTCACTTGTTCCCACATGAAGATCAAGTGTTCCACCTAATGGAAGGCAATATGGTGATAGCATCATAGGCCTCTGCGTCTTTGTCTCATGGCTCGACTGCTATTTAATTTGACCTACCTGGGTTAACCCACTAAAGAAGACCTTTGCTTGACCAGTACCAGTGATATTGACACAGCTAATGCCTTTCTTTTTCTGGTCTTGACTTTTTCTAGACATGACTATGCTGAAACTCATCTTGGTCAAGTAATATCACTGATTACTGTACAGCTATTTCACACTATCCCCTTAGATTTAATATTGCTGTCCACAAACTGCTTTACTTGCTGTGTCTAGAGATCATGTCCTATGATATGTTTCATTTTTTGGTTTCCTGTAGACCTTTTCATCTTTTTGCTAAGATCTGATCTCTCAGTTGTATATATTAAATTTTGCATATTGTTTATACCTAGTTATCTTGTCTCTTAATTATCCATATGATATCATTATTGATTGTATGTATTTCTTCTTATGTTGTTCTTATTCTTAGCTTTGAGTGGACATGAGTAAAATCCATTAGTTAGACTATATATTATAAATATTGTTGACATAAAGAGCACATGGACTTAACTTCAGAGTCTGCACCTGCTATAACAATGTAGTCTATTATAAGATGCCTGAAAAAAAACCTGTAACAATGCCAATTATCTATTAAAAACATTTGCTTAGTTGTTTTGTAGCTGTTTTTATCTTCCGTATAATGAACATAAAGCATATCTTTCTTCACTTTCCAGTAAAGTTTACTCTTTATAGAACATGAACCTGTTCACCTCACATCACTATCTTCTGCAGTTAACTACTCATTTCACCTACATTCACGCATCATAACATTCTATTCTAACATAGAGAGAAATATGGTTTATTCACTGAATCAGGAATTGTAGAGAATTAAATTAAATTGAGGGAATATCAAATTGTATGACCAAAATTCTGGAAAAAGTCTGGTTGAAGTATGCCTTAAGTTCATTTTTCTGTCCTAAGATTTGAAATGCATTTATTAATTCGTTACAATTCCTGATTTAGTGAATAACCTCTGAAAGTTATTCTGTTGAGTGTATGTGGTATACATTGAGTCAATGCTTTACTTTGGGAAGGCATAATGCATGCACGGCACTCAACGCACATGCACATTAGGTTCTCCCCATTGCTGACATTGGCGATGGAATCAGGTAGGTGAAAAAGGTTTTTCTTTTACCCTTATTTTTTTAGGAAAGTAGAGGGACCCTATAGTGTTAGTAATGCAGTTTCCCTGTCCCTTTCTTCACTGTTTTCTCCACTCTTTCCAAGTCACCTCTCCACTATTCTCCTCTTTCCCCTCCTCCAATTGCCAATCCCACACCTACCAGGCTCCTCTTTTCAAAGCTTTCAACCCTCATACACTTAACAATGTCTCCATCAATGCACAAGGATTGAGAATACCTGAAATGTGAGTGATTAAAGACACTTTCATAAGCAAAAAAAACATTCCCACAGCACTAAAGCTGTGGGAATATATATATAAGCCAGAAATATAATGTTAAAGATAGTAAAAGCCCCAGATTTCAAAAACAAGCCTTAGTCTCCAAAATTCTATAATGCTAAAATTTCTTATATCCTGAATGTTATTTGCCCTTTTACAATTGTAAAAGGGTGAAATTGCAATGAATTTTATACCTTTCTATCTACCTGCCTCTCTAAGAAGACACAACATGTCAATAGTGGAAGAATACTGCACACAATAACATTGATCATAAGTGAGTCAGCTGCCAAACCGAAGCACCATAGAGAGGGACGCAAACCACAATGTATCAATGGACTATGTAGGCTTTACGGAATAAGCAGCATATAAAATTATTTATTTAGTTTACCAACGACAAAACAGCATACAATGTTTCAGTCAACAGGCCGATACATGATTAATTACCTGAACCTCTACACTATCATCACTGTTTTTTATGCTATTGACTGGAGTACCTACACATTGTGTTCAGTCTCCTATACCTCCAACTCTACCCAACTCTGCTTGCCCCTAATGAGTATCTTGCCTATAACACCTTGATCCTCTGGATTTTCCGCCAACCCCCACCCATTATATTATTGAATTATTGAATAGTTTGGTCCAGACTACTGCTACCTGATGTTATTGCAACACATGCATATTCCTATTTTTTTATTTTACTTAAAACTGCAATAACCTTTTAATATATTTAAAAAAATAATGCTGCTTTTTATAAATAAATATATGAGAAAACATTTGTATGCGTTCTTACAATATATTTTCTGCTTTAACCCTTGCATTAGAGCTTTATTAGGTTTTCATTCAATATTTTTGGATAAACTTTTAAATAGACTTTTTACAAAATATTAAAATATAAAATTAATATTGTATATATATATATATATATATATATCAAAATATTACAAAAAAACTTAATATTACAAAATTAAGATATCTTTCATAATGTTTAATCGTTTTAAAAGTTTATCCAAAATATGAAATCATTTGAAAAGCCTATCCAACAATATTAAATGGAGGCCTTCGTTTGCTTGTTTCACTGTGGTCAAAAATGCTTTAGACCTGAGGGAGGAACTCGTGAGAGCCTGCCATTACAAATTTCTGCCAGTCCAATAATAAGATATTAAAACATATTGCAAGAGTTCATTATTTTGCATCTACAGTGGTAAGCAAAGAATCAAAAACCGGACTCGTCTCTGAAACTCTAAACTGTCCTTTTCTACAAAAGACTCAAAGAAACAAAATAACATGTTTTTATGCAAAGTCTGCCATTAGTGTTGAATTAAAGCAATGTCCCCAAGGCCATTAAAGGTGATATGGTGACTATAGCAGGTGTCCTTATCAGGAAATGACTTTACTTCAGCTCAAAGTTCATGTGAAATGAGGAGAAAAACACATTCCACAGAATAGTAAAGTATTTATCACATCCCATATCAACAGTAATAAAGCTATGACGTTTATACGGACAATCAAACGCGATAAATGTCTTGAACATACAGGATGGTTAAGGCACCTAATTATAATAGTAATAATTAATTGTGTTCAATATTTTTAAGTAAAACTGTGTCAATATGTATAAATGGTGTTGGATGTATAAACGGTTATTGTTCATATTCTGAAACGGCAAATAGCTGCAAAGTTACTATTTACTCTCAAATCAGAGTTAACATAATTTATATACCGCAAAATGTGTATTTTTTGTTTGTTTTGTTTTTCTAAATAAAAAATTACCATACTTCTTCCCCATTATAGGAGGATCCAATGAATGCTACTAGATCATTTTTATTTTGGTTTGGTTTTCGTAATTTTTTAGAAAGTAAAAAAACAATATTCATTTGAAACGCATTGTAACTTTAAACATATCAGGTTGGACTAAACATCAAATTATTGTATAGGTTGCTTGTTTGAGAAATCTAAATTAAATGTATATAAGTTTACAAAATTTTGACTCTTTTGTCTGTTGCATCTTTTAGTTTGCCATCTTGATGCATCCGTATTTTATAATACGAATCAATGCAAACCAAAATACAAATATAAAGATTCATATATCCTACTGATGGCTATTTTTAAAGGAATCTTCTTAAATGTTAGGGCTTTTATTTCCCACTTTCAAAAACTCCTCAGTGGTAGCTTTAGCAGGGCTCATTAATTTAGCTTCAAATATACAAACATAGTTTAACCTTCAGGTGACATGTTAATGAAAATATACCCTTTCTAGGGACTTCATGGACCTATTCTTGGTTTTTAGCTATGTCCCATTCTTTGTAAAGTTGTAATGTCATAAATCCGGCTTGTCCAGTCAACAATTAATACGCCAGATGTTAACCTCAAATGCTATTATATCATTACTCCATTCTTTTAAACCCTGCCCTAGTTATAAACCATTGCAGTGATTCACAGACTGTGAAAAATCAGGACACGTACTGAAAGCAGTTACAGCAGGTAACACAAGCCAGCACGTATGCAATGAAAATTGTAGGGGAAAAATGAATAGACATTCTATTACTCACAGTTTATCACATTATGGCGCCTTTTGCAGTGATGACAAGAATTAATTTACAATCTTCCAATTTAAAGGAAAACAATGTTTAAAATTGCTTCCACAATTCTATAATAATGCATATAAATAATACAAAAAATAATTAGCTAGGGCAATCTTCCAATCAGGATCCTCTCATTTTGGTCTATGAGTTTAATTTATCACAATGAATGATGGGAACTGCTCTGTGAAAGAATTGCGTAAGTTTGAAAAGTATGGTTTGGCTAAATCAAGTTGGCCGAAAATGTTTTTCTGTTGACCAAATGTTGTCCATCCGATGTTTCATCTTTTTCTAATTTTATTCATCTTAAGAAATCAGGAAAACTTATTTAGACTAGTGTTTCTCAACCTTTAATGGAGAAATGTGCCTGGCCTAAAAAAAGTCCCCCGCCTCAAGAAATTAATTTCTATTGGCTTAAATTCGAAATGAAACCCATAGACATTGATATTTAAGTTAGTCCCATATTGGAGAACAAGCCTGATTAAAGGTAGTACAGAATATTTTTAAAATAAATATGACATAATGTGAATATTGTGTATGTAAACAGGAGAGTATGAAGTATTAATCTGAAGTATAAAGGTCACAAAATGAAAATATAATGCACACATAATAGTTACACCCAGAGGACATTGACTCACACATTTACACAAAGGATACTGAGACGTGCAGTTACACACAGAGGACACTGACACACACAGTTACACACGGAGGACACTGACACACAAACAAATAACTTTGGGCCAAAATATAGAAGACCAAATCAGAAACAGAAGCTCATTACTTGTATGTATGTAAGTATGTATTTGAAAACAAAACAAATCCTCAATTTCTTCTTGGGAACTTGTTATTCCCTTGCAGTATTGGATACCTTATATAACATCTACATTGTATCACCACTGCTCAAGCTAACCTATTATCCCTCTATCAGGGTCAAACTTCAATAACATGTTACCAAGCACCAATGATACCACTTGCAGTAAACCAACCCTCCTACATCTGGTACAATTTGGAATTCTGGAGGGGCTCAAGTACAAGCTGGTGTAAATAAATGTAATTTACTCAATTTACTATTGATTTTATTAAATTTGCCTAAATAATTTGGTTTGGGTATTAATTACTGTATCAGCTGAACCACCCTTGATGGCAGCCATGTTGGTCCTATACCAGCAGAGTCTGACTTCAAAATGCATAAAACCTTACTCAATTTGTGTTAACATTTTCCATGCAAGAAAGCCATTTTGCACAGAAGCCTATTGTTCTGTACTGGCAAAACAGAAAAACACAAATATGGGGGCAAGCTAATCCCCATATCATATCTGTTTATCTCCCAACATTTCAAATGGACAGAGACACTATCATTGTAAGGATGTGACCAGGGGCAGGACTGTTCTGATAAATTTTATGTGACTTATAAATAATAATTAATTGAACTAATATGTAATTTAGAACACAAACAATTTAGCATATTTACTGACTTCTTAACATGTTTAGTGTAGTTGAAGATATATTACTGAGAATATTATTGTTGTGGAGCCCTGTCACACACTTAGACACACCAACAATATGGGGTTACTAGAAAAGAGGGATGTTAGAATAGAAGAAAGAGACAGATGGATTTAGGTGCAAAATAAGGATTGCCCCTCCTAAATAGGGAAACTTGGGAGGTATACCATATACCTGCAGGCAGTGGCGTACATAACGCGGTTGCAGGGGCCACAGCTGTGACCGGGCCTGTCACCCCAGGGGGCCCGGCTGCCCTGCGGACCCCTGCGACAGGGTACCCGCTGCCATTTTTTGCAGCCCCGGCATGCGCAGCAAACTGCTGAGGCCGCCGTCTAAGGGGTCCATCGGGTGGCCCATGCTGTCAGGGCCACCCGATGGAGATGGATTGATGAGATCACACGCTGGGAGGAAGTGACTGCACGTCACTCCTCCCAGCTAACTCACAGAGCCCGCGCGGGAGGGAGCAGGACTCTGTATGAACTCTGTATGAACTCTGACTCCCATCAACCTGAGCCACCACTGGACCCCGGGGAAAGTCACCCTCCTGCACCTAGAAGGTAGGAAACAGGAGGGTGACTTAAACATTGTGTGTGTGTGTTTGTGTGTGTGTACTTGTTTGTGTGTGTGTTTGTTTGTATGTGTGTGTCTGTCTTTATGTATGTGTCTGTGTGTTTCTGTCTGTCTGTATGTATGTGTGTGTGTCTGTCTGTTTGTATGTATGCATGTGTCTTTGTATGTATGTGTGTCTTGTGTGTGTGCCTGTATGTGTGTGTGTGTGTGTGTGTCTCTATGTATGTGTCTGTCTGTGTGTCTGTATGTGTGACTGTCTGTATGTATGTGTATTTGTGTGTGTGTGTGTGTGTGTATGTGTGTGTCTGTATGTATGTGTCTGTCTGTGTGTCTGTATGCATGTACGTGTGCCTGTCTGTATGTATGTGTCTTTGTATGTGTGTGTACCTGTCTGTGTCTGTGTGTGTGTCGGTCTGTATGTATGTGTCTGTGTATGTGTGTGTCTGTCTGTATGTATGTATGTGTGCCTGTCTATTTGTATGTATGTGTGTCTTGTGTGTGTGTGTGTCTGTATGTGTGTATGTGTCTGTATGTATCTGTCTGTCTGTATGTGTGTATATGTGTGTGTGTGTCTATGTATGTATGTGTGTCTGTATATATGTGTGTATGTGTCTGTCGGGGGGAGGGAGTGGTGGGAAAAGGGAGAGGGGGCCCATGGATCAGTTTTGCACTGGGGGTCCATGGATTGTGTGTAAGCCATTACCTGCAGGGAGGACCAATAATCCACTAATGTGCTGCAAGTGGGGATTAACACTTAAAATGTTGAGCATTTACCCGCTCCTGAACTCTTAATAAACCAATCCAGCACCAGCTCCAATGTGGTTGACGGTTTCCCACTAATCAATACAGGGGAACTAAAGAGAACAGCACAGCATTTAAACTGCAGATTCAGGGACCCAAATTTTGATTTAAGGCCAAATTAATGCATGAATACAGATAATTCCAAAGTCCACACACAGTAAATAAAGTAACTCTGTTTCATTGTATCCTATTCTATAGTATGTAAAGTTCAAAGTGTATTTCATTATGCACTGCAAGCGATAACAGCATGTGTGTATTCAAAGCTCAATATGAGAAGTTATATAATCTATCTGCCACCGAACATGTTACATAACAACCTAGTAACTGTGATTATATTGAAACCGTATGAAGAGTTTCCAGACGTTGCATGGAAAAAACATTTTTGCCTTCAGGGCAAAGCACAAATTTGTGGAACAGTAACAATTCTATTTTTACATCTGTACAATATGCCATAGTAATAGTTTGATACAAGCGTGTGTCTGCAGTACTATACATCCTTATCAATGATTGTGTATAGACGCTCTTTGCATCTTTGTATAGTTTCACATAAAGAGGATAAAGTCAGTAAATAACCTTTGTTTGTCTAGTCATAGGCCTTCATTGCAAAGAGGATCCAAAAGTAAAACAAAATGTAGAATTTTTTTTTTTTTATCTTCTCATACAGACAAAATGCAGACAGACAGGTAGGTATTTAGGTAGGTAGCTATAGATAGTTATAAATATAAATAGTGCAATAAATCCAAATGTATAATATAGCATGCTCATCGTAGTATTTTCTGTGTGCAGATTTAAAGGAACACAATGGTGCTGGGAATACAAACATGTATCCCTGACATTACATCTCTAAGATTGCCGTTTAGGTGGCCTCCGCCCCTGTCCGAAGCTTAAAAAGTGAGTTTACTCCGCTACCTTGGCTGAGATCATCAAACTTGATTATCTCAACCAATCCAATGCTATCCCACAGGAAAACATTGGGATACTATTGTGCATGTGTGGCAAAACACCACGATGTGGCAATCAGCAACTCCTCATAGAGATGCATTGAATCAATGCATCTTTATAGGGGGGAACGTTCAGCGTCTCCATGCAGAAAAAGGAAGTCTTTACATTAAAAAAAAAGCCCCACTAGACACTAGGTACACAGAGCAGTTCTTTTTTAACATGCAATCAAGAAGCAAGCTATTGGACAACTGAAACTAAACTTAAAATGGACACTTGCCATAGAGTTTCCCCACAAATAGTTCCAGAGTGTCCTTTCTTAAAGTAACAGTATACCACACTTATTCTAGATGTATGTTACGAATATTACTACACCCTGTTCCAAATTATTATGCAAATTCTATTTAAGTGTCACAAAGATTAAATATTTAGTTTTTCAGTTTAACTCATGGATGGCATTGTGTCTCAGGGCTCTTTTGATCACTGAAAACAATCTCGGACACCTGTGATAATTAGATTGCCAGGTGAGCCCAATTTAAGGAAAAACTACTAAAGGAGGGTGTTCCACATTATTAAGCAGAGCACCATTTTCATGCAATATGGGAAGAAAAAGGATCTCTCTGCTGCCGAAAAGAGTAAAATAGTTAAATGCCTTGGACGAGGTATGAAAATATTAGATATTTCACGAAAACTTAAGCGTGATCATCGCACTATTAAGAGATTTGTGGCTGATTCAGAGCACAGACGGGTTCGTGCAGATAAAGGCACATTGAGTAAGATTTCTGCCAGATCCATGCATCGGATCAAGAGGGCAGCTGCTAAAATACCATTACATAGCAGCAAACAGATATTTGAAGCTGCTGGTGCCTCTGGAGTACCACGGTCATCAAGAAGTCCTCTAGAGTCTTGCAACTGTGCATAAACCTATTCAGCCACCACTAACCAATGCTGACAAGCAGAAACGGCTGCATTGGGCATAAAAATACATGAAGACTAATTTTCAAACAGTCCTGTTCACTGATGGGTGCCGTGCAACCCTGGATGGTCCAGATGGATGGAGAAGTGGATGGTTGGTGGACGGCCACCCTGTTCCAACAAGGCTGCAACGTCAGCAAGGCGGTGGTGGAGTCATGTTTTGGGCCGGAATCATGGGAAGAGAGCTGGTCGGCCCCTTTGGGCTCCCTGAAGGTGTAAAGATGACCTCTGCAAAGTATGTGGAGTTTCTGACTTACCACTTTCTTCCCTTGTACAGAAGGAAGAACTATGCTTTCCGTAATAAAATCATCTTCATGCATGACAATGCACCATCTCTTGCTGCAAAGAATACCTCTGCATCAATGGCTGCTATGGGGATAAAAGCATGGTGTGGCCTCCATCCTCTCCTGACCTCAATCCTATTGAGAACCTTTGGAGCATCCTCAAGCAAAGGATCTATGAGGGTGGGAGGCAGTTTACATCCAAACAGCAGCTCTGGGAGGCTATTCTGACATCTTGCAAACAAATTCAAGCAGAAACTGTCCAAAAACTCACAAGTTCAATGGATGTAAGACTTGTGAAGCTGCTATCAAATAAGGGGTCCTATGTTAAAATGTAACGTAACCTGTTAAAATGTTTAAAAAGTTAAAATGTTGTTATAAGTTTGATTGAAATAGCTTTTAATTTCAGTAAATATGCTGCAAACACAACAAGTGACAATTTTCAGTTCTTTACAACCTATTAAGTGTTTTGAAACTTACTGTGCGTAATTTGAAACAGTGCATTGTAAGTTTTTTATGTTTAAAAAAATACTGTTATCATTAGGAGGTTTGTTCAATAAAATTTGAATTGTACTCTTAATAGTTGATAACATGAGAATTATGCTGTCTGTTATTTATATCAATTATTTAGGTAAATGAGAAAAATATCATTTGCATAATAATTTGGAACAGGATGTATATACTCAGTACATATTTTTATTTATATGTACACTAATGTGAGCTTGTGTGATCTTACTACAAAACTAATTTCATGTGAGAAATGTGTTCATAAATAATATCATGTGTAGTAAAATGTGACCAGCTCTGACTAAACAGCTAATATCACTATTATTGTTACTATTATTCTTATTATTCACTGTTTGCCAGCAAAGGTGAACTGGTGTTCAACACTGAATACTCTGATCACCACAAGTTACATATTATTCAAGGCTCAGCATTTCCACTGGTAAAATCTTTTAAAAATTAATGAGGTGCATTCTATTTAAAATAAAGTTTGATTACTAGGTGCATTGCCAACAAATGGACAGGAAGCTGTTGTCAGGGATGATGATGAGGTTGAGCTATGGTCTGCGGTTTACCAGCCCTCCTGCAAAATATTAATTAGGTCTATGTGATTGCTTAGATTAAACAACTACTATAGGCACCCAGACCACTTCAACTCAATGAAGTGGTCTGGATGTCAAGTCCTTCGAGTTTTAACACTGCAGGTGAAAACATAGCAGTTTCAGGGAAACTGTTATGTTTACACTGCAGGGTTAATTCAGCCTCTGGTGGCTGTCTTTCTGAGTAAATCGCACTTATTTGACACTGGAGTCCAGCATCAAATAAGATCCCCACAGGAAAGCACTGAGTAATGCTTTCCTATGGGCGGGTTTGAATGTGCGCGTACCTCTGGCCGTGCATGCGCATTCAGCTACACTCAGGAGCTGACGTCGGTGGGGGAGGAGAGGTCACCAGTGCCGATGCTGGATTAAGGTAAGTGGCTGAAGGGGTTTTAACCCCCTCAGCGCCGAGGGAGGGGGACACTCAAAGAGCATATAGTGCAAGGAAAATGTGTTTGTTACAAACAATCAAGCCAATTATTTAAAATAAAAGAGTGGTGTATGTATGATAATAGCTTCCTACATACAGCAAAGTATGTCAGGTTCTTATCAGTGAGTCACAATATCAGCTTTATTATACTCTATACATGGGTTGCATTTGATGTCATTATTGGTACATTTAGCAATATACTTCAGAGCATGAGTAATTCTGTAAGGTCATTTTGCTAATAGCTCACTGTTTTGGAAAGGGATGCTGTCACCATGGTGAAGGAATGCTTTCCTTGCACCATGGTGACACAAGCACAAGCTACTAAATTCTTTAAAACTCTTGCTTAAAAAAAGCAAATATTAAAAATAGTTATCCAAGGTTTGGTGGTAAAATATATTCAGTTTGTTAGAATAAATTGAATTTTTACCCCAAGCTTCTGGATGTAGATTTCCATTTGAGGGACTTAGTTTATTTGTGAAATCAATAATAGGGACACTGACTAGGTTCTGCGTTGTTTTCATATAACAATTAAAGGATCACTATAGGGTCAGGAACACAAACATGTATTCCTGACCCTATAGTGTTAAAACCACCATCCAGCCCCCATGAGCCCCTCATGCCTCCCTAAAAATAGCAAAATCTTACTGTATTCAAGCCAGAAGCTGTAACTCTGCATGCTGTTTGCCTAAAAAAAAAAACAAGCAGTCTGCTGACATCATCAGAAGTGGTGTCCTGATCCAATCACAGTGCTTCCCCGTAGGATTGTCTGAGACTGACAAAGAGGCAGATCAAGGGCAGAGCCAGCATGATTCAAACACAGCCCTGGCCAATCATCATCTCCTCATAGAGATGAATTGAATCAATGAATGGATGAGTAAAGTCCAGTGGCTGCATGCAGAGGGAGGAGATACTGAATGTTTTGATGCATTTTAGGCAGCCATGACCCAGGAAGGATCTCTAACAGCCATCTGAGCAGTGGCCAATGACGTTATCACTAGGCTGTAAAGACCCTCCCTGGACTGACAAGGAAGGGGGGACATGACTGATGCTAAGCTAAGGGGTCATGACCAGGGCTAAACTAAAGGGAGAGGGATATAGTGTTGCAAATGGTCTACAGGTTATAAGGACAGTGAGGGGAGGGGACTTACCAGTCAGCGTTGAGAAAGTGCATGGATCCTGACTTTCTTGTCTCTCTTGCCACTTGCTGACACTGGTTAAAAAAAAAAAAAAAGACTTTAATGCAAATATTTTACCTCCTAGCTGTGTTCCTGCTCGCTATGGATCTTGCCCAGGAGACGTTGGTGGTCCTGTTGCAGTCTTACCAGGCCACACACGGTGCGGGCTCACTCGAAGCAGTGCTGGCCGGTGTGGGAAGCGTTCGTGGATCGAAAGCTACCATGGGTTCCAGTGAGACTCCAGTGATCGCAGATGGCGGACGGCGAGCCACGCGTTCCAGGCCACCGTCGCGCCTGTCCCCCAGCCCGGTGAGGAGACAACCACAGGAGCAGAGGAGTGGAGCTGGCTGGTGCACCTGCACCGATCCTGGCGACATCCCCACGAGCGGCGAAGAAGGGCCGCGGTCGGAGCCGGCAGCCAGGTCCAAGATGGCGGTCGGGCGGTAAGATCTCACAGCCCCCCTTCTCTTCCGGCACGGCCAGAAGTTACGTCACGAAGTCAGGACGGAGCGACGCCGGGAGTGACGTCATCGGACGGAGCCATGATGCGTCCAGAAGTGGCCAGGAGGGACGCACTTTACACCTGAAGTCCACTGATCCAAACCTGGAACCGAGCAGAAGCCTCCAGATCAGGAGGTCGCATGGGTGCCGCAACCAGAGCGGCAGTCCCCAGGGGAGCCAGCAGTGCCAGCCAGAATGCCGGCGGGAGACCATGTCGGTTGCAGCGCCCCTGGGAGCTGGGAGGCTCCGAGGTGAATCGGATGAGGAAGATTCAGGAGAGGAGAGATCCGGTACCGGAGAAACAGGACCACTGCACCTGCCTCAGATTGGTGAGTTGACCTGCGCTAGCGCATGGGGTCCTGCAGAGGGGTCTGGGTAGGATAGTGAATTGCTGCGCTTGCTTAGGATTTTAGTGGGTGGGCAGTCTAGGGACGGTAGGACTGGGACTATAGGTCATTCTCCTGCTAGTGGCCAAGGGGGTAGGGGTCCCTGGGAAGGGTTTTGCCCATGTCTCCCTGGGTGTGAATTGTCTCCTTTAGGGTTACACGTGCCGGGGGAAATCCAGGATAAGATACGGTGAGTATGGTTTTTCGGCTCCCGGAGGAAAAGCTGGCGGCTTTGCTGCGTCTAGTTGACTTAGTCATCAGTTCCAAAAAGGTTCAGTTGCACCAGATCCAGGGCCTTCTGGGCCATTTGGTGTTCGCATGTAGAGTGTTGCCGATGGGTCGGGCATTCTGTCGCAGGCTGTCGTTGTCACCGGTTGGGGTAAGAGAACCCTTTCACTATATCCAGATCACGCATCGACTTCAAGCGGATCTTGCGGTTTGGAGTCCTTTCCTACGCCGTTACAACAGGCACTCCTGCTGGCTAAGGGATGCCACCCCCAACTCAGCTTTAGATCTCTTTTTACGGATTCCTCCGGGTCCGTCAGCTTTGGAGCATATTTTCGGGGCCAGTGGTGCGCGGGTGCGTGGCCCGCCAAGTGGCGGAACTCCGCAATTGCACGTAACTTAACCTTTCTGGAGCTGTTCCCCATAGTGGTCGCTCTGGAACTGTGGGGAAAGGACCTCAGAAATCACACGGTTGTTTTTCACATGGACAACATGAGCGTTGTCCATGTGATTACTCGGTCATCCTCCTCCTCTCCTTCGGTTTTGCGCTGCTGCGGTGGCTGGTCCTGCTTAGTCTTCAGTTTAATGTTTGGGTGGGTGCACGTCATGTCCCGGGGATGGAAAATGTGGTGGCTAACGCCTTGTCTCAATTTCAGTGTGAGCGGTTTCGTGAGGCAGCACTGGAAGCCTGGCGGATCGGTCTGACCTGTCCAGAGTCCTTATGGTACCTCGATTTCGAGGCCTGATGGGCTTGGTGTCGGATTCCTTGGCAGAGTCCTCCTGGAGGGCATACTGGATGGTGTGGGGTCAATATCCCCGGGACGGGGGAATATCATCTGAACTCGAGCGTCTCGAGGCGATGTTGTTGATGTTGGACGGCAGTTTATTGGGCTTCTCAGCAGTGGGCATTAGGCGCAGTGATAGGTGGCAATCGGGATGCTTTCAGTCTTATGTCCGTCCTCATATGTTGTAATCCTCTTCTCATTGTAGGTTCTCGGCCCCGGTTTCTGTGGATCATAGGGCACTCATACGTATACTGGGCTGCTCGTCGAGCAGAAACCGATCCTATAGACGTAACTTGTGGTTCTCATGTGAGGTTGCTCGGGTCCGCTCTAAGGGCATTAGGGGTCTTCTATGGCATCAAGTATACCCGGAATTCGTGGCGCTGTATACGTTTGTCTCAGGGCCGGTGGTAGCAGTGGCTCATGCGGGCGGGAATGACTTAGGGAATTCTAGGACAGCAGACCTTCTTCACGCGATTCGGAACCACCTGGTGAGGTGCATGGTTTGGTCTGAGGTGGTCTCCAGGCCGTGCTGGCGCGCGTTACCGCACTCTCACGTATTGGAAAAGAGCCGGCACAAGCCGAACATTTCAGTGGGGAAATTAATGTGCCGGTTAGGCGGGGTCGTTGTCCGGCATGTGGAGCTCGAGGGTGATAACCTGAATCTGATGAGGAAGGATGGAGTCCACCTAAACACGATCGGTCTGGATATTTTGAATGCAGGTTTACAAAGCGGTATCAAGGTTGCGCTGTCTGCGGGGGGCGCGACGGCAACAAGGGGTTTGAATTAACGTCGCCATCACGGTGGTGTGAGTCCTGGCCAGCGCAAGCAGAAGTGGAAGAAGGTGCCCAGAAGGCTTGGGGAGTCGCAGCCTGCTGGGAGCTGATGGTGGAGGCAGGCTGCTCTGGACTCATGGTTTACCGGGATAGACCTGTCTGTTGGTAAACCACCCCAACAGCTGACAGTAAAGACTTGTTGGCATGTTTAATTCAATAAAGCTGTGGCTGTTGCCCTTACCCAACTTATCGAGGTCTCATGTGAGGTATTGGAGCAACGGGTTGTGGGACACTTTACCTAGTCAGCAGTCATGTAAACACTGCTTTTTCTCTGAAAAGACAGTGTTTACAGCAAAAAGCCTGAAGGTAGTGATTCTGCTCACCAGAATAAATTCAATAAGCTGTAGTTGTTCTGGTGATAGTGTCTCTTTCTGTCAATGGGAAAGAGAACTTGACTGCCCAACAGACACATTGCGTTTTGCCCTGCTGCTTGATTTAGGCACATGGTGATGTTGTTATCACAAGCATTCTTCCTATAAATCCAGATGCATTTGTTGAACAGTGGTCAATGTAAGATGTAAAACAGAATGTATCAGCAATTTTATATAACTCATCCACACCTCCGATATCAATACTACTGTTATATCTGCTTTTAGTAAAGATGCAAAGGTAAAAAAGAAAATGTAATGTTGTTTTTTTAAGTTGTCAGTAGCTCCATGATGAATTTATAGCTACAATAGAAACTATTTTCAGAGGTCAGTTCAACGTAAGGCCAACTTGTTCTTTTGGGAGGGTATATTTTTATACTTAGATGAAATGTATTCCAAAGGCTAAGACATGTTTTAGAGGTTAGACCATCCTGGGATCTAAACTTACGGTATTTATGGCAGTTACATAATTTAATGATTGAAACTTATAAGGCCAAATTTCACCTTCTAAGGCAGTTCTTGGCCGTCTTGGTGCAATTTCTGTGGAAGATGGCCAGATCAGTCTTTCCAAACAAAGTTTCCTGTTTTGTTTTAGGCAAAGAACAGCCTGTACTTCCCTGTCACACAGAAGCTCTGCCAATTCTTATGCACAGTTTCCAAATGCAAATCTGTCAGTCGTTTATTTCTGCAGAGTTAACACAATGCAACTGGTCTCTCTCTTCTCCAACGCACCATAAGACGCATTTTCTATTAACACAGGAAGTTTGCGATCTGTAGTGTTTTGCAGCAAGGACTTCACATGGTCAATAGGTGACTCTTAAACCTCTAATTTAGAAACGTAAATGCGACTGTGCCTTTGTTCTTCTCATCCTACTGTTGTTTTTCTAGGTCACGATATGAAAAAACGCAGACACTGATTTATTTCACTGTGAGTCAAACAAGGACAGAAATAGGAACATACAAGTAAGAACGCGTGTGGATACTCAAAAGTAAAAGTGACACAAACACTCACAAGAGCCAAGTAGCTAGAGGAGCACGTGGCTATATTATTCCATGGCACTGAGAGGCATTTTAGCTAACAAACATTAAAACGTGAGAGAGATTTATTAAGGCAAAAATGGGTGCTATACTGGTGTAAAATGCTATATATGGGGGAAAAAAATTACTTTGAAAACCAATAAAAAGTCTTTCAATAGCTGGAACTTTGCCCTATAATAGCACATGTGTGTATCTTAATAAATCTACTCTACAGGGTCTGTCTACCATACTCGGCCAGTCGTTCCCAGTAGTTTGATTCTGAAAGAAGATGTTAAAAGCAGGTAACGGTTACAATCTGCCAGTGACTCCCCAATATTATATTTGATTTCATTAAAGAGAAAGATGTGATAACCCCACATGTAGAATATTACATGTTCTAGGCATACGTTACATGCTCATTTGGGTGAGTATGGGACGGTATAATTAAAAAACAAAGCAATTTTATGTGGGGGAAAAATCAGATAATACATTCTCTTTCATTATATAAACTAGTGTATGCAAGGCTAACCAGCTAAACGAAATGCAGGATGAATTTAAGAAAACAACAAGTTTTACATCCGTCACAGAAATAGCAATGTTTAGAGACGATAATAGAAAGATACAGAGGAATGTGGACAAACTGGAACAATACAAGAAAGAAAACAAATAATGTTCTTGAGACACAAGAGTGGCCATGAAAATGATTAAGTACATAATTGGCAACAGCAGCAACACTCAAAAAGAAAGAAATAACTTAACATTTTAGTCTAAAAGACTCCAAAAAGAATGTTTATTTTTCAAGAACAGATATAGATAATACAGCCTTTGAAATTAGCAGTGGCTCTCTTTCAAAACCCTCTTTTACGTCTTCCAGAAGTCCCTCTGGGAAATCATCTGGAGAATCTGGAAACAAATTTTTTTTCCTAAAAACAAAAAGTCTTAACCTTTACAGTGGGTTTGAAATGGGGGGGGAAAGAGAACATGGACACTGAGATCCGGGGGGGATTTATGTACAGCTGTAGATTTACATGGTTTGAGTGCAACACATTTCTGAATTTGTGAAGAGTTTTATGAAAAGTAGAACCTTAAAAGGCTACCTTACTTGTATCCAATGCAGAGCAAGGTGAAAGAGTTGTTGACAGGGAGTTGATTAATCAGTTTACCGGCTGTAATAATTAGACAGATGAGGAGAAAAATATCATCATAAAAACCTTTTAGAGCAATGCAGATATTACAATAAGGTTAGCAGATGAGGTCGATGCAGTCAGGGTTTTGAATGCTATAGACAACCACAGTCAACTGTCAAACACCTGGCTAGTAAAAGATATACGAGAAACGTATTTTTAGTCCTACAGAATCATTTTGTGAGATTTTATTTTCAATGGTTAACACCGATTTAGGAATGCAGGACATTTTTAGGATTAATCATGAGAGTTAGAGTCAAGGTCAGAGTTTCCTGACCCTGAAAACTTTATTAAACCTATATGAGATGTGCGAACTGCTCATAATTAATTAGTGCCTATGACAAACTCTTTAATGATGAACTGTGACCCATGAGATGGTGGCTATTGAGTTTTATTTTATCCCAGTAAACCATTTTGAGTTACTTACAGGGTTAGCATACACAGCAGATGTTAGTGTAAAAATGTACTTAACTTCTCAGCACTTCCAATTACTTGCATGGACATGGTTCTATGATGTTGCTATGACACATGCACTTGGAAAACATCCAATCAGAGGTGGATTTCACATTAGGCAGACTATTCATCTGTCTACAGGCGCCTGTCTACTAGGGGATGCCTTTTCTCAGCAATTATAATGTGCCATTTTTTGGAGTTGATGTGGGCTGGTGGGGAGGTAAGTACCAGGATTTTGGTCAGGGTTTTCTACAGGCACCTGGCATGTAAATCTAGCCCTGCTTTCAATGATAGATAGATAGATAGATAGACAGAGATATATAAAATGACCACTGATTTCTGGGATACTAGGACATTTGCATTACATGCCAGGATTATCTTTGAGAGGTCCAAACTAAAAACAACAACACAAAAGAACAACAGCAGAGAATAATGCAACTGATGGGTAACCTTTAGCTAGATATCGTTATGCACAAATCTCACATCCAACAGTTTCTCTTTGAATGGAAATTTGTCATGCTTTATAGATATTTCCTTGCAACCACTAATAAATAGGTTATTAACCTAGTAGACATAATACACCGATTACTGATACTCATGAGAGGCTCTACTCATAAACATTATGCTCCAGAGTTTTAGAGTGCGGTCTGGAGGAAGATTTAGAGCAGTAAAATAGCAGCACTCATTCCTCAAAATCCTGCTCTCCCTTCCTAATTATAGCTGTAGTCAGTGGTTGTTACTTGTTTTGTTTCTCTTACAATGTCAGAACTTGGGCAGTTTTTGCAAATGCAAGTCATTGAAGCTACTCAGTGCAACCCATATGCCACGTTTGCAGTTTTGGTGAAGGGTTCACGTGGTCGCGCTCGGTCGCGCTACTACAGGTCATGCAATGAGACGTAACTCGTGGTGGATTTTGATCTGGCCCGCTTTCCACGCAGCTCCCAGATTATATGGTGTTCAGATGGACGCACGTATTATCGACACAAGGTCAATTCTGACCAATCCTTGCCCTCCTAGGACTATTTAAACTCATATTTGGTTTTTATCTGTGCCCTGTCGTGGTTTCCATTTGTTTGGTTAATCAAAGAGCGCATTATTTCTTGTTTGTTTTTCATTTACCTGACCTTTTCCTTGACCATTCTACGATCTATTGTCACTGATCTTTGGTTTTACTCTCGTTTATTCAACATTCTATTATTCTGACTGTGGCTTGTCCTCTACTACTCTGTTTTCCGTTCAGTCTGGCAACTCTAAGGCTCGGTAATACGCTTTTTCCAGTTAGATTTATATTTGTGTTACTTGAGTTCTGCGTTTTGGGTTGTGGTTGTCTGTGACACATGCCTTGCAGCTGTATTGTATATAATGGACGTAGGACTAGATCATAACTAGATCAGTTACAGTGGTATCTGTCTACTGTCCTAGAAGGCCACCATACTGCAGCTGATTTTAAGTCCAGGTTTAAGTTAAACTAGTTGATATGGTGAAATAAAGGCTGTGGTTAATCTCTTAAAGGTCCACTCTAGGCACCCAGACCACTTCAGCTTAATGAAGTGGTCTGGGTGCCAGGTCCCTCTAGGATTAACCCTTTTTTTTATAAACATAGCAGTTTCAGAGAAACTGCTATATTTATAAATGGGTTAATCCAGCCTCTAAAGCCTCTAGTGGCTGTCTCATTGACAGCCGCTAGAGGCGTTTGCGTGCTTCTCACTGTGAAAATCACAGTGAGAAGACGCCAGCGTCCATAGGAAAGCATTATGAATGCTTTCCTATGAGACTGGCTGAATGCGCGCGCAGCTCCTGCCGCGCATGCGCATTCAGCCGAAGAGGAGGATCGGAGGTGGAGAGGAGGAGGAGAGCTCCCCGCCCTGCGCTGGAAAAAAGGTAAGTTTAACCCCTTTGCTCGCCATCCAGCTCGGCGGGAGGGGGTACCTGAGGGTGGGGGCACCCTCAGGGCACTATAGTGCCAGGAAAACGAGTATGTTTTCCTGGCACTATAGTGGTCCTTTAAGCAATATATATATATTTTGGTGCCATTGTCATTCATTGTGGAGTGAGCAGTCATAGTCTGATTCAATCGTCTTAAATAGACTTGAATATCTTTTGGCATCATGTTAAAAAGAAGGAATTTAACTTAAAATATTTGTGTGAATTCAGCACTTTAACATAATTTTATAACTAAGACAGTATAATTAAACAGTCTCAATAATATCCTGCTATGTGAACATCCATATTCTGTGTGTTTATGGGGATTAAAAGATGGTATTTCCTGTGTTTATGCAGGAACCATTTTGCTATCAAAGATTTTGATTTTACATCACTGAATTCACTCAAAAGATTTGAGATAAAAAAGGGCTAACCCCACTTGTAATATAGATACAATTCATAACAGGCCTTAGATAAAGATAGAAATTGAAATTAACAAATTCAATCTTTTAACGCTGGGAAAATAGCTAAGAAGGAAGAGCAGCAAAAGAGATGTGGTGACAAAAATGTCCAGAAACAAATCTGAAGGACTTTTAAAGTTACTGAAATGTTTGTGAAAATAACACAATATTGTTTACCCATTTGGTATAGTGCTGACGTTTTTAGATTCTTTAAGCATAATAAAGGGGATGTATGTTATATGACAAACAAATAACAAAACAGACATTGACGGTGAAAATGATTGTGCTTCAAATCTCTAAGGACACAACAGATAAGTAATAGAAATAATATATATAGAGACATCTGGAGTAAATATTCAATCAGGCATCACAAGGTAATATGTTCCCAGTTTAATTACCTATTTACGATCTTACACATTGTCTAACATAATATATTGTATGTTTGTAGAACAGATTGTCCATTGAAGGAAAGTTCCAGAAAACACTTGCAGCGTGTACTTGCAGGCATCCTAAAACATAATACAGTACGACATTCTTTATTCATTCTGTAAAAATACTGCAAGTTTCCTCTTTCAAGATGCAGAAAAAAGGAGAACAGACACTTTTAGGATCTGCATTGTTTACTTTTTACATATTAATATGTTTTATTATATGTTTTGTTACATATGTTAGGGAAAACAGAAACAAAAATATATAACCTGCAAGTAAACAATAAAAAAAAATTAGATTCCTAAATTGATTTCATTCTCTATAAATCTGTCTGTCTGTTTGTCTATCTATATGTCTATCGTCTGCATGTCTATATCTGTCTGTCGGTCTGTCGGTCTGTCGGTCTGTCTGTCTATTGCAAAGTACTGCTGCTAGATTGTTTATTGGGTCAACATTTCCGTTAAAATAATAAATGTTAGTCTGAGTGATAAACGTTCTTACGTTTATTATTTAAACTGAAATATTGACCCAATAAAAAAAGATAGCAGCTATACTTTGCAATAAGTCTTTGGCATGCAGTTTTGTTGTTGTTGTTTTTCTTGTGTATTATCTTGCCATGAATTCCTAACATTCTTGCCTGCAGGACGTTGGAGTTATATTATACATGATTTATATACATATATATCGATTGGTGACATCCAGGACTGTTTGTTGAAAAAGCAGCTCCCATCGAGCGTAACACTGATTTCTAGCAGAACACAACATGTTTGTCCCATTGCTGGCCTGAGATTATCAGGGCTATTCCATAATGTGAGAATTCAAAGTGGTTTTAAACAGAATTTCTAATTTAAGACCAAAATAGCTGAACTTGAAGCATAACTAAATTTGAGATTTTTTTCCAAATTGACTGTTGTGACCTTACATTTGAAATTCACTTTGAATTCTCACTTTAGTGAATAATCCTGTAAAATAAGTCTAACATTAACCTTGACACAGCTGCTAACCCTAACCGTCAGTCTCTAATGAGACAGAAAGGGGTATTCTTATAAACCCCTACACTTTATTAACCCTTATTACAGTACACATGGGTTGGAGTGGTACTAAAAAAAACTCCTGTTATTAAAATAGAGATTTTGTCTTTTACCTAAAAGAAGCAAAGTGAATTTTTAGTGTAGGTTCGCCTTTACTGGGCAGTTGAGCTTGAACTTTAATGGCCTTTAGAGTGGTACTAGAAAGAAACCTCCTGTTATTTAAATGTGCATAGGGAACATGTGTTTTTTTTTTGCTTTTTTTCTATGTATTTAGGTTGATGTATATTGTAGCAATTGCAAGTGCAGGGCTTAATTTTGTGTGCTGGGATTTGAGAGATTGCACAGGTAACATTTTTTTATTTTTTTATTTCTACATAAATCCTAGGTCGTTTTCTGTCTGATTATCCTGTTGAGCTCTGTTAATTGATTATATTATATTTATTAAACATATAAACTAACGGTATGATCAAAGAGAACATTGTACCTAACCAGTAATCCATTAACAACTATGTGACATAGAGACAATAACAATCATACACACACAATAGCAAAGTCACCATTGTTTCTTCACAAAAAAGAAAGAAAGAAGGAAAGACAGACAGATATACAGACAGATAGATAGCTAGACAGACAGGTAGATAGACAGATAGACAGATAGACAGATAGATAGATAAATAGATAGATAGATAGATAGATAGATAGATAGATAGATAGATAGATCGATAGATAGATAGAAAGCTAGACAGGTGTGTTTGTATTGTTACTACATGTTTCTGCTTTGTCTCAGTTTCACACTTTCTAGTCCTACAGAGAAGCAGTAGTAAAACCACAAACCTCAAAAGTCGATGGGGACATTGTGCTCCGGAAATTTCCGCCCGCATGACGCATATTAGGACAGTCTTGCCACCTAGCAACGGGACTCACTGGCAAAAACCTTATATGGTGTATGTCTAAAATACCATACACTTAATAGTCCATAAAAATTATTGCATATCATACCATCATTCAGGCCCAACTATTCCTTTTCACCAAGTGTGCAGTTCATTATATCTCATGCATTTTTCTGGTATCTTATGCTGAAAAATAAAAGAATATCTTGATAGGATGGTAAGAGATGATCGGTTTCTGAGATAGATTCACAAATTAATCTAATGAATGAATTACCCAGTGAGGTTCACACGGATGTTTCATGCAGTACAGGGTGAGCAGCTTTTCATCCTACAAAGGGTTGTCCAGGACAGATACTTGGAATGCGTTTTCCTATTATATGTTGCCTTACGATGCATTCCTAAAAATACCACCATGTTCCATAGAAAATACACGTAAGTAAGGTATCGGACCATTTGTATTTGCTTTTCTTTGTCACGACTACTTTATGCAGCAAAAATGATCTGAAATATTGCAAGATAATCGTTACAGAATGGTCTCTAAAACATCCTATAAAAGAGGAACGAATAAAACAAAAATGTAATAAGTGTAAATTTATCGTTTATCATGCATAACAATCCTTACTCAAAACTGACATTTTAGCATTCCGTATTTCTAAAAAATATAGTGCAAAGTTTTATTTAAAAAAAAACAAAGGTAGCAGTGAATGAATTAATAATAATGCGTTTAGGCAGTCTGTGTAGCTTTTAGCAACTCGTCTTGAATAGCCTGTTTGTGCAGATTCACATACCCCTATAAATGTTTATTAAACAAACTTTGGCTTCAGATACTAATATATCAGTTGTGCTAGGATACTCTTGTTCAAAGCTATCAACAGTGGATATAAACACACGAAAACTAGTCACCAGGGAAACAATAGGATGTGAAAGCATCTCTAAAGCGTTTAGAATTAGGGCTATAATTATGTTTGGAGATAATAATCTCTTGATTTTTGTCCCTTAGTAACTGCCATAATAAGCCGGACTTTAGCATGACATGACACTAATCCACTGCTCCATTCACACAATACAAAGCTACAGGAAGCACATTAGTGACTGACTTCCTATTGCACCGACATTTGTTCATGGAATGATTTCTAAGCTCTGCTCAATTTTGTTCCTTTTTTTTTATTTTTTATTTTGGTTCATAATTATTCCACCATGCAACTTTTCATAATTTTGTTATTAAAGTTTTTTTAATTTTTTTTATTTGGATGCACTAACTAATTAAAAGAAATGGGGGTCTCTATTGACACATTAATTCTATGAGTTTCAGCTATTGTTGTAATTAATCATTTTAGCAGGTAGGTGCCTTGTATCACTTCATGCCCTCATTACTATGAATAAAGTGTTGGCTGGCTGTATATTAACATCTGTAGACCTGAAAAATGCACTCTCTATGCTGCTGGCTCATATGTAGTGCGTGAGTGGTTATAAATCAGGGACGAGTCAGCTGCATAGTCTACGCTCTAATGGGCTCTGGGTCATATAGTTAAAGAGGAGTTGTTCTGGTCTTGCACCAACTAATTTGAGGGGTAAAAACTGTGTGAGAGAATAGGAGGAAGTTTTTTTTTCCCATTCCTTCAAATGTACCATTTGACCCATCCCATAGTCCACAGTGACTGTGCGGTAGCACTGTGCCCACCCACTATGAATTTTAACTGTTTATCCATTGCACATCAGTGAGGGGTATATGGAGAACCTATTGGCAAGTTCTCCCTATTTTTTTAATATTTCAACCCAACCCCACAGCCCCTGGGATGGAGGTAAGAGCGCATGGGTGTTTCTTGTCTATATATGTTCTTCACACTAAACTTTGTTAAAGTAACACTATAGGGTCAGGAACATGTATTCCTGACCCTATAGTGTTAAACCTACCATTTAGGTGTCTTGCCCCCCGTCAGCTCCCTTAAAAGGAATTAAAACTCACCTTATTTCCAGCGCCGTGCAGGTCCGCCGGTGTTGGCCCCGCCCCTGATCTGCCTCCTTGATGACATCATCAGAATTGCAGATTTTTAGCCAATCCAATATTTTCCCATAGGAAAAGCATTGGATTGGCTAAAATCGTCAAGGAGGCAGGATGGGGGGCAAACACTGTTTTGCCCAATCAGAATTTCTTCATAGAGATGCATTGAATCAATGCATCTCTATGCAGAAAATTCAGCGTCCCCATGCAGAGCGTGGAGACGCTGAACGGCAGTGCTGCCTACTGTGCAGCACTGCCACAGGAAGCACCTCCAGTGGCCATCTGAGGAGTGGCCACTTGGAGGTGTCCCTATGGGCAATGTAAACACTGCCTTTTCTCTAAAATGGCAGTTATTGCATGAAAATGCCACAAGGCAATGATTATACTCACCAGAACAACTACATTAAGCTGTGTCGTTTTAAAATTGTGTCCAACAATCCTACTTCCTTTTGTACTAAATAATGATCACGTGACAACCAAATCCTGTGAATGCAAATAAATTCATATCCTTTATAAAGCTCTCAAGCATATTACCATTCTAATAAAAAAAAAAAAAAAAAGTTAAAACCACAAATTTGATTGTGAAAAAATGAAGTGAAACATATTTTGATTCAAATCCGCAAGGTTACATATATACTGAAGGCATAATGATCTGACACTTTGAGGTCTGAGATTATGCCCAGCCCCTTTCTCTGTTCTTGTCTGAAAGCCCTGGTAGGCAGGATAGTGTTCACATGGTGATCTAACAAAGGGGGTGATTGGGGTGCGGTGCTCCCAGGGACCTTACCTTTCAAGCTGAATTTCCTCTCTGCAACTCTGGTGGATTCACTTTACAGTCACTCACTCATTCACAGGTTCTTGTACCTCACACTGTGTGTGATTTACTCACTATGCGTAGCACAGATCTTTATTACAAATGCACTTTTAGTTACCCAAGGATCAGTTGGTTCAGGTAGGCACTAGAAGGTTTCCTACGGTGTTGAGGTATCTGGGGTCAGCATGCTTGGTTAGAACCTTGGGGTTCTGCTTTTTGGGGGGTTTTCCTTCCCCTCTTTTTTTCTTCCCCATTGTTTTCCCTATCTACCAGCTCCTTACCTTTTTTAACAGGATACAATCCATACTTTTCATAGCTTTCGACACTATTGCCCCATTTAGGGGATTACTTGCTTTATAGTGTTCTACAAGCGTGTGTTATTTAGTATTCATAATAGTTTTGGTTACATTCTGGGACCAGAATGTAACCAAAACTAGTTCCCTTATAATCCAAGAGAGAGGGAATTAGTCTTGCTCTGTGACATGCAGAGCTCTTATCTGCATGAGTTTCCCAGTACTACTGACATTTCGGTCATTTCCTAATTTTTTACATTTGGTAGCTAGCTGCTACCCTGTAAATATTGTTAGGGATACATTTCCCTTGGGTATTATGATATATAGTTAGAGAATTATGATGTAAATCATTTAGTACCTGTTAATAATCCATAAAAGTTATTTTTTACACTTACTGTCTTCCCCTCCTGAAGAGTTAGAAAAGCCTTAAAGCAACACTGTCATTTTGTTTCAGAAGGTTTACTTTTATTTATGCTCCTTGTACCTGGATAATTATTTCACCCCCTCATATTTAGCAGGACACAACATTTTCACTAGCTATTACAAGTAGAAATTCAGCCATGGACCCTCCAGGCTTGCAGTAGGCCTGCCTAGTAAAATAGGACTCAGAATCTAAAGATGACATATTTAATATCTTTCTCTTCCTCGCACAAGTTCTCAGTACCCAGGTGATGCAATTTGTTCTCCTCTGTCCATGATGTCTGCAGTTTGCCCTTCTGTGGGATTATTTTGATAGATGGATTGTGGGTAAATTAGCTTAGCAACTTAAATGGAACATTGCATAAAGGACCACTATAGACACTGGAAGAGATTACATAGTTACATAGTTTTCTAGGTTGAAAAAAAGACTAAAGTCCATTAAGTTCAACCTTGAAATTCATTCTTTTATGCTGTTGATCCAAAAGTAGGCAAAAAAACCAAAACAATTGTAGCCACTTACAATTATGCCACAAAAAGGGAAAAGATTCCTCCCTGACTCCATAATAGCAATCAGATTCTACCTTGGATCAACAACAAGTTCACACACATATCAATTATATCTTTGAGTATTCTGTTTATGCAAAGGCCTTTTAAAATATATATATAGAATCTGACAACATAATTCTTTCCTCTGCTGTAAGCAAAAATACCATTCTTTCAGTCTCAGTAGTTGACCTGTTGTATGTTGTACATTCCTGATAATAAACCGTTAGCACATAGTTGTTTTTACTGATCCTGTATATCTTTGCATGCTTCTATCATATCCCTTCTGACGCACCTTTTTTTCTAAAAAAATAAAATATTGTTTTCCATCCCCCTTACTAATTTTGTAGTTGGCCTTTAGTTCTGCAATATCCTTCTTCCAAATTGCACCACATATTCATGATGGGGTATTACTGTTGATTTATAAAGAGGCATATAATTGAAATAGCTATCGTGTCTAGAGTCCCCTGGTGTTATCTTTCCATTCAGGTTTAAACTGTTTCAAATGTTTTCATTCTTTACCAGAGTTCCCAGCATCTCATCCCCCTGTGCAACTTGAGCTACGCAGGAAGTATGAGCCTGAGCAGCAATGAGTGCCTGTGATTGGCTGAGAGTGTCAGCTAACTGTGTTTAGCCTATCACAGCGCCCATTGCTTGTATAAATCAGTATGGCTAGTAGGAAGTGTGTACTCTCTACCTTAGCCACACCTGCAGTGGAGGCGGGACTATGGGAAGCCAGGAACCCTCATTAAGTGTTAAACTGCTTGAAAATCATTTGGCACAGTATGGAAGGACAGTGCCAAGGGACTCCAGCACTATAACCAATTCAATAAGATAAACTGGTTTCTACAATGTCTCTTTAATCTTTGCCCATTGTCAGAGATTGCCAAAGACTACGCTGTCCATAATTAAAAACATCACATAAAAAAGTGTGATACATTTAAAAATGGAAAAAAAAAATAATGGAAAAATAGACAACAAAGGAATTAATTTAAAACCTGCAAATTGACCGTGCCACTTTAATATAGCTTGAACCATGCAACGATGGGTTAATAGCTGTGGTTTCATTCTTTCCTTGGCGCTAATAAGGTAAAATCCTCTTGTAGCAGCTGGAATATAAATGAGGCAAGATTCAGGGCATATCTGGAGAGCATGGGATGAAAAGGAGAATTACACTGTTCACTTGATTCTATATTTATCTTCATTTTAATTTGGTTTTGATATAAACTATTTAACAGTGTTTAAGATTTTTTAAGTTTACAAATAGTAGCATGTTTTGTGAACACACAGTGGTTTTCTAGTTCCACGCTGTTTATTCCGTTGTATAATCTCATTTTTTTAAAAGCCTTAACGTTCAGCTCTGTGATAAACAATAGAACGTCTCTGGTCTCTCAGGAGTAGCTTTGAGTAATGAAGATCTTTAGGGAAATGCTTGCACATAATGTGCCATAAATAAATCTGGGCATCGTTTGACCCATTAGAAGAACTATAAAGAGCTATTCCAGCTGATTTTCAGCTGCAGTTCTTGCATGGATTCTATAAATATACACGGCATGATCTCAGACCAAATGCTCGCTGTAATTAATAGGTCATTAATATTTTGAAAGCTCCCTTTTAAAACCTTTCTAAACTACGGGGTGTTCCTTTCATACCAATTAGGAAGACACGTAGACACTAGAAAACAATAATATATAGAAAAAATGCCCAGCACTCCTTATTGTGAAAAATGATATCCTTGTATTGGCAATGCAGCAACTTTTCGACTGTGTGTCTTTATCGAGCATGCATTTTTCACAATATGGAGATGGAGTGCTAGACATTTTGTCTGTTTATTATCTGATAATCATCCGGGAAGGCGTAATCGGAGTCTCTGCACCCTTATAATCGTAGAAGAGAGTGCTCTCTCTTATTATTTTAGAAAATGTAAACAACATAAACCTTTCTTCCACCTAAAATATAAATACAGTACAAGATATGAACCCCCAGAGGACCCAGAGAAATTGTTTTCCTATATGTCACTAAGTAATACATGAAGGGGATTATAACTAGTTTACGGCCTAGCTCCATCACTTATTTTACATTTTTGCTCAATCTACCGATTGTCAGGGTTGTTTAGAAAACTCAGAATTGTATCAGATTGAAAGGTTTGCCATTCAGTTACACATTATACAGCAAAACGTCAGTTACTATAAAAGCCAATCTGCTATTATAGCTTAGACAGAGAATTAGACAGAGAATTAACTGTTCTATAGTGATTACCGGCTGCCACTACTTAAAGGAACCCTGCTAACACCTAGGGCACTTTAGCTTTCTGAAGTGCGATATGCCCTTTTTTCATTTTACAAAACTGCAAATTTAAATAGAAACTGGCACTTTTATAAATGAACCATGTTACACCTTTGTGGCTGTCGATCAGACAACTGGTCCTGATACTTTCCTGGATTGGTTGGTGGAGCTAAACTCAAAAAGCAGCAATTGCCCAGAGTACCTACTTTGCTGCATTGAGCTTCATTGGGAAGTCTGTGATTGGACAGCCACAAAAAGTCTTGGCGGGGTTAGCAGGGAAGGGCTTACAAATGCTGCAGAGAAGAGATCTGCAGCTTTTGCAAGCTTATTTTTTTAGATATGAAAAAATACATAACAAAATGCATGCCTGTTTTTATTTGGGTGTATCTACTAAACAGTGATTTTTAAATTTTATTTGGGCAGTGGAGTGTCTTGTTAAAGCAGGTAGCTAATTAGCAGCTAACAGTTCCCATTATGCATTGCAACTGGTTTCCCTGTCATTATTGTTTAACGTCTACCACTAACCCTTAAAACACCAGCCTTTTGTCCATAACTCTCTACACAATTTATAAGAAATATAAATTTTAGCTATATGGCATTACAATAAAAACCATCAACCAACAACAAGAACATCTAGTAATATACAGCCACGTGTTGCAATGGTAGATAATGCCAGTAACCAGTTTCAGAAAGTATGAACATTATAGAGGTAAAAAACATTGTCCCATTTTAACCTGCAAAATACACCCTCTTTAAAGGTTTATTCCAACCCCTATGACCATTTCTGCTTTTAGAAGTGGTTATCGTGGTAGGAATCTGTTTGTGCAGTGTTTCTCCATGAACCACGGCACAAACAGAGAACTATGCCCTTTTTGCCAATGGTGTAACTCGCTGTTCTGACCTGTCTAATGTCAGCACTGCGAGTTGGGAACTGATGTAATAAGCTTCTACTCTGGCACGCAGCTTTGGGAGCATACCTGCAAGGGGAAGCCTAGATCCACCACTGTGCACTCCCTGTTTTTACAATCAAGCCTTTTGTTTAATTACAAATAAAAAAAAATTAAAAAACACACAAGCTTAAACCTGGCCATCTTTCCCTAAATTTTGCCATTTTAATTTTAATTCACTGCAATTATGTTTTTATTGATTAAGGCTTCAAATGTATAGCTTGGCATAAATAGCATAAATATAAAATAATACAATATATTCCACATCCATCTCTAAATAAGCCATAGGGGAGAGACTCATAGAAACATCATAAACACCTGTGCTTACTCAGCTTACTTTACCATCTCTCCTCAAGGTAATGAAAGCTGGGAGCTTCACCTTTAAAGTCCCCTGCAACTTGATGTGCGACAAACACTTTATTTGTGATCTATCTGCAAATCAATTATTTTCATATTAAAATAGAACTCATTATCCATTTAAGGTGTGCTAAACTGGTCTACTATGTAAGGGGAAGTCTTTGATATAAGGACTTTGCTACATGGTCTGCTACTTACCCAGATGTACGTTATGCTTTATGGTCTGCTATAGAAAGTGTGGTAGACTATGCTATATGGTCTGATATAAAGGGGAATAGACTATCACTAAACTATATGGTCCTATATAAAGGGCAATAGACTATCACTATACTATATGGTCTGATATAAAGGGGAATAGACTATCACTAAACTATATGGTGCGATATAAAGGGCAATAGACTATTACTATACTATATGGTCTGATATAAAGGGGAATAGACTATTACTATACTATATGGTCCTATATAAAGGACAATAGACTATTACTAAACTATATGGTCTGTTATAAAGGGCTATAGACTATCACTATACTATATGGTCTGTTATAAAGGGCTATAGACTATCACTATACTATATGGTCTGATATAAAGGGCAATAGACTATCAATATACTAAATGGTCTGATATAAAGGACAATAGACTATCACTAAACTATATGGTCTGTTATAAAGGGCTCTAGACTATCACTATACTATATGGTCTGTTATAAAGGGCTATAGACTATCACTATACTATATGGTCTGTTATAAAGGGCTATAGACTATCACTATAATATATGGTCTGATATAAAGGGCAATAGACTATCAATATACTAAATGGTCTGATATAAAGGACAATAGACTATCACTATACTATATGGTCTGATATAAAGGGAAATAGACTATCACTATACTATATGGTCTGTTATAGAAAGGGCAATAGACTATCACTATACTATATGGTCTGATATAAAGGGCAATAGACTATCACTATACTATATGGTCTGATATAAAGGGCAATAGACTATCACTATACTATATGGTCTGATATAAAGGGCAATAGACTATCACTATACTATATGGTCTGATATAAAGGGCAATAGACTATCACTATACTATATGGTCTGATATAAAGGGCAATAGACTATCACTATACTATATGGTCTGATATAAAGGGCAATAGACTATCACTATACTATATGGTCTGATATAAAGGGCAATAGACTATCACTATACTATATGGTCTGATATAAAGGGCAATAGACTATCACTATACTATATGGTCTGATATAAAGGGCAATAGACTATCACTATACTATATGGTCTGATATAAAGGGCAATAGACTATCACTATATGATATGGTCTGATATAAAGGGAAATAGACTATCACTATACTATATGGGCTATATACATGCCAGTCACTATCACTATACTATATGGTCCTATATAAAGGGCATTAAGGGCAATAATGCCCTTTATATAGGACCATATAGTATAGTGATAGTCTATTGCCCTTAATCTGATATTAAAGGCAATAGACTATGCTATATGATCTGATATATAAAGGACAGTAGACTATGGTATATGATCTGATATATTAAGGGCAATATACTATGCTATATGGTTGATATATAAAGGGCAATAGACTATGCTATATGGTCTGATATATAAAGGGCAGTAGACTATGCTATATGATCTGATATATAAAGGGCAATAGACTATGCTATATGTCTGATATATAAAGGGCAATAGACTATGCTATATGTCTGATATATAAAGGACAATAGACTATGCTATATGGTTGATATATAAAGGGCAATAGACTATGCTATATGATCTGATATATAAAGGGCAATAGACTATGCTATATGGTCTGATATATAAAGGGCAATAGACTATGCTATATGTCTGATATATAAAGGGCAATAGACTATGCTATATGGCCTGATATATAAAGGGCAATAGACTATGCTATATGGTCTGATATATAAAATATAAAGGGCAATAGACTATACTATATGGTCTGATATATAAAGGGCAATAGACTATGCTATATGGTCTACTTTATATGGGAACGTAGATTAGGACAGTAAAGGATGCCTCCAGCAGAAGTTTGCCATGACCCGGGTATGGATTAAAAATAATCTTTATTCTGTGAGGTGTGTACTTTCATTGTTCTATCTGATTGGTTATTGTTATGGATATAAACTCCACCAAATATAAATAAAATAATTGCAGTGACCTAATTATTTGAAAGACAATAAAATATTCCATTAGAATTGTAGCTAATAAAATGGAAAATTCCATTGAAGAAACATTTTGTGCAGTTGGACGTCAGAAGAAGGAATACATATTATGATAAGGGCACGGGTCATATGTTTATCTGTTGGCTCTCTCCCTCCCTGTGGCCGAGACACATCGCTAAGTTCATTCCAGCTCACTCCTGAATTGGCAGAGAAAGGCCAACCTGTTTGCAAAACATGGGAGACAAGTGAAAAACAGATAAATAAAGAGACGATCAAGCCAGAGGAGCCCAGATAGTGATACTAAGCTCTACAACGGTGTAAATTGTATCGCCCCTTTTTTTTCTTTCTTAAACTAAAAATCAAATGGGTGGAGTATGGTTTTAAAGCAGGTATATCTAGACTTGTGCACTAATGATTTTCGGCTGCTATGAATAAATCAAATGCTTATTATTCTAAGCCCAAACTAATTGATCCATCTGGGATTTACCTTTGGAGTCTTATCTGTTGAATAAGACTCCGCAGGTAAATCCTGGACAGATCGAAATGAAATGTTCAGCTGCAGATTAATAGGCATTTAATTTGTTGACAGCAGTTGAAACTCAATAGGCATTTAATTTGTTGACAGCAGTTGAAACTCATTTGTGCACAAGTCTAGTGTAAATAAATAACAACAAATAAACATACATGCCAGTCATTAAAAACAAACATAAAGAAAATGAACCCACTCAAAATGTTAGACACTTTAATGTTCCAATACAAGAGGTATCACACAGAAGTCATAGGAAATACAGAAAGTACATTTAACCTTCATACACCTATCATTTAAAGCAAATAGAAGTCATAATATGTGGGCATTCCGGATGTTGTGAACTACATTTGCCAGAATTCTGGCTAAAGAACATTATTGAAGATGCAGTCCACAAAATCTGGAGTATTGAAGGTTGTCTAACCTTGCCATTTGTCATTTGTTGTTGAACATCCATCAATCATTGTTAGTCTTAATGCTGACAAAGGCTCATGGGAGTCACAGCTCTGCAACATATGGGAAACTTTTGTCTGACCAAGCAATAACTAATTTACCATCATAAACATTTCATGCATGAAATGAAGGCGTGAAATGTTCACGCTGGCAATCACATTTTATTATCACAATGCATTAAAACATATGTTATAAAAAATAATCTAATCAATGAGTATGTTTGTTTGTGTCTATGTTAACATGGCTCCAATACATGGAACAATTAGTTATTGCAATTTCTAAAACTTTATCTCAACAAATGTGATGAGCGTGATGGGAGTATGAAATAATAAATATGGACACATCCCATAAAGTTAACACAGTAATCACACACATTATCAAAATCAATGAAACAATTGATGAAATAAAACTAATGAAAAAAACAAAAAACTATTGTGAGAAGCAGGTTGGAAAACAACTTTTGGGTCAATGTCTGAATGGGGATTCCGGAGCAATACCAGTGCAGGGATGCTTAGCTTTTCATCTTCAAATACCATAGGAGTGACCATTTCATGGCCTTGCAATGTGTGGATCACCCTTCTGACACACAAAGAGTTCTAAAGCAGAGCTATTCTCTGCACAGATGAGCTGACACAGCATCCCTCGCCTACTGTCCTTATGATGTCGGTAACTGTGCTTCTGGAGCAATAGGTGGGGGTTAGAGAAGCAGTAAACCATAGTATTTAGTAACTATGGAAACTTAATAATAAACAAAGCAAGCTTGGAAAAGTCTTTATATAGATAGATCGTCAGTGCACTGCCTGAGTCATCGTCGGCTTCCCACAATGTTACTAAAATGAGATTAATCATGAACATGTTTCCAAAGCAATGTGCACAGGAGTAGCCATTCATAATGTAAATGTGTACAGTGTCTGTATATTAATTATAAACAATAGGAGGCAATGGCGTTTCTGCTATTGTCAGGTTCATTGCTCAGCCAGTCGTGTTGATTTTGGTTGTGTCGTTGGTCTCTTCATCTTCAAGTGGTGAAATTGTACACTGGCTGGACATGACGAGGAGTGATAGGCCTGTCGGTCGTAATTGCTGCCTTAGATAAGGCACGAGCTTTAAGGAATCACATGGTGTGTTTACTGAGGGTGTAATACTGCATGAAATGGATTAGAATTTACAATGTAACAAGGTTACATGGATTATTTGAGCCTGTATCTAGACCGTCGTGACACCATGTCTATCTCTAGAGTTTCTTCCAGACTATAAGGTCCTCCAAGGTGGATCCAATCCTTAGCTGTCTTGACTAGCAACATAGCTGTGCCTTGACGGGGAGGCATTATTGAACACAATTAGCCATATGTCTAGAACCCCTTTTCAATTCTAGCTTGACTGGGGTGTGGGCTATAATTAAAGCTAATGAAAAACACAGGACACTCAGAAAGCATAGCAGCAGAGGTGATTAGATTCCCCCATCATGGTGACGTCGATGGAGGAGACGACCGATCCAGCACCGAGGGACCTTGGTGCTAAAAACAGGTAAATGTAAAAAGGGTTTTGGAGTGAAGAGTAGTCTCTGAGGCTCAGGAATATTTATTACTACTGGAGCCTTATGAGATAAGTTGCCAGAGATACAACACAACACTTAGAATGTATATTGTTAGTTCAATGAAGGTTCACTCACTTAAAGGGACACTCCCCCCTATCAGGGCTGGATTTACTCTCCTAGCTGGATTTACTCTCCTCAATGCACTCCCTGCTCTCTCTCTCTCAATATATATATATGTAAAAACTCAGCCAATACTCCTCTTGCTCGACATTTTATGGAAGCAGGACACCCGTTACCCTCTTTACGCTTCATGGGAATAGATCATGTACCTATGCCAACACGAGGTGCAACAGAGATAACTAGGCTATTACAAAGAGAGGCATTTTGGATACATACCTTAGACACTTTATCCCCCCATGGACTTAACGAGAAGAACCCGTTATACTGTTTCCTTCCAAGAAGATAACAGTCCCATCTAGTGGACTGAAACGTTGATCGTGATTTATTTTCAATTTGAATTTTTTTCCAATATATTTTTTTATTATTTTTATATTATTCACATACAATGTTGGAGTATCAGAGATTGATTAATCTATAAAACCGTGATTATAAGTACGATTCTCCAATTATACATATCCAAGCTGCCTAGACAATACATAATTTATGCGACTAGATGTTTAAATCCGCTCAATAAAAGGTCTATGGCAGCTTACAAATCGTAGAAAATAAAACAAGACAAGACATGGTCTGCGTGACCGGTAGAATTCATCCCCCTCCCCCCCTCCTTTATCATACAAATCTAAAACGAAAAAGGAAAATAGAAAATAAAAGAAAGGTCAAATATTATAGACCTCAAGATCTGAATTTACCCAAGGCTCCCAAATTGTGATATATGAACTAAAGCTTTGAAGAGCCGAAAAATAGCCTTTCTCCATCTTGCATTGGAAATGTACTTGATTTAAAATAGCTATCAGCGAAATTTCCTGCTTTTTATTCCACATTCTTGATATTACCAACTTCATGGCCATAAAGATCTAGATAGTCAACAATTTGCCTTGTTTATTTAACCCACCAAGTTTTAAATGTAATAAGGCTTTTTCTAGAGAAGGTGTGAGTTTTGTCTTTAAAATATCTGAGATTATTAGAAAAACCTTAGACCATGTATTGTGGACTAGTCTACAAGACCACCATACATGTTCAAATGTTCCTTCCATTAGGCCACGTCTCCAACACAGGGCACTGTTATTAGAATTACTTTTATTCATTCTAGTGGGGACTCAATGTCATCTATGCATTATTTTATAGTGTAATTCTTTGATATTTAAACAATGGGTAGCTCTCCCAACTTGTAGCCAGCTATAACTCCATGCCATGCTATCTATCACTGTGCCAAGGTCTTTAGACCATGTCTGGGCTCTCACTCTATTTTCCTTTTCTAGGGATTTCAAAAAACATTGAACCTTTGTAAATATATTTTTATTTGAATGAGCTGCAAAGAGATTCTCTAACAGTTTCATGGCATTAGGATCTAAAGTAGTTAGAAGATGCCCGGAAATGTAAGTTTTTATGCGAATCAGATTATAATAATCCTTTCTTGGGATTTCATATTCCATTATTAAGTGACCGTATGTTTTTAACTGTGTACCATCCATAAAACCAATCACCTTTTTGCTATTTAGTTATTTAGCCATAAGAGCTTGTTATAATTCTTGATATTCAATATTTTTTTTGTTCAATAATGAACCAATCTTCAGTTTTAGAGGAATATGAATGAATAGTATATAAATGCATCATTGCATAAATTCTACTATAAAGGCTCAAATTAGGGAAACCCATGCCCCCCTTGGACTTATCTCTCTATATAATTTTTTTTGCAATTCTTGGTTTCTTTTTTTTTTTTTTTTATTCTTTATTTTTGAGTGCAGGTAGATTGTTAGATACACACCAGTGATGCCACAACAGCAATTACCGGCCATTCTTGGTTAACAGAGAGATGGCATTGAGTGAGACTGCACAATTTTATATTAATTAAGCTTGACTTTGAGTAAAACATTATTGAGAGAAAAAAAAAAAATACAAACATATAAGAACATCAGCCCAACAATTCTGCATTAAGGTTAAGGACAGTTACATGCCTGTGTTTCTAAAGCAAGTGTGCTCGCCTTGGGGTTTGCTGGCATAGCAGACTAGATAAAAAGCTTCGCAATTTAACAGGTGTATGTCTAGTGTTAAGGAGGTTATTGTAAGTCTTCCTGACTACTGGTAAGCCATGTACCTGGCTAAGCAGACGGTTAACAACATGTTATTCCTTGCGGTTCATGTTTTTAAAAAAGAGCCTAAGTGTCGCTATTTGAGAAAGGGGTGTCCTGGTGTGTGTTGGACTAAAGATGGGGTCAGAAATGTAAAGTATAGGCTATAACATATGTGAGACAATCTAATGTAACCTCAAGTGGTCTGGATGTCAATTCTGGCAGAGGGCTCTCCAAGGAGATCAGTGTCCCGGTTTCAAGTGGTGGCTGCCTTATATGTGTCCATGTTGGGCCTTCGCGGCTCGAATGGGGCTGTGCCAGCCGGGTCCCAGGTGTGCGTTGTGGTTGTTGTTCCAGGCCTCCTGTTGATGGGAGCGTCCTGTGGGAGGCCTAGAGTCTCTAGGATGGCCTTAGCTTCTTTGATGTCTTGGACCGGGTATGAGGTGCTGCTTTGTAGGACCGCCAGGACATGGGGTCCTTTCCATCTGTAGCGGATGTCTCTTTCGCGGAGGAGTGTCGTGAAGGGCTGCAGGGTTTTGCGCCATGCCAGAGTGCTCCCCGACAAGTCCGCATAGAAGGTGAGGACTGAGTTTTCGAAATTATATGGAGCTTTCCCCTTGAGCGCTCCCATTATCGTAGCTTTGTTGTGTTCCGTTTGGAAGCGCACTATCAGATCTCGTGGGGCCATGGCAGGTGCCTTTGTTGGTTTTGGGATCCGAAACATGCGCTTGATTACCACTGCTTTCGCCTGCTTGGGGGATCGTGATTTTTTTTTTAAATGACCAAATAAAGATTAGAAATGTTATACTCCGTGAGTGATGCTACCTCTTTGGATATCTATCTATCTATATATATATATATATATATATGTATATATATATATATATATATATATATATATATATATATATATATATATATATATATATATATATATATAAAAATAATGTAAAGATAGCACTCCAGGGACTTCAAAATAGCATGAAAAAACGTATCTTTTATTCAGGCTTCTGCCAAGGTGAATCAACGTGACGAAAGTTCCAGTAGAGAACTAAAACTTTGATTCACCTTGGCAGAAGCCTGAATAAAAGATATGTTTTTTCACGCTATTTTGAAGTCCCTGGAGTGCTATCTTTACATTATTTTGTTATATCTTTTAGCTGTTAAGCACCAGGCTTTTTACTATTAATCCAGGAGTTCAAGCAATTGGAACTATATATATATAATAATTATTATTAATTGTATTATTTATAAAATGAATAATATATAAATATATAAATATATATATATATATATATATATATATATATAGATTCCTGCATATGGGAGGCAGTGGGAGGATAGGCAATCTTGTGGGATGAATAGTGGGTGTCAGGCAGGGACTGTAGTGGGGTATAGGGGCTATAGTGGGGGAAAGGGGCTATAGGGGGAAAATAGGCACTACTGGGGGGTAGATAATGGGTATAGTGGGATGACAGGGGCTGTAGTGCAGTGACAAGAGCTATACTGGGGAGACAGGGGCTATAGTGGGATGATCTTGGGCCAGGGACTGGGGAATCTGGCTCCCTGGTGGTCTGGTGAAAGATTGAGCATACCTGCACCTCCAGTGTGTGCAGACAGCTCCTTCCTGTTGACAATCTGGCCGAGCATTGCCACGGTAACCCACGGCTCTGATATAGTACAGGCAAAGGCGAACCTCCCTTTATTCAAGCACCAGCCCTGCAGGTGCCAGTTGGGGAACTTTCCAATGTCGCCTTCAGCCCCACCGGCACTGGCGCCCCTATCCTTCCTGCTACCCCAAAGCCATGGCAAATCTGGCCCTGCTCCCCATTGTGCATTATTTGTCAGGTCCCCACCCCCCACCAAAATAAGATGGTAAAAATAGCTTTAACCCTTTGCACTCCTATGTCGGAATATATCTGACAAAATATTTTACCTCTTGTAGTTCAATGCGCATGTCACTCACTTTCACAGCACCGGGCATGAAGGATTGTCAGTACTCTCCAGGGAAATCAGACATTGGATTGCAAGAGGTAAAATATTTTATCAGATATATTCTGACATATGACCGCAAAGGCTTAAAAAAAGTTTTACTTATATGGTGGAATGAGACTGATGGAAAAATGTTGTGGATAAATGCTGGATGAAAGAGAAATACAAAAAGAAAATGTCTGGTGGCTTACAAGTAGAAAAAAAATGGAATTAAGATAAAACAAACCAGGTCTGGGATGAAGAAGAAACAAGAAATATAGAGGTTACGTCTGTATGGGTCAGATATAAAGATGCATTTCAATATTAGAAATACAACAGAGTTTCTTCTAAATATTTTCTATTTTTTCTATTTGGTACTTTGGCATCTTCATGCAGAGCGTGAAGACCCTAAACTTCAGACAAGATGGAAGGACTGTAATCGAAAGAGGCTTTCTCAGTGACAACCACCAGAAAAGGACTTAGGGACGAATGTAAACAAATGTAAAACCTTTGCTCAAAAAGTGTGTATTTACAGTTCTAAGAATGCAGAGGCTGTCTTTTCCACCAAACAGCCACATTAAGATGAACTTGTGCTAAGAGTGTCCCTGTAAAATCTGCATTTATCTATTTACACCGAATATTAGATGGAAAATATCAGTGACTAGTCTTTATATGTGATGGAATTATGCATGACACCATAACCTGCGAAGATATTGTCTGTAAAAGGGGCCCTGGTCGGAATTTTCACCCAGTTTTGTCCTGCTAGAAGTCGAAGTCACATTATGAGTCAATGCTGACTAATCCCTGCTGGTGGGAAAGATTGAACTATTTATCTGTGTCTCCCATCTGTCAGCTGGTCCTAATTGCAGTGTACCTATACTGACAGATTAAATGGGACAAATGCTTAAAGTATGCTTTAAAAACAATCTTTGTTTTATAGATCTTTAAGGAGGAAATGCTTTATATATCTTTAAGGAGGAAATACTATTAGAAGTTGTAGTATATAACTCTTTTATTTTAAGTATATAACTATTAAGTTATGCAAGATCTTAAAATCTTATTATTGCTTTGTCAGCCTAAGTCAGCATAGATCGCTACGCCAACAGGGAGTCTTTAGTTTGTTATAGCCCAGGTAAGTCAATAAACGCCTTTCAAGTTGATCCAGACTTGCGTGCTTCTTACAAGGGAAACCTGCAGATATGGAATGACTTGAATTCCTGTGCTGTAGGTTTTGCTTAAATGCATTTTAATTAGTGTCTTGTAATGTTACCAGTATCGCTGTGGCACTAGCAGGATTATTCACTGAAGTATGAATTCAAGGTGATTTCAAATGTAAGGCCAGAGAAACTGAATAGAAAGCATAGCCAAATTACAGGATTTTTTCAGTTTTGCTATTTTGACCTCAAATATATATGTTGTGTTCTGCTGCAATTTTGTTACTGAAAATGTGTCTAATTCCTGAATAATAGTTCAACTGGACAAAAGATAAAAATAAAAATCTCTAATTTTAACTGCAAGTTAAGACACTTTGGCCTTGCATTTTGCACGCAGGAAAGTCTGGTGAATGTGACTATAAGAAGGGTCCCAAAATCAGAAAAATTATTTATTGTTATATCCTAGTGTATTGTGTAAGAATAAGAAAAAAAATATAGTTTGAAAAATCACAGAATTGTAAATGAACTCCTTATATTGTGTGTGTTCTGTTAACAGTTATTGATCAATAGCTGGGTTTTGCAATGCTTTAATATCTATGTGTTCAGTACAAAGGTAAACGTCAGCCAGTGATAATGCTTGTTTTTGTTTGTCTAAATGTGGGTGTTAACTCTAGTTGTCTCGGCAACAGGGATACAAACAGATTTTATGATAACATCTTGTTTCCTGAAACTGGTGTAACTGATCTTGCTGTCTACACTTGGCTCATTTAAATCATGTTCTTCTTAATCAATACCTGCTTATGACTGAATGAAAGGGTGAACAAAATTTTGCCTCTTGTTGTAGAGCAGGGGTGCCTGAAAGGTAGATCCCCAGATGTTTTAGAACTACAGCTCCCATCATGCTTTACATGCTTTTAGAAGGAGAAAGCATCAAAGGGAGTTGTAGATCTACATCTGAGAATCTTTCTTTTGGGCACCCGTGTTGTAGAGCAACATATATGATGCATCATAGGTGTTATAGTACAACAACAGCTGTGAGGCTACCTGATTTGCATTCTTCTTCAAAGGGTTAAAACAAGAACAATCTTATTTTATTTATTTTTACAATTTCCCCTCTGGAGTTTATTCACTGAACAGCAATTTCAAGTAAACTGAACTGGAAGAGTTAGGCTAGAATATGCAAGCTGTGACTATAGTGGAGATGGAGAATTTAGTGAACATACCTTAGTGTTCTTTCTTGGCAAACAGTCAACATAAACAGGGGTCGTCAATGTTTGGCCCTCCAGATGTGGTGGACTACATATCCCATAATGCTCTCATCGGCATAATGCTGGAAAAGCATCAGCGGAGATGTAGTCCACAACATCTGGAGTGCTGAAGATTGCCTACCCCTGATATAGATAAGAAATAGGAGCAATAATACAGCACTCTGTAACTCAGTACTTTTCACCATGTTGCCAACCAGTTTTTCTACATAGAAATCTGTTCACTGTGATCACTTCTTCAAGAAAGCATATCAATTAAACAGTTAATCTCCTTCCCTCCCCAGTCCTTGCTTCATATACTGCAACTGTGTCATCCCCCCCAAAACAAAAAAAAATAAGCACTCATTGAAAATGATTCTAACAACCTGCTTTTGTACCCTATCCTTACCTCGTGTGTCACTTTATCCAACTCCCCTCCAGAATGTAAGCTCAGTGAGCAGTGTCCTTAGCCCCATCTGTTAATGTGCGTCCAATTCATCAGGTTACAAATACTTGTCTGTTTGTCCACCCATTGTACAGCGCTGCAGAATATGTTGGTGCTTTAGAAATAATAATGTTTGTGTACATCTAGTGCAGGGGATAGGCAACCTTCAGCACTCCAGATGTTGTGGACTCTATCTCCCATAATGCTGGCAAAGCATCAGGGGAAATGCAGTCCACAATATCTGGAGTGCCAAAGGATGCCTACTACTGACAGCGGTGTGTTATCCTAATGTGTTAGTTTCTATTGCTAGGTGTTGCAGGTATGGAATACTTTTTTGAAAAGTATCAGGGTTATTCACTACAGCGAGACTTCACAGTAAATTTCAAATTCAAAGTTAAACTAACTGAACGGGAAACATTCTCTAAGTCAGCTATGCTTCCAGATCGGTTATTTTTACATTTAATTTGAAATTCACTTTGAATTCTCACATTATTGAATAGCCCTGTAAGTTTTAGACACAAAAGGGTTAATGGAAAACAGCATTGACAATGGGGTGGGATAGGGGTTATTAAGGTAACAATAGCAGTTTTGTGAATTATGAAATGGGTCTTGCCTCTAGATTTAAAAGAATGTTTGGCACTGGATACATTCAGGGATTTGGAACTTTGGGATGTGGAATATGCATGTTATGACCTCTGCCAACACGGCTGAATTTAACAGAATTTTTATTTTAACTTATTAATGCATTAGGAAAGGCTTCTTGTGACTTATTACCATACCTGTTAGAACATTGTATGAATTAACCCAGAAATATACAGACCATAATATAGAAATAAACCCATTATATATGTATATAAAAAATGGTTTATTGCAGGTTTAGTTAGGTTATGTACATAGCCGTAATTCACTCTGACAGTAAAACAAACAGCAGGAGATATTAGCCAACGAGCCTTATAAGGTAATCATTGGCATATTTAGTCCACAAGTCATTAATATTGCAGCAAATAGTCCATAGTCTATTATATTTCCCGGAGTTTAAAGTGTCTTGTGTGAGCTTTATCTGGAGGCCCCTTGTCAGCCATTGTGCTCTGGCATTGAGACAGTTGAAAATCAGACAGACAGATAAAAAAATAAAAAGACGTATTGTAGACAGTTATAAAAAGACAGACGTCAACATAAATGAAAACACTGTCCATGTTAAATGTAGCATTTTTCCAAGTCTTCGGATACCATACTAACTACATAAAAAAGGTTGAACATTAGCTATCGAGTCCTCATATTCTGGTGATTTTAAGAGTCCAGCAGAATCATAATTCTTGACAGCAGATAGTTGCTACAAACAAATTTAAAAAAAACTAAAAAAAAACAGATCTCCATTTCAAAGTGCTGCATCAAACAGTGCTTAGTAATGCAATAAAAATGGAGCAACTGTCCTACACCTTCTTCTTGTTCCTGGAAGTAACTTGTTTTTCCACATTGGAACAGTTTGTTGTGAGTTCTATATAGAGATCCTCTTATCGACTTTGTATTCCGCAGTTGGTGAACTCTGACTACAGCATTCTGTGGTCTTCTTCAGCAATAGCTGCTATCACCTCAGCCTTGAAATCAAAAGCCTGAAGCCAGGAGAGGCCAGTCCCATATTGAACAAGCCCTCTCTGGCTTGAACTCTTCTTAAACAGTTCATGAATGGCTTCTCTCACTCTTCCATTTAAGAAAAGATGCGTGAGGAAGCCATCACTAGCCCTGATGCATCTCTTTATGCCAGTTGAGGCTAGTCAACGACCCTCCAGGCCAAAATGACACTTTAAAGAGAGGGGGAAAAAAATGACATTTTTTTCTCATTTATCAAAGGAGACAAGTAGTAAAAGTTCAGTGGCTCTGCCCACTCCAAAGGCAGAGCCACTTAAACTGCAGAGCCGGCTGAGCGTGGTTGGGATGATGTGTGGAGGAAAGCTAGACTTGACATTCCTGTTGTTTCATCAGAAGGTAGTCTGGACTGGAACTTCTTCATCTGTTCAGGGCTGGCCAGGTTCTTGAGTAGACAATTTTCTTTCTCAAGTTGAGAATTCTTCTCAACCAGTTCCTTAATTTGTTCTTTTAAAACCTCTACCTCTTCCCGAACTGCATACATGAGATGATTTTTTACCAGATCCTGAGGGGAAAAAAAGAAAAAAAAAAAACATCCATAAATCAATGTGATCTCACTGTCCTGGAAAATGAATTAATAAAGATAACATCTGTGAAATGTATATTAACACGTGATTCCAGATTCAAGCTAATTATTTCTGCATTAGCCACATTACAGAATAATGTTCTTATTGTACTAGCACATTGAAAAATATCTTTGTTATATATTTATGGTTGTCCGTGAAGAAATTAAAGTAGTTAAATTTTATGAAATGAATTAGGTAGTCAGGAGTAAGGGACACTTAATATTAACGATACAAGCAATAATATAAAAAGCTAAGAAATAAAATGGTAAATAGACTGGTAATTGAATTTGGTGCAACACCACCAGTTAATGACTTCATTAAAAATGAATGGCTTTAAGTTGTACGTGTGTTTTTAACGATTCTTTAATCTAGCTGATATGGAATGAATAGAATTAAATAATTAATATAATTCTTTGTCAGCTCTGCAGCAATTGCCATTCCATAGGGCAGGATGGGATTCCTTCATCCTTAACCTGGCACTCTGCAAGTTACATTGCAGTCCTCTTCCATCCAATGAGATTCAGAGCCTCAGCAGGGAAATCTTCTTAGCAACAAGCCTGCCATAAGCTATATCCATAGGGAAGAGAGGGATGGGGGGGGAGATTTGCTGCACACGTAGTATGCAAAATACCAGGGTTGTTTGTACACTGGCTGTACGCTTGGACAAAGGCTCCCCTTCCTTTGGAATTATGCAAGCTCAGCTATAGCCAAAATACAGGGCATTTTATTTACCCGATTGCTGTATTTTTATGATGTTATTTTCCTGAATGTACTGTACTAATCGCTGTTTCAATTTAAATGTACATTTTGCTGTGTTTTATGCAAAATGCATACTAATTTCACATACTAAGAAGTCAGATATGTAATGGGCCTGTCAATTATTTCTGTGCAAAAATGCAAAAGATATAGCGGCGATATTTACCATGGCTTGCTCGATTTTGTTGTCAATTGCGACCACGCTGGCTCCTGATGCACTGCAGGAAACAAAAACAGATATTTGTTAAATGCAACGGCAGAGTGTAACGAGCTTATATACACACTTCATCTCAAGTTTCGGTCCGGTTTCTGATTTAATAAGTTTATTTAATTTTGATTGTGGTAACAGTCTATAAAGTAAAACCGCTGACTAACTCTCCTGCATGTGCACTGCCCTGAAGATACAGGGGGGGTTAAACCGTCTCAATAGCACAAGACAAAGCAAGTCACTTGCAATTCACTGACAAACACAGAGGAGGAAACAGACAAGGCTGTTCCAGTCTAAACCAGGATAATCCTGATCTAACCAGAATCCATCCATCGAAGAAATGCAAAGATGCCGTAGGATATTATTTACATTGCACCCCGCAGATAGTATTAATTACAAAATACCAATTATTAAATAGTCTGCAGAAATTCTTTATGCATAACCAGGGGTTAAAACCAATATAAGATTCACTGGCGCCAGATTGCGTATATATAGATTTAATCAATAAATTCAGTTTACCCAATATTTAGACAATTTATAAAACTACAAAGTGACACAGATACAATTTAAATAATAAAACACATACTGTATGCATATGTGCAAGTGTAGCCATCTGAATGTGTTTTTTTCTTAAAAACATGCATTCACTCCCAGATTGGCTATTGAACTGTATATATGTATAAATGTATAGATCATTAAATAAAAATAAACAGAATAAAATTCTACACCTGGATTAGATTACTGAATAGAAATAGTATACAGTAAATAATTGCACCATTATAACTACTCCCCAGCAGTCATTACAGAAATATATCTCAGTAAATTCAATATTAAATGACTCAAATATTTACCTGTTATCCAGTTTAACAGATACCACATCAGCTCCCAAAAGGGAGGAGAAAAACGATATGGAGAAATTATGCAGTTCATAAACAGCCACCTCCATTGGAACTTTGAACATTTCTGTGCTCATTTTTGCAATGTTTTTTGTTTTGCTTTTTGTAAAATTTGCCCCCAAATAAAATATCCTGCAGGTGGATAAATCCTTTACAGTGGATGCTGAGGTGTTTGTACGAGAAGCTTGCACTGAGCCTAAGCTTATATGACTGCTGATGCAACAAGCAACAGACTGAATGCTATTTCAGAGCTCCACCTTCTTAAATAGCAAATGCTGACATCATATGGTGTCACCCTAGATATGCAAAATTGGTTAACATCGCAAGCTCCCCCTCCCAAAACCACAAAGCTAAAAAACAACTCCTGTCTGCTAGCCCACAGCCAGTGAACAGAACAAACATTCTGCCAAATATTTTTCATTATTGTGTTTTGCTAAAAGAAAACAACACAAAAAATGGTGCAGAAGTAAATGTCAGCCTTCATGGGTATATATAAGAATATATATCTTCTGTAATTGCCATGAACTCCGGTTTTGCTAACAGCAGCCCCTCAAAAATACTGCATCAACCAAAGAGTTGTTTGTAACATTTACAGAGAGGTGAAACGTTGAAGAACTCTAAATTGTAGCACAGTGCAGTCCAAATTGTACAGCGCTACGGAATTTGCTGGCGCTATATATAAATAATAAAATTAGAATAAAGTTAAGGTAAAATAGCTCATATGTGAAAATGTCCATCTTATCAATAGTCACAGCTGGCTTATTTTTTAAATACATTATGCAATTAATATTATAATTCACTACAAAACAGAGTTTAGTAAAGCCCTATTGTTCTATTCATCTGCAAATGTATTCCCTAGTCTGAAAATGGATAGTCGTTGATTTACAGCCAGTGCCCTTTTGCAAGGAAGCATGTATATTTAAATATGTATAGGTTTGCTATGCAAAGGGCCACAGGGGTTCTAATGGCCTTAGACTGCAGGGGTTTATTCACTAAACAGTTAGCTGAGGTGGATTAAAAACTCTGAACATTACATTTGCAAACTTCTTTTTTTTTTTTTAAACAGGTAAATAGGGAAGAGTTTAGGCCTGGATATTTTTGCAAATTCAGTTTTCAATTCAGCGCAGTTCACTGTTTAGTGAGGGGTGTAGGGAGCTAGGGATTGTGGGAATTGTTGTCAGAATGCAGTGACACTACTTACTTGGTATTATCATTAATACTACATTGCACATTACCCCTAGTTGGAGACAGACTGCATAACAAAACTGTTTCATGGAATGCCTTGTGCAATACATTATAGTTAAATGTGATACATTGTCTATATACAAAACCAATATTTGGGTTTAACCATATAAACAGTTAACTTGATGTGCGGTTGTGATTCATGAATTCTCATTGTTTGCTTGTTTTTTGTCAGGAGCATTTAAATTGTATTTTGAAAACATTATTTTATTTACTGTCATTGATCAAGGATAGAGAGAGTATAGGTTCCTCTGGAAATTAAATCTGCTAGAAGGTGATTGATCATTAAGTGCTTAATTTACTAAACAGTCAGTTTAAAAGACGTTTAGTTTTTCTTCCATGGATAGTTTGGTGAATAGTTTGCAAACCACTTGAAAATGTACTAAAACTCACTTTAATAAACTAAACCAAACCATGAATGCACATCATCAGTATTTTAAAACATTCCATACCAAGGGGCTATAATAATAAAAAAATAAAAAATAAATGAAATTGGACATTAATTATAAGGAGACAATTGTCGCTGTATTAAAAATAATATAGCACATATGCAGGAATATTTATGCCATATTAACAAAAATTAACGACAACTCTTTTAACAGGACTACCTGCAGTACAGATACAAGTTGTACCCTTTACTCCCCAATATATAGCATTGCATAACTATCCTATCCCCTCCCCCCATACCCTGTTAGCCTGGCAGTTCACAGCCTTTGCAACCTGCAAGGTTCTTTCAGAAATATACTTGTGTAGGACGCCCCCTAGTGGCCAGACTCAATCACATTCTCACACAAACCAATGAACTGTATCTCATGTTTACACTGTAAGAACATAATGTTCTCCTACAGTATGGTATACCATAGCCAAAACAATATCAGACCCAAAATGATTACAACTTTCTAAACCAACATAAAACATTTTGTTTTTACACTAATCTTGTGCTATTTAAAAAGGTGTGGCCAACTCTAATGACAACTCAATGTGATTTCTCTAAGGCTTGCGCAAACATATTTTTGTTTTCTTAACTTATTAAATAGCTTTATTATTATGATTACAAAATTTCCATTTGAGGAAAAACACTGTTCACTACTAACATTAGAAATAGACAAGCTTAACTCTTGCAAAGTTATTCACTATGTTGTCAATTGTTGGATATTAAAAATGAATTTCACATTTAAGGCCGAGATTGCTGTAATGCAGCTGAGAATTTATACAATTCAGTATTTGTGGCCTAAAATTTTAAATTCATACTTTTTAGTGAATACCCCTTGAAGTGACTGACAATTTTTAGGCCAGAATAGTTGATCTGAAAATGTATCCATATTCAGCTATTTTGAAATTCACTTTAAAGGGACACTATAGTCACCTGAACAACTTTAGCTTAATGAAGCAGTTTTGGTGTATAGAACATGCCCCTGCAGCCTCACTGCTCAATCCTCTGCCATTTAGGACTTAAATCCCTTTGTTTATGAACCCTAGTCACACCTCCCTGCATGTGGCTTGCACAGCCTTCAATAAACACTTCCTGTAAAGAGAGCCCTATTTAGGCTTTCTTTATTACAAGTTCTGTTCAATTAAGATTTTCTTATCCCCTGCTATGTTAATAGCTTGCTAGACCCTGCAAGAGCCTCCTGTATGTGATTAAAGTTCAATTTAGAGATTGAGATACAATTATTTAAGGTAAATTACATATGTTTGAAAGTGAAACCAGTTATTTCTTTCATGCAGGCTCTGTCAATCATAGCCAGGGGAGGTGTGGCTAGGGCTGCATAAACAGAAACAAAGTGATTTAACTCCTAAATGACAGTGAATTGAGCAGTGAAATTGCAGGGGAATGATCTATATACTAAAACTGCTTTATTTAGCTAAAGTCATTTAGGTGACTATAGCATTCCTTTAAATCCACCTTGACTTTTCAACTAATCCTACTTTAGTGAATAATCCTGTTGGGATTTTGGAGGATATTAAAATACTCAGCTATTTACAATCCAGGTAAAGTTGCATTCCAGTTATAATTTGACCTGTTTAAATAATAGTCCCAGTTCAAATACCTTTCCAAGGAACATTTGTTCAAAAGTGTTTAACTTAAAGGAACACTTCAGACACAGAAAGCACTCAAGCTTGCTGAAGTGCTTTATGCGTCTGGAGTTTGTCATGATTGTGACACTTTAAAAAAATCGCCAATTTATAAAAATATTATAAAAATGTAAGTGGTCACAGATACAACCTCTGGCTTTCAATCAGACAACCGGGGAAGATTTCTTCATTTTGTGTTAGCTCCACAAAGCTAACAGAAGCGACAGGATCAATAAACTAGCAAGCGCCTGCCTTCCCACTTCTCAATGACTTAATGTACTAAAGCGTGTTAAGCAGCATATAAGTAAGTAAAATGTAATAAGGAGCTTCTGACTGGTATATATCAAGAGGTGAGGGCTTGCAAAGGCTGTAGACAGCAGGTCTGCATCTTTTGCATACTATTATTTTCATATAATATATAATATTGTTTTCAAGTAGTAAAAAAAAATTGTACAAAAATAAATATAAACAAATGGAGTGTTTTTTTTAATAACATAATACATCCCTACAGTCACGTGAAAAGGGTTCAAAATTGCTGGGGTTTATTTAGTAAAAGGTGAATTGTGAGAAATTAACAATGGAATTGAGGATTTCTGCAAATTCACTTATCAATTCTCTGCAATGCAAGGATTAGAGAATAATCCTTAATGGGATTCGGCCACACTATAAGGAATTGTGGAGTATGAAGGTCAGTTTATGAAGGGGTTTATTCTCTTAATATTAAATCACTAAATGTAAACAAAAATTGCTAGTTTGGAACAATTCTCCAACTCTGCATGACCCAGCTTGGAGATTTCATCCGAAGTTTTGCAATGTTCTGTTTGTAAATTCATAATTAATCTGTGTTTATTGAATAAATCTCTACATAAATGTGCTTGTGCGTGCAATAACACGTAATAATAGCTGTGTCTCAGGTGGAATTGTAAATGTTACTTTTGGTGTTAGTTTGGTAAAGGCATGCTAGAGCATGTGTCCCATTGTACAGCACTACGGAATCTGATGGCGCTATATAAGTAAAATAATAATAATTATAATAATAATAATAATAATAATGTGTGCATAGTGAACCTGCCATGTTGTCATTCCAAATGATGTGCTGTTGCTAATCATATGAATTTAACAAAGCTTTGATAAAATGATTGCTAAACATTGAATTTAATGCCAGAGGATTTTCTTTAGTAAATATTTTGAAATTAAGCAGAATATCGTGTAACCAAAAAGGCAGTACTCATCAAAATAGGCCATAATCTAGCTTTTTTGTATGAGGTCATAAATAGCTATATGACCTCTACTGGTGCATAGTGGTAATGCAACTACTCACAGATATTTTATTTTAATTCCTACTTTAAATTATTTTTCATGTGTACTCACTATAATTTCTCTGCTACCTCTTGTTGCTCAGTTTAACAGCTTTACCTTACTTTGATTTGCATGCTATCTATGTTAAGCAGCCAATATACTATTTCCCAAGCAGATATCAATATACAGTATAAATGTCACCTTCAATAGAATAGTACTATCCCTACTTTAGCAATTCCCTAAGCTGAGAATTGTAATTTAGAAATCTTTTACCAATAAAGCTGAGTTGGAGACAAAATTTTGAAATTGTTTTGAAATTGGCTATTTTGGACTAACATTTGTGACTTTTGTCTATTCTCCAGAATTTTCAACATTTAGAACTTTCGAATGTTACAATGAGAGGAACTATAGATCATTCTAAAGCTAGTGAACTGCCATAGTAAAACATATCACTTGAGATTAAGTTAAAAAACAACAACATATTCGTGGTAATAAACACAGAAATATAAACAAAGAAAATCATTCTTTGAGATTGCTATTCGCAGATCCAGTACCCCCTAAACCTGTGTAAATGACACAAGAATGAAGAGCACCACTTGGTTCTGCTGCCATCTACAGTCTGCTTAAACCTGACCCAATTTATAGTATTAGAATTTAATTATTTTGTACACATTCTTGCTTACTTAAATATGTACAACACAGTCAGCTAATATGTTAATTATAATTTAACATATTAGTCACTTCTGAAGTTCAGAGACAAACAGAAGAACTACTTACTAACAGATAGATCCAGATTTGGTTGTCCAACTGGTTCTTATCTTATGTTACAATCTGGAAGGTTTCATCGCTAAACAATGCATTGTTGTGAATCAAGAACCGAATGGAAGCACAGCTGAGGCTGTAGCTAAGTTGGAATTGTTTTCAAATCAGCACAACATTTTGCGATTCAGACTTCAGTTTGTTGGACTGCACACTTTAATATACTAAACATAATAGTAGAGAGGTGACAGACTATGAGATGATGGAAACAGATTAGAATGCTACAAAAATCTCCAACTACCAAGATCTGAAATGTAATTAGGAAAAAAGCCTGGTCAGCAATCGGGATTACTGGACGTTAGGAGCCATCCGCAGCAACTGGATTACTACTACAAGAAAACCGATATGGAGAATATGCAATAACAGATTGTATCAATACACACTCACTAGATTATAGTAATGCAAGAGAGTAGAATAGACAAAGTAGGAATTGGTATATCGAGACTGAATGTTATAGATCGGGATACTAGGGCAGTATGGACAAGGAAAGAAAGTAGTCTGATTCAGTGAGGGATACTGCAAATTCTGAGGGCCACGAGTGCCATATCCACCCTGATTGCAGTGCGTAGATACACAAATTTATGGTCTGCGTGGGGAAAGTGCTGTCTTGCAGTATGTAGAAGTCAAATGCTGCAGGTAGTAAATCAGGTGATAAGTTAATCAGGAATCCTGCAGCATGTACATTCTACATACATATAGCATGAACATGTGCAGCCACTTAAATAATGAAATGATAAAGGAACTCTAAGACCCCAGTGACAATGAAGAATGTCAGAAATGTTTGGTGGGAACATGGTACCGATATCCACCTATCTACCTGTTTAGTACTGACAAGATAGATAGATAGGTGGGTATCGGTTAAACGAGACAGGTGGGAATGTAGTGAGAAGCTAAAAAGCTAGTTGCAGGAGACAGTCTGACAGAAACATTATTATATTGATCGGATAAGTACTTAAAATAATAGTCTGGTTAGAGATTAAAATTCCACTGACAAGTGACTGCATTCAGAAAGTGCTCTAATTACATGTCAGTGCGTGACCTTATTTAAAAACACTCATGCTTATTATGTAATAGTTTGGCATACATTTCTATACACACCTGTCTGCGGCATATGTGATGTATATTAAAGCAGAATAAGAGAGCAGCCTAGTAACAAAATAATTACTGATTAATTTCATCCAGTTAATCAGTCTTCAAAAAATATTTGAAAGAATTTACATAGTTACATAGTTATAGGCTGAAAAGAGACATTTGTCCATCGAGTTCTGCCTTTCTCATACCTATTTTTTGCCATATATCCAAAAAAAGGCAAAAAAAAACAAAAATTGTTTGAAGCACTTTTTAATTTTACAACAAAATAGGGGAAAAAATCCTGTTGGCCCCTGAATGGCAGTCAGATCTCTCATTGGATCAAGAAGCTATTAGCCCACAAATTAAAAAAATTATATCCCTGTATATTGTGTTTTTGCAAGTATTTACCCAATTGCTGTTTAAACATCTGTATAGACTCTGATAAAACCACCTCTTCAGGCAGAGAATTATTTTCCTTTGCCTTAGACTATCATTATTCAATGTATATTTATTTTGTATGGGCGATGACATACTGTTTGTAGCCTGAGAATCAGGGGGTTGGAGTTCACAGCAGCTGGACTGCCAAGCATCCCTGTCTGTGTTTACAACCAAATACAATGAAACATTTTGATTTGATAGATTAAAAGGAAAATTCAACAAAGCAAACAACTTAGAATGTTTCCATTGTTTGGATCGTATTTATTATATGTTTAATTATGCATACTAGTTTTTCGTTTGCTTCATCGCATTAGTAAAGCAGTCTATTGGTATTTCTTTACTTGTTAATGCTATTCTTCTGGCCATCACCTTCAATGTCCCCCTGCTACCTCTTGTGTCAACTCCCCATTTTAGCCTTTAGATTGTAAGCTCATGGGATATCTCGCTTTTATAGCTAGATCTTAGCTCATTGGAAGGGCCCACTTTACCGTATGTATAGGTTTCTGTATTTTATACTACCTTTGTGCCCATTTGTACAGTGCTGCAGAATTTGTTATTAAAAAAATAAATACCAATCTGTAATGAATTGAAAACAAAAGTGCAAAACACAGACAACAAAGGTAATGATTTAGAATTTTAAAAAAATAACTTCCAACTCATCTATAGTCACGTTACAGTTTTGATTTTTTTTTTTGCCTAAATTTAGCAGTTTTGTTTTCAATGATCTGCTCTGTGTTTTTACAATTCTACTTATTGTACTAATATTTTTACAAATGTTTATTCATATGTATCAATAATACAACATTTCAATGGAATTTATCAGAAACTAGCCTTTTGTCAACTTATATAAACACACTCAGAACCATGGGCGCTTCAGCCAACTGTAGTGGTTATGGTACCAATAGTGCCCTGTCAGTTTGACAACTAATGTGGGTCTGCTGGGTGCCCGGGCCCCATCTGGTTTCTCCTACAGGAGAACCTAGTTGTCTCTCTTAAATTAAGCACAGCCCAATACAGGGACAAAATCAGGTAATACTCTTAGCCAATTAGAGGGGCCCAGCATAACCCTATTGGGTATTCAAAAAAATGACAGAATACTTTTAAGCCCAGAGTTTAGAAATACAGAATGGAAGGGGCATTTAAGGAAGGAAGGAAGGAAGACAAAGGACTCCGAACAGAGGGTGGGTAACAAAACCACATAGTACTGTCTAAGCCATGGAAAGAAGACAACAAGGAAGAATGTGGGTATTATAGAAAGGCTGACTATTCTATTATCTGTTCTATCTCAGACAATATTTATAGCACTTCTTCAAATGTAAGGCACAAATTGTTAAAGGTTCTGTTTATACATTAAACATTAAAACAGGGATTTTCTCTCACAAGTTTATGAATAATTTATTTGTTTCTCTTTTGGAAGCAAGTGGGGGATTTTTAAAGGGGTGGCATGAGTGCTTGAACCTCTTGTCTTTAACCCAAACGTCCATAAATATGAGCTCGCGTGAATCTTGCATTCATATGCTCCCTTTACAGGATCCCCTGTCATTTGTGATTTCTTAAATGCTCGTTAAATAATCGACAATCATGACTCGTGAAATCACATGAAGGATTAATTAGCCATACAGCAAGAGAATAAAAATAACATGCTCTCTTTAGTAAAGAAATTGTGAGACAGGCAGATGCTTGAAACTAAATATTGCCTTAATATATTTATATAGATGGCAGTTGCTGAATGCATTTTCTATGGTTTGTTTGCTTTTTTAACAAGTCTGTGTCTTAATGCCAGAGTGTCAAAATTTATCCAGAATAGTCCAAATCCTTCCATGATTTGAGCATTTTTTTCTAAATGCTGAAACTAACTGACCTAGTATACTCCTAAAATAGCTGTGCATTATCTTTAAGGACCACTCTAGGCACCCAGACCACTTCAGCTTAATGAAGTGGTCTGGGTGCCTGGTCCAGCTAGGTTTATGAATGGGTGAAGCCTTCCCCTATTTCCTCTAGCGGCTGTCTCATTGACAGCCGCTAGAGGCGCTTGCGTGCTTCTCACTGTGATTTTCACAGTGAGAGCACGCCAGCATCCATAGGAAAGCATTATGAATGCTTTCCTATGTGACCGGCTGAATGCGCGTGCAGCTCTTGCCGTGCGTGCGCATTCAGCCGACGGGGAGGAGAAAAGGAGGATCGGAGGAGGAGAGCTCTCCGCCCAGTGCTGGAAAAAGGTAAGTTTTAACCCCTTTCCCCTTTCCAGAGCCGGGCGGGAGGGGGACCCTGAGGATGGGGGCACCCTCAGGGCACTATAGTGCCAGGAAAACGAGTATGTTTTCCTGGCACTATAGTGGTCCTTTAACTACCGAAATCCTGTGTGCCAGATTGCTAACAGTGCAGTGTGTCTCAGCATGTGGGTACGGACAGATTTACATATGCCCATAAGGGGTCAAATTAATTAGGAATTTAAAATATATAGTTTCTTGAGTTTTTTGAGCTCTGTTTTATGTTTCTAATTAAAAAAAAGAAGAAAAAAAAGGAAAGGACTACACTTTTAGTAAACAGAGTTTCATTCATAGAAACACACACTTGTCAATGCATGCACATCTCTTTTATAAATACTTAATGACATGCTTTTGCTTAAACAAGCATAAGCCAGATTTATTGTTTTCTGCAAATTGGTGCAAAGTACTAAAAGTGGGGCAATTACAAAGGAGACCACTATAACCAGCAGGCCCATTCTGTTGGTGAATCTTACCAATTTAAACTTTTCATAAGACGACACTTTGATAACTATCTTATTATATTTCTTATACATGTTGTGAGATATTTTAACCACAAAATGTCTGACAATGTATACATAAACACACTTAATTTAACCAGAATACACAATGGCACACATACACGTTCTTTTACATGCAGGCACACACATCAATAACATCTCACTCCCAAATCTAATGTCCCATTTCAGTTCACCCGTCAATGAGCACTGGCTGAAGTCTTGAGATAGCTGGCTAACGTACTTATAAGCACTGATTTCTGACACCTGAGGTCAGCAAAAAAGCTAATTGGACCACAGTGATCTTGTGCGAGAATAGTGTAAGATTGACTGCATTGCTATGGGCCTGGAAGCAAATGTATGAACAGTACAGGAAGCTGCTGAATGTGGTTCCATCTCAAATTGCATCCTATGCAGTCATATCTCATACAAAGATTGCTAAGGCTGTCTCTCCTCAAGTCACTCAGACCTCTACGATAAGCTATATTTTGCGATAATCAACAATCCACAAGAAAGATGTCTCTGTCTTAAAAATTGTTTAAAACATTGAGATCAGGGATCTAAAACTTTTCACATCAGGGAATCTAAAACTCAGGGATCACCACAGATGGTGATGATCAATAAATCCCAGAGTGCTTTGAATGCAATAGGTGGCCAGATAATAATTGGGAATATTTGTAGTTCAGCAACATCCTGTGGGCAGAGTTTAAAATGCTTGTTTTAGATCATTTAGCTAGTTATATAATATATTTCACTGTATCAGTCTGTAGATCTTTCTGTCTATGCTGTCCATGTTTCACTTCTATATGCACCAGACCAATAGTATTATTTACTAAAGTGACAATTGTCCAGAATTCAAAGTGAAGTCAAACTGAATTTCAAATGTAAAGCTGAACTGGAAGCAAGGCTGACTTGCAGAGTATGAATAATTAGAGGTCACCGGAGTGTTGAGAGTAGAGTATGAAAACATGTTATCAAGACTCCTCTATCCTGTGTGAAGGCTTTATAAATACACTGCTGATATGAACAGCAGGAAGAGGAAGTGACTTTGCTATAGTTGTCCGCATTTCAGGAATTTGCGTCTAACAATTACAATCCATACAAAACCTTCGTAAACACACAGAAACACATACAAACATGCACAAACGCAGAAAAACACACAGAAACACAAAACCTCACACAGAAACACACCCAAATACATGCACATATACACAAACACAGAAAAACATAAACAGACACACAACCTCACACAGAAACGCAAACAAATACACACACACAAACACACACACACACACACACACACACACACAAACATACATTATTACAAATACAGGAAGTGTCTGTCACTTGATTGGTTTTATCAGGTTGCTTTAATGCCATTTGAGATAAATTCATTATATTTTTAGTTATGAAAAAATACTGCTCAGAATTACTGAACTAAGAGTAAACTGGAAAGCAACTTTCAAACTGGCATGGATCAACATAAATTTATTCAAGCTATTTCTCCAGATGTTTTAAAGATCTTGCAATGGTTAATCGTGATAATTTAAGAAGCAAACTTAAAATGTCAGATCATTGAATAACTGGGTTATTCACTAAGATGATAATTCAAAGTAAATTAAAAGTGAAGTTTGGATTTAAGGTCAAACTAGCCAAATTGGAATAATTCTCTCTGCCTGCTATGCTTTCAGTTTGACTACTCTGGCCTTAAATTCGGAATTCACTTTGAATTAATGTAAATAACCCCGTAAATTGGTTCTCTTCCATATGTGTCCGTTGCCAACAGTATTTACTCTCTAAAATTAGAAATTATGTACACATGGCATAAAAACCATGTATGCAGGTGATATCATAATCTATATTAAAACACTAAATTTATCATAACTTGAGACTTTTGTACAGACTGTTCTTGAATGCTGATAACATTGTCTCACAAGTGTTTCTAACAAAGAAGAAAACACTTAAATGAAACAATTCTGAGCTAAACTTCAAAACAAAGTCAAGTGGCAATTGTATCCCAGTTAAGTGACCTTGCATTTGGATTTATATTGATAAATCATAACACTCTCTTTTTAAACCAAAAAACTAAGAAAACAAATTGTGCAACAGATGCTTTTTGTTCATTGGAATATTGTATCTGTTTTTATGATATTTTAAAGGGTTTCATCGGGAACACTCAGATCTAGATATGTCCTTCAACTTTCAAGCCTGGTCCCTGGATCATAACCACTTATTTGGAAACTCCCTCCCTACCTGATCTTTGCTCTCATATCATCTCCCGACACCTCTGTAATCTACTTCTAGTGCTATTCCTTTGTTCTCTAGTCCAATTGCAATTATCTCTATATAGACAATATATTCTACAGCGCTGTACAATAGGAAACAGAAAAACATTTAATTCTAACAAAACACGTGGCTTAAAGAGGCCCTCCAGGAACCAAAACAACTTCTAAAGTAGGTTGTTATGGGCACTCTAACCACAAGGGGTTAACTGTTCTCAAATGGTTTAACCACCTCAATATATATTTCCCATTACATAATTTTATAATTTAATAGATGCTGTACATATTCTATGTGTTGGGTTTAATCAAAGATTGCCCTTTTTATTCTTACTGTTCCAAACTCATCGGTCTCCATAATGAATTGCCACAATGGAACACATACCAAATTTAATGCAGGCAATCAGAAATGGTGTTTAGCGTGGCAGTCAATCTGGCCATGACAAGTTGGCCTATGTTGATATAGCCTGAATGGCTACATTAATTTGTGTTTGACAAATTGTTCTATGATAGAGCACTCTCAGCCACTCACTGAATTCTGTTCAAGAAAAGGGAACAAGGACGTGAAATTTTCCTCTTCTGGTATCACAAGTACAAGGAGTGTGTGATTTTGTCAAATTGTTTGAAAGTGGTTTGACAAAAAGCAGAGAGGCTGCACACAGATAGGGTCATAACACCAAATCCACCACATTGACTTATAGTTTATTAGTAAACTAACAGAAGACTGCAGCCATTTTGGACATGTCAAAGGGACGTAGGTATGCGACATAGGGCATGCCAAATGGTGGTATATATTTGGAATTGCTGAATCACTCTCAGTATGTAACAAAAAAGAGAGAAGATGAAAGAACAATACGTTTTACCTGAGGTTGAAATGTCTGAGTACCAGATTTCACAAAGTCTGCCTACTTCATTGTCAACCTACATGACAACGATGCACCACAGTCACCCTCCTCTTCCTCCTCACCACACTCATTCTCTCCACAAATCTGATATTCATTAAATTGGCAATATAAATATATTTAAAAAAATAAATAAAGGGCTTTCACAGATTCCTGGTGTATCATATAAACTGAATAATGTATGGGATAACCGGTGTATTATATTCTTCTGATGTCTCTCAGCTTCCTTTTAGAGGTGGGAGACACAATGGTGGAGTAAAGTTCAAGGTGTATCATATAAACTGAATAATGTATGGGATAACTGGTGTATTATATTCTTCTGTTGTCTCTCAGCTTCCTTTTAGACGTGGGATACACTATGATGGAGCTAAAGTTTAAGGTTTATTAAAGGGACACCCCAGACCCCTAAAGCACTAGCTTGATGAAGTGCTTTATGTTCCAAGAGTGTGTCCTCTTTTTTCATTTTACAAAAAGTGCAGATTTCAATAGAATTTTTTTTTTTGAATTGGGAAATCTGTGATTGAACAGCTACAGAAAGGCTAAACTATGGAAGAAGGAGACGATTTGCAAAAGCTGCAGACAAGATATCTGCAGCTTTTGCAAGTTGTTTTTAAATAGAAACTCAATGGAAAAATGCATAATTAAATGCATGTATGTTGGGTGTAACTACTAAATTGTAAAATAAATTATAGTGTTTGTTTGAAAATTAGGATAATTTCATGATTTCTTTTTTTTAATCAGACGCAATCATTAAAGTCCCCTCATATTAAACCAGCTGATAAATAATGTATCAATTCACCTATTTGGACGAAGTGTCCTATACCATGTCTTAGTAGAGAAACACGTAAAGATATTTTAAAGCAGTCCTTGGATTTTATTATGTTCTATTTTTGCCCAGACATAGAGTCTGTTACATAATCACAGGAAATAGGAAAGGGTGTTAAAAGTATATTAATCAGCAGAAAGTATAAAACGGTCTATATGTATGTTAACGTTAAACAAAAAAACCCATCAGTTTAGAGGATGTGAACTTTGCTGAATAATTAATGATAAGCATATTCTACGTAAATGCTGGGGGAAAATATGCCCATTTTAGCTTAGACAACTATTTTGGCCTAAATACTGCAAATTGTGTGTCCATTCACCCTGTGAACTGCCATTCTACCCTCCATCCTAAACCTCCTGTTTACGATTCTAGTACAGTTAATAAATATTTAAATGTAATAAATTGAGCAGATAATCGTTAGAGGTTGGATGTGTAAATATTATGTGCTAAACAGGTTTAAGTGGAATTGTGTTAATGCAATGTATTTTATGAGGCAAATGGAACTTTAAAATCAGAATGTAAAATGTTACTTCAACAAGTGAGTGAGGTAACCTCTGTTATTCACTAAACAAAGAATTGAGCAAAACTGAAAAGAGACAGTACATTTTAGGCCACACTAACTGAATTTAAAGAAACACTATATTAATATCTTTGAGGAAAGCTCAGTGTCTCCATGCAGAGCGTGGAGATGCAGATCGTCAGTGCTGCACCTTGTGCAGCATTGACCCAGGAAGTACCTCTAGTAGCCTTCTGAGTGACTGACACTGGAGGTATCCCTAGGGAGCAATGTAAACACTGCCTTTTCTATGATGGTTTAACCACCGAGGATGGGTGGGTAAAGGAAGGGGTATGTGGACAGGGATATGGATGGTGAGAGGAAGGCAGATAGGTGACAGGAGCTGACATGAACAAGGGCAAGAAGGGACATGGTTCCAGCTAGTATACAACAAAAGCAAGAAACTAACAGACAGTTAGAGTTAGTGTTTACATGAAAAAAGCTGCAGTGAATGACTATATTCACCAGAACAACTACATTAAGCTGTAGTTGTTCTGATGACTATAAAGTCCCTTTAAAAAAAAAAAAAAACTCCCACTCTGTTATTTTGTCAATTTGGCTACTTTGACCCATAATTTGCATTTGCCTGGTCAGTTCCTGCCTATTCCCAGTGTAGTGAATAACCCTGTGTGTCTCTATGCAGTTGACAGCTGCTACAGGCCTAAAGTGCAAACAAACGCAGTTTACGAAAGCACTGTAACACTTTCACTGCCAGAGAAAAATGCATTAAACAGCTGGACTTGTTAATGCTATTTTAAGGCACAGTCTGAATGATAAAGGCAAGAAGAATGTTTATTAAAGGACAAGAGCCTGGAAAAAAAATGGTTACAAGACGCAGGGTTCCAAAAGAGAGAACATTCTAAGGACAGAATACTGTGGGAGTGGGGTACGGACAATGTAAGAACTAATCTGAGCAGATAGGAATATAAAATAGCTGATCAAGAAACAGGTAGAGAAAAATGTAAATGTGTGGGGAGATTGGGGGAAAAACGAATGAAAGTAAAGAAAAGATGAAGAAATATGAGAGAGAAAGACAGCTGGCAAGCTCCCATCTCCAGCTGCCGGCCGATCTGCTTCCTTTGATAAAACTCTTGGCAGAACTCCCAGTTCTTAATGTCTGGCATCCCAGTTACGCCCAGACTAGAACAACCTCTGTCCAGAGCCCTCCCTTCTCCTCTTGGGCCTTTGTACAGTGAGAAGACAACACAAATAAACAGGAGGACAAAGTGGCTGAATCATACAGGGACAGTTTAAGGGACAAAACAAAAAAACTGAAAGCATTAAAAGAACTGCTTGGCGGACCATGTCTGGCCATGAAAATACGATTGAATAGATTTAGTGACTTTTTCACTTAATAGCCTATAGAAAGGTGCACGGTGAGTGTATTCAGGGTAAGCTCTCTCTTATGTAATGTATGACATTTTATTTTGTATTAAATGGATAAAACAAACAGACAGTCAGACAGACAGACAGACAGACAGATAGGTAGACAGACAGAGAGGCAGACAGCTAGACAGATGTAGCCAGACTGTGGTGCTATTTTTGTATTAGATGAATAACATTAGTTATAAAAGTGTCCACATGTAACCAAGGTGAAAAAGTCTGAAAATTAAACACATAGACAAGACAAGTTCAGGGGGGAAATTTCTATATTAGAGCAATACTTTAATCTGCTTGGTGTGTAAGATCCCCCATTGCCACTTCTTACACACCAGGCAGATTCAAGTATTGTTTCTGTATGGTGATTTCAGAGCCAACCACAATCTCAAAACAAGAAAAACATGGCGGCAGTACGGAAAGACCTAATAACTGCTAGGTGACTGCATGTATAGTGAGGGTTTAAAGCTTAAAAGAACACTATTGTCACCTAAATTACTTTAGCTAAATAAAGCAGTTTTAGTGTATAGATCATTCCCCTGCAATTTCACTGCTCAATTCACTGTCATTTAGGAGTTAAATCACTTTGTTTCTGTTTATGCAGCCCTAGCCACACCTCCCCTGGCTATGATTGACAGAGCCTGCATAAAAAAAATAACTGGTTTCACTTTCAAACAGATGTAATTTACCTTAAATAATTGTATCTCAATCTCTAAATTGAACTGTAATCACATACAGGAGGCTCTTGCAGGGTCTAGCGAGCTATTAACATAGCAGGGGATAAGAAAATCTTAATTAAACAGAACTTGCAATAAAGAAAGCCTAAATACGGCTCTCTTTAAAGGAAGTGTTTATGGAAGGCTGTACAAGTCACATGCAGGGAGGTGTGACTAGGGTTGATAAACAAAGGGATTTAACTCCTAAATGGCAGAGGATTGAGCAGTGAGGCTGCAGGGGCATGTTCTAAAACTGCTTAATTAAGCTAAAGTTGTTCAGGTGACTATAGTGTCCCTTTAAAATAATGCTTTCTTGTCCTTTACCACCTGTTAGTATTTATAGTCAATACATGTTTGTTTTTTTTGTTATTTTTTTTCACAAGTCTCATTGTTGTGTTTTTAGTACCACTTGCATTAGGAGTTTTAATTGGTGCAATGTATAAGGTCACATTCTGTCTATTTCATCGTCTGTGCTAGTGGCACATGGTGACGGAGTTAGGTCCCCCAGTAAGTCTGATACCTATGTCTGAGCAGACTGGCATCCGGCTTGAAGTATGCTGCCACCTAACCTGTTCGGTGTGACCCAGCTTAACAAACTGACAGTAACAATTTGTGGCTGATGTTATCTCTTAATACAGTGATGTCAGGTCAAATGTTACCCATATATTGTAGGTCAAATAGTACTTACTGTAAAAATAGTTGTCAGTTTTTTTTCACCTCTTATGCTATAGATGAATGGAATCCAGTTGTATTTTTGAATAGTACAAACAAATGAGCATTTTCATTAAAAAAAAATGAATGCATGAATGAAACATATGTCCCCACTGATACATCAGATGTGACTGTGCCCATTTAGGACCTCAGCCTGTGGTCGTAAGTTCTTTCTCTGTTATCTTTTTTCTCTGACCAGCAACGCAAAATAGCAATAGTACATCCACAGGAGCACCATAGAATTAGGGCTCAAAGTTTCAAGTCCTATGCTACTACACAGGTGTAAAAGTTACTCGCCTCTGGAAACTTGTGGGGTCCATGACACACTCACCAGGGCTGAATTTCTACTTGCCAATGGCTACTTAATGAGTGTAAAATTTGGAATCCTGATAGAATTCCCTGTGTTTATGCACGCACTTACTAGGGCACTGTGCATGTGCATAAATAGTGGCATTTGTAACAATAAAACATCATCTCTAGTGCACATCTGTACCATGCACTTCTGGAAAAGTGACAGTCTGCATAAACACCATGCTCTACCATGTATGTTATTACATAATGGCATCTTCTTATCCCGTTGTCATGACGGGGTTAATTTATTCTCAGTTACATGTGGAGTTGTTGTTCCAACATTGGGCATTAATATCACAACATAGCCAAAACATTCACTGCCCACCACATGCCTACAGTACCAGTTCAGACAAGTTGATAACCGCTTGGGTTTCTTGCTTTCGTGTTATACTAGCTGGATCTTAACAATTTTATCTGTTTGCTTATAGAAAGAAACTCCCTAACATCAGTATTTTATAAACCTTTCAGACATTACATTCAGAGGATCATCTGTCAGTACATGGGCAGGGAACCTCATACAATAAAATGCATCTATTTCTAGGGTAATGTTTTCCCTTGCAGGTGAATTTCGTTATATAACGCCTGGCATTCTGCCAGCACTGTTTGATATGAATACTGCATTTCAGCAGCTGCTAGGAGTTTGCAGGGAGTGATTTACTGATATCCCAAGAAGTGTGTAAAACAGCAGATTTAAAAATACTCGAGGTCAAAGTGATTGCATAGAACATTGTAAAAACAAAACAAACAAAAAAACAAAAAAAAAACAATTTTATTGCAGGAACTAGACCATTAAATTCAATGGGCTCAAGTGTCCTATTGGTTATCTGTATATAGGATGGTAATTTGCCTTAAAAACCTCAACAAATTCCATTTGAAGTAAAAATAAAAGTCTTACAAGTTTGAAACGAAAGACGTTTTTTTCCTACTTGCAGGGCTCAAAATGTCCACTTGCCCCCTTGATAAAGGCAAGTGTAAATTGAGCCACAGTGAGCTATGTCTAGGATAAAGCACTCATAGATGGGGGGTGTAGGCAAAGAGAGCCTCTCCAGAGGCTTTAAATAGAGTGCAGCCACAGCCTTGCTTCAGCTAGTTCTAAACACAGCGCTTCGGGAGCTTGCACTGTAATAATGTGTGGAATCACTAGAGAACGTTTACCCAAGGCCGCTGGCAGGGCCGTCTTTAACGAGGGGCAAACGGGGCTGATGCCCCGGGCCGAGTTACTCCCGGGGGGCCCAAAGCAGCTGCCCCGTTTGCCCTCAATCACAACAATTTATTTTAGGATCATCAGTTATTTCGGGCTATCAGAGGCTGTGCTGAATCCGCCAATAGCCTGAATTATAAGGCGCCGGCTCTGATTGAGCCCCCTTCCTTGAGCTAGCTGGAAGATCAAAAGATCTCCCTGCCAGCTGTTACAAGTCGACTCCCTGGTGGTCTAGTGAACTCCCTGATGGTCTAGTGAACTTCAGTGTGCTGCTGGGGCTGCCCTACTCCTACGAGGTTCCGGCGCACTGTGAGTGTCAGAGCACAGGCGCCGGGTTCCCAGCCTGCGCTCTGACATCATCACACTGTGTCGGAACTGCGCAGCGGCCCAAGCAGCACACTGGACCACCAGGGAGTTAACTAACAGCACACTGGACCACCAGGGAGCGAACCAGCAGCACACGGGACCACCAGGGACCCACTGGACCACCATGAAATTAATGATTGCCTCCCCTGCCTGCACAGAAAATAAGCAGGAGGGGGGCAAAGCAAAATATATTTTAAGTCTGTGTGTTTTACCCTCACTCTGTGATATTAACCCCCTAACCCTGTCTCACTAACCCCCTAATCTTGTCTTACTAGCCACCCTACCCCTGTCACTCTAACCCCCTAACCCTGTCTCACTAACTTCCCAACCATGTCTAACTAACCCCCCTAACCTTCCTAACCATGCCATACTAACCTCCCTAACTCTGCCATACTAACCTCTCTAACCCTGGCACACTAACTTCCCTAACCCTGTCTCTCTAAACCCCTAACCTTTTCTCACTAACTTCCTAACCCTGTTTTACTAACTTCCTAACCCTGTCTCACTAACCCCCCTAACCTTCTTAACCCTGCCATACTAACTTCCTAACCCTGTCTCACTAACCCCCCTAACCTTCTTAACCCTGCCATACTAACCTCCCTAACCCTGCCATATTAACCTCCCTAACCCTGCCATACTAACCCCCCTAACCCTGGCACACTAACCTCCCTAACCCTGTCTCTCTAACCCCCTAACCCTTTCTCATTAACTTCCTAACCCTGTCTCACTAACTTCCTAACCCTGTCTCACTGACCCCCCTAACCTTCCTAACCCTGCCATACTAACCATGTCTCTCTAACCCCCTAACCCTGTCACTAACTCCCCTAACTTCCTTAACTGTCTCCCTAACCTCCCCAACCCTGTCTCACTAATCCCCCTACCCTGTATCACTAGCCCCCCAAACCTGTCTTACTAACCGTGTCACACTAGCCACCCTTAACCCTGTTACATATTTACCACCCGCCCACAATCACTCACCAATCCCCAACACTCACATCCAAACTCCCAACCCTGTCACGCACACTCCTTAACTGTGGCATTCTCACCCACCCTCACACCTACTCCCCAAACCCTATCACACTTACCCAACGGATGTCTGTGTGTTAATGTGTGTAAGTACCAATGGGTGTATCTCTGTATATGTGTCAGTGTGTGTAGCGTTGTGTCTGTGTATTTGCATGCATGTGGCTGTGTGTGTCTGTGTATCTGTATGTAGTAAGTGTGTGTATCAGTGTATCTGTATGTTGTCAGTGTGTGTGCATAGTGTGCATATCTGTGTGTCTGTATATCTACTTCTGTGTCAATGTCTGTATCTGTGCATCTGCATGTGCCTCTGTATGTGTGTTTGTGTGTGTATATGTATGTTGTTATTGTGTGTATCTGTGTATCTATATATAGTTAGTGTATGTGTCTGTATGTGTGTCAGTGTGTGTATCTGCATGTGTGTCTGCATGTGCATCAAGTTGTGTATCTGTGGGTCTGTTTGTGTGTCAGTGTTTCTGTATGTTGTCATTGTGTGTATCTGTAATCAGTATGTGTATCTGCATGTGTGTCAGCGTGTGTACCTTTGTGTCTGTGTAACTGCATGAATGTCAATTTGTGTCTCTGTGTATGTATCTGTGTCAGTGTGTGTCTGTATATCTGGATTTGTATCAGTGTGTGTGTATCACAGTGTGTGTGTGGCAGTGTTTGTGTATACATATCAGCATATCAAACACCAACACTACACACAAATACACCCCTACATTGATGTTAACACTACATACAAACACACCTCGTGTTAAACACCAAAATTAAATATAAACACATCCCTGCATTCAAAAACGAACATCACACATAAATGCATACTTGCATTCAAACGCCATACAAACACACTCCTACATTCACAAAAACATACTCCATACAAAAACATGCTTACATTCAAACACACAAACACTGCTCAGTGCTAAATATTTGTGCAAGCATGGGGAAATGGTATATCCCCAGCTGTCAAAGCATTGTTAGAGTTGTATGACAGATGGGGATCTCCCATTTTGCCCCAAAAAAGTCTTGCACCAGGGCCCTCTCTACTTTAGTTCCACCACTGTGTTGCAATGAAGGGTGTGATTGTATGCCAGGGAGTTGGGAGGCAGGGTCCAGGGAGCCCTAGCAAATGCTTGCCTAGGGTCCAACTATTATTAAAGATGGCCCTGGCTGCTGGGTTTAATATGCCCTGCATTCACACACACACTGACACTCCATTCCATGAACATGCTATTGCCATGCATTAAGTACAAAATGCTATTAAGCTATTGAGACCTGTTATTATTGTACTATTCATGTGTACAGATGCACCATCTCTCTGTATATGCTACTTTGCTGTTTGTGTGCACTATCTGTGTACACTGTTGTATTATTTGGACATACTGCTGTGCTGTTTATGTGTTCTGTTGTAGTAGGTGTATGTATTGTTTTTTGTTTATACTTTTGCACTGTTTGTGTGTACTATTGCACTGACTGTGTGTTCACTGTCCTGTCTGTGTTATAATGCTATCTATGCCATCATCTGTGTGAACCGCTGGCATGTGCCAGTAAAAGTCAACTGAGGATCCTCTTGTAATGTTCTGACACAGACCATGTACCACTCCAGCATGGTAACCTTTGAAAGGCAGCAGGGGGGAGCAGAGACTCAGCAAATTCGGTCTATTTATATGCTGCTCTGGCATTTCAAGAGATGCCATGGTTTATTTATTTCCATATATCTGCTTCACTCATCCCATTCTTTCACTGACTTGCTAAAAACTCGACATTCTAATACTCTAACATTTAATGTTCTAATGTAGAATAAGTAGCAATGTAATAGACATGTAAATAAAGAGAATTTGGAAATACACGAGAAACAAACCCTGTACGCTGAGTTTCATAACAGCTGAATGTGATTTGAACTGGTTACAACAGCTTTCAAACACAAAACTAGTTTGCTTTATTAGTTTCTCCGAGGTGAGAAAAACATTGGGTGTGGACAAGAAATAATTGCTTATATTCAGTGCCGTTGTAATCTGTGCCACAAATTGTGTTATTTTTTTCCACCCTCTAACCTTAGATATGCAAAGCTCTGGTTTCGGCTATACTTTCTGCTATATTCTTTTTTTTTTTTTTCCATATATCATTTTTATTAGAGAATGATATCAATGCATATAATATCAAAACTGTAACATTTTCATATAACAGAGTAAACAATTGCTATACGACAATTTACAACTATTTCTCCTAGATTGACATCAAAGCTTTGCTTAAACGTATTATGCTGTTGTCCTCCGGTAATTGTAGCCTTATTAGCTTCATTAAAACATAAGAATAACATAGAAAGATAACATAGAGTACAGAAAGTAAAAAAAAAAGGGGGGGGGAGGGTTAGGTTCACATTGATATTGCTTATGCAACAGTTCTTGTGACACATACCCTGGCCTTAGAACCCTAGAGCCTGGCCGGACATTCAAGTCACACAAAAGTGGTGCCCTATAAGCTATTTATTCCTATCAGTTTCCTCATTGTTAGTGTTGCTGTCCTGTGCCTTTCCAATATTTGTGGTCCAGCATTCCCAATCTCTCACATACCTACTTACACAACCCTGTGTTTTGCTTACCATTCTCTCGTAAATACTTATCGTATTCAACCTCTGTATGAGAGTATCTAACAAGGGAATCGTCGTGCTCTTCCAGTGGAACGCCAAGTTTATCTTAGCTACCGTGAGAATGATGAGCAATACTTTGTGGTTGGGGTGGTGTATCAGCCCGGGGATGTTATGCAGAAGGTAGCTGGTTGGCTTCTTTGGTATTCTATAGAGTGTGGTATCAGAGATAAATTTCCCCACCCGGTCCCAGTATTCTCCCAGGGCCGGACAATCCCAAAATGTGTGTAGCATAGTGCCTATCTGTGTTTTGCATCTCCAGCATAGCTCTGATGCCTCCTTACAGATTCACGATAACTTGTATGGCACCAGGTACCATCTCATGGTGATTTTACAGAAGGCTTCCCAGAGTGATAAGTTCCTTGAGGCTTGTTTAGTAATTGACATAGCTTCGAGCCAATGTGACAGAGGTATCTCATACCCCAGCTCCTTCTCCCATTGGATCATATAGGGCATTTTGTCTTTTGCAGGCCCCTGGAGAAGAGCATTGTAACATAGAGAGAGAGGTTTCAAGTGTTTGGCTGAAAGCATTGAGGGTACATTCACTACCACTTTGAGAAGTACATCATGTGTAGTGTCTAACCTGGAAAACATTAATTTTTTTACTCTCATGTACAAAAATAGGTCTCTCGGTGGTAGTGAGTATTGTTTTTGGAGCACTGGAAATAGTTAAATTTTATCCCCCTCTAATAGATCATTCACCTTTTGAATACCTTTTGTGACCCACGGTTTAATCATTAGGTCTGGGGAAATGCTCATCAGCACCTCAATTGGTGCAGAATGGAATAGGGTGTCGGGTTTAATAATGGTTGAATGCCAGGATCTCCAAGCTTGTACTAGAAATTTGGAATTGTGTAGCATATGGGCACACTTGACCGGGGGCATCATGTTGTACCATAGGGAGCTAGCAATGTTGTGTGGACTTATGCATGCATTCTCTAGGGACAGCCAAAGCGCGCGGGGGTCCGTATGCGAGAGTCACAAAATGCGTATTCCTTGAGCTAGCGCCGTGGCCCTATAATAGGCCCTGATGTCTGGTAATCCTAGGCCTCCCTTATTATAAGGGAGCCCTAAATTACGGTATGCCACTCGAGGTGGCTTTCGTTTCCACACATGTGCATTAGTGGTAGATTGAAATTGAAAAGTTTGGTAGGCAGTGATATTGGCAACGTACGAAATAGGTAAAAGATGAGAGGCAGGATCATAATTTTTAGAGAGTTTATGCGACCCAACAAAGAAACTTCTAATTTAGCCCATCTTACCAGTGAGGTTTTAATCTTGTGTAGCAATTGATGGTGGTTTTCTGTTTAAATTGTTTGGAAGGATTTAGTCAAATGAACCCCTAGATAGGACAGTTTTTTTTCCTCCAATCAAATGTGTATAGATTTTTTAGCTGGGTCACTACGGCTTGAGGGAGATTTATGGGTAAAGCTTGGGTTTTGGTAGTATTGTTTCTATAGTAGGAGATTCTACCATATGTGTTCAGGATTTCTAGTAGCTTCGGAATTGAAGTTGTTGGGTCCGAAAGAAACAGGAGAAGATCATCCGCGAATAACGCTAATTATTTCATACCCCCCGGGGTAACTAAACCTGGAATTTGTGTGTTCTGGTTTATTTGGCGTAAGAGTGGTTCCAAGCATAGGATGAAAACAATCGGGGACAGCGGACATCCCTGGCGCGTGCTGTTGCATATATGGAAAGGTGTAGATAGGAACCCTGTGCTAAAAACTTTAGCTGTCGGTTGTTGATAAAGGACCATGATACTAGATATGAAAGCAGGTGGGAAGTTCATTCTTTCTAGCGTTCGCTCCATGTAGCCCCAGTGCAATCGATCAAACTCCTTTTCAGCATCCAAAGCAAGGATCAGACCACTCCGGGACGAACGGTTGGCCCAGTCTACGAGGTTCAGAAAATGTCTGGTGTTGTCCCCAATTTGCCTGCCTGGTACAAAGCCCGCCTGTTTAAAGACTCAGGCATACTTCCGAAGGAGATGCTAGAAGCTTACATAATAATGTTGCCCAAACCCAACAAACCCCCGACATTCTGTGCCAATCTCCGTCCGATATCTTTACTGAACGCTGACTTAAAACTCTATGCCAAAATAGTGGCGACAAGACTTTCTGCTATATTCTAATGAGTATTGAGCAATACTCTACCTGTTGCTGGACTATAGCTACCACAGTGCTTGGCAGATCAAAGACTGCTTAAATATTAATTCAGGCATCTCAAACTCTGGCCTCTTAGATGTTACTGAACTACAACTCCCATGATTCTCTGGCCAGCAATTACATTCATAGAATTCTGGGAATTTGACACCATCAACACCTGGGGCACAGAGTTTAAGATGCCTACATTACAGCAGCTCTGTCACAGAATGGGGTCTTCACCTATTTTGCAAAGATTCTCGATGGTGATTGCTCCACTTTCAATGTTGTGGAGCATAGGTCCAAGGGAAGGTAAATTTTACTTACCTGCAGCGGTCTCTTGGATCTTCATCCAGTGGGTTCTCTTCAACTCCAGTCCCTTTATCTGCCAGGATCCCACGTAAGCAACAGTAAACACGTAGGTCTATGGAGTCTGCATTGATAATGCCTTTTTCCTCACAACCATCACTAGTAGTGGATATGACAAAACTTTGCTGCAGTAATTCTGCATTTTGTCAAGTTTTGTCAAACATGGGGAATATACATATGACAAGCTACTCACTATCATTTGACTGTGTTGTAATTTCAATGAAATTCCAACAGTCAATGAGAGTATTTCTTAGAGATTTTATATTGCTAAGCTATATATTTAATTTATTCACCTATTGTAGTATTTTTTTACAGTATATCTTGTAAGTCATAGCAACTTTGTTAAGCCTTCTAAGCATACTCCTCCTATTAATCTTATATTTTTCGATGGTGCAATATGAAATGTTCAACTGATATTAACCAACTGATATTAAGGTTTTAATCACGTCTTAGAACCTTTGTACCCTTAGAATACAAACAACAGAAAAGTCCATTATTGTAGTCTATAGATATCACTGGTTCCTGAAAAAGGAACACAAATATCTGATAATCCATTACTATCTATTCCAGTAATAGCACTTTATCATATGGCATGCTGGAAAATGAGAAAACTATATTGAGCAATTTATTCTTGTTTGCTTTAGTAATCAACTTTTCTGTTTGTACTTTAAATACAATGTAATTGTAGGCAGTACACTTTCGCCTTCATATCTATAAACACGGGAAGGTGCCACAATTTAAAGGAACACTAGCATTATTAAAAACGATATCTATTTTAGTGATTGACTGTTCCTTAGTGTGTTAAGATTTAGGTATTACCTTTAAATAATTTTTTTTTTATTATTGTTTCTTTTTTTAAAAAAGTACAGACAATATATGCATTGAGATTACCTCACTAAGTACATATGTCAACTTATGCGCATATATATATATAAAAAAAAAAGAGTGACAGACAGTAAGTACAGCTGTTAGCAATTAACAGTTGCCATTAACCATATTCTTATTAATACTTCAGTCGTACAAAAAAAAGGACAAACATTTAAGATAAATAGATGTTTTGGCATGGAGACCCTTGCTTAGCAGCATAAAGATCGGGGCATCATACATTTTAACCAATTTCCTGACTTCTGTATTCTTTAATTATTACCCTAGTTTTTTTTAATTAACCATTGATTCCAAATTCTGTTATATAGGAATTATTTCTGTCTTGCTAAGTAATGCCCTTTTTCCATTAAACACTGTTGAGAGATCTGACTTATAACCCTTGACCATTGTATTTCATCTTGACTTTTCCACTGCATTGCTACTACAATTTTCATGGCCAGTAATATTTGTATTGTCAAGGCTTTATTAGAATTAGAAATTTAAATAAATTTGAAAAAAAAAATTAAATGTTGCAGTATCCACTTAGGTCATCAATACTGACGATCTCTGGTCCAATCAGATGCATCATCATTCTAAATCTACGGCACATGGACATCAATTGCTACGCTCTGCCGATCCATTGCATTTCATAGAGAAGTGTTAAATCTGGTGCGTCTTAAAGGAACTCTCAAAGCACCATAACCACCACCACCACAGATTTGCAGTTTAGCTGCATTTGTCTACAGATAAATACAGGTAAATTCTTGACTATTCCTGTTTTAGTGGATAACTTTAAGGAACGTGTGAACGGTGGTGCATTTGAAATCAACCGGGTTGGTTTTTGGGGGGCCTGGACATTTTAAAGTTATCATACTGTTATGTTTATTGTGATTAAAGTGTTATTATGAAATTATTGGTTAACAAAACCCTGTGCGTTCTTCCCTCTGTTACTAAGTGCTGTCATTTTAAAACAAATGGGCACTTGGATGCTGCTACAAAATAACATTAAATAAGTAAATAATCTAAAAACATTTAATACATAAATAGACTCCAGAACATTGAGCCACGTTTTGTTGATGTTTTGTCATGACATTGTGTTGTTCATTCGTGTAATTATTGAAACATTCTCAGGCATGTGGGAGTGAGATAGAATTCCACTTCAACTCTATTAAAATCTTGTTCACAGATAAACCCACTTCCAAAGGAATGCTCTTCACAATTGTAGTATTAGTTTCTGGATCATTCTGGAACTGACAGTGCCCAGTGCTTTTAGTTTGTGTTTACTGCTGTGCTATAAATGAGTAATGTTGTATTGTTTGTAATCATGTTTACATGTTACATGTTTGCTTCCTGGATTTCTGCATTTTCTTCAATGTGTGCAGTGGTGTACTGTTCTTAACATATTACTAAAGGAAAACTGTACTCACTATAACAACTCCATGTAAATGAAGTTGTTATAGTGCCTACAGTTTTTCCTCTCTTCTTAGTGACCCCAAATTAAATGTTTTAACTAATTAAAAGGCTTGGAAGCGTGGCTTCAAGATGTACCTCTGTGTCTTTTGGGTATGAGAGTCGGGACTATTATAGTGTAATAATTATCCTAAGATCCCCAGTGCTGCTCTATGAGGAGCATTGGATTGGACCATCATCCTGAAGTCAGGCCTCCAGGATGACATCATACGAGGAGGAGTTGTGGCAGCGCTCTTGTGTTGGTGTTTATACATGCTTTGATCATCAACAGCCAACTTGTTGCCAATATAAATATAATTGAAACAACGTTTCCAAAGTGTAAAATCAAGCATTGTAGTTACTACCTTATTGCCCAATCATTATTATTATGATTATTAAAAAATTGACAGAAAATAGAATAAAAACCCCCACAGATTCCTTGTGCTATACCAACTAGAATAAGTTGTAGTGGTTATGGTGCATGAAGTGTCCCTTGAAAGTTACATCTAGGTGTCTGTGGGGATTGCTAACTGAATAGAATAAACTTGCCAATCGGAAAAACTAGGTTTGTCAGCAATGTACTTTTAACTAGTAGCTGGTTTCCTCATTGAATTCAGCAGCGCCCCATTCATGACAACAAAAGCCTGCTAACAGGATGGGTGTGCTATGGAGTATGTAGCAATTTTTAATACATTTTAATGAATACTAGAAAAAGAATAAAAATAGTTTTAAAGGAATACCTGAAGACTTAACATTTAATGTTCCTTTAGATAATTACTATTGTATAATGTGTATTGATGTAGGACAAAACAACCAACTAGAAAAGTTGTAGAACCAGATGATTTGTCACATTCAATGCTCCATAATGCCCTGTTTTGGTGAAATATCTTGATAGTGTGATTTGTAAAACTAAGTCACACATTGGTGTGAAAAAAACCCCAAATCAATTATTGCTAAACAGAAGATTTTATCCAACTTCAGTATTTTAACTTAAAATTTTCTAGTCAGGTCGCTGTTTAGTGAATAGGCCCCTTTATCATTTGTCTATGTACCTTGCTAATTGATTCAAATTTTTCACTGAAAGAAGAGTCAGGTCTATTTGTATGGGCCTGAAGCTCTGTAACTGTAGGTCAGCCAGTTTGACATTTTGTCACACACTGACAATGTCTTAGTTTGTTATTGTGCTCCAGGCGTTTCAGACCTGGGGTCAGTAATAGCTGTCATGTTTAAACACTGGGTCTCCAATTAACATGTTCAAGATTCCAATCGCTCTGAGGGCAAAAGTGTGCTGTCTGAAGTCACATCTCTTTTAAAATGTCAACGCAGAAGATAAAAAACGCAAATGAGAACAAATTGGCTCATCTTGTCCTGTCATTCTTCAGTGTCTCATTCAGTAGAACACAAAAGGATTCACAAAGCGCTTTGAATCCCCCTGGGGAATGAAAGGTCTACTAGGTACCTATTTTTCATTGATATTAGCTTCTTAAACATCCAATCGTATTTATCTGGAAGAGAACATTATCAGGATTATATACTAACGTGCGAATTGTTGTGAATGCAAGGAGAATTTAAAATTCTAACCCAAAGTAGTGAAACTCAAAACAAAGATGACAGAGAATTCTTCAATACCAGCTCTTATGGCCCAAAAATGTAAAATTCCCTTTTAATTCCCAGCAATTCAAACGTTACCGAATAACCCTGCAAGACTCTGTTTTAAGATATTGTTACACAACGCTAGTTTTCTTACTTGTTTTTTGATTGGATTTGCTTTCTCACGCCAAATATACATATATGTTTCAAAGAACTACCTATGGTTTGATTATTAGAATGCTAATGAATATAAGGTAAACAAGATATTTGTTTTTGTGTGCGCAAATCACCTTTTCTTTCTCTTCACTTTATCACAATTGTTAAGTGTAAACGGTGACATTACACTTGGGTAATTTTAGCTGCACCAGACAATATACTATAAGAAAAGGCAGTGTTTACATTGCTCCCTTGGAACACCTCTAGTGGCACTCACTCAAGCGGCCACTAGAGATGCTTTATGGATCAGTACTGCTCAATCTTCCCCATAGAGATGCATTGATTGCATTTTGCAGAGCATGTGCAATAGCCTCACAATGCTTTCCTATGGGAGAGCATTGGATTGACTGAGGTCATCAAATCTGATGATCTCAGCTAAGGAGGCAGAGTAAGGGCGGGAGTCAGGAAAGGACCAAATTCATGCAGCACTGGAAATAAGGTAAGTTCTTTAATTTTTAAGGGGGTGCAAAGGGGCAGAGGACCTACAATTTGTTTTTATACCTATAATGTCAGGAATACATGTTTGTATTCCTGTCACTATAGTGTTGCTTTAAGAAAGTTTTCCTTGGAACATTTAGATATAAATAAAACATAAATTGTATTAGTAATATCTAAAAGAAAAGATAAAATGTATCAATGTTAAAAGCAGAGTGATAATACATTTTTTGTAGGACATCTAAACCTTGCAGGTTTGCTGGTCTTTATACAAGCTTTAATCATCAACTGCCAACTGGGCGCTATATAATTGAAACAATATTTTCAATGTGTAAAATCAGCAACAAAGTGTCAATATGAATAACAAGTGTCAGGGGTTACTAAAAACTTAGAAATGGTTGTAAGAGGTGCACAAGTCTGAAAACAGCCCTAGAGCAGCTACTATATGGAACGAAAACAATGTATTAAGAAGATATCCAGATTATCCCTACACTGTGCCTTCAAAGTCACCTACTGGCATACTAAAACTAGAATATGTCTAAACCGCCCTGATTGTGCCTTCAAGGGCACCAGAAGCTATCAGGCTAAATCACAACTACCAACTATAGCTACAAAAAGATACATGTTAGCTGTGTTATACTCAAATCTATATTTCTCATGTCAATAAATGTTAGTATATAAATGCTTCAGTAGATCAAGCAAATCAAAAAGGCTAATTAAAGGACCACTCTAGGCACCCAGACCACTTCAGCTTAATGAAGTGGTCTGGGTGCCTGGTCCAGCTAGGGTTAACCCATTTTTTTTTATAAACATAGCAGTTTCAGAGAAACTGCTATGTTTATGAATGGGTTAAGCCTTCCCCTATTTCCTCTAGCGGCTGTCTCATTGACAGCCGCTAGAGGCGCTTGCGTGCTTAGCACGCCAGCGTCCATAGGAAAGCATTATGAATGCTTTCCTATGTGACCGGTTGAATGCGCGCGCAGCTCTTGCCGCGTGTGCGCATTCAGCCGACGGGGAGGAGAGAAGGAGGATCGGAGGAGAAGAGCTCCCTGCCCAGCGCTGGAAAAAGGTAAGTTTTAACCCCTTTCCCCTTTCCAGAGCCGGTGCGGGAGGGGGACCCTGAGGGTGGGGGCACCCTCAGGGCACTATAGTGCCAGGAAAACGAGTATGTTTTCCTGGCACTATAGTGGTCCTTTAAGTGGGATATAGATAGAGCCCCGACCCACATTTCGCAGGTCAGATGGCTCTTCAAGATTCTTCATGGCTCTGCGTTTTTTCATGTCTATATGTTCTAAGGAAAACAGTTTCTTAAATACACTACTTTATCCCTCTGGTTACTCCCCATCTTTTCCCTTAGAACTTTTAGCAATTAGCTCTACTTCTTTATTTCAACTTTTGAATTTCGTTAACATTTGTTTCCTTTAATTGTCAATGAGCAATAGATGCTCTTCAACAATAATGTGATACAGACAGTAAAAAGGTCTCTCTAGGTAATCAGCTCCCTTTGAATGTTTCCTAATGTTGCAGACCCACCATGTTTTCTCAAGCATATATTATTATTTCATACTGTTGGGTAGTGCTGGAATAATGCTACTGTTATTGTGCGTTTAAATTGTCAGTAATTGTGAGTGAATCTAAAGTAAATTTCAAATTGTAATATGATCAAGCTTAAAACATCTCTTACTTGGAGAAATGTTCAATTTCAGCTATTTTGGTCTAAAATTTTATATTCACTTTTAATTCTTGACAATTCTGAATTTAGTGAATAATCTTGTGGCTAAATGTAGAATTTTCCTAGCTATCAGAGTTACTTTATGAAACATAACTTACCCCTTCTCGGCATTCACTTTTATTATCAGTAGATATTTCTTTTATAAATGCGTATAACCTTAAAAATATACAAAATCAGTAAAGCTGGATCATTCAAGGGCAAGAGAGATTTATTAGAATTCAAACAAACCAAAAAAAGATGCATTGTTGCATCACCCAGCGAGCACAGACATGGCTAATGAGACTTAATTTAGGTTAAGCCTTTGAAAAAAGTCTGCAAAAGCATACTTTTTTAATTACTACATGTAGCTGTATTACTCATATTGGAAAAAATGTAGATTGTTAGCCCTTATATAACGTTTACATTTACAGCAACAGAAACTGATCTGGTTCAATTGTTTAATTTGGGACATCAGGCCAAATTTACAATGTCCCTCGATTCCCACCTAAAAACCTATACAATTAAAATGTCTACTGAGTGTCAACATTATGCTTTAGCAGGCAAACTATATCTTATTGGGAAGAATGAATAAGGCACAGGAAACAAGTAGATATAGTACCAGTGATGCTTTGCATGTCACGGGGGATGCAGCTGGGAGATCCCATAAAAGGATGAGTCTCCCCAAAACCATGTATGCTACCCTGATCAGAGGCCCAGCTCAGGGTAGTCCATGCACCAGGTGCTGTTGCAGGGCTGTAGTATGGGCTATGTTAAATACCCTTGGTCTACATAGTGAGAGCATGTCTAATGGTGTGCTTATGGAGGACTTTTCTCTGGTATCCCAAGAAGTGAGACACTATAGATCAAGCCAAGGATGAAATGACAAAAATACTCAAATTTATGACTATCCTATCGAAAATGGAAATATGGCAAGTATAACAGCCATAATAAGGAACTACTTGCTAGCCAGCAGACATCGAGCAAATGTTCTCCTCTATACCCACACCCAATACAGTAAGGGTGGGTACAAATTCAAACATTTTCTACTTTCATTAACATCTAGGATTGGGAAGTTGAGTGAATCAGGCTGATTGGCCTTTTTTAAAATCAGTAAATATTTCCCACTACTTAGCTATTAGAGAATGGCACTCTTTTGAATGCAAACAAATGTATGGTTGATTAGAGTGTTATACTGTGCTGCTTCTAAAGTTTGTTCAGTGCCAAGTTCTGCTTTATCTTTGTTGGCCGCAAGCAGGCGTGTCTGCCTATTCATGCAGAGAATCTCAAGGGCTTCTTCTTTTATAACTTAAGCTGACTATAAATTCTCCTGATCTGAATGGGATACATACCCAGCTTGAACAACAAAACATAACACTATAGCTTAGTAAATCCTATCCTTTTAGTGATGTGCCATTCACAGAACATGTGATAGGTATCTGGGCACCTGAAATAACCTCCACTTAATTCAGTGTTCTATTAAAATTTGCTCATTATGAAGACTAATCTCGTACTTGTCCAGCAGACTTGGCATATAAACAGAAGGTTGATTTGCCTAAAAAACCTCCTCTTTCTCCTCTAAAAAGCTCATATTTTTAGTTTTACTTTAAATATGAATACTTTAATATAACCTATTTTCATTATTGATAAAATGTTGTATAAAAACAACATGCTTCTACTATGTCCATCTGATCATTAATATTCCCTTTCCAATTCATTAAGTTCCTTAACCATAATAGGTACAGTTATTTGGGCACTATCCTGCTTCCCCAGCCTGACAGATTTCTACATAATATATTTTTTGGGGGGGAAAAAGGCCAGAAAGGTTGCCAGGGAAGTACTTTAAGGAATTTGTTTGTGATGTTTGTCAGAGTTCAGTTCTCTGCTGTAGGGATATCCTGTTGTGTTTGCCTGCCAAATTCACATTTCAAGGGACATAGATCAGTAGATAGCCTGGATATGTGAACTCGAGATACCATGGCAATAATAGGTTCACTTTACTTCAGCCGCAAACACCCAATTATTCTAACCATTCAAGAAGAAAGTGAGCAACGCAGGAGTATTATAACCTGGACACATTTTACATGTCCAAAGTGCCCCTCATTTAATCTAGTCTGTCCAGCTAGCATCTATTTTCCTAGGGACCCATGAGTTGTATCTGTGAGAGTTACACAGAAAAATCACCCTTTGTGATTTGTGTTTAACCTATTGTGAGCATAATATAAATTTGTTTCTGAAAATAAAGTGCTCTGATGGTTTTATAATGGCTCACCCAGCATCATATATTGCTCTCCAAAGATTTAGACGACTCTTTTCTTTAAATTCCTGCAGATATTATATCACTTGCAACATCTACCAATGGTGATAATGCTTGATATGGGAATTGCACTCATTTACAGTTCAATAATGGAGCCCTGTCTCTAAAGTAATCTCTGTAATTTGTATGGGTTAACCCCTGAAGTATGTGGCACTTCCCTGTCCCATGCATCTGAACATGTCAACATTTTATTAAGTCAAATGCACATTATGAGCATTTACTTAGATTGTTGGTGTGCACACATCTCACTAAGGAGAGACAGGGCTCTATTCATTAAACTGTTTTTACTTTAATTTGGGTTAATTCTCTAACTTTCAGTTGACATAATTCCTCTTAGGTTATTTACTAATGTAAGCTCTTTTTAGCGGAGCCCTGAACACCCTCTGTTGCTGTGCGTCCAGCTCTTCTTGTTACAAATACATGTCTGTTAGTCCACCTATAGTACTGTGCTGAGGAATTTGTTGGCACTTTAGAAATAATAATAATAATAATAATAATAATAGCTTTCCGAATTCTAATTGAATTGAGCTGAATGGATCACTGCTATTTCCAAATAAATCTTATTGCTGTATTAAGATTCTTGGAAAATACCTCAACCATATTGTGACCCACGTACAAGTGAAATGTTTCCAAATTTCAACATTTCACTAGTACAATAAAATCATCTCATGGTAAGAAAAGGGTTGAGATATTGTTATATTGGAAAGGGTAATTGCAGGTAGCGCTAGGTGACCAAAGGATATTGGTGCTTCTCCACTGGTCTGTATCAGGGGATGAACTGAATAAGTAAAATGTGGTTGTAATTCAGTTTGAGAATAACTACATCAACTAAGTTACATGGAGATTCCACTGATTTGCAAAGACAACCAAAATGCAGCCAAATGGAAGTACAGATATGGTGAAAAAAAATAGGCAAATTTGCCTTTTATGAATAAACAAACAGGTTAGAAGAGCTGAAGTGTAAATTCCTCTGCTGTTCAGTTGTTTGAAGCACGGTGAATAGATTCTCTCATAATCACCCATCAAGTAAATATGTATTCTGTACATGTGGTGGCTAATATCACTAATATGATGTGTTGGTTACATTATATAACCTACCTGAAGCTGACCCTCCACACATTTGTGATTGACAGGCTCACTTTAATTTGAACTCCTCAGAAAAAAATGTAAGTTTTATGAAAAAAATCAATTTCTATACTTAGAAACACAACTAAGAACATTTATAATGGCTAGAGCGGGTCGTTTTCATTTTAGGTGTGGTCTGGGACAAGGCTACTTCACAGCATTTTATGTGACCACAATCTACTAATAAGTATGCAAAAGAGAATGTAATTTGGAGCAAGAGACTCACATATCTATTTGCACAGACTAATTTCTAAACACATTGTGGCACCACTCCACTGAACATTGCACAATGAGATGCATTGATTTAATGCTTCTCTATGAGGAGATGCAGATTGGTGCAGCGCAGCGTCTTGCCGTACATGACACTGTAAGTTAAGGTTACAGGTCCTGTACCAAGCAGAAAATAACATAGATCTTAATCAAGGTACTGTGTGCAATTAAGTATGGTATTAAAGTGTTGCTAGTCCTGTAAATTTTTTATTTTTTTTAAATCATCTGCTGTAGTCTGTTTCGGTGACAAGTGTACTCATGGAAATTTCCAGTATGAAAATGTCCTGCGTTCTATTCTGGGATCCACCAATTTGGGTTCTGCCTTGTAAAACTCCTGATCATTTATAATATCTAAAGGAGGAATGGTGCTGTGTGAAAAACAAGATTTACAAGGTGTTGAAAGCAGATATGTGGTATGTAATGTTCTGTAACATGATGCTGAACACAGACACAACGAGACACCACAAAGTTTATTTAGTCTTAACTGCACTTCACCGACATCTGCATTACTGCATCAGTACTAACGCGTATAAATGATTGTGCTAATAGGTGTATATCTGTGTATTTAAGATAATTCTAAAACCATGCAGCAGCATGTATGTTGTGGGTGGGTGGGGGATGGAAATATTATTATTGTGGCAATAATAACACTGAATGTGTTCTTCTTGAGAGCTGGAGAATTACTATCTTCTATCCTTACATTAATAACATGTGGACTATGGGGCTCTGACATTCCCACAATTCTGCCATCATCTTCTGGTATGTATGATTACAGCTTGATCATTGGTCTATATGACTAATGATTGATCAACTAGGGTTGCAAATACTCCAAAAAGGTAGGGAAAGTCACAACTTTTGTCTGCCTACTAGCTTCTCTACAACACACAATTACCCCTTGTCCATTATTAGGAAATGGAAACAAACCACCTTGGCATTAATCATGCCCAACCCCACCAGCTTGCACAATGCTGCTAAAAGGCATTTTATCAGCTGACAGCACATACTGACTGTCTGTTTCTTGAAACTCGGCTGTCCAGGGATAGTATCAGGGCTATCAGGGTAGTCAGTTATTCTTTTTATAACTAGTTTAGACTGGAAACATTTTCCCCATATTCAGCTTTTAGTGAATAGCAGAAGTACAAACATAATTTTAACAGCTGTCTTGAAATGACCTGAGATGACTTTTTTTCAAAGCAAGGTCAGACCTTTGTGGATAGCCCCACAAAATGATAATCATGTCTCTTCCTCCAGAGGTTTAGCAAGGTCATGAGGCAAATGTTTTATTTGTACCCCCCAATACCCTCCTCGGCGGAAACTTTATTTACTACATGGCACTCAAACCCCACACCTGCACTTTGACCTACACGGACACACAAATACTGACCCATACACACATATGCACCGACACTCACACTGACACAACACACTCACTCACACACAGATACTGATACAGATCCATACACACACAGACACACAAACACTCACCCATGCACACACTAACAGTGCAGACACTGACGTATATATACATAGATACTGACACATGCACTCACAGTACATACACTGATCTGTACACTCAGTGAAGTACTTCATGAATCAAAGATTTAAATGTAGTTCATCAGGACCAAAATAACACTTGCGTAGCCACAATGTTTATATAAAAATGCTGCAGTGAATTACATGACATGTACTAATTTAACAGTCTGGTTTATTCACCAAACAGGTAGTTGTGGAGAAATGCTCATTTTCAGCTAATTCTTGAGCTTGGTTATCCAGCATTGATATAAGATATAGGCCAAAATGGGACTCAAATCCACACCACCCAAGTGCATGGCAGCTGTAAACTCAGCTGTTTGCTGTTTAAAGAATAAGGTCCCAAGAGTTTGATGGACTCTATAAGTTACTTTTATGCTTACAAGTCAAACCTTAGGCAGTGCAGTTGCTCGGTGGCAAAAAGACCAGGGGGTTCAGCCCAAAGGTAGATTTATGGCCCCTCCTGCATAAATTAACTTAAGCTCCTCCTAAAATAAATACCATGCCCTTAGTCCAAACATCAACACTATATTCTTGAAATCACTTTGTCACACAAACGAGGTTCTTTATTGAAGTGAGAATTATCAGAAATTCAAAGTGAATTCCAAATTTAAGATCAAAGTAGCCGAACTAGAAGCATAACTGACATGAAATTATTTTCTACTTCCGCTATTTGTGCCTTGCATTTAAAATGTCATGAGCGGGTTAAAAGCACACGTGTAGATGTACATGATAATCAATGTTTTCTGAAAAAAAGAGCTTTGTTTGTTACAGGTAACAGACTGTAAAGATATCATCTTCACAGAGTTTTCATCTGCCTCCTCACAGGATAATGGTTGCACGGCATGTTGAAAGCCAAGCTCATCTCCTCGGATGATGACTCTGAATATTCTACCAGTTGAGCAGCATATTCTAAATAGTGTTCTGCACATTCCAATTCATGAATTGCTTGCTCCAGGCTAATGCCTAAGAATACCTCTCCCCTGCTAATGCCAAACACGCTATTATCTATTGATACCTGTCTGTGTCTGCGTGCGTGTCAGTGTGTCGTGGTTGTTACTGTATGAATAAATTATTCATTTGGCAGGATTCTTTATTCTGTAGGTATAAATGTATCACAGGGTCACTGGATATTTTGTCTGTTGTGCAGGAGCCAAACAAGAGAACAAAAGGCCATTTTGAGTGTTCCATGCTCAAGGAATGCCTTCTTCCTGACGGAACCCCTGCAGGCCTGATATTTATTCACAGACACGCATACACAGACAGGCACTGTCATTTAGTAGGTTTAATAAATGTAAGAAATTAGCAAAGTAAAAGCTGAGCAGCAATAATATTTACAGCAGCAGTGAAAGGCCAAAAATGTAATCGCATTGACATTAACTCGTATAATGACGTTAATAAAAAATGTTTTGTTATAATGGGAGTACTCTCATGTGCAGCAAGTTGGACAAAATTGAGACCCATTAAGTGACACAAAATATTTATCTTCATATAAGCTTGTCTGTAACTACATTCATCTTTATATATATAAAAAGTACAGCGAAGAGGTATGGACAAGCTATCTGGTGTAATAGGGAAATTAGATAATACTAAGAAATAGAGGCAGAGTTTTGCGGAGAGAGACACAAGATCATTCACTAACTTTGTGAAATCAACGTTTTGCAATCACAATTAATTTAAAATAAATGTGACGTATTAAACCACAATAGTCAAATGGTCAAACTACTGCAAGTCAATTATGTTTCCAGTTCTGTAATAGTATAAAATTAAATTCACAAAAAAATTACACTTTAGTGAATAATCCCACCTAAAAAAATGTACTGGAACTGTGGAATAATTAAACACAAAATGATATAGCATGAAAAATGTTAGAGACTCTGAATGTTATATATTATAGATTATATCTTGCCTATTATTAATATTATGGGCCTCAGTTGATTGAATTGCTATTAGTTGGATTTTTGCTGTTTATCTAACTGTAGGTAGGGTATAGACTTCTTCAGATAATATTACTAACGAATATGCTGGAGATAAACAAAAAGGTTTGAAGCATTATCAGGTGGACAAACCTTGAATACATTTTACATGCGTGTGGCCAGTTTGCACGTATGAAGGTATAAAGGCATACACTTCCAACAACATCAAATGTTATAAAACAGTACTGACCTTGAACTAATGGATCAGGTTCATTTATTTTCTACACAGATGTCATAAAAACAGATATTTGATTATGAACTGGTTCCTGATTACTGAGCGACTGATAAAAACTATTTTTGACACTTGGTAAATTGATATAATTTATCTCACTGACAAACTAATGTCAACCACAATCAATTGTCAACAGGTTTAATACTCTTGCACCATGACCATTTCAAAACACTGAAGTGATAAGGAGCCACATTTTGGAACATAAGTGCTCTTCAGTAAATAGTACATTTTGGTGAAATTACAGCCACATTACAAACTTCAGGCAAAATAGATGAGTTGAAAAAAAATGATCAAATTCTACTTTGAAGTCTACAGTTTGTTATAAGAGATAAGATAAGAGATAAGCATACTTCTGGTTACTAAAGACCAATTTTCCCACAGATTTCAATGAGTTAAATGTTATTGAGTAACCAGAATAACGTTTATCCTATATAAAAGAATTAGGCCAATCGTTTTAAAGCGTGCAGTTTTTGTTATATTTTTGATGGGCTTTTTTTTCTGTAATCACATGCTTATGAACTGTGGCATTGCACATGCCTCTGAAAAACCACAGTTTGTTTATTTTTCATTTTATTTTTGCCTAAGGATACTCTTCCAAGAAAGGGAAAAAATATATATATATATATAGATATATATATTAAAATGTACCTTTTCATCTTAATGTTTTTATGTTTTCATGCTAAATAAGAGTCTCCAGCAGCCTATCCTCTCTGTGTTGGTTGGGCTAACAAGGAATTAGCCTGAGCAGCAATAGGCAGCTGTGATTGGCTGAGAGTGTTAGATGATTGCTTTTAGCCTATCAGAGCACCAATGGGCATGTAATCTCTACTTTAGCCATGCCTCCAGTAAGGCCTAAGGGTTGTGGGTGGCCATGAATCCTTCTTAAGTGTTAAACTGCTTGGAAATGGTAGAGGGACAGTGCCTTGGGACTCCAGACACTAAAATAAATTCAAACAGATGAAATGGTTATAATGCCTACAGGACACCCTGGGCACCAATTCAACGTCAATGTGTTTGATAGATTTTGCTCTCATTAACATGTTTTTTTTGCATGCTCACAATCAGTAATACATGTTTTGCAGAATGCAGCACCATAAACCTGCATTTTTAGCCATGCCAGAAAACTTTCTTATCAAATGTATGCTCAAAACTCAGCCACCGACAGTACTAAGTGAGCTGTTCTTAATTCACACTTTGGCTGCAGCTAGGGAAATTATAAACAGGTAGTGGTATCCTTACTATATGATAAAATGAAGTAATTTTACAGAGTGAGGTGGTGTGGCTAAAGAGGTAGGTTTATAGTTTTTATGCTAAAACTATAAAGATTTGAACATGCAAAAAAATAAAAAATAAACCAGACAAAGAAACCAAAAAAGCATGTTAATGACACCAAGATATAACAAATGTACTAAAGTTGTATTAGTGCCTGTAGTATCCGTTAAACTCTTCAACTACAGGGCAACTGCACAGTAGTCATGTAAAGCACAGTTCAATGTAATTCATCCTATTAGTGTCCTTGCAGCAAGATTATGTTTTGTTTTTTGTTTTTATCGGAAGTGTGGTGAATTAGCACTGAATTAAAATAACAAACTATTAAAAAAAATAGCAGTTCAGCAGAGTTGAAGATTTACCAAGTAACATTTATTGGTATTAGTTTTGCAAATTCACTGTAAATCAGTGCTTACTTAATAGGCCACTAAGATATTATGCACTTTAAATTAGCACTGGAGATAACACTTATCATAAAGCAAACTTAATTGACATTGGTTGCGCAACTCTAAAGTGGTTCTGGCGCTTGATGGGTGTTTGGATATTTTGCTAAGAAACCCCCCAAGGTGACCTGGTGGTGTCAAAGAGCAGATATAAGAAATAAAATGTATTTGGACACTTTAGTTCTCTCCTGTGGACGCTTTATTTATGAGCAGCACATGATAAGTGCTGTCCCGATGTATATAACAATATAAATCACGCAAACGTGTAAAACATATACATGTTAATGCTGCATGTAAGAAATTAAGTGATATCTTACAAGTTTGAGAAGCTTTTGAAATGAACTATAACTGTGGCAGTAACTATTTACTTTACAGTTGCTACATAACATTATTGATAATAATGTGGTCATTTTACATTGCTTCCACTGTCGGAACTACTGTCGGTGAAGCAGCACAGAAGCCTCAAGCGGCATCGGATGTTTCTCACACTTACTGACATCCAGTGGGCATCTCTGATCAGGGGCCTGGTCAGGAGCTGGGGCTCTTTCATAGCACAACCTAGCCCCTGAAAGAGTGGCAGTGCTATGAGGAAGTTAACTCAGGCCACCTCCTCCCAGCTAACAGAGCACCACAATGGGAGGCAGAGAAATGAAGTGGGAGAGAGCCTGCACCTCAGACAAATCTGGATCCCAGGGAAGCCACCATCTCTGTGTCTGTCAGAATGTGTTTATCTTTGTCTATGTATATCTTTGTCAAAATGTGTGATTATCTCTGTGTGTGTGTATGTGTCAGAAGTGTGAAGCGTGTGTATATATCCATACATCCCAGCATTTAAACACCAAAACTACACACAAATGTACACCTGCATTTAAATGCCAACACTACACACAATACACCCCTGCATTCAAACGAAAAAACAGTACACATACACACTCCTGCGTTCAAACACCAATACTACACACAAACGTACAGCTACATTCAAACGTCAACATTACATACAAACACATCACTGCAATTAAATGGTAACTACATCCAAATACACTCCTACATTCAAACACACATACACAATACAAAAACATGCTTACATTCAAACACACAACCACTGTTCACAAATACAACCCTGCAAGGATGGCCAAATAGTAGATCCCCAGTTGGCAAAGCATTGTGGGATTTGCATGACAGTTGAGGATTTACCTTTTGGCCTTGCTCTAAAAGGAGGTCCAAAAAATGTTTTGCACTAGGGCCCTCTCTTAGCCTTTCACCTGATGGACTAGGACCCTGTCTTAGCCTTTCACCTGATGTCAGACTACATCTGGAAGCGGAAGCCCCACAATTCCAGTGGACCTCTCCTTGCCCCCAAAGTGGACCATTGTGCCTGTTTTACCATAGACATGTCCTAAAAAGAAAGAATATTGTCAACTTAGCTGGTCTTTATATAAACATATATATTTTGTAATTGTAAAATTAAGCTGTTACAGTTATTACTGTTTTAATCATAGATTTATTAAGTCACAGGTTGTAGATTTGAATCACTATTATAACACAACATACTGAGTATGTAAAGTTTTGAAAACATTTCTTGAAAAGTGTCTAATTGATGTTTTATTGAAATACACAGATGGTTTGGACTTCTCACTTATTTTAGATAAAGTTCATTATGCCGAGCACTAAAAGTACAGGAATACATTTGACAAAGCATGCTGAAAGAAAATAAAACCTGATTTTATTCTTTCACTAGTTGCACATTTTTGCAGAAGCTACTTAGTGCACCTTAATGGCAGGCTAAGTTTTCCACTTCCCCTTGTACAGAAATTTCTAAAATAAATCAGTGACAGGCAATATGTTTGTGCAATTGTGCTGCAAGGGACATTTTATTAATTATAAGAACCTACATTTTGGTGACGCTCCAACCAAAGTCTCACTTGATTCTGGAGGATAAATAGCCCCTAGTGGCTGTCAGGATTAAATTTTCTTCTAACATGTAAACGTGTTTTTATACAGAATAGCATTGTTTTACATTGAGGGATAAAACTGACAGGGCCACTGCACTCGGGACTTCAAGATTAAGTGTTCTGGGTATCTTTGTAGGCTCTTTAGTATATATTTTGCCAGGGAGTAGGCTAGTAGTTATTCAATAATATATCAAGGTATTCAATATCACATATAATAATCTGTGGGAGGGTCTAGAGAGCTACAAATGGGGCCCTCCAATACCCTTCCCACCAGACTCAACAATAACAACAGCTGACAGTTCAAAGCTAAGCAAAATTACCTCAGAAAGTATGTTAGAACTAACTATTCACGTCAGATGGGGTCTATATACAGACATTGTTTTAAAAGATACCCAACAATATGTGAACTAATCACAGCAGATCCAATCTATTTTTTGTCACTAGTCCTTACCACATATATACATTTCTCATTGCAACAATAACTGGGGTGATACTGCCCCTCGTGTTACTATTTACTGCTTCCTTCCATTCTCTATCTCTGTCCTCACTCTATTACTTTTAATTTATTTCATACATTTAATGCTAGGCCCCCAATCAGGTCTACTTGGCTGTGTGGGATATGCCACTCTCCAATCCACCACCCCTTGGCATCACAACTTGTTGTTGACTTACCTGAAAATGTCATATTGATTTCTGAAAAAAGAAAGTTCTTAAAGGACCACTCTAGGCACCCAGACCACTTCAGCTTAATGAAGTGGTCTGGGTGCCAGGTCCAGCTAGGGTTAACCCATTTTTTCATAAACATAGCAGTTTCAGAGAAACTGCTATGTTTATGAATGGGTTAAGCCTTCCCCTATTTCCTCTAGTGGCTGTCTCATTGACAGCCACTAGAGGCGCTTGCGTGCTTCTCACTGTGATTTTCACAGTGAGAGCACGCAAGCGTCCATAGGAAAGCATTGTAAATGCTTTCCTATGCGACGGGCTGAATGCGCGCGCAGCTCTTGCCGCGCGTGCGCATTCAGTCCAGGAGGAGGAGAAGAGGAGGAGAGGAAGCAGAGAGCTCCCCGCCCAGCGCTGGAAAAAGGTAAGTTTTTAACCCTTTCCCCTTTCCAGAGCCGGGCGGGAGGGGGACCCTGAGGGTGGGGGCACCCTCAGGGCACTATAGTGCCAGGAAAACGAATATGTTTTCCTGGCACTATAGTGGTCCTTTAACAAATATCTGGGAATATGCACATCCTCATAATGGTCTACAATTTTACTATTTGCTGATCGTTTCCAAACTTTAAATTCCTGTCCTGGGTTAAGATCCCATTGACTTCGTAAGGAACACATTTCACTAATGAAAATCAACATAAAATTAAGTTGCTCTAGAAAATGTTGAGCGCCGTCTTCTCCGCATATATTTTTCTTTTTTGAATACCTAGAGTTGTAAACTCATTGCTTGTGGCATAATTTATGGGTTGCATTTAAATTGTATGGTTATAACAAATGACTATTTAAAATGTTTACTATAATTTTTTTGTCTATACATCTGATGTATACCATTTTTTGAATGAAGATTATAAATTGAAAAGAAATGATAGCTAACTTACAAATAATTGTATAAACAGTGCTCAAAAATGTTACTCAGAGGAATTTAAGAGTAAGCATTTCTACTACAGTCCCCAGAGGGTAGAAAACGAATTTCATAACCTGTACACGTGCATGAATATAAGCTCGTGTTTAGTATTAAAATCTCTCGTAGAAATCTTTACACATGTCTGAACAACTCTTCCTTCACCTAGCCATACACTTAATTCCACTGTTTTAGAAATATATGCTTACTAACAAACCAAACATTTGGAAAGTTTGTGATATTCTGATAGAGCCTCAGCGGATTGTACTGTTTGTTCCTTGGTATACCACATTGTCTTGTTATGGTTTGTCTCTCCACTGTCATTCTAAAGCCATAATTAGTCGCACAGCTAAAAAGAACACAGTTGGACATCTGAAGTTCCACGTTCCAGAAGAACCATTAACTATCATAAAGTGCTAAATCAGTGCAGGAATCTAACTAATCCACAGACAGTCTATTCCAAAGCATAAATTAGAATAGTAATTTCAGATGTCAACTTGGAGCTCAGCCTTTCAATTGTACAACTCACTCAGTAATGTTGAAGGTCCTTGATTAACCTTTCGTGACAAGGACAGTAAATGCTTGTGACCATATTTCACATGCCACGAATAACACTTAAGACAGGGTGCTGAGCCTTTCATTGTTGGCAAGTTGTGCTCTGCCCAAGTCCCATAAACAAGAGGAACATTTTGTTTTCTTACTAGTAATATCAGTGCTGAACTGCTCTCTCACGTACTAAGTGTTAAAGTCCAGAATATCCCAGTTCTATTTCTCTGTGATAATATTGATAGTAATTTATAGACGTAGATAGCGTTCAAACTTTTATTTCAGTAGAAGCCTCCCACTGAGCACTAACGGAAAGGTGATGTGAAAAAAATGGGAGAAAAATTATATATTTTTTACTAAAATCATGTGTAAAGTGTTGTTTTATTGGTAGTTTCATGATAATAGATTTCTTAGGGTGTAGATAAAGTAATCGTATTATGACAGATTTGTGGACAACATTGTTTAGAAATAAGAAAGTTATTTGGAAATAAAAAACTATGAATTGAAATATAATTTATGTATAAATGCTATTCTCTTGTGTAATATTTTCCACAGTGTTACAAAAAATAAGAACATAATGAATTAAAAACACATATATAATAAGAATAATATAATAGTAAGTACAAATACAAGATTATTCAAAGTATAAAGATAACTGGGTTAGCATCTTAAATGATAATATATAAACATTATAAAACATACTACAAGTAACTCTGTAGATGTATTTATTAAAATGGAATATGTGGATATAATTGATGGTGAATTTCTAAGGTTTAAATAGCTACAACAAAGCTATTTTTTCAGATTGGTCATTTTGACTTAGGATGTGCAATTCTCTTCTTGATTCTCACACAATTCCAGGTTTAGTGTGTGAACCACTCTACTATAACGTCATTAAATTATCTGAATGTCTGTAAAGATGTGCACAAGAACCAAAGTTTCTGGTTCAGGTAAAGTAGCTAAAATTTTCTCTGGAGAGATGTTCCTTGTCAAGGTAGTGAAGTACGAGCAGGTTTAATACATTCTAAATATAGAGGGCAGCCTGTGCTGCCTTCCACTAACTCACTACAAACAGTCTCTGGGAAGCCACTCAATCGTTTGTGGGCAACACTTTCAAAATCACTGAAAACATGCATGCATTTAATTATGCATGTTTGCATTGGGATTACATCTAAAAACAGCTGGAAAAAGCAGCATATCTATTGTCTGAAGCCTTTGCAAGCCCTCCCATTCTAGCCCCGCCCAGACTGCCTGTATCTGTCAAATCACAGACTTACGAATGCAGCTCAATAAGAAGTCTTTTTGAGGCAGGTACTCAGAGCTCTTGCTGCCTCTTACGTTTAACTCCATTGAGCTAAACAGACCAGAAAGTAACAGAACCAGTTGTGTGATTGACAGTTAGGAGGGTGTAGCAGGGTTAAATTATAATTGTGCCAAATTCTATTTTTTTCTGGGGTCTGGAATGTCCTTTTAACAAAAGCTTATTAAAAATAGTTAAATTTTTTGTGTCATTCCTGTGGGATATAAATGTTCATGCTACATTCATACATCATTTAGACCTGTCCAACCTTGGCCCTTCAAGCTGGAGGTTCAAGGTTGGACACCCATATTTACACCAAGAACATATATAAAAAGTATCAACAACCATCCCATAATTATTACCCTATCAGTCCTTTATATCCTTTCCTTAAAGCAGTCAATGCAGTGCCTTATTTTTTCCACTTGTAGAAGGCTTAAATATCCTCACTTGAGCCAAGATTTGATGCATGTGATGCAATTCAGTTCACTATCATTTACAGAGAATGCCAATATTGGAGCACTGTTTTCTGTAGTTTATAGTCTGCTGTTACAAGCAATATATCCACCCAACTATCTATACAGAGTGAATCATAAATTCAGTACTAATAATAAACGGTTATAATGTTATAATTTAAACATTTTTACTCTTTATTATTTTTAAATACTTTTTCCTGTTTTCATAATGTCAGGACAAATTTGCATCAATTTAAGCAATACAATTACCATATATATGAATGTCCAAATTGCCATACGCATTGGTATGCAACTATGACAGTGTTTCACATTTAGACTAAACTAGCAGAACTAGAAAAATTCTCCAAATCAGCGATGTTTTCAGCTCATTCATTTAGGGTAAACATTTTACATTTCCTTGGAATTCAAAATATTTTATATTCTAGCCAATAACCCTGCAAGGGGTTGTCCTCTCTACTAAGGGTAATTTGACTATTTGTTAAAGGCAGACTCAGTCAAGGATGGGGGGGAAGGGGGTGATTGTGTGAACCCTATCAATGTTCCCTTTTTCTCCTTGCTTAATAGCTCTGTGCAATGATATATTGTCTCCCTTCTGATTATAGACATAGGCTTGAGCAAGCGGGGTTACCAGAGCAGCCAGATAGTTACGGGACTGGAGGATATATGTCATGACTAAAAGAGGAAGAAAGATTTCTTGGTGGCTTTGTTCGCTGTACAGATCTTTTCTAAAGGTGATATTTATGATGCTGTTCGTGAAAAGTACATTCTCGTTTTTTTCTTTATAATCTGACAGCGTTATGTACTAAAGTGAGAATTCAAAGTGGATTTTACATTTAATGTCAAAAGAGCTGCACTGGAAAAATACTCTGTAAACTTGAAATTCACTTAGATTTTTCACTTTAGTAAATAATCCTGTGTGTTTTTTTTTTTTTTTAAACTAGCAGCATACAGATAAGCCATTTAATGTAGCTCTCTATCCCCTTAAGGACACATGAGATGTGTGACATGTCATGATTCCCTTTTATTCCAGAGGTTTGGTCCTTAAGGGGTTAAGTAGTCACTTCTTGTTGAACATTCTCCAATTAACATTTCCAGCTGACTCTGCCCAAAATCTTTTTTTATCAAACATGGAGTAGTTAAGGTGATTGTTATGCTTTTCAAGAATGATCTCCCTCACATCTCTCTGTTTGTATCTGAGAATACTAATGCTTTGTTGCAATTTCCTTTCTCATATATCTTAAAACATTGTTTTCCCCTTGTCTTCTGTCCCATTGATTGATTACACATGTCAAAGTTCTGTCTAAACTATATTGAGGACTTTGAAGGAATAGTGTTATGTTAGGAATACCGATCTGTATTCTTAACACTACCAATTACCCCCCATTGTGTAAAATAAATAAAAATGAATGAGTTAAAAAGAAAACAAATTATTCACCTTTTCTCCAGCGCTGAGTCTCTCTTGGTGCAGCAGTGACATCCTCCACGGTTTGCATTATCCAAAGCTCCTAATAGTGGTGCATTGACATCTGCGCATGCACGCGTCACGTCACAGTAGTTACAGTATGAGTGTCAGAAAGTAAGATTAAAAAAATTACGTTGTTAAAGTGCCTACAGTGTCCCTTTAAATTAGATGTGAAAGGTTAGAAAGTGAAAGCTCACACATTAGGGGTTATTCACAAAAATGTAAACGGTCTACAATTCACAGGTTACTATTGAAACTGCAATTCACAGTGAATTTAACATTTTAGAGCCATTAGATACAATGGAAATTTTCTTAGAGTCAGCTATGTTTTCAGCTTGGCTATACAGGTGGTCGTCATTTAGCGAACTACCTGTTTTACGACGGCTTGCACTTACGACCAGGCATAAGTGCGAGCCATCGTGGGGATTCCCTGCTATGTTGCGCATGTCTATGTTTGGGAAACTTCCTTGAACATAGACGATCGCACAAGAACAGGTAATCCCTTAACTCCTCACTTACCGACCAAGCCGTTCTATGACCGGTTCATGGAAAGGAAGTCGTTAGGTAAGTAAGGAGTGTGTGTTTTGGTTACAAATTTGTAATTCATTTGCATTCCTGACACTTCACACTTTAGTGAACAACCTCATTTGAATTAAAACATAGAATGAAATAAACGCCTCTTCTCTTCAACTCGTTATTTCTCTTCTTGGTCTGTTTGTGCTAGAAATGCTAGAACAATACAACCCAGTCTAATACCATTAATTAAAGCTCTAATCATTATACCTATCAAATAGATTTTAAGATATTTGACCCACCTGTGGAAGAACAAGAGGATGGACAGCATGGTCTGGTCTATGTTGCTGTTGCAGATGCCTTCATTTAGGAGGTAGCAGGGGTCCTTCACAACAGGTTCCATAGAGTCCTGTCTCATGATGGTGTTTAACTTATCTGCATTTAGATTCTCAAAGACTAGCTTCTCTCGCAGCTGACGGAAATTGCTGACAATTATGTTGTTATTCTCTCCATTGCTTTCTTCCACCTCACTTTTGTTGGCCAGGTCAAGACAGCAGCTACAACAGTCCAGGCCAACCGGAGATCGGCAGCCGTCTTCTTCTGACATGCTCATTTAAGTTATTCAGCACCTTAAAAGATTCACTAGGACTCCTAGTACAGTGCGGTGTCGATAACCCACTTTCTTTGCAATCTGACTTCTAAAACAGATTTTAAAAAAAAAAATGATATCTATAGAAACTTGTGTTCTCTGAATTTTTCTGCAAAGTTGTACTGCTTAGAGAGGGAAGAAAAAAGACTCCAGCACTTGTTATATGTTGTGCTGTTCTATGTGCACACCTCTCTGCTGAAACCGGGGAGAGATTCTGCCTCTATAGCTAGCACATCCCAGTTGCGAGGTTGAACTTCAGTCCCTCCTACTCTCCCAGAGGCTGTGCTACTGTGACATGACTTTATGTAACAGAGCATAAATGAGTGCAGGAGGGGACACGACAGCAGGAATAAAAGTGTGTAGTAATGCACTGGCACAAAAAAAAGAGATGAACACGTTATGATCTTTGGTAGTCAGGCTTACTGCGTGCAGTAAAAAGTTTTGTTTCAGAAGGAAACCCCTCCCAGGACGGAATGTGCTGCTGACTTCTGTCAGTCTGTAAACAACAGTTTTAGCTAACAAGAGAAGCAGACAATGTTTTGCTTTCTGCAAAGCTTTACATCAACAATATTAAGGTAATTACAGTAAAGTTTTATATTGCTCCAATAAGCTAATCAGGGGGAGAACATGAGAAAGCACAAAGACATTTCAATTGGGGAGAGATTTGTATAACTAACAAATTATAAAAGGTCATTATCTTACTACCAGACTGCATTTACAATTAAATAATACTGGAATAGCTTTGCACGGTGTGACTGTAGCAAACACTTAAAGGACCACTATAGGCACTCAGACCACTTCAGCTCAATGAAGTGGTCTGGGTACCATGTCCATCTAATTTTAACCCTGCAGCTGAAAACATAGCAGTTTCTAAGAAACTGCTATGTTTACACTCGGGTTAATCCAGCCTCTAGTGGCTGTCTCAGTGACAGCCGCTAGAGGCGCTTCCGCGCTTCTCACTGTGAAAATCACAGTGAGAAGACGCTGGACGTCCACAGGAAAGACCCTCCCTGGACTGACAAGGAAGGGGGGACATGACTGATGCTAGGCTAAGGAGTCTTGACTGATGCTAAGCAGAGGGGTGGGGTGTACACAGATACAAAGTGGCAAAATGGAAGGACGGTTATAAGGACAGTGAGGAGAGGGGACTTACCAGTCAGCGTTAGAAAGTGCAGGTATCGTTATTGGCGAAATCGGATATTGAGTCCGCCTTTCGATTGTTGCCGGTTCATCCAGATTGTTTCCACTTACTAGGGTGTTTTGCTCACGGGTTGTACTATTATGACATGTGCATGCCCAGGGGCTGCGCTATTTCTTGTTATTATTTCAAACTGTTTTCCTCCTTTTTGGAGTGGGTTTATGGCGCAAGGTCTGGGATCCTTGACTCATTATTTGGACAATTTTTTTGTTCGTTGGCCCAGCGGGTTCTCAGGATTGCTTTTCTTTGCTCCAGGCCTTCCGACACGTGGTGTTAGACTTCGGGGTTCTGGTTTCGGAGCAGAAAACAGTCGGGCCAGTGTTGGTTCTGTCATTTCTGGGTATCGAGATTGATACTGAGAGTATGTTTTTTTGGCTCCCAGAGGACAAGTTGGCGGTGTTGCTTCGTCTGGTTGACTTAGTCAAGGGTTCCAAAAAGGTTCAGTTGCGCCAAATGCAGGGCCTACTGGGCCACTTTGTTTTCGCATGCAGAGTATAGGGCATTCTGTCGCAGGTTGTCGTAGTCAACGGTGGCGGTAAGGAAACCCTTCCACTGCATCCGGATCATGCTGCGCCTTCAGGCAGATCTGGTGGTGTGGAGCTCTTTCCTACGCCATTACAACGGACACTCTTGCTGGTTGAGGGAGGCCACCCCCAACTCAGCGTTAGATCTTTTTATGGGTGCCTCGGGGTCCGTAGGTTTCGGTGCATATTTTCAGGGCCAGTGGACGATTGGCGGACCTCCCCGGCTCGCGCGGAACCTGACCTTTCTGGAGCTGTTCCCTATAGTGGTCGCACTGGAACTGTGGGGTGAGGACCTCAGAAATCAGGCGGTGGTCTTTCACACGGACAACATGAGTGTTGTCCATGTGATTGCTTGGTCGTCCGCCTCCTCTCCTCTGGTTTTGGCGCTGCTGCGGCGGCTCGTACTACTCAGTCTGCAGTTTAATGTTTGGGTGCATGCGCGTCATGTCCCGGGTGTGGAAAATGTGGTGGCTGACGCCTTGTCTCTATTGCAGTGGGAGCGGTTTCTCGAGACAGCGCCAGAGGCTTGGCGGATCGGTCTGACTTGTCCAGACTCCTTACGAAAGCTCGATTTCGAGGCCTAATGGGCTTGGTGAAGGATTCCTTGGCAGAGTCTTCCTGGAGGGCATACCAGACGTTGTGGGGACAATGGCTGTCAACATCCCGGGACAGGGGTATATCATCTGAACCCGAGTGTCTCGAAGCGACTTTGTTGATGTTGGACGATATGCTCAAGCGAGGTAGGTCTTGCGCAGTGGCAGAGAAGGCACTGGCTCCTCTGTCTTTTCTGTTTCTTTCCATGGGTTGGCGCGATATAACCAAAGAATTTGGGATACAGAGTGTTATAAAGGGGTGGCGTCTTCGTCGGCGCCCGGATCGACGTCCCCGATTTCGGTGGATATGTTGCGCCGGATTCTCGTAGTCTTGCCGATGGTCTGTAGTTCAGAGTTTGAGTCTCACCTGTTTCGCTTGGCCTTCTCGTTTTGTTTCTTTGGAGCTTTCCGCATCGGCGAGCTGGTCGCTCCAAAAAGGAGGACGGCCTCGCCGTTGGCGCTGTCTGACGTTCGGTGGTCTAATTCTTCCATCAACATTTTTGTGCGGCGGTCTAAGACGGATCGTGAGGCCCGCTGCACATGGGTTCGTTTAGGGGCCACCGGGGATGAAGTCTATCCGGTTGGGGCTTTTCTCGGGTTTATAAGTATGTGGTCGGAACAGGGGGGCCCAGTGCTAGTTCACTTCAATGGGTCACCTCTCGCGCGGTACCAGTTCTCTGTGATGCTACGGCGGCCGGCGGGATCGATGTACAAGGGTTTTCAGCCCATTCCTTTCGTATTGGGGCAGCCACTCAGGCGAGTTTATTGGGCTACTCCGCAGCGGGCATTAGGCGCACTGGTAGGTGGGAGTCGGGGCGCTTTAAGTCTTATGTCCATCCTCATATGTTGTAATCCTCTTCTCGTTGTAGGTGCTCTTCCCTGATATGTGTGGATTATAGGGCATTCTTACGTATACTGGGCTGCTCGGCGAGCAGAAGACCGGTCCTACGGACGGAATTTGGGGTACTCATTTGAATTAGCTTGGGTCCAATGGAAGGGCATTAGGGGTCTTCTCTGGCATCAAGTATACCCAGAATTTGTGGCGCTGCGTAAGTTTGTCTCAGGGCCAGGGTGGTGGTGGTTCATGCGGGTGGGAATGACTTAGGGAAAGCCAGGACAGTGGACCTTCTCCACGCGATTCGGCACGACCTGGCGAGGTGCATGGCTCTTTTTCCGGACATGACCTTGGTTTGGTCAGAGGTGGTCTTCAGGCCGCGCTGGCACGTGCTACCGTACTCACGCGGATTGGAGAAGAGCTGGTGCTAGCTTAATATTGGGGAAGTTCGTACGTGGTTTAGGTGGGGTAGTTGTCCGGCATGTGGAGCTCGAGGGCGATAACCTGAATCTGATGAGGAAGGACGGGGTACACTTAAATTCCATCACTTTGGATATTTTTAATGTGGGTTTACAGAGTGGGACCGAGGCTGCGCTGTCTGCGGTGGGCACGATGAGGACAAGGGGCTCGGATGAATGTCGTCATCGTGATGGCGGGAGTCCTGGCCAGCGCAGGCAGAAGTGAAGAAGTTGCCGAGGAGGCTTGGGGAGTCACAGCCTGCTGGGAGCTGGTGGCGGAGGCAGGCTGCTCTGGACTTATGGTTTGATTGGATAGACCTGTCTGTTGGTGAATCAACCCAACAGCTGACAGTATGGACTTGCTGGCATGTATAATCAATAAAGCTGTGGCCGTTGCCCTTACCCAACTTAACGAGGTCTCTTGTGTGTCATTGGTGGCAACAGGTTTGGGGACATTCCATCTAGTCAGCAGTCAAGCATTGAGAAATGCTTATCTATGGACTGATTGAATGCGCGCGCGGCTCTTGCCTCTCATGCGCGTTCGGTGGACGACGTCGGAAGAGGGAGGAGAGTTCCCCAGCACTGAGGGAGCCCGGCACTGGAGAAAGGTAAGAGTTTAACCCCTTCCTCCCCCTTCAGCCCGGCGAGAGTGGAACCCTGAGGTTGGGGGGTCCCAAAGACCGTATAGTGGTCCTTTAACACACGATATGCACTGTAGTTGATATGCTTGAGAGCAGGAGAACCACCTATGATGGTTTTTCTGCTTTCCTCATCACTCATTTGTTGGCCCACAGAGCTGTGCCTTCAGCAGCATAGCCCTCTACGCCAAGAATTGGAGAAGAGCTGGCGCAAGCTTAATATTGGGGAAGTTCGTACGTGGTTTAGGTGGGGTAGTTGTCCGGCATGTGGAGGTAAGGGGACGGACCATTATTTTTCTTGAAATCCATGCATTTGCAGGCAATTCTGCAAGAACAATGTATAGATGTATATTATGTCGTTTGATTATTAAGATGTGTGTATCACAACAAGTTCACTTTAAGATCCACATAGATAATCAAAAATGTTTTTTTTTTTTTTTGTATAACATTTTCTCTCAGCAATCAGACATCCTCTGCAAACCTAATTTGCCTTCCATTGCTGGTCTTCAATAAATATCTAGGAATTTATGAAACCTTACCTTGGACTCCATATTTTCTGCAAATTACATCTGACACATAACACTGAACACTGATGGTGAACCTAAGAAAATTGGCTTACAAGTACATTCTTTGGATGGATAGAATTAACATTATTATTATTACATTTATTTATAAAGAACCAACATTTTCTGCAGCACTGTACTTTAACAAAATATAGAAATTATCCTTGCAAAATATTTTGGAAAAAAAGTTGTGCTTGTTACAGACCATCGATGCTATCAGGGGCGATGCTAGGAAGGGCTGATGACCCACTTGAGCCCCTGAAAAGCCCTGGTCTAATTCTGGCTCCATTTTTTTTAACTCTCTATCTCCTGTAATACTGAGTGAAAAATAGCACACCTAATTACATATTAGAGTCACTCTAATGCACCATATTTAGAGTTTATTATATAACACAGCATGAGGGTATTGCTGTGGGTGCAGGGTTTATATGCAATGAAGGGAAGGGTTAATACAACAAAGCATTTATAAATGTAAATCTATGTAATATTCTGAATTCATTGAAAGATTTGGTGTCATAATGTGATTTATATAATTTATTTGGGTTTAGGGTTCGACTTAAGGCATGATATAGAGCTAGTGTAGTATGAGCTTAATTCAATATATATGGGGGAGACAGTAAAAGTCCACCTAGAATTACCCTGCTCATTTTGGTGCTACAATTGTGGTTCACATCCTTGATTTTTGGACTGACCCCTCAAAATTCTCATTTCCATTCTGACTGCAAGCAAAAAGTACTGCTTCCCTTAAAGGGATTCTCCAGTGCCAGGAAAACATATTAGTTTTCCTGGCACTGCAGGACCCTTCAGTGCCCCTCTCCCTCCCACCCCCTATCCCAAGTTGCTGAAAGGGTGAAAACCCCTTAAGTGACTTAGAGGAGTCCAGCACCGATGTCCCTCGGCGCTAGTCTGGCTCCGCCTACCCTCCGCCTACTCTCCTCCCCCGCGCATTAGACCTCCCCATAGAAAAGGACGTGAGGACGTCCAACGTTTCTTAAAACACTTTTCGTGTCCTATGAACATGGAAGTTCCTGTAGTGGCTGTCTGATAGACAGCCACTAGAGGAGGACTTAACCCTGCAGGGTAATTATTGCAGTTTATGAAAACTGCAATAATTACACTTGCAGGGTTAAGGGTAGTGGGAGTTGTCACTCAGACCACTCCAAAGGGCAGAAGTGGTCTGGGTGCCTGGAGTATCCCTTTAAGTGGTATAGACAGTGCTTTCTCTATCCTTTTGATAGACTGGTCACCGGTACTCGTTTAAAAATGACAATTTTTCATGATTTCTCTAGAAGACCAATGGCCAGCACACTAGATATGGTTCTGTTGACCTTTTACTATGCTACAGAATCTCTGACAGTATCCTTTTGAAGTCCTTCTCTATTTCTGTTGTTTTACAAATCTTGTGTGCAATATCTGAATATTTAACCTACAGAATTTACATGTATCTGAAATCGAAATATTTGCTTTCCAGATTGTACAGGGCATCTCTGACATAACATTACAGATTCCTCTCTGTAGCTGATATATGCTATAAGGCATATTTATCCATATCTGAATTTTCTGATTTAAAGCCCTTTTTGGGTATATTATATCTACAAAACCTATTTAACTTTATGGGGGGCAGCTCCATTGCTACATCTCTAAACCTAATGAAATGTAATACTCTGTGTTGTTCTACCACAATCTGATTAATCATATGGCACCCAGGTGCTAGACAAGTACCTAGGTGTCATGAAGACCGTTGGCCGAGTTTGGCCACATTCTTTAAACCCTATATGAAGAGTTGAGAGGGGGTCCCAAAATGTTAACCTGCATAAGTCCCTTATAGTGAAATATTAATGCTTCTTTGGGTCCAACTTTCTTTTCCCTATATATATTCATAGTTATCTTGCTTACCTACTTTGCCCTACTTATGAAATACTGTGTTTATGTATGTTATACATAACTTTCTGCCTCTTTTCTTATGCATTTTGTTTCCAAATAAATATGGTGGAGTGTTTTTATTAAACTGCAAAATGCAATCTGGATGTCCAAATTTTGTAAAAAATAAATTATTTAGAAAAATTCCTCAAATCAGTTATTATCACAGTTTGCCTTCTTTAGCCTACATTTGGCATCCAGCTTTTATTTTGTTACAGTTCAGACCTGAATGAATAACAAAACATTTTACCATTAGGGATATACTAGAACTAGATTATGTCTCAGCTGTAAACACAGGCTTCAGTCTCTGCTCTTTGTATTTTCTCCTGGGCTCTTTAATGAATCAGAGCTCCTGCAAACCCTGCTGGTGTTCTGATTTATTCAGCTGTGGACAACCATGTGAAAGAGCAGAGAGCATGTTTTTTGTCCAGAGAGAAGACACGGAACAAGTGAATTCTCTATAAAGAACCATCATGTGAAAAGACGTGTTTTCAAAACATCCTAAAATTATTTCATTTATGGATATTTCATCTAAGGAATACATCTCTAATGTGTGGGAGTTAATATGACTTGGGAGTAATGGAGACATTTTGTTCTGCTTAAGAGGTGTTAGGGCTAATGTGTTCTGGAGGGTGACATTTGCCAGGAGAGGACAGGGTCAGATTTACATGTTAGGTGCCTGTAGGCACAAAATTATAAAACTCCCATGCTCAAATCTCCCACTGCCAAACAAAAGCAAATAAAGTGAATTTAATGAATTTATTAAATGGACATAAAATCTCTAAAAAACATATATTGAAATTTGACAACTGCATCTGTATACATGGATACTTTTATGTATTGTATTTGAATCTGTGAGTATAATGAGTGTATGCAGCTGTGTAAATTCATGCACACTCACAGACAACGTTAGAAGTGGTTGGGATAAAAGGGGGTTATGGTTAGTTAAAGGACCACTATAGTGCCAGGAAAACATACTCGTTTTCCTGGCACTATAGTGCCCTGAGGGTCCTCAGGGACCCCCTCCCGCCCGGCTCTGGAAGGGGGAAAGGGGTAAAAACGTACCTTTTTCCAGCACTGGGCGGGGAGCTCTCCTCCTTCTCTCCTCCTCCGTTCCTCCTCCTGGGCTGAATGCGCACGTGCGGCAAAAGCTGCGCGCGCATTCAGCCCGTCGCATAGGAAAGCATTTACAATGCTTTCCTATGGACGCTTGCGTGCTCTCACTGTGAAAATCACAGTGAGAAGCACGCAAGCGCCTCTAGTGGCTGTCAATGAGACAGCCACTAGAGGATTAGGGGAAGGCTTAACCCATTTATAAACATAGCAGTTTCTCTGAAACTGCTATGTTTATAAAAAAATGGGTTAACCCTAGAAGGACCTGGCACCCAGAGCACTTCATTAAGCTGAAGTGGTCTGGGTGCCTAGAGTGGTCCTTTAAGGTTCAATTTCAGGGTTAGTTTATTACACAGCGTAAGAAGATTTAAAATTTGAGAGGGATTATAGTTGAGGTGTCAGGGGTGTTTAGAACTATTATGTTTAGGGTTAGAGTTGGTTAAATTTAATATTGGGGTAAATGGTATATTTTATTTTCAAGAGGAGTTAAAGCGTTTTGTTTCAGGTTTTGGAAGGGGTTAAATTTAGAGCTATGGAAAAGAGCTGAGTGTAGGCATTTGGAGTTTGAAGGGTTATTTAAGTACTCATCCTCTTATGATTGACAGAACTGTAAGAGCTATTGTACGGTGTTAATAATTCATTGCTGCACTTCTCATACTGCAACGCACTTCCTGTATAAAATAAAAACAGAAATACTCAGTAACACAAATAAATAATTGTGTACATAACACAAGGGGACTGGGCAATATGCAGAGTAGGCAATCTTCAAAACTTCTGGTGTTGTGGACTAAATCTCCCATATTGCTCTAACAGTCAAAATGCTGACAAAGCAGCAGGGGAGATGTAGTCCAAAACATCTGGAATGCTGAAGGTTGCCTACCACTGATAAGCTGAAGTGCGCATGGTCGTTTCAGTTGTGCTTTCTTAAAAAATAAGCTAATGTCATGTATCCCATCTGTTTTTAAAAGACTCATTCTCATTTCCTTTATTAGAGCAACATTTGTCAGCATATATAAAACATTGTATAAGAGGCTCTACCATTCATCAGTGTACTATTATCTGCAATAATAAACAAAAACATAATTGTTTGGTAATCTAATTAAAGTGACAAGATGCCATGAATATTTTCTATTTACATGAGCTGTAATGAGTTAATCATTTGTCTATAAGAAGTTCCATAAAGTTTAATTTCAGCACGGAATGTTTCCAGACAGTTTTGTAATTTAGTATGTGATGAGATGTATTAGAATGCAATTAAGGTTGCATAATTGTTCTACTTCAGATGAGTTGCTTTGCAATGCAAGAAACATTATGACCAGCTAGTGTAGCAATTCCATCTATTATTGTAACAGACACTATAGCAACAATGATAGAATACAATGTTCACACTCCTTACCTACTTCCCTTAAATACCACAATTAAGTCATGAGATCTTTGGTTAGGATAATTACTCATAGTGTAAAAACAAAACAACTCCACATTACATAGTACTTCTCTCCAAAGCTAATAAATATTTGTAAAAAATGAAATAAAATAAAAAATCAGTCCTAAAAATCAATGGTTTTGGTCAGATCTGTGGTTCTAATTTGCTCATAATTGTCTTTAAGATGTATTTGCTCTTTGCTTACCCCACCTCATTTCAACATAGCTTGTTTAAGTTTGGAATATTCTTGCAATCAAGATGGGGTTTTGGCACCTGGTACTTCTGCCTCCCATATTTTAGATTTCTTTTAGAAATGTAGAAAAAGATTTAAATTTGAAGGTACTTTGTGTCTGCGGAGGTAGAAGGGATAGTAACACCACAAGACTGGGCTTGGCAGAGTGAAACTACTACAATAAATGTAATTGCAAAACATTACAACTAGTGATGTCCCGAACGGTTCGCCGAACGGTTCGCCACGGACGGCGAACATAAACATTAACTTTGACCCTGTACCTCACAGTCAGCAGACACATTCCAGCCAATCAGTAGCAGACCCTCCCACTTCCTGGACAGCTCACTAAGAATGCAGCTTCACAATGAATGTAAAATGGATGCTGTCCAGGAGGTGGGAGGGTCTGGGAGGGAGGGTCTGCTGCTGATTGGCTGGAATGTGTCTGCTGACTGTGAGGTACAGGGTTAAAGTTTATGTTTATGTTAGCCGTCCGCGGCGAACCGTTCGGCGAACCGTTCGGGACATCACTAATTACAACCATTACCAACGCTAATAATTTTCTTTTAGAAATTTAGAAAAAGATTTAAATTTGAAGGCACTTTGTGTCTGTGGAGGTAGAAGCTGTAGCCACATCACAAAACTCAGCTTGGCTGAGTAAAACCACTACAATCAATGTAGTTGCAAAACATTGCAACCATTACCAGCACTGCCTCTAATTTATTTATTTATTTTATTTATTTATTTTTGTTAATTTTTTTAAATGTTTTTTTTGCAAAAGCCTTATCTTGACAAACATTTTACAGATAATAATGTTTATACAAAATCCCAATGTAAAACACAGTACATATACAATGGGAGTCTGGGTCAAAGGTGGGAGTAACAATTAGAGTTAAAATATATAGAAGGAAGTGTGAGACATTCACAGAGTCTGAAAAGTTTTCTTTACAGTATTATACTTGTGTGTTCAGTCTCATAAAACCCAACTTAACCCAGTTCAGTCTAGTGATTTGAAACATACTCCATTCATCCCAAACAGGCACCGGGCAATGTATAGCGTAGCGGAAAGCAACAAACAGTCACAGAGTCCATTACATGTTAGGCCAGGGGGCCCTTCTCTCTTTATAGAGGTCAGTAAGGAGTCTGAGTAATATTGTACATCGAGTCTTAACTGGAGGGGGGCATTCTATATAGGTAAATTGGTTTAAGTAAACATAAATTATGTAGTGAAGATATGTATACATTCTAAGAGCTACCAAATGTGCCCAACTCACAACTTCACTCTCCAAGCAGAGCAGTCAAACAGGATCTGGCTGGTCGATAAGTACCCTTGGCTAACTAACGCGAAGACCATTGAATTTAAACCAAGGTTCCCATATCTCTTTATAGACAATGTGTCCGAGTGAAAAGCAACCTCCGTTATGTGCTGGAAATTAAAGTGGGAACATACTTCTAACCCAGGGTTGTCAAACATGCGGCCCCCCAGATGTTGCTGAACTACAACTCCCATGATTCCCTGGCTATCTGTTTCATTGAAAGAATTATGGGAGTTGTAGTTCAGCAACATCTGGGGGGCCGCATGTTTGACAACCCTGTTCTAACCAGTTCAGAGGACCTATGTTTCTCCAGTTTCTGGCGATTATTAATTTTGTTGACACAAATACGTGTACCAATAGATTTTTGACAATTATGTTGCTGGGAGGAAAGCCCATATGAAACAGAAGCATATGTGCTGTTAACACGATTTTCCTCTTAAAGATAAAATTTACAAGTCTGGACAGGATCTCTTTTAAGGCATCAAGCTCTTCACATTGCCACTTGATGTGGGGAAAGAGAGCCTAGTGCCTTACCACAACCCCAGCAATCTGGGGAAACATAGAGGTCAATTTGAGCTAATCATGTATGAACCAGATGCCAGTGGTAAAGGAGTTTATAGTAAACCTCCTGTATGTTTACTGAATGGATATGGCAACCCTTCATCCAGAGAACAAGAAAATTTGAGTTCCTGTTCCCATTTCATCATAGCTGGGACTTTCTCCTTAGACCGCTGGTTGAACATAAACCTAGATAACCTGGAGGTTAGTTTGTTACTAAAATGCTGGTCCAGGAAGCTTCTGTTTCCTGTAACCGGCCGGACTGACAGGAAGTGCACACTCCTTCCTATCAGTCTGGCCGGCACCGTGGACCAGCAAGCAGCTCGGCCACGCTACAGGGAGGCAAGGAGAGGTGGAGAAGTAAGTGAATAGGGGAGGGTAGAAGTGAATGGGGAGGGAAGTAAGTGAAGGGGAGGAGGCGGATATGGGAGGAGTAAGCAGAGTAAGTGAAGGGGGAAAAGTAAGTGAATAGGGGAGGGGGAGTAAGCGGAGGGAGTAAGTGGAGGGAGTAAGGAGATCGGGGAGAGTAGAGGGGAGTAAGTAGAAGAGGGAAGAGCAAGTAATAGGGGAGGGAGTAGGAAGTGGAGGGTGTAAGTGAAAGGGAGGGAGGTGTAAGTGAAGGGGGGAGTAAGGTGAGAGAGGGGTGTAAAAGGTGAGAAGGGAGGAAGTAAGTGAATGGGAGCCGGGAGAGTAGAAGTGAATGGGAGGGAGTAAGTGGGGAGGAGAGAGTAGAAGGGAGGGAGTAGGTAGAAGGAGGGGAGTAAGGGAGGAGGGAGGGAGTAGAGAAGAAAGGAAGAAGCAAGTAGAAGGAGGAAGTAGGGAGGGAGGAAGTAGAAGTAGAAGGGGAAGTAAAGTGAAGGAGGGAGCAAGTAGGAGGGAAGTAAAAGTGAGCAGGGAGGGAGGAAGAAGTGAAAAGGAGGGAGTAAAAGACAGGGGCAGTAAGGAGAGTAAGTGGATAGGAGGGAGTAAGTGAAAGGGGAGTAAGTGAAGGGGGGGGAGTAAGTGAAGGAGGGGGGAGTAAGGGGAGGTGTGAGGGAGTAAGTGAAGGGGGGAAGTAAGTGAAGGAGGGAGTAGAGAGTGAAAGGAGAGTAAGTGAAGATGGGGGTGTAAGTGAAGGAAAGGGATGAAAATGCATTGAAGGAAGGGAGTATTAAGTGAAAGGAGGGAAGTAGGAGTAAGTGAAGGAGGGGGGAGTAAGTGAAGATGGGGGGAGTAAGTGAAAGGGGGAGTAAGTGAAGGAGGGGGGAGTAACAGAAGGAGGAGGAGGGGGAGTAAGAAGAAGAAGGGTATGAAAAACGGGGGGTAAGAAGAACAAGGGGGGAGTAAGAAGAACACAGGGAGGGTGGGTGGTGAGGGGAACACAGGGAGGGGGAGGTGAGGAGGACACAGGGAGGAGAGGACACTACGCGCACACACACACACACACACAATGCATCCCTACACACACTGAAACACAACATGCTTCCCTTACACACAGAGAAACACACAATGCATCCATTACACACACACAATGCAACACTTACACACAAAGACAATGCATCCTTTGCACACATACACAGAAACACATAATGCAAACACTTACACACACACTGCTTTTCTTACACAGAAACACAATGCATCACTAACACACACTCAATGCACACACTTACAGACACACACCTTGCATCCCTTATGCATACAAACACAGATTCACACAATGCATCCCTTACACACAACCAGAAACACACAATACATCCCTTATACACTAATACACACTGCTTCCACTACACACAAACACACTGCATCACCTGCACAAACTGGTATCCATATACACTACATACCATAAGCACACATATTAGATCCTCTACAATAACACATCCCCTACACACTCCACTCCCTGTGAGCGAACTCATGGGTGGGTGGAACATATAAGTGGACTTGTAAGTGGGCCTTGTGGGCATACAGACCTTGAACTGTGTAAGGGGCCACCCAAAAAATGGAGCTGCTTCCATTTCTCCCAGAACATTGAATTTTGTGACCACAGTTGCAAACAGCCTCCAGAGATCCTGTTCTATACCAGACCAGTGGAGCCAAACTGCAGCCCATCATCATCCTCTATACACTATAGACCCCAGAACGACTGGAGCTTAATTAAGTGGTTCTGGTGTCTATAGCCGGTCCCTGCAGGATTTTTAATGTAAACACACACTGTGGGCAGCACTGGCGTTAGTTCGTGTGGCAGCTCATATAGGTGGGGCATTGTGATGTCACATGGGGGGTGGCAAATATAGCTGTTCCCCATGCAGCCACAGGTGCCACTGTGCTGGGAGATTGTGATTACTCTTCACTTCCTCCCAGCTTACAGAGCAGCGCATGGAAGAGAGAGAGGAGGAGGCATGATTTAATCTTACAACAAATCCAGTAAGCAAATCTTTATAAATTTGGGTGGGATCAGCTCTGTTTCCACAGTTTATTGGTGTTTACTCTGATGTCTGTATTAATATTGAGGGATTTCTAAGTAGTAACATCAGTGTGTGTCAGCAGGGTGCCATCACAACAGAGGCGCCCGGCGGACAACACAGCTCACAAGTTGGGGACACCAGCCTATTCAATTTAAATGATTCGCTGGTGGTCCAGTGGTGCGCACCAGCAGTAGATGCAGTCAGATTATAGCCTCTCCCTCGTGGTTCTGGCGCTCAGTTAGTGAGTCAGAGCACAGGCTCAGAGATTCTCAGCCTGTGCTCTGACAACATTGAAAGTCAGAACCGTGAAGGAGCGGGTATGGCAAAGAGCTACTGATTAGCATAACATCAATATCCATTGTAAAACCAGGAAAAGGTGAGCACCATTGCACTGATTTGGTGGTACAATGGGCCACTTGACTGGTTTTGCCCCCCAGGCCTAAGGCTGCCAGCCCTCCCCTGGTTGAATGTTCTGCCAAAACTGTTTCTGAAAAACATCTAGGAGTCTACCATCAGCGGGATTTTCTTAAATGGATATAAAAGTCTCGGCAGTAAATAGAAATTGATTATCTCAATTCTACCTAGCCATGATATCTCAATTCCTTTCGAAGCCAAATTTTTGTTTTTAAATTGTGTGGCCTTTGCCGAGTAGTTAAGCCTGTTTATTTCTGAGAGATCCAGAGATAATCTTACACCCAGATAGTTTATACTCCTGGCCTCCCAATCTATCTTAAAATTATCCTTGAAAGAATGCATCCTAGGTCCGCCCAGACCTTTAATCAGGATTTGTGTCTTTTTAATATTTACTTTATATCCTGAGATTTTACCAAACTCCTCGACCAAATGAAACACTTCTGGTAATTAACCGATAGGATCCTTAAGGGACAAGAGCACATCAGCATAAAGTGTGATCTTGATCTCATATGTATTAACAGTTATACCTTTGATTTGTGCTTTCTGTCTAATAGCTTCTGCAAGTGGTTCAATAGAAAAAACGTAGAGTAGTGGGGCTAATGGGCAGTCCTGCCGAGTCCTGTTCCGAATTGGGAATCAGTCAGATTGAAACATAAACCCTGACACTTTAGCTTGCGGGTCCCCATATAGAGCCATTGTGTGATCTTTAAAGGTGCCCCCAATGCCAAAGAATAGAGGGGGCAATGGAATTCAGATTATACATTTTCTTGTAATATTCTCCGAATGCTTTGCCTATTTGTGTTGGAGATAGAAATTTAGTATTTCCTAACACTATTTTCTTAATAGTTTGAAGTTTATTCCTGTTCTTTAATTTATTAGTAAGAATTCTACCTGATTTATTATTTCTATGGTACCAACCTTGTTTAAGAGCTGATATTGCTTTATTTATTTTCTTGTGTTCTAATCTTCTGTCTAATAACCTTGATTTCCCTCAAAATCCCTGGATCTAAACAGATCGTATGAGACCTCTCAAGCTTTACCAACTCAATATATAGAGCATTCGCATCTTTCTTTTTTTGTTTTTTAGTATAGGTGCCCAAGTTTACAAGCCATCCTCTCATGTAGGATTTAAAGGTACACCAGAGGGTGGAGTCGCGAACCTGGTGATTATCGTTTAATTAAAGAAATTCTCTGGCCTGGGAACGCATGTTCTCAGTGTTGGTTTATGACCTAAGAAGAGTCTCATTTAATCTCCTGTTGTTTCTATTTTTATATTCAGAGTTATTTTTTATTTTTGGAAAAGTTGGGGCATCGTCTGACCATGGTATAGGTCCGATTCCAACATTGATAATCTGTTCCAAAATGTCAGCCCTATTCAGAAAATAATTGATAAAGCCATCCATAAATCATATCTCATAAGGTATATAGTCTATTAGTACCATAAAAACATAAGTATACTATTGGTTCTATAACCACTACATGGAAAATTGATAATGAGATCTAAAAAGATATAAGAGCAAAACTAATATAGATACCAATCAAAGTTCACCTCTTTTTACAGAGGAATGTGTGTAACAAGGTGCTTTACAAAGTGCAGGTGATTTTTTGGGCAGCTCTATACACATGTGTGGAAATATCCTCTATCCCACTTAACAAAATAATAGATTTAAGTGCGGTGTAAGTAACAAAGACCTACACCTATAAGTGGAGTGCTCAAACACATATATAGCTTACCATACGTTATTTCGTATCATGGTACATGTAAAAGAATACAATATAGTGCAGATGGTATATATAAAGTGACAATGCAATAATAGTGATGGAATCTTAATGGCTGGTGCACTCACATTCCAAGGAGCCTGTATATGGAAACACTGGCTCCGTATCAAAGCTTGTGTGCTTATAATGGTAGCACCACCCTTCTACTTCGGTATGGAGTAATTCTCAAAGACAAAAAACAGAGGGAGAGCAAACCAATGTGTAGATTATGTTCATAAAAGCACACATATATATAAATAAATGTGGTGCTCACCTGGTCCTGAGCATATGGGTCCTGGCTCTAGGTATATAAACTCTGTGCCAATTTGGATGGGGATGGCACTACCCCTATGAAGATTCTTTTGGAGGCTCCAAAAAAGGACTTAAAAAGGTATAAAAATAAAATAACAAATGTATTCATATATCATATGTATAAAAGAATATCTCACTTTCCATATACAGGCTCCTTGGAATGTGAGTGCATCAGCCATTAAGATTCCATCACTATTATTGCATTGTCAATTTATATATACCATCTGCACTATATTGTATTCTTTTGTATTCTTTTACATGTACCATGATACGAAATAACATTTGGTAAGCTATATATGTGTTTGAGCGCTCCACTTATAGGTGTAGGACTTTGTTACTTACACTGCACTTAAATCTAAAACTAATATAGAGCCTAAAGGTGTTGACATCATATAGTATCATGTGTTGGCCTGTAAAGGACCACTAGGTGCCTTAGCTCAGGGGTATGGAAGAGGATAGGAGAAACATAGGGTGAGGGCTCAGAAACATTAATCTACTAATGTAGGGTCTGTTTCTGAGCCCTCACCCTATGTTTCCCTATCCTCTTCCATACCCATACCCAGTGGTTCTATACATGCCAACAGACGATACTATATGATGTCAACACCTTTAGGCTCTATATTAGTTTTGCTCTTATATCTTTTTAGATCTCTTTATTGACAAACACATCTACACTCTTACTGACAAACACACATACTCTTTGACAAACACATATACACTCTCACTGACAAGCACACATACACACTCTCTGACAAGCACGCATACACTCTCACTAATAAAAATACATACACACTCACTGACAAGCACACATATACACTCACTGACAAACACACATACACTCACTGACAAACACACATACACTCTCACTGACAAACACACATACACACTCACTGACAAACACACATACACTCTCACGGAGAAGCACACATACACTCTCACTGACAAAGACACATACAAACACACACACACACACGCACACACACACACACACACACAATTGATTTATTTTTTAAAAATTTCACTCCACCCATTCCTACCTTTCTCTATTTCCCTAAGGTCCAGTGGGGATGAGCAGAGCAGCTGGCGTGCAGGCGGTGAGGGTGCTCCGATACTCCTGCTCAGCTCCCTTGCCTGTTAGTGATGCCGGGGCTGGAGTGAAGTCATATTCCTGCTCCGGCATCACTGCGGTGTGCGCGAGGGAGCTGAGCAGAGTTCTCCCTCACCGCTCACCTCAATTATCAGTGCTTGCTAGCCTGTACAGTTTTTGCCCCCTAGGACAAGAACTGCCAGGGCGCTTAGGGGGCTTTTTTTTTGCCGCCCCCCTGAAAGTACTGCCCAAGGCAAATGCCTTGTCAACCTCGAAGTAGATACAGCGCTGTCTGTGTGTCTGTATCTGTATGTGTGTCAATTTGTGTATCTATGTATCTGTATGTGTGTCAGTGTGTGTATATGTTTGTCTGTGTATCTGCATGTGTGTCTGTGTGTGTATCTGTGTATGTATGTGTATCACAGTGTATGTGTATATGTGCACACATCTCTGCATTCATACTTCAACAATACACACAAATACAACCCTGCATTCAAAAGTTAACACTAAATACACATATAAAATTATATATTAAAAAACAACACTACACATAAAAGCATGCTTGCATTCAAACGCTACTTACACTACACTACATGCAAAAACACCCCTACATTCACATAAACATACTCCATACAAAAACATGCTTGTATTAAAATACACAAACACTGCTCAGTGCTACATACAACCCTGCAAGCATGGGAAAATGATGTGGGAGTTGTTCAACAATTGGTGATCTACCTTTTGGCCAACCTTATGATGGGGGAGCAAACACATTTTTGCACCAGGGCCCTCTCTACGTTAGTCCCGACACTGCTCTATCCAATGGGGCTTCTGAAACAATGGGTGTGGTGTGGCCATAGTTCCCCTTCTGGGCATTGGGTTGGGACATTAAAATTGATTAAATGGATGTATTTTATTGTGTCTTGTTCTTTGTAAATCTGTGTTTTTTTTCTCATTATTTGCATTGGGAATTATGGATTTTAATTTGGCCTTTTTGGGGGCTAAATATAAGAAGAAATAAAAGATAGAAGACTTTCGGTGTAAATTGTCAAACCATTTTAGAATGCTCTGACAACTTACCTGGGTGGTTCCAAAACCTAGCATTATGATTAGCTCAAGGGAGACATACGGTTTCTCCAGCAGGAGAAGTTAGATGTGGTACAGGATTATGGTGTTTGGAGTATTCTTTCACTGCTGATTCAATTAGATGCAGAAAATGTAGCAGGACCTAAAATCCAAAAATATTCATAGAAATAATTATTGAGTGGAGTGATCCTGCTCATTTGGCACTTCTTACATAAGATAATAATTGGAACCAAGACAATATTTGGCAAGCATATCAACGTGACTGTATACCGATTTAACCCTACATTTAAACTGACTTAGGATGAGTTTACAAGTGATACAATTGGTTTTGTGGCAATCCTCTTAGGAGATATAATAACATGCCTGGGGTATTAACCAGGATTATTATGTTTGAGCTGAACACCTTCATGCACATGAACTGAAATGCTTTTACACGTTTTAAAAGGAGTTCCACAATTAACTGTAAATGCCACTCAGCCCAATGTTTTATGTTTAATTACGCAGCCCGCCTTGATACAAATGTAGGAAAATAACTTTAATTTACAAAGATCTATTTAATGTGACACCTCACATGGCAGTGTCCAGAATCACAGCATTGTAATATCATATTACATGTAATATTAATGTGAGTAATAATTTACTCCTAGAAATATCTTGCACCAGCATAAGTAATGGTTAGATGTTAATCCACCTCAACCCAGTGGGTTATTATAAAATCAGGTTTCATAATAAGAACCTTAGGATTCAGAATGTTTCCCCTTACATGCCTTGTCTCCAGAACACTTTTCAAAATTTCTTTTTCTTTATTTTTGTTTCAGTATTCCAAGGTTTCTCAACATCTCAATTCCAGTTTCTTACGTTGTGAAAAGAAAGGAAGACGTTGATATGGAATATAGGTGTAACAAACCCCTTGTACTTCGTATAGTACGTTCGTTCGCACACTCCCGAACTGCTAGAGGCTTGAGTGATTATAGCCCATTCGCATAGTACGCTAGTTTATACTCTCCCAAAATCCCAATAGATCATGGTTAAAATCAACCGCTTCTTCGTTCACATACCCAAACATCAGTAGAGCCTTGATGAAGGTTACAACAGTAATGTTTTATTATGGCCAGTTGGCCAACTTTTATACACAGACCCCCAGCATGGGGTCTCCAGCAAAAACATAGTAAAACACGCCCAGGAGTCTCTGTGTCTGTGAGATAATTGAGTGTACTTTGCTTAAACTAAATATCTCCCAGGCACTAGAGGTACGGAAAATAAAACATAAAATACCCCAAAATACATATAACACACAAATAGGAACCCCCAAAAGTCTTATATCCCCAGATAGCCTGGATCTATGCACCCAACATATCCAAATAGCGCTCAGATCCCAAGAATACAGCCAAATCGCCTCCGGAGTAACGTTTTGACCAACCACACACGTGGCGTTTGCACAAAATAGTTCCAGAGAAAAGTGGTAGCGGTCGGTCACTTTGGGGAGTTCCAAAATGAAAAAAAAGACAAACGGTTCCCCTGGCTCATAGGTAACGATCGTTCACCTGGTTCGTGCGAACAATCCTACCGAACAGCGTTTTCCTGGCTTGTCTCCAAATGAAGGAGGCGTTCATACAAAAATTATTGTTGTTTGCAGGGTTGAGTGTCTGACTTAGAGTTCCAGACACTCAACAACCTGGTTCTACTGCCTGCTTTCAGGAGACAAGATGGCCACCATTTTCCAGCGCACGTGTTGTTTGGTTATACAGCGAGAGCACTTAAATTTGTGGTTTCTTTGAAGTTAAATGAGCCAGGGGGTGGTCGGTGTTCAGTAGAACAATCTACCGAATGCAGGGAAAATAACTGGGACATGGAAATACTTGGTTTTGTCAGAATAGGCAACAGGGTAAACTTTAAATACAAACAAAGCATATGAAGTATGTGTAGTTGCATCAACTTTATAGGAAGCCAGACTTTTTTTCGCTTTCCATTTTCTCATTCTTTCTTTTCTTTCCTCTTTTTCTGTCATATAAACCTTTATAAATAGACAGTCGTGAATTGCGTTCGTACGTCTTAAGGTGAAGATATTATGGTAAGTGTCTGGGTTGACAACATGTTATTTCTTTGAGCGTTCCTTGGTTTGTGTTGTTTACAGAAGCAGAAATGTAATAACCAGGCTTGGTTACAGGGTGGTCGTTAGTGCCTAGTGATAGAGTCTATGTGATTAGCAAATGGGATGTCAGTGACTTTTTGTATATTTGTAGTGGTAGTGAGCTTTGATGTAAGAGCATGGTCAGAGGTTGAAATGATAGGGTGGTGTCTATAATGCTTTGGATTTTGGTGTGTATCTTGCAAAAAGGAACAATCGTGGGACATGACCACCAGATGTGGAGTCTGGTACCCTCTCTCGTCCCGCAGTGCTAGCATTTTTTTAGGTATTTCTACGTGCATGCGGTGCTGGGCACCTGGAGTCCTATACCAGTGCGTCAACAGTTTGTAGCTCAGCTCATGGAACTTTGAGCTGATGGAGCCCTTGTGTGTGTTGGTGAACATGTTGTCCCATTCTTGTACCATGAGTGTAGTTCCCGTTTCCCTTTCCCATTTACTCATGAATCCGAGAGATACCTGCACTTAACTGCAGCATTGTGTATAAAGTAGATATACCCGACGTGATGTGTCTTCATGCAATGCATAGCTGTTCAAAGTGGATCAAGGTTCTGTGAATCGGTTCCCTGCCCTGAATGCATGCATAGTAGGTTTTGATTTGGTGGTAATGGAACAGGTCTAGGGGGTGGACTGTCTTTCAGTGAAAGCTGCTGATATGGGCTTAAGTTGAGTGGTTGTGCACCACTGGTTCATGTATATCCAGTCGGTCGCTTTTAATCTGGCTCGTACTCAGGCCCCCGGCCAGGTCCAGGATTTTTGGGTTGGGGGTAAGCGGGTTAGGTGAGGTTGTCAGTTGTCTTTGGTAATGGAGGATGCACCATACTCTAATTGTAGGGTCTATCATTGGGGTATTGGTACACAAGGTGCCGGCCGATTGGCTGCCCAGCCATAGCATGGAGGGGATTTTACCTTCAGCTTGTCGGCTCTCCATGTACACCCATTGCTTCTCAGAGGGGTGGGTCTGCCAATCTACAAATCTGTGCAGGTGTGTAGCCTAGTGGTAAGTCACTATGGAAGGTAATTCCACACCGCCAGCCTGTATAGGCTGCTCCAAAAGTATCTTTCGGATTCGCTGATGTAATGGAGCTAAAAAAAGTTCTTGGGATTGTAATAGATATGGTCTGAAACAGGTATAATATGTGTGGCATGACGTTCATCTTGACCTATTAATGCAACCAAGCCAGGAGATATATTGGGGCTACCAGAGTTTCATGTCTGTTTGTAGTGTGGTAAGTAAGGAGAGAAAGTTAAGTTGATACAGTTGAGAAAGACCTCTCGGTAACCAAATGCCTAAGTATCTATGTTTACCTTTGCACCATGCGAGGGGGAAGTGCGAGCGGAGACAGGTCGAGGAGTCGGGGTTGAGTGTGAGATGGAGTGCCTCCAATTTGTCCATATTAAGTTTCAGGTTAGAAATCAATCCGAACCACTTAAAGGCTACCATGGGATTGGGTAGGGAAATCGGTGGCTGTTCAAGAAAAAAGAGGATATCGTCTGCGTAGTCAGCGACACGGCGTTCCGTTGTCCCAAAGTGAACCCTGTAATATCCTTGCCCCACCTGACTGTCTTTAGGAACTGCTCTAGAGAGAGGGCAAAAAGGAGGGGAACAGAGGACAATCCTGGCTCGTACTTTTCCGGATGGGAAAAGGGGCGTGAGCGCGCCGTTAATGCGGTTTTGGGCCGCAGAGGTGGTATAGAGGGATTGTATCCATGAGAGGATATGCATGTGTTGGAAAGTGGAAGTAAGGTAGAGCCAATCTACCGGGTTAAAAGCTTTTTCCGCGTCGGTGGAAAGAAGTATCTCTTCTCTACTGGTTGCTTTTCAAAGGTTTTGTACTTGTACTTTCTCGGTGAGGGATTGTTTTATGGCATGCTTCTTTGTGCCCAGTTTTCCTTCATTCTAATGTGTTATTATGAAGATTGCTTTAGGGGAATCCCTCCACATTTTTACACTCAAAAAAACATAGTGTTCTAGACTAATAATATAAATATGTTAGAGATTGCTATTACCATCTTGAATTACCATGTACAAGTGTTTGGAATATTTTAGGGGGATATTTTAGGAATTAGAGCCCCTAATACAGGGTTAGGGAATCTATGACATTGCAGAACTTCAAATCTTATGATCCACAGGCTGGCATTTGGATGCCTTGGTGTCATTTGAGCTGTAGTAAACTATCAGGTGTTCAAACTCGGTACACATATCACTGCACAGTGGTTTTTACCACTTCTACATATAATCCTACTACAAGCATCTTGTGCTTTTTAAGATTTATTTTTAGTTATTTCAGAACTGAAAGCCACAAAACATAGCAAAATCTTCCTCTGCAAATGATAAGTGATGCAAGTAAGTCTATGGGTAAAATGTATAAATACTGAACTACTTTTAAACTTGGGATTGTACATGGCTATTTATTAAAATGAGAAATCAAAGTTAATTTTCAAATGTAAGAATAAAATCTCCAAACAGGAAAAAGTCTTAGTTAGCTATACTTTCAATTTGGCTACTCTGGCCTTACATTTGCACTTCACTTTGGATTCTCAATTTAGTAACTAACTATGTTAGAGTTGAGTACAGACTAATGCTGGATAAATTATACATCTCACCTTTAAGCAGTGGAGGATCATCCATAGAGGCACTTGGGGGAGAGTCCCCCCATCCCCCTCCCTTATTGGTAACTGTTTGGAGAAGCTTATTTGAGAGCATCTAGTCACGTCAAAATGGAGCTGGTTTAAACACAGCCCTTTTTCAGCAGGCTTTGCACATGCCTAGTGTCCTTCGAGAAGGAATTTCAAGTATTCCATTGAGTTTCCATTCGGGCAGCAGAGCTAACTGTCCATGAGTGGAGGCATGATATTCACCTCTCAATTCAGGGGCCATCATTGGCTGATAGCACAAGGGGTGGGGTTACACAGGAGATAGAAGCAAGAAGCCATCTTGGAATTGGCACAGAGAGCGCACAGCAGCAGCCCCTTGCCACTGCCAAATGTAAATGTATAATAGTATATATTTCTCTCCCCCAATATCCCTAGTGACTGCCTGAGGGCTAATTAAGCAAGAAATTTACTTAAATATATCATACATATAAGTAAAACCAGGGAAGCCCAGGAGTATCAAGGAGAAGGGGACATTTCTGACACAGAGCACTGTGCTGCCTGTCCCTAATAGCTTTAATGATTTCTTCTGCACATACCTATCATCTTCTTCAAAGTGCGCAGTCACTCTACAGCTGAGACACTCATGCTGTGGCTAGTTGAAAAGTTGTGAAGCTTCTGTCATGGTGTAATATCCCAACACTCAGTATTCAGGACAGCAAGAAAAAAAAAACATGAAATAACATACAGCCGGGCCTTAGAATGACCAGTCTTAACGTAGACAAAGAAAAAGCGTAGTCAGTAACGAGCCAAGGTCAGGGTAACAAAGACAGCAAAATGAGACCTAGCCAGAGTCAGGTAAATGGTAATCAGTCAGATAGGCAAAAACACAGGAAAGGGTTAAAGATAAATGCAGAGTCAGAAACAAAGCCAAGGTCAATACCAAAATATAAACAATATCGAACAGTTCCATTATTAATGGAATGGGATAGGCATTTTTTATCTTGTTTAGACGATACATGTAGTCGATACATGGTCTTAAATCACCCTCTTTCTTAGACACAAAAAAGAAGCCTTCCACAGCTGGAGAAGAGGATCATCTAATAAACCCTTTCTATAGGAGACAAAGGATACACTCTCCCATTGGGAGTATAGTACCAGGTAGCATATCTGTTCTACAATCATACAGTCTATTGGGTGGGAACTTATCAGCTTATCTTTTGTCAAACACCGCTCTTAAGGACATGTCTAAAGAGGTATAACAGTAGATAAAGGAGAAGCTGTAGGCACATTAATAGAATTCAAAAGAGTAACTTTGGTGATAAAAGAGTCATGACATTTGGTATTCCATGATTCAATTTGACCTGGCTCCCAATTAATAGTAGGGTTGTGTAGAAGCAACCATGGGTACTCAAGTACAATCTGTGAAGGAGGAGAAGAAATGACCTGGAACTGAACCTTTTTGTTATGTAATAACCCTGTAGACCTGAGTATGGGTACCGTTTCATGAGTAATCACTGGGAAACATAACGGTCCACCATCTATGCCCTCAACGGCCAAGGTTTTTTGTTTTTTTCCATTAAGGATATGCTGTGTTTTTTAAGAAAGGTGGGTTTGATGAAGTTCTCAGCCACACATGAGTCAACCAAAGCAGTCATCCAAAGCTATATCAGCCGAATTGTCATAACGTAAGGAAATAGGAAGGGACAAAATATTTAGAGGCAAGTGAGAGAACTCTGATATCACACCCAAAGCGGATCTTAGGTGCAGGAGTTTTACGGAGCTATGGGACACTCTCTTTGCATGTAGCCTTTTTTACCGCAGTAAAGACAGAGTCCCTTTTTTCTCCTATACAGCTTCTCTACTTCAGAAAGCTTGGTAATCCCTTACTGTATTGGTTCTGCCTTTGGCATGATGAGAATCTCAGGATTGGCAACTTTAGGCATAACGGAAACAGTAAGGCGTCTGTTACTACTCTTGGTATACTGTCTATCTTGTTTCTGTTATCTATATGGATGATGTAGTCGATAAGATCCTCCAATGCCACAGGGAGTTCTCTGGCAGCTACCTCATTCAATATAGCATCAGATAACCCGTCCATAAATCCTGTTACTAGTCCATTATTGGTCCAATATACCTGAGAAGCCAATTTGTGGAACTGGATAGCATAGTCAGCAACTGATCCCTGTTAAAGCTTTAGCTCTATTCTTTACCTTACTGGCAGTGTCAAAGGTCCTATGAAAAGCTTTAAGGAAACCTTTAAAACCATATGGGGATAGCCCACACAAACGCCTTATCGGTGAGCTGATGCATGAGGAACTCCACCTCAGACCTACAGTCAGGTCCATAAATATTGGGACATCGACACAATTCTAATCTTTTTGGCTCTATACACCACCACAATGGATTTGAAATGAAATGAAAGATGTGCTTTTACTGCAGACTTTCAGCTTTAATTTGAGGGTATTTGCATCCAAATCAGGTGAACGGTGTAGGAATTACAACAGTTTGTATATGTGCCTCCCACTTTTCAAGGGACCAAAAGTAATGGGACAATTGGCTGCTCAGCTGTTCCATGGCCAGGTGTGTGTTATTCCCTCATTATCCCATTTACAAGGAGAAGATAAAAGGCCCAGAGTTCATTTCAAGTGTGCTATTTACATTTGGAATCTGTTGCTGTCAACTCTCAATATGAGATCCAAAGAGCTGTCACTATCAGTGAAGCAAGCCATCATTAGGCTGAAAAAACAAAACAAACCCATCAGAGAGATAGCAAATCAACTGTTTGGAACATCCTTAAAAAAAAAAAAAAAGAACGCACCGGTGAGCTCAGCAACACCAAAAGACCCGGAAGACCACGGAAAGCAACTGTGGTGGATGACCGAAGAATTCTTTCCCTGGTGAAGAAAACACCCTTCACAACAGTTGCCCATTAGACCCTGGACCAGCAGATAAGAAGAAGATATAGCCCGGTACCTCCAGAACAAGTGTGGGACTTCTACAATCTGGGAGAAAGAAAAAAGATTTATTACAACTACAGGGATTTACTATTACACCACGATTTATATATCAAGAAATACGGATAACTTGAAAACAGGACCTATCCTTTTATAGAAAGCGGTGAGATCCACCCATATACTGTAGTGTGTACACACTGGGACTGTATATACTTATTTTTCCCTTTTTGAATCTTTTCATTATTATTTTTTTCGTTTTTTACTTTTTTTATTTTTATATTTTTTTGATTCTTCCTTTTTTTCCTATTTGCCCTTCTTTTTTGGATGTTACTTTTTTGACTATCAGATACAGCAATATAGTATAATACTTCTTGATGATTCATCAATCTGTGGTCAGGGATATTTAGCTACATGGAGTTATATTAGTAGACTTATAATGCACTGTTTCTACTAAACCATATTTTTTGATTTAAGCGTGTCTATATTATCAATTTTTCTGACTTTAGAGCATATATTGACCAATGAATTATATCCATCTAAGATAATGATTTATTCAATGATTTACTAAATTAAGTAATGAACTCTATCTTAAGTCTTTGAGTGCAGTATAATTTTTTGTATCTTCACAACAGTTGGCCAGATCAAGAACACTCTCCAGGAGGTATGTGTATGTGTGTCAAAGTCAACAATAAAGAGAAGACTTCACCAGAGTGAATACAGAGGGTTCACCACAAGATGTAAGCCATTGGTGAGCCTCAAAAACAGGAAGGCCAGATTAGAGTTTGCCAAACAACATCTAAAAAGCCTTCACAGTTCTGGAACAACATCCTATGGACAGATGAGACCAAGATCAACTTGTACCAGAGTGATGGGAAGAGAAGAGTATGGAGAAGGAAAGGAACTGCTCATGATCCAAAGCATACCACCTCATCAGTGAAGCATGATGGTGGTAGTGTCATGGCGTGGGCATGTATGGCTGCCAATGGAACTGGTTCTCTTGTATTTATTGATGATGTGACTGCTGACAAAAGCAGCAGGATGAATTCTGAAGTGTTTCGGGCAATATTATCTGCTCATATTCAGCCAAATGCTTCAGAACTCATTGGACGGCGCTTCACAGTGCAGATGGACAATGACCCGAACCATACTGCAAAAGCAACCAAAGAGTTTTTTAAGGGAAGGAAGTGGAATGTTATGCAATGGCCAAGTCAATCACCTGACCTGAATCCGATTGAGCATGCATTTCACTTGATGAAGACAAAACTGAAGGGAAAATGCCCCAAGAACAAGCAGGAACTGAAGACAGTTGCAGTAGAGGCCTGGAAGAGCATCACCAGGGATGAAACCCAGCATCTGGTGATGTCTACGCGTTCCAGACTTCAGGTTGTAATTGACTGCAAAGGATTTGCAAAAAAGTGAAAGTTTGATTTAAGACTGTTAATCTGTCCCATTACTTTTGGTCCCTTAAAAAGTGGGAGGCATATATACAAACTGTTGTAATTCCTACACCGTTCACCTGATTTGGATGTAAATACCCTCAAATTAAAGCTGAAAGTCTGCAGTTAAAGCACATCTTGTTTGTTTCATTTCAAACCCATTGTGTTGGTGTATAGAGCCAAAGAGATTAGAATTGTGTCGATGTCCCAATATTTATGCACCTGACTGTATATGTGGAAAAGGATCTGGGATACATCTCAAAGTGGAACTCCACTTGATTGAGAAACCCCCTACAAGTTTTAGCATCTCCTCAATACTTAGGAGGAGGGGTCAGGTCCGTCGACACATTATTTTGATTCAACGTCTCTGGAATAGGAGATGCGGGTTGAGGCACCTGTGTCTCAGGAACAAGACAAGCGGTTCTGGACCACATCTGATCCATATGGTGAGCTTGCTCTTCAAACCTCGCTTCATAGGAAGCCATTTGCTGTCCAAAATCTGAAGGGTCCATGGCCCTATTGTCATATCCCGGTATAATACACCAACACGCAGAGTTCAGGAAAGCAAGGAAACAAAACAAAGAAATAATGTATAACCTAAGAGCGTGCTAGTGACATGAGCATTATGGTCGGAGCACGCAGGCCACTCTGCATGTGGAATGATCAAGCTGTGTGTGGCTTAGGTGGATGCAGGAGTGAAGGACCCAGCTGGCCTGTGGATCAAATAAGTACTGCTACAGCTTCAAACTGCATGACTGGGGCTGTGAGGACTGATCTGATTTCAATCTGTTTTAATCTGTAATGATTGTTGATTTTGTTAACCATGTCAGCTACTTATTGGCTCCATATTACCACTGCAGATTAATTATATTACAAGCTGCAAAGGTAATAAAGAGTCGATCAGTATCCTGCTGCTTTAACCCTGTGTACACTGTGTTGGTGTCTCCTTATTGTGCTCAGCTCACTGTATTTTTCTAGACACCTACACACGTATTAGCCCTTACTAGGGAACACATGGGATGGGTGGCAGCACTGTAACATGGCTGTGTAATACTAAAGAAAATACAAGATTAAGCCCTGCGCTTAAACTCCCACTGCTCCTGGGTGGCAGCATTGACTATACTCATATCAGCCCCAATACATGCAATAAAAAAAAAAAAAAGAACTAAGAAAATAGTTACTTGCACATATCCCAAGTCTTTATGCACATTTCAATAACTGGAGGTTTTATTGTATCCCTTCAACGGCCATTCAAGTGTAAGCTCACTTGCCACATCGAGGCACAACATCTATGGTGAGTCCTACTCTAACAATTAACCTTTCTGCTTTCAGCTAAAAGCCAACATTTCTAATGAGACAGACAGGGGTATTTTTCTAAGCCCCTACACGCCTATTAACACTTCATAGGGAATATTGGGCTTGGCAGGGTTTCAAAAAAAATACCTAACTGTCTAATTTGTGATTTTACCTTTTTAGCTGAAAGTAGCAAAGTGAATTGTTAGTGTAGGACTCACCTATGCGGTTTTGCTTTGATGTGGCAGGTGAGCTTACACTTAAAAGGCCATTTGAGGGATACTAAAAAACTCCAGTTATTTAAATGCGCATAGGGATGTGTGATAGTGCGCAAGTAACTTTTTTCTTTCGTTTTAATTGTATATATTGAGATTTATGTGTACTATGGTCATTCCTGCCGCCGAGGAGTAGTGGGAGTTTGAGTGCAGGGCTTTCATTTTGTACCTTTATGTTATGCTAAGCTCTCTGTATTTTATCTCTTTACTGTATAGGGAGGAGTTAAATTCTGGGGGAAAAGTCTGGTGCCCCACCATCCCAGAACTTCACCAGCCATCACTGCCTTTGCGTGTAATAAAAATACATGTCTAACTATTTGAAAAGCACTTTAATACATGTCAATCAATTCTTGTATTAACATACATTCTATCTCCCAGCTTTGCCTGTACAGCTCCAAATCCCAAATTAGAGATCATGTGCCATCACCCAGGTTTGGTTCCCCAGTGTCCCTTTTCTGGGCACACTAGAAACAAAACTAGAACAACAGTGCTTTGATCTGTACATTTGAGGAGGGATTATCTGAGACCCGGCAAGACGAGGTCGATGCCAGGGACCTTCCCGAGAGCATAGGAGATCTTATCACATTCATGTCCGACACAGAGTGTATAGTAACCCTGATAGTCAAAAGCTATTAGGGGATAACCTAAACCACACTCTCAAATTCAATAACCATAAGGATAAACAAAACACAATTAGAAAGAAGATCACAAACTAAAAACCCAAGGAATGCAGAATACAAAAATACCAGACTTTCTTATCCATACAGAATTTTTCTCAAGTCCTTTCGATATAAACAAAATATTTATTTCACATCCTTAATACAACATTTCAAGGTTTTTAAACGCCAATGATCCAGCAGAGTCCTTTTGCAGCTATTCTGAAGTAGTGTCCTCCGCTCTCCCCAACTTAAACATTTAGTAGATAAACCTAAAAAGTGCAAAAGAGGCAGGGCTTCTATAGTGTAGTAGTATTAATTAAAGACAATCTAAAAGTTTAACAAATTATAAAAAACTTCCCACTACATGTGTTAATTTACGAGGTGCCTATAAACTGGTTAGAGGATGAGGAGTGGAAAACAGCATTTAATACGCACAGTGGTCACTATGAGTACCTGGTCATGCCATTCCGGTTATGTAATGCACCTGCAGTGTTCTTAAGAGAGTACCATGTTTATCATAATGACATCCCCATACACTCACCTGATCTTGAAACACACCACATTCAATTACATACTGTTCTTCAAATACTCCTTGAGAATGGTCTGTATTGCAAACTTGAGAAGTGTTTATTTGACCAAACTAGTGCATACTTCTTAGGTTATGTTATTTATGGCAAGAGGTTTAATGCAGTGTTAGAATGGCCTCTGCCTTTGGGAATCAAGGCTGTCCAAAGATGTGTGGGTTTGCCAACTAGTATCGAAGGTTCATTCAGGGATTCTCTTAAATAATAGCTCTTATTACCAACATGAACAAGAAGGGTGTTAATACCGAACAATGGTCTAAGGAGGGCAAGCAGGCTTTTGAGTTTTTTCCTCTGCTCATGTGCCTGTCCTCCACGATCCTTGTAAACCCTTTTTACGGAAGTGGATGCATCTGAAATTGGAGTGGGGGCTTTGCTTTCTCAGAGATCCTCTTCTGAGCCTCCTCTACATCGTGGTGGGTTGTTTTCAAGGAAATTGACACAGACAGAAATGAACAGAAAGTTATTGGCTATTATTGTCACCCTGAAATAATGGCAACATCTCCTGGAAGGTTCAAATATACCAGCCATGATAGTTACAGACGATAAAACATTGTCTTATATCAGAGATGCTAAAAGTTTGAATTCTAGACAGGCTCTGAGATCTCTTATTTTATAACACTATAACTATGTGGTTACATATAGACCCTGTAGTAGAAACATTAATCCTGATTCTCTTTCCTGGCAATTTGATATTTCTAACTCTGATGACCAGGGCCGGTGCAAGGATTTTTGGCTACACAGGCGAAGATGCATTGTGCCACCCCATTAGAGTCATTATGGGCCCCCTGCAACCTTCCTTCTGACTGTGGAGATCTCTGATCTGATCTCCACAGCAGAAGCATGGCTGTGCTGCCAGGCCCCCTGACTGACTTGGGCCCTCGGTCCATGACTGATCTGCCCGACCTGTCAGTCCGCCCCTGCTTGTATGTCTCATACAACCCGATTCTTTCCCACATCCCTTTTCTGTGTTTATCTCCCACCAGCCCGTTTTGTTGCCCCGGGGCTATAGAGGGGGGACATGGGCAGTATTATGGAGTCAGGGGCTGTAGAGGGGGCAGAGGCTGTAGAAGGGTAGACAAGGACTGTAGAGGACTGCAGGGGTTGCATGGGGGGACGACAATGGGCAGCATTGTGGGGACAGGGGCAGTGTAATGGAGACGAGCTGCTTTTAAAAAAAACAAGAAAAAAAAATACAAATATTTTTATTATAAAAAAAGACAATCTAAAAGGTATCCCCCCTCCGCGAGGCCAGGGACGGGGAGGATCAGGATCTTACCCCTGGTGGTCAGTTGGCAAGGGATCTTACCCCTGGTGGTCAGGTGGAAAGGGCAGTGCCAGATGAAGAGCCCAATGGGCCTGGTGCTGACAATTATGAGGGGCCTAAGTACAGAATTTTATTTACCAAAACCACTAGAACAGTCATACCTCTCAAGCTTAATGTATCTGGTGGAGTTGTTGCCGTAGGGAAACTCATAGGATGCAGCTATAAGAAAACTCAGATTCTCTTAAAATGTGTTAATCTCTCTCTAATTCATGCTTTCATCTTTCAAGTAAATCCATACCCCCTAACAGCAGTGTCCAGTGAAGCAGGAAGTCAATGGGCGGTATAAAAGGGTAGGCCACTAATGCGGATCATTTAACCAGAACTTCCAAAAGGGATGAACATGCCTACTTGTCTCCTTACCTTCTTACTAGCAGGCAGAAGCTCCTGGTATACAGTCTGAGACAAAGAAAAGGTGGATGCAGTGAGTGTAGAAGAAAGGGAACATGCCACAGTGTTAGAGAGACCAGTCAGCATTACCTTAACTAATTTAATTTCAGCTAGTCCACACAAGTTTTGTTTCCATATATCCCGCTTAAGTTTCCATACTTAAGCAAGAGTATGTGAAAAGTAGTTAGGTTTGCTAGCTTTCTTTAAAAAAATATAGGCTTTACTAGTTTGCATAACTAATTATGTATACATGACATCACATGATGTAAATGACATAAGAGAAAATTCTGTATGTATATTCTGTATGTAAATTCTGCTGCATATATGGATTGCTCCCAGTGTCTCCCTGTTTCCCTGTGTCCCCTAGTGTATGTGTCCCCATGTCTCCCAGTGTTCCCATGTCACTAGGAGACACAGAGACATGGGGACACTGAGACACTTGGGACACTGGGAGACATGGGCACACATACACTAGGGACACTGGGAGACATGGGAACACTGAGACACTAGGGACACTGAAACACTGTGAGACATGGGGACACTGAGACACCAGGAACACTGGCTGGGAGACATGAGGACACTGAGACACTTGGGGACATTGTGTCCCTAGTGTCTCAGTGTCCCTATGTCTCTGAGTGTCCCCAAGTGTCTCAGTGCTCCCATGTGTGTCTGTTTCCCCATGTCTCAGTGTCCCCAAGTGTGTCTGTGTCCCCAGGTCTTCCAGTGTCCCCTAGTGTCTCAGTGTTCCCAGGTCTCAGTGTCCCCTAGTGTCTCAGTGTCCCCGTGTCTCAGTGTCTCCAAGTGTACCCATGTGTGTCTGTGTCCCCATGTCTCAGTGTCCCCATGTCTCACAGTTTCTCCTAGTGTCTCAGTGTCCCCAATGTCTCCCTGCTGAATTTACCCCTTCCCTCAATTCCCTGAGCTGTAGCTGTCTCTGCAGGCTGGGAGCTGCTGTCTGGACTCTCTGTGCTGTGTAGCTGCTCCCCCGCGGATCAGTGAGTAGAGAGATTCAGGTATATGCTGTAACTTCCTATCCCTGCCTCTCTCACACACAGCGACCCCTACTGGCCGGTGCTGGTATTGCAGAGTAATCTCTGTTTGTACTGAGAAAAATATCGGCATTTGTATTGCCAGTATTACTGCCATATCGGCACCGGCCAGGCAGCCTCAAATAAAAACAAGCCAGGTGGCAAACCTAAGAGTAGTGTGTAAAGAAAAGAAAAAAGTAAATTTCTATTGATGTCATAAGATAATGGGTACCACGGCTAAATTTACCTGAGTATGGGACCAGTGGCAAGGTTAACATAATAGAGAAGGGAATTCAATGGGTTCCCATCCCACATCCCCCTGTGGGTCTCCCCCCCTGTTTCACCTCCCATTGGACAACTGTACTCCAAGGTTAGGAGGCTCTTGTAGAACTTTACATAATCCAATCTTCCATTGCAGTTGTCATCTGTTTCTTTCTACAAAGAACGGGCAGGAGGCACATTCTGCAAATCTGGGTGTCACCTTACTTAAGTATTATTTAAGCGTCTCACGTATCTTATGTTTGGGGTTCCAATCCCAAATCCCTCTCTCTACCTTTGCCCCTCTAATTTAAGACTATGTCCTCTTGTTGAGGTAGTTATTCTTCTTTTAAATATAGTCTCCTACTTTACTGTTTTGATTCCCTTTATGTATTTAAATGTTTCTATCATATCCCCCCATCTCGTCTATCCTCCAAGCTATATCAAAATAATTAACCCAGTCAACATATATAAGCAAATCGAAAAAACACCTAAATTCCAGCAACTCAACTACATTCATAATCTTCTAAGCACCATAATAATCATTTTACAATTCTAAATCATGCATAGAGACATTTTTATTAATAATTTTAAAAAAAAGGTCTGTATGACATGCACCATCTCATTCTCCATCAGGTTTTCCTTTGAAGTCATAAGAAAGAAAGCTTCCCAGATTGCCAACATGGCTGCTATAAGGAATCTTGCCATTGATGTTACTGCTACCAATGCCAGGAACACTTTATGCCACCACCAGCACTTCATTAAATGGACAGGTGTAGGACAAGATCTGGTCTACCACACAAAAGCCAACAAGTTTGACAGTGTAAATAACTGCTGTTGCCTTATGCTTGACATCATCCTTGAGCTCCACCTGGGTAAGACTAATGTGGACACATTCAAGATACATACCTCCTCTCGGCATACCGAGAAGCAGGACATCAGTGGGAAGGGGTAATGGGTGCAGACCAGTAATGTGACTGCGTCACTGGTCCTGCCCAGCAAAGGAGTGGGGCAGCCCAAATTACTGGCACTCCAAAGCACGCCAGCCTGCCTGCCAATCAATATACTTGTGTGTGCCGCAGCTCCAAATCGTGGAAAATTAAGGCTAAAATTAAATCAGTTACATCAAATCCGCATTGTAGATATACGGTGCAGGCATCTTAGTTCCACATTAAACTAATTACCATCAGTAGGATAATGAAACCACTCTCCAAGTAAATCCAGAGAAAATCCACAAAGCAGATTCATGGAAGAGCAAGTTTCATAAAAAGTTACCAAGTTCAAAGACTTGCAATAAGGAGGAGAAAATATAACCAATGAAGCAGGCCAGCCCACTGAGGGCAGACCATGCAGGGAGTACTGTTTCAGATCTCTCAGCGGGATCCCAGAGCCCTGAGTATAGCGCTCGCATGTCTAATGATGAGTTAAGGAACAAAGTCAGGAATTTACACTGACAGCCACTGGAGGTGCTTTCGCTGCAAGGATTGAGTGAAACTTGGCTACCGAAACTATAGCAAAACATTGATTCAATGCTTGGATGCACGCACTCCTCTATGAGGAACATTGGATTGGACCTCCGTGATATCACGGAAGGAGAAGAAGTAAGCAGTGATGACTGAGCCTCAGTGCTGGAAAAAGGTAAGTAAAAAGCTTTATTTTACTATTTTTATTGCACACACAGGGGTGAACCTCTATAATTAGGGACACAGACACTAACATGTTGGGAATACAGGTTTTTATTCTGAATGCTTTAGTGTTCCTTTTATAAAATATAGATACACAGTATACCTACTGTACTTGCCGTACCATCTGTAAAGTACTAAGCACATAACTAACTACAATTCAGTAACACCATAATCACAGTACTCTATTTTAATACTCTTTACTGTAGCTCATGTGTGAACTGTACCGACAAAGCATCTACCATGATAGAGTGTGTACGGTGTTATATCACAGAGCTTCTATTTTTCATTTTAACAGGTTTTTCAGGTTTACATTTTCTGCTCAGTTAATTTCTAGATAATGGTCATGTTTGTTCATATGTGTCACGCAATGTACCATGTTTATTTCCTCATATTTTTCCCTTATATACTAACTGAAGAATCCAAGGCAGTGTATCATTATTATTGTCGAGCACGTAGAGCATCTGGTAATATTAGAAAAATAAACACATATCCTATATTTTTGGGTCTCCAAGTCTTGGTGTAATTTTCATGCTGGTTTAAGGGTAGTGTGAAGAGAGAGGAGTGATCTTAAATTTAAAAAAACAAAACACAATACTGTATAGTTAGTGGAGGGAGATGGGATGGAAGGAGGGAGGGAGAAGTGAGCGAGTTTCCCCTTGCAGGTGCTCTACCTGCAACATGGAAGTTTACCTCCGTTGCCATCGCAAAAACATGATGGCAGTGCATGTGGTAGATATGCCATTTGAGTTCTGCAGATACCCATAAACCTATGTGACTTCATCTGATGTTTACACAAACTTTCAAAGGCATTATTTTCCCACAATATACACTTCACAGATATGTGTTTTCTCTTTTTAATGGTTTAGATAACACTACATCAATGAAGCCTCTTCAAGTAGTCCTTGAAATGAATGGTTACAGAATCTATCAGCCTTTCCAAGTAATTTGAGGGAGAGAAAAAATTAGACATAAGATAACAATGTGAACTGTCTAAAACTTTGTGTCGACTGTGTCAAAGCAGTATTGCACACATAAAGGTCATGATAGTTGCTAAAAGAAACGTTTCCGTAATATAGGTCTGACACATTTATTTTGTATTCAATGACTTAAAAGGACTTTATTTTTAATATGTTTATCCACATCTAAATTTGTATTTAAAGAGGACCTTTACCTTTTTGGTAGATTTTCTTTCAGTTACAGGAACACTATAGCATTAGCAATATAAATCAGTATTTCTAATGCGCTACTGTCCCTCTGTCTGCTCCTTTCCAGATTCCCTCCACCGGTGCTATAAAAATGTAAATAAATAAAAGTTTTACTTACCTGTTTCCAACACTGAGGCTCTTTCGCCTTCACTGTCCAATCCAATGCTTCTCATAAACAATGGGTACGTATTTCACATGTGTGGCAAATGGCGCAAGCATATTCAAAATAACAAATAGGAAAGCATTTAGTCAATGCTTTCTTATGGAGCTTCTGTGTCACGTGACTGCGTTTTGCTTGGTCTGAGACGCAGAAACGCCTCTAGTGGAGGCAGGGCCGAATAAGCATAGGGCTGATGCAGCTGAAGCTCCAGGCCCATACCCATGAAATAGGCCCATTATTTAAAATAATAGATTATTTTACTAAGACACAATATGACGTATGGGGTTTAATATAGGTTTTGAAGTTACTTCATTTTTATAAACTATGAAATAAGGTATGAAATAATAGATGTATATTAATTTTTTAGATATTTATATGTATTTATACATAAAAATTGTAATGTTATTTGTCTCATTGAATTAATTTTCTTTTCTTCTACATGTTGTCTCCTTTTTCCAGGTATTAATATGTCCTTATAGTCATCAATGGCACTGTTTTTACTGTTTGCGAATCTCCATTTGGATTGTATGTGTTTTAAATAAGTAGTAATGGTCCCTCAAAGTTTATATAAGAGACCTTCGGGGTTTGAAATGGTTAAAGTTCAATTTGCCCGAACTTAAAATGGACACTTTGCATTATAACTGAAATAAAAATTGATAAAGCAAGTGATGCTACACGCATATACGAGATGATGTCAGGATGTAGAGACGCAATGACGGAACCAGAAGTGAGGAACCAGGAAGGAGCCACACAAAAATATACAAAAACATGTGTGCTAAAACAAGAAAAGAACCTATATAAAGACAGACTTGGGACACAATAAATGTGTATCTTGAAGAAGACTTACCAGTAGAAACGTGTGGTGCGATTGTTGTTCTCGTGGGACATCACAGCATACAAATATATGTGTTTTATTGCAGTATGAGATTACAGTATTATGACATTCACATTTAAAATGCCATGCAGAACATGGAAAACAACAACATTTTCGAACTTCTCACACATTTTTAGATTTTATCCATATTACATTGAGTTACATATATAAATATTTGATGTGAAATGAAAGACCTAATTCTACTGAACAAAAAAAGGGTTTAGGTCAACATGATGTTCTTTTAGCCGAAACAAACAGAAGCAGGAAAGTAGATTAAAACATTAAACAAATTAGAGTTGTGTCATGTAAACATGCCTCAGGGACTTGGATTGGGTGTGTAGATTATGCTTCACTTACCAGTGTTCATTTTATTTGTAAAATGAATATTAAATAATGTGTTAGGTGTACGCACACCTTTAATCAGCCTGGGCTGTGCTGTACATCAAGTGCCCAGCCTTGTCCCAAACAGACTCCGCACGCGTAAATACTTTGTCATGAAGCCACTTTCATTCAATTCTGTGTTTCTACATCGTATACATCTTTAAATCCTTTACTACTACTATTCTGCTTGACAAATACGCAGTAAATACACGACATTTTTAATTTTATTTTGCATAGAAGTATATATAAATTTTAACATAACATCAGGTACATTATATATAGAGAGAAATGAGACAAATAAAAAAAAAATTTCAGCATATGGGCACAATGCAGCAAAATAGTTTCCTGGGTCAATCAGCAATTGAGAATGCAGTCTGTTATCACAGTTTGTTGTTATTATTCGCAATATTAAACTGAAGCCATTTCTACTCCTTCTGAATCCCAAGACTTTGCTTGGCAATACTAGAAAATATAAATACAACAATAATTTATATTAATGTTTTCATCATTTTTCAAAGAACATGGAAGACCCAATTATCTGTTCCATAGACGTAGATAAGAACATATTATAGATGCATGTTTATTTGTACTTTATATACTGGGATGTGTGTATGGAGGGGGTATTTTCTTTCTTAGGTTTATAAGAGATCAGCATATATACGGAGGGAGAATGGCAACCCTTGGTTGCATAGTGTTTTTTTTTTTTTCTTGTGATGTTGTTTCGGGTCCTACTTTTCAAGTGTAGTTGTCTTAACTAACTCAAACTTGTTTGTTATCATATTTATGTGTTTTTCTGTTATTATTTCACATCCAGGACAGAGTTTTGATGCTTCCTGTTGTTTTACTTAGCGTATTCATGTAGTCACATTTGGGCTTTTCTTGTGCATGCTTTGTGTGGGTGTAGAAACTAAACAATGTGTATTGGATGTCTGTGGATTTGAAGAATTGAGCAGGTTAGTTCTGGCTTGGGTCAAGTGACACGAGATGTTTTGAAAACAATTTTTGTCACTCTGTGTTCCACTGTAGAGCATTTATGTCAGGCTAATTTGCATGCTTTCAAAAGGATCACCTTTATCATTCTTAGGTTAATGTACATTATACATTAATTATAATTTACCTGTCAGATATAACATAGCAATACGTAAAGTAGTCGCACTAACAATGTTATTTAGTTAAGTGAGAAATCAACGTGAATTTCAAACATAAGAACAGATTAGCTGAAGTGAAATTATAGCTGACTTTTTAAACTTACAATTGAATGTCCCAATTGCATTCCTTTTAATTCACTTTTGTAAATAACCCTGTCAATGTGGCCTAGGTCAATGTATAATAGGACTGTTTGATGTCTAAGTGATGAAGTACTATATAAAAACAAAAGTCATGTCTTCTTTTATGATTGTGACAGTCAATGAGCCATAACACCTAAAATGTCAGAATCAATCTAACAGTAGGATGAGAGGAGGCAGAATTCTCAAGGCTTTGCTCCTCTGTCTCCAGGACAGTAACTGCATGTCTACTGAAGGCATAAGGTAAAAACCAGTCTGCTGCAAAATTCTGAACACAAAACATTTAGACTCTGAGGACAGGTGGCTGGACAAACCACTGGTCTTATTCAATCCAAAGTCAGCATACAAGATCTAGCTTTCAGGACAACAAACAAAGCATCTAGGAATGATCATAGATCTGTTCTTTCGAGATACAAGCAGCCAGTCAAAATATGTGGGATGGGGAAATATTTTTTTATAAGTAATCATGAGAGAAACACCAAGAAAAGCACACCCACCATACCGTGAACTCTTCCAACCATTTTTGTTTTAAAAAATTCATTTAATTCAGGAGTCCTCTGACACTCGCTCCTTTTGGCCAATCCGTCAATATGGCCAATCAGTGTACTGCATTTGTTCACTTGAAGGATTGGCTTGTCCGTGGGCCAATCAGTGTACTGCAAAATATATCCATAATAATAAATCTTATGTATATATTTTGTAGTACTCCGATAGCCAGATTTTCATGACAATTGGTTTACTGATCAATTGAGAAAAAGAAGAGCAGTAAAAAAAATCTATATTTATATATTATTATATTTCTTAAATATATGATATTTAAATATAGGGTTTTTTTTTCACTGCCCTTCTTTAATTATAATCAACATTCAGTAGTTGTTCTCTGGTCATAAATTCATCTTTTTCCCATCCATCATCTCTTTTTTGGTGCCAAAGGTGGAACTCTGAATTCTAAAGCAAATGAACATGCTCATCTACCACGCTAGTTGTTCAATCGGTTATATGTCCATAGGTGGCTTCAGAGATACAAAATTCAGCCGAACAGTTCATCAGACTAAATTCAAATAAATTGCAATTCGCCCAAAACCGAATGCACAAGTCTAGTATACACTGCCATTGACACTAAACATGTACAAGAGTGTCAGTAAATTTACCCAACAATAATCTATTATGTAATAAACTTTTAATATCCAGTCAACTGTTAGTGCTTGTCTTTTCTTGTCTCATTCAATATCCAGGCTATCAAATACAGAGCTTGAACTTCAGAATGCCAAAAGAGACCATGAAGATGGTCTGACCACCCGGAGACATCTTTATCAGAATTGCATAAATCAAATCAAAACTGAAGACCCTATTCCTTGTGCAACAAACTGGAAGCTTGGCATTCATCCATAAAGCTATCAGATCTATCTGTGATTTCCCCCAGATGGACTGTCTGAGAAATCTGGATGGAGACCCACCCCACTGGTTGGAAGTTCTGGGTGCAGGGAAAGTTTGCTTCGCAGTTGTCCACACTGAAACTTCTAAATTAACTGAAAGCAGCCACACTGCGGCTATCAGACTCACAGGTTGTTATGGTGCTTAGAATGTCCCTTCATGAGATGTCTGTAAAAAGCTATGACGTCTTTGGGACATAAATAACTTTGCTGCCTGATGTCCAAAGTGCAATAACATGACCTTTACAAAGAACAAAATAATTAAAATATATATCAATAAAAATTTTTTAAAAAACAAAATGTTTATTCTGAAATTAGCTTATATTTTAATTCTGTTAGCAATAAGCAAGATAATTGCTGACAAACCTAACTCACTGCTGACTTGCTGATACTAAGTGGTGATTTGAAGTGTGGATACTTCTGTAATGATCAGATGTCAGACCAAGATCACAATAGCATTAGTGTTGCTTTGCCAAGTAAGCCTATGAGAGACTGTTTGTTCTGAGATGTGACACAGGCTGTCAGATTATCATCCTGTACCAATCTCTAATGTATTATCTGTACAACACATAGGCATATTTGAAATGCAAATGTTATCATGTAAAAGTATAAACAAATTGTATCTGACAACTTTTACCAAAGCTTGTTAGTGTGGATTGTGTCTGTGTCTAAAACTAAAGCCTATTAATGGCACAGACATATATTTAGACCCTCGAAAGGTCAAAGTGTTCTAATGTCTAGGACAAGTTTTAAGGCTTAGTATCTGCCAAGAATTAAGGGTATTTTTAATTGTTGGTCAATAGTGATGTCCCGAACGGTTCGCCAAACGGTTCGCCACGGACGGCGAACATGAACACATTCCAGCCAATCAGCAGCAGACCCTCCCACCTCCTGGACAGCATCCATTTTACATCCATTATGAAGCTGCATTCTTAGTGAGCTGTCCAGGCGGTGGAAGGGTCTGGGAGGGAGGGTCTGCTGCTGATTGGCTGGAATGTGTCTGCTGACTGTGAGGTAGAGGGTCAAAGTTTATGTTTATGTTCGCCATCCGCGGCGAACCGTTCGGCGAACCGTTCGGGACATCACTATTGGTCAACATTGTGATAGCGTAGTGTATGAAGGCGTAATGATTAGTGATAGTATACCATTGTATAGTAAAGGATATTAAGTGTAGTGTTGGGGTTAATGTTTTGCATTGTGTCCCAGTGCTGCCTGAGATTAGTGGGAGTTACCGTGCCAGGAGGTCTTTTATTTCAGCTAGCACAATTAAAATGGCAGTAAGTTCTGCTCAGGAGTATAAATCTCATTAATCTTGGAAAGACAGATGTATATTTCAGTTCTGCCTGAGTTTAGGCTCCCAAGACAGCATGGATGTGTGTGATCTGTGCAATATTACCCCTTCATTAAGGAGAATAATTGCATGGATGATTTCATTTGTATAATATGTCATTAAAGTGGCCCTGTCGTGAGTTTTTTTCCCTTTCAGTTTTTCTTTGCATGTGCCCTTTGTACCCCTGCCCCCCACCCCTTAATTGACTTTGCTTATATTTATTGTATTTTCTTCCTTGTGTCAGATCTCAATACCTGGGCAACTCCATTATGTTCTCATCTGTCCATGATGTCTGCAGTTGGATTGTGGATAAATCAGCAGCTGAAATGAAACTTTGCTTATATTGCCCCCCTTCCATTGAGGCCCCTATGGTGTAGAAGGGGTTAAAAACCCCTTCTGTCACCTACCTGATACCAGCGCCCATGTCACTCTGTGCTGGTTCAGGCTCCACCTCAACTTCTCTGCTAACGTCACCCGGCAGGGGGACCAAATGTGCATGCGCTACGCTTGCATTAGGACTTCCACCATAGGAAAACAATGTATAATGCTTTCCAATGAGGTTTTGGGTGACGCTGGACTTCCTCATGCATAGTGTGAGGAAGTCCAGCTTCAGTTAGGTGACCAAAAGTCGCCTAACAACCCAGAAGTCCCTCTAGTGGCTGTCTGGTAGACAACCACTAGAGATGGAGTTAAACCTGCAAGGTATTTACTGCAGTTTATCAAAAACTACAATAATTACAATTGCAGGGTTAAGGGACCTGGGACACTACACCCAGATCACTTCAATTAGCTGTAGTGGTGTGGATGCCTATAGTGTCCCTTTAAGGAGAATTTCAGAAAAATAAATCCAAAGAGAAATAGAGGAACAAAAAAATCGAAAGCAGCAAAGTCTCAGAGCAGCATTAATGGGCCAATCACGTGTTGTTTTTAAAAAAATTTTTTTTTTTTGCCTTTGTCAAATGGAGCAATGTAACAAAAGACAATAATATATTAAAGATACAATGAAGAATTCCAAAGCAAAATGAGTACAGAACTAATAGCATTTAACCAGGTGCAGCAGAAAGTTTAACTGGGGTGGGGGTAAGGTGCAGGGAAAGGGAGAAGATCATATATATATATGTATGTGTCTAGCAGTGTGTACTAGTATTTGTGTGTTTGTGTCTGGCATTATGTATGTATTCTGTGTATGTGCCTGAGAGCAGTTCTGTATCTATCATGAGGCTAAACACACGTTTCCTGATGAGAGAAGCGATTTAACCTTGCTCACACTACATTGCAGCATACAGTGTTTTTGTAAATCCCCATTGGAATTGTCCTGCTTATTCCATAATGCCTTGGCCAAACTATGCAATAACTATTTAGGGAAGAAGCAGTCAGCTGGCATTCTGTCTTTAATGGAGCGGCCAGCACAGTCACCAGATCTCAACCCTATTGAGCTGTTGTGTGAGCAGCTTTACCATATGGTACAGAAGAAGTGCCCATCAAGCCAATCCACCTTGTCAGAGTTGTTTCAAGAAGCATGTGATGAAATCACTTCAAACAAATTTACAACTAGAATGCCGGTCTGCAAGGCTGTGATTGCTGTACGTGGAGGATTCTTTGACAAAAGCAAACTTTGAAGAACATAATTATTATTTTACTTAAAATCCATTATTTCTAACCTTGTCAATGACTATATTTTCCATTCAAACTCATTTAATGTGTTTTCATGGAAAATAAGGAAATTTCTCAGTGACCCCCAAAGTATTTAACCAGGAAAGGTACATTCAGATTACTCTGGTTTTCAAGTACGTGCTCTCTCACCGGCTATATATTGGATATCTATATCCACAAGCAATTGGCACACCAACTGGTCTTTTTAAAAGCAATAATTATAAGTATAAAGTCAAAAATCAATGTTTCAGGATCCAGATAAACAAAACATTGACAAAATAGCATATATATATATAGAGAGAGAAAATGAAAAAAGTACTCAGCAATGAGTGCTCTGTGTATTGTACTTAAAGAAATAACAATGAGTATTTAACCAGGAAAGGTACGTTAAGATTACTCTGGTTTCCAAGTACATCCTGTTAATGTTACTTTTGCCCAACATCCAGGGGATGTTACTATTGCCCAATTTGATGGTACCTTGGAAGGATGCAGGGCTTGAACCTGCAACCCCCAAGAGTTGAACAGATTCTACTGATGATGCATTAGCCCACTGAGCTATCTTACTAGAAACACAGGAAAACACCCAATAATGACGTGAATGTGACTAGCATAGTGGTTGTTATACTGATAATACAAGTGACTTTCAGCAAAATATCCAACACAATACCACCACAGTGCATCCAAGTCGCTAGTCATGTACACGTCATTCCTAGATGATTTCTGGTAATAGGGGTGCATGCGCACTAGCCTCCCAATGCTTTTCTATGAGGAAGCATTGGATTGGCGGAACTCATTGAGCTCAATATTCTCATCCAAGGAGGCGGGATGGCAGCATGGAGACTGGAGCAACGAGGGACAAAAGTCAAGTAAAATATTTTCCCAGTAAAATCCCCAAACTCAATAAATTACACAATTATTAAATGCAGAGAAGGACAAAAAAAACAGAAATACGTCTTCTTTAAATTATGCCTTTCGAGATAAATTTTTATTGATCGGTTTAGATAGTCTGCTGCCCAAGTTGTGAGCTTTATTCTTTAATTTCAAATAGCAACATGCTAAAATGGCTTGCTCCTGATGTCATTGGTTTTCATGGGTTGAACCCAATAAACCGATTGTAAGGAAAACAGGTGATCTTTGGGTGTATAAAAAGTAGAAAAACAACACCTTTACAAATATGAAAATATGCATAGCAAGTTAATTGTATGCAAACATTCTTTCTAAGTAGGGATTTGTGCCACACAATAACTGAGATGTCACGCAATGTCTTTAGATATGTCTGGCTATACTGCAGTCATTTTTGTATGAAGGCCAGTAAAGAACTTATTCTGGGCTAATAATAACCCTCTGCATGCAAGGGTCGTTACCTTATCTATTATGAAAAGGAGTGGAAAATCTAATCCTTGTAGAGTCTTACATTTTTTTAAAATCAATTTTCATGAAGAATCTACGATTGTTTCCCATTCCATCACGACTTTACAGTCATACAAGGAGCAAAAACCAAGGAACAAAGGATAACATCGTTACAAAAACTCATTAAAGCTTCTCTCTCCCGGATTGCTGTCTCTCCCAGGGTTGTGAAATGACTCAGTTTCCATAGCAACGGCAATGGGGTTTTTTTTAGGCCACTTCAAAAAAATCTTCTTCAACATCCCCTAGAGACATCTATTTTTTTCTTCTCCTATGTTCAGAACAAGATGTTCATTTATCCGTATTTCCGCACAAAGTGTGATTCTGATGTGGAATCCTCTGTTATTATAATGAATAATGAAACTCTGTAATAGAAGTTAAATTTAATTTAAAAATAAATTATGTTGGAAATATAAAGAATGTCCACCTTACATATAATAGTATATTACCAAACAGGGCTTTTTTAAATGAGAATTATTTTTACAAATGAGACCTGGTTGGAAAAATATGTGGATGCACAGCTATAAATAAACACAAGTTAGATTTATTAAATATTCACTGCATGGTAAATGAAAGGGAAAATGTGAATGATTGCAACAGCCTAGTCAATCACATTAATGTTGAACATTAATATAAGCTGGGTATACCCCCTGTGTTAAAGCTCTATTTTCATATGAACTGCTAAAAGGGCCTATTATTAAATTAATGTATGTACTATTGAAGCAGATTTATTATGTTTATATTACATTGCCCGAATATGTATTTCATCTGTTAGATAGCAGAAATAATGTTGGCTATTGCTGTGACCTGAGAACAGAATCAGAAATCACTAATATGGTCAGGGGGAAAAATTGGGAGTGGGGAAGACATGAAGAAGAGGAATAAAGCTGTGAGGAGCAATGGGAAAACATTGACAGACAGGATAGTCATGCATTGTGATTAATAAACCTTTGGCTTTGCACTGCATCCGCTGCAAGGATTACACTAATTTAACTCTAATATTTGTAAGATGTAGAATGCATGTTCTTGGATCCAAACCGAATACGTACACTTGCTATTTTCAGTTTAACGTTTAGGTTGAACAGCTTCTATAATTCTTTTATTGTTTAATATTCAAATTTTACATGTTCTGTGCACAATAGACATGTGCAATTTGTTTTGTTCTGAATGTAAATTTGGCTGAATTTTGGCAATTCGAACTTTCGGATGCTTTCGAATGTCCGGATTGCTAAATTGCCAAATTTCTGAAGTGCCGAATTTCTGAAGTGCTGAACCAAACCGAATTGCAGAAGTGCCGAACTGAACCGAATTGTTGAAGTGCCGAATTGCTTCAGGTTTATGAAAAGTGGCAATACAAGAGAGGGAGGGAAAATTATGTAAATGATGAAAGGGATCTAGACCAAAAAGCTAATTCCTGGCACTGGTAGCCCTATAGATATGTAAGTGGTTTTGGTGGCAGTTCGGGCACCTAACCCTACCCATACCCCTAACCCTAGATGTGGAAGTGGTTGTTGTGGTTAGGAGTTAGGGGTAGCGGTAGGGTTAGGGGAAGAGTTAGTGGTTAGGGTTAGGGAGCTCTACAGATGTGTAAACGGTTGTGGTGGCAAGAGAGGGATGCTTAGGAATGTCTGAATTGCCGAAGTCCCGAATTACTGAAGTTCCAAATTTCAGAAGTGCTGAACCGAACCGAAATGCCACATTTTTTTACTTACCCAAATTTCCGAACCGAAGCGAACCAAATTTTTTGCCAATGCACATCCCTAGTGCACAAGCAATCCATGCTCCCCAGCTATATATAATTGCAATCAGGACATTTACACAAAACCAACAGATTTAAAAACAGCCATCCCACTGCTTAGTGTCTAACCATTTTCAAATGCTTTAACACTAAATGAGTGTCCTTGGGTGCCTGCAACCTGGCCCTCTCTGCTTCTAGAGCTTATGCTTCTAAATTTGTCACATTAGCCAGACCAGCAATGGAGAGCCTAACATTGTCTTCAATCACTTGTATAGATTGGTATTGCAGAGTTACACTCTGCCCTAGCTATAACCCCAGTGGGAGGGCAGAGCCGTGGACCCTTATTTATTGTTAATCCACTGAAACGATTTAACAATGTTCAATGGGATGGAGTCAGGTGTTTTAGGCACCATATCCACTTAAAGTAAGTAAAGTAGTTAATGGTGCTTAGAGTGCCCTTTTAATCACAGAAATTACCCACGTATGATCTTTTAGCATAGTCTTCATAGAGTGTTGGTAATACTTGGGGAATAACACTGTATTCCCCCATTGAAAAGTGTGGGAAAATAGCTATTCATAGTAAACCCCTACTCTGCTCAGAATCCAGCACTTGATGTTTTGTGAGTTTTTAAAGTCCATTAGGATTTAATTTATGCAGTTTGTAGCCGTTTTTGCTATTTTTAAGTCCTGTACCTTTGCTCTTTTTAACTCTTATACTACCCGTGAGTTGACTGGATTATGGATGTCAGAGTGCATGGGTAACAACTACCATGCATCTACTGCCTATCTCACCAGCTTTGCAGCACTACAGCTGAGATTGACAGTGTTCAGCTTTCAGATGTAGCAATGTAAGGAAGCAAATACACAGTCAAGTTAATACAATACATAAAAACATGCAATAAAGATAATAGAAACAATGTGAGCTTAATAGAATCTGGAACACCCTAATCCGGAGAGGGCTCAGACAATGTTTCTTTCTTTCAGAACAGGAGTTTATCTAATTTCCAAATTTGCTTACCGTATCACTGCTCTCATGCTATTTGCTTCCCTCCGTTTCACCCCATTTGTGCCACTGCCCTCCTGATGTAACCGCACCCCTTTTGCCTTCCACCCTCTTAATGTCCCTTACCCCCACCCCCCATCCACAATCTTACCCATTGCTGGCTGGTAGTTTTGACATTTTTGTATAGCTTTCCACTTTCCATATATAATTTCCTCTTTTTTTAATAACCTTCAAGGGCAGGAACACAGGGTTTACATTTATTTTCAAGGTGGAAGGGACTTTTGGATTAGGTGGATAAATACTTTTGGTCACTTGGGTACCTGTGGAATAAGGTAGTGTATCCCTGATCCCCAATTGGGAGTTTCTAAAATCAGAACCCTGTGGACCTAGCTGGTTTACAGCAAGGGGACCTGGCTTCTCCTTGTCCTTGGAGGCTGCGCAGCCCAGAGACGTATTAGCCACGAGGCAAACAAGGCATTTTCCAGGGGGCGGCAAAAAAAGCCGCCCCCCAAATGCCCAGGGCAAATGTCTTGTTAGCCTTGCGGCTAACTGACCGGCTGGGTGGGCGGCGTTGACAGGCGGCTGGCGAGGGAGCGCGCCTCAGAGTAAGGCTGGGAGCCGGAATATGACGTTATCAACCCGGCTCCCAGCCTCACTCTGAGTCGCGCGAGGGAGCTGAGCAGACAGCTCAGGGGAAGTGCTCCCTCGCAAGCCGCCTGTCAACGCCGCCCACCCATCAGCCACTGGACCCCAGGGAGAGAGGGAACCCCCCCCCCAAGCATTCCCAAAGATAAGGAGGCTGGGGGGCGGCTTAAAAAAAATAAAACTGTTAATGTGAGTGAGTGTGTGTATGTCTGTTAGTGTGTGTGTGAGTATCTGTTAGTGTGTGAGTGTATGTGTCTGTTAGTGTGTGTGTCTATTAGAGTGTGTGTGTCTGTTAGTGAGTGTGTGTGTCTGTTAGTGTGTGTCTGTGAGTTTGTGTGTCTGTTAGTGTGTGAGTGTGTGTCTGTTAGTGTGTGAGTGTGTGTGTGTCTGTGTGTGTGTGTCTGTGTGTGTCTGTGTGTGTGTCTGTTAGTGTGTGTGTGTCTATTACTGTGTGTGTGTTCGCTGTGTGTGTGTCTGTTAGTGTCTGTGTGTGTCTGTTAGTGTGTCTGTTAATGAGTGAGTGTGTCTGTTAGTGAGTGTGTGTGTGTGTGTGTGTTAGTGAGTGTGTGTCTGTTAGTGAGTGTGTCTGTTAGTGTGAGTGTGTCTGTTTCTGTTAGCTACTGTATGCGTATCTGTCAGTGAATGTGTGTGTGTATTTTAGAAGGTTGGGTGGGGGTGGCACGGGGCGTCTGGGTTTTGTCCTGCCTAGGGCAGCACAAAACCAGGATACACCACTGGCGCAGCCTACCATATATTATTATGTATTAGTTACTACACAATTAACAGGTCACAGGTTGGAGCTAAGAGTAAAGGCTTATCATCATGCCATTCATAATTTTCCTGTTAGTGTTAATTATTGTGAGGAGCACACCATTTTGTGCCTCATGGGAATGTAGGCGAGTGCAAGTGGAATCATTATCACCATGCTATGTTGTGCCCCCCGCACTCTAACAGATGGGGTGCAATCCCTGGCCCTGCACTGGTTTTGGGTACGAACAGTAGCACAGCAATTCTGCCTGGGATATATTATTTTGCCCAACTGCTCGGTCCTCGCTAGACGGTAACATCCATTTCACCTTACTTTTAAAATGGCCATTTTGGTGCCATGTTTATGTCTAAAGTTAGGTTGTATGTAATAAATGTTTAACATGTGGACTAGATTTAGTTTAATACTTTAATTTAGAGATCATGCCAAACTTGTTTTAATGTTATTCAAAACAAGAAGCAGTAGCATGTGAACAAGAAAATGTGTGGAGATATTTTTCATACCCCAGGACATACTTGAAAACAAGAGAAATCTCAATGTATCTATCCTGGTAAAATAATTTATAAATAAATATCCCATTGTGCTCAACAGAGACTTAAAAGCACAGTGTCATGTGGATTTACACTTCTAAAGTCGTACAAACAAAAAGAGATTAGACACTAGTATCCCCTGATCTCTGCTTGTGGTCTGAAAAAGCAAAACAAAAAAATAGAGGATATTATGGTAAAAAAATAAAAAATAAAAGTATAATTGTACTTCACGGTAAAAAATTTTTACAAGAATAATTATAGCCATTGCGGTTAGCATGTTTGAAAAGGGACAATTACTGTATCAATGTAATGGAAATTCTTTCAAGCATGGAATCATTTGAAAAATTCTTTAGCATTCTTTGTCTGCATAGCCTAGACATTCCCATGCTTCAAATGTCATCTTTGTTTTGTTTTTTGAAAGTTTCATCTTGTACCTATTATATTATTTACACTAGTTAGCAAAGTATATGCTATTGTATATGTTATTATTGTTAGCTTTCATTTAAAGGACTACTCAAGGAACCCAGGGCCACTAACACAGAGAGGATTTTGGGTTGTTGCCTTACAGCAGTTTTGGTGCCAACGTTATGGCACAATATTAAACGTAACTGCATTCTTTTCTTAGTTATGGTTTGTTTATTTACTATTAAATAGGTAATGCAATATTATTATAAAACTTCATTATAAAATTAAGAAAAGGAATTTGCAGGTTTGGTCTAAAACTTGGCTATTTGTAATTGTCCCCCAGGCAATGTAGCTCGCCCTCACCTGAAGAGTACCATAAAAATAACCCCACTAGCTGAGTATTGGGCAGCACATAAAAAACTAGCAACCTGGCACTTGCTAATAAGATTGCTGGGGAGGCTAATCAGAAGCGACAGCCAAGAGCACTAAAGTTGGAAGGAATACCTACAATATTGGGCATGATTTGGCATAAAATTATCTGTTGATACCTCCAGAACTGTAAATAATTTGTGTCACTCCATGCCCCTTTACCTCTTTCTGTACATCTCATAACTCCACCCTTAAATCCTTGTGCATCTTTTAACTCCCACTTACCCCTTGTTTATCTCCTCAACCTCTTGTCTCTCTAGTGACTACTCTTTTTTTTTTTTTTTTATTATCAGATTTTTCACCATAAATACATTGTACAAAAAAGTATTAAAAAACATTCATCCACATAAAAATGAACATAAAGAGGACAAAAACCAAAAAACTATCCACCACCCCATGAGAGTTCTACTGACTTCCAACTTTTCTATCTTTTTCAGATGATATTACTTTTACAATTGTAATAATTTTTTCTCCCAATTTTCCCATAGGCTCAAATCATCATTCAGGAGCTTGCAATAATCCTTCTCCATTTTAAGTTGGTAAACCAACTGAGTTGTTATTAATTTGATGTTAAAAGGGGTATCTCCCTTCCAATTTCTTGCTATTATTATTTTACAAGCCATTAGACAATGGATAATTAAAAATTGATTTATTTTATTCAATTTCGGCCATTTATAATGTAATAACATTACTTCAGGTTTTAAAAACATTTTGACATCACACAGTGTATGAATGATAAATTGAGCTCACTGCCATACAACAATCACTTGCTTATATGACCACCACATATGGATATAGTTTCCTTTTTCCTCTCTACATTTCCAACACTTAGTGTCCCTAGATACATCAAATTTAGCTATTTTTGTTGGCGTCATATACCATTGGTTAGCCAACTTAAAATGTGTTTCTATCAATACAAAGGAGTGGACATATTTATTGATTTTTTGTGCCGTAGATAGCCATTCAGATAATTCTATATTTGTTTTTAATTCAGTATTCCATTTTTTTATTTTTATTTAAATCATAGTTTTTTATTGTTTTGATAACACAATAGGGGGGTGGGATACAGAAACAGAGAAAAGGGAGGGTGGGGCAACAGATCACAATCGCAATTTAGGACCAATTAACATTTCATGTTAAAGTACATCGTACATCGTTGTTTAGATCACCTGTACATTGTATGCCTATAGTATTTATAGCGAGGTCTCGCGTGGAGGGAACCGGATGACTACTTTCCCTGGTCTGATCTAAAACAGTGTTATAGGTTGTGTTTTTGTGGCAGGAGGTGAGGAGGGGAAGGGAGGGGTAACCAGGGGGTAATAAAGTTTTCCGCTTGTCTGTAACAACATCTATATAACATTGAACATGTATCAACATATGAGGTGTCACCTAAGTTGTCTGTGGGTGTGTTATGTCCCTTATGAAGTGATTAGGCACCCTTCTGTCCGAGTGCATATATGGTTGCCCGCTGTTAAGATTCGGGGTGAAGAGCACTACTACTACTAGGGTATGTCGCATGGTCTTTATCTTGTTTCTTATTTGGTGTGTAGATATCAGCCCATGTTTTCCATGTGTCTTGGAATCTCAGTGATTGTGTGATGGAAGTAGTGGACAATTGTTCATAAATATAGTATTGGTGGAGTTTGTCCATCAGTTGTTGTTTAGTGGGGCAGTGGGTGTGTTTCCATCCCTGCGCTATGAGGTTTCTAGCAGCCAGGATTGTGAGTATCGTCACTTGTTTAAGGGGTTTGGTCAAGGAGGGTGGGAGTAGCAGGAATAAACATGTTAAAGGGTCCAGTGTGACCGTGGTAACATTGAGCAACTCGAGAATGTCTTTAACGTGACCCCAGAGAGGGGCCAGGACAGGACATTCCCACCATATGTGGAACATTGTGCCCTTTGCCCCTCCGCACCGCCAGCACCACTCAGAAACTGAGGGGTAAATTTTGTGCAGTTTACTTGGTGTTAGGTACCACCTATAAACCAGCTTTTTGTGTGCCTCTAGATGTCAGTAACAGTTGGTGATACCTTTGAGTGCGTTGAGTGATTGCAACCAGGTGTTGCCTGACGGCGAGGAGTTGTATTCCGTGTGCCATTGTTGTTCGTAGTTGGGAGTTTTCATGGCAACGGCGTTCAGCAGTATGTTGTAGCATAAAGATAATGCCTTGGGCTTTGTAGGTGAGAGCCAGCATTGGTCATGTAACGGGTCTAGGTGTTGTAGGTTAGTGGATGTCATGTCTGATTTTGTAAGTATCTTATATGTGGCCATGCTTTGAAGTTGGAGATACTGAAAGACGGAGGCGTTAGGTAGGTCAAATTTCCGTTGAAGATCTGGGAAGGGCATAAGTCGATAGTCTTGGTATGTGTCTACTATGTGTTTTATGCCGTGTTTTATCCAGGAGTTCATAGTCAACCCTGGGGCTAGGGAGTTCAGTGCCGTTATCGGGGCCCGCGGGTGAAACTTATTGAGTTTATGCTGGGTGCGGTGTAGCGTTTCCCATTGCTTGATAGTGGTGATCGAGGTATTGAAAAGGTGGAGCATGTTTGGTCTTGTATGTGCTGGGGTCCATAACATCCCTACCAGAGAGCCGCCGGGCGCCCTAGCGTTTTCCTTGTCCACCCATTGAAAAGTCCCTTTGGGGGTGTGGAGTTTTATAGCTGCCTCTAGGAAGGATGCTTTGTGGTATTTATGGATATCTGGGAACCCCAGTCCACCCTTGTCCGCACGTTTTTGGAGAAGTGACATCGAGAGCCGTGGTTTGCGTGATTCCCAAATAAAGGAGGAGAGAATGGCTTGGATGTGCTTATAAAACGTCGGGTTGACGTAAATCGGCAGCATTCTAAATTTGTATAGAAGTTTAGGCAAAAGCATCATCTTTACTGAATTGATTCTTCCCAGCCAGGAGAGCTTAACTGCTTTCCATTGTTGGGTATGTGTTTTGCACATTGGTATGAGTGGTTTGAAATTTAGTTTGAATGCGTCTGCAGGGGATGGGCCAAGCTTTACTCCTAGGTATGTGATGTCTGTGGTTCTCCAGTCGAAGGAGTGTGATTGTTTAAGTCGTGTTATCAGTGAACCTGGTAGATTAATCGGCAGAGCCTGTGTTTTGCTTTGATTCAGCTTGTAGTAGGAAAGTTGTCCATACTGCTGGAGCAGTTGTATTAGTGCCGGGACAGATTTTTCGGGTTCTTGGACCGTGAGTAGGATATCATCTGCAAACATGGAGAGGCAGAATGTGTGGTTTCCTATGTTTACGCCCTGGACCATATTTTGTTGCCTAATGGTAGCTGCCAGGGGCTCTAGGGACAGGATATACAGTAGCGGTGACAAGGGACACCCCTGCCTGGTACCGTTGGTAATACTAAAAGGTGTGGATAGAAAACCAGAATTGGATACCCTCGCCTGTGGGCTATTGTATAGGGCCATGATGCCTGAGACAAGGCCAGCCGGGAAGCCAAATTTTTGTAGAACTTGCCGCATGTATTCCCAGTTGACCCTGTCAAAGGCCTTTTCTGCATCCAAGGCCAGGAGTAGACCCTGAGCGCGTGTTCCATGCATGTGTGCCAGTATGTTGAGGACCTTCCGTGTGTTGTCCGAACCCTGCCTGCCTTTAATAAACCCTGATTGATCGTTGTGTATCAGCGTGGGCAGAAAGTTGGATATTCTATTGGCTAGAAGTTTGGCATAGATTTTGACATCCGCATTGATAAGGGAAATTGGTCTAAAGTTTTGGCAATGGGTTGGGGGTTTCCCAGGTTTGGGTAAGGTCGATATGTGGGCTACGAGCATATCTGGTGGTACTGTTCCCGAGGTGTAGCAGGAGTTGTATAGGTTTGTGAGGTGAGGCGTAAGTAGGCTGGTATAGGTCTGGTAGTAAAGGTTGGTATAGCCATCCGGCCCTGGGGCTTTTTGTTTGGGTAAGTCTCGGATCGTCTGCTCTACTTCTTCCATCGTAAATGGTGAGGTGAGGGTCGTTATGTCGGAGTCTTGCAGTTTGGGGACGTCAACAGATTGTAAGAAGTGGGTGATGGAGAGCGGGGAGGGTGGGACTATGTCTGCACCGTCTTTAAGATTGTAGAGGGAGCTGTAATAGAGTGCGAATTCGTCCACGATTTCTTGTGGATTTATCAATTTTTTACCTTGGGGAGTTTGGATATGTGCAATTTTTGTTTGTTGTGAGCGGGTTTTTAGTTGTGCGGCTAGTAATGCCCCTGCTTTATTACCTGTGGTAAAGAATTTGTGTTTGTATCGCTGTAGGAGATGGGTAGTTTTCGCTAGTTCATAGGTGTGAAGTTCTTTTTGCAATGCGGCTAGTTGCTGTTGTGTGTCTTTTGACGGTTGTTGTTTGTTTTTATGTGTCAATTCTGTGATGTCTTTTATGAGTTTCGTATAGCGCAATTTACGTTGTTTATGCTGATAGCTAGCTATTTTAATGAGTGTGCCCCTTATGACAGCCTTGTGTGCTTGCCATACTGTTTCAATGCTCGTGTCTTCTGAGGGGTTTTCAATAAAATATTGTTCTATGTCTTTCTGGATTGCTGCTACTGTGTCTTTGTTGGTAAGTAAAGTGTTGTTAAGTCTCCAAGTGCCCTTTCCTGTGGACGGGTGTTGTTCATGGATAGTCAATGAAATGGGCGCGTGGTCTGACCACGTAATAGGGCCTATTGTTGCCTGCTGGATTTTGTTCATGTAGTTGGCCGGTATCAAAAACCGGTCGATTCTCGTATACGTATTGTGCACTGCTGAGTGAAAGGTATAATCTATGGCCGTGGGGTGAAGAATCCTCCAGGGATCCACGAAGTCGTGGGAGAGGATAGTGTGTGTTATTTTAGAGGTTAGGGTTGTTAGTTTGTTAGCAGTTTTAGTGTGTCATGAGTGTGTGGAGGAGGTGTCTGAGGAAGCGTCCAATAGGCAGTTAGTGTCACCTCCCAGAATTACATCTCCAAAGCGGTACAAAGAGATTAGCCCAAAAACGTTGGTCATATACTCATGTTGGTTCTCATTCGGTCCATATATATTCACCAACGTGTATGGGTTATTGTTTATGTAGCATTGGATGATTAGATATCTACCATGTTTGTCTCCTATTTTTTTAACGAGTGTGAAGGATACGTCTTTGCTGATCAGAGTGGATACCCCTCGTTTTTTTGTTGTGTAGCATGAGTGGAAATCTATGGGGTAGAAAGTGGAATTGAATTTCGGTCTATGTCCCCATTTAAAGTGGGTTTCTTGGTAAAAGACTACTAGGGCTTTGTGTTTCTTAGCTTCTGCTAACGCTAGTCGTCTCTTATGGGGCGTGTTAAGACCCTTGGTGTTTAACAATAGAATTGTGAGGGTCATGATGTAGATCTAGGTGGGGTTGCCCTTCGAGACATTTTGTGACTTAACTCGCTTTTCTCTTCTATAACAATCTGTAAACCATAAATCGTGTCAGCACCCCTGTGTTGGGTTATGGCTGTCTGCCAGTTAAGCAAATATGGGGCTTTGCCAGGTACGCGGGTCGCCATAATGATGTATACCTTAGAGGGGAGTGAGGTAGGACAAGCTAGTTTGTGTGTCCTGTAGGTGGGTCGATATTGCAATATGTGACACCAGGAAAAACTTATAAATACAGAAAAACAGTAAAAACAGAATAACTATATACAAAGAGCCGTCGAAAGTCGTACCAAAGCGTACAGACGGCGGTAAGGAGGCCAGTAGTGGCCTAATGGGGGGAAGTCAATGGAATGCCCTGCAGGGGACTCGTGTGAAAACATAGGGCCTTTTGGTGGGGTCCTGTCACTAATGCCTGTGCAGGGTTGTTGGGACGTGCAGTGTAAAGCTTATCTGCGTTGGGTCACGAAGATCGTTGAGATTCACTATTGTCTCACAATTGTACCGAGAAAGGAGTAAGCATAGTGGGCTGTAAAACAGCGTAAGAACTCTGAAAATAGTGAAACAGGGAAGTACATGCTGTATATTATGGCAATATGTGAAGAGCTTATAATAACGTTACCAGTCCGTGGAGGTGAGGTTAGGTTGGAGCGTTATATCATAGTATACATTATGTGCTAAAGTCATTTAGCCGTGGAGGTGGTGTTCCAGTCCCTGGAAACCTGTGTCGAGGAGCGCTGGGATAGGTTTAGCTTAGCGTTGTCTGAAGGTACTCTGAAAGGGACATTCCATTCTTTAAGCATTCTCTTGCCTTCTTCTACCGAGGTAATATGTTTTTCCACTCCATTTCGACGGATTATCAGCCGTGCTGGAAACCCCCACTTATAGTGAATATCCGCTTCTCGCAGGGCTGTTGTTATGGTTGCAAGCATTTTCCGTTTGAGAAGCGTGGCAGCTGAGAGATCGATGTAGAGCTGTACTTTGGCAAATTCGGGGAGAAGCCTTGAGGCTCTCATAATCTTGTCTTTAGATGAGAAATAGTGAAACTTGGCTATAGTGTCACGTGGGAGAGATGGCGGCAGATTTCTCGGTCGTGGTAGGCGGTGAATCCTATCTAGGAGGATGTCTGATTGAGATAGGTCTGGGGATATTGCTTGAAAGAGGTCTGTAGCATATGATGCCAGGTCTTGTGGTGCTACATCTTCTGGAATACCTCTCATGCGTATGTTACTCCTCCTGTCTCTGTCTTCGTGGTCTGCTACCTTGTCAGTGAGGAGATCAAGTCTGGCAGCCATGTCTGCGTGAGCATCTGCCAATGTGTTGTGTGCTGTGATGATCTCGTCTGTTTTGTCTTCTAAATGGGCGGTTCGCTCACCTATGGCCTGGATATCTGCTTTGATGTCCCTCGCCAGTTTTGTAAATTCAACCTGCATGGAGCTTTTGAGGTCTGCTAGCATCCTCTGGATTGAGGAGTCTGTGGCTGGTGCAGAGGTCAGTAAAGAGACGGATGTACCGTCGCTCCTATCGGAGCAGGATGCCGGTGAAGACGGGCCGTCGGCGCCATCTTGAAATTTCAGTTGCGGCGAGGTGCGAGCTGTAATTTGCAGATCCGCGGCTCTCTGCCTCGGTTTTTTCGTTGCGCGCTGTGCCATGTCTGCCAGGTACCCAGGTGGGGTCGGTTGTGCGGCACTGTGTGCTGTGCTTGTCGCTGATTGTGGGTCCCTTATGCAGGAGCTCGTGGCTTACGCGTCCATCTTGGATCGTAGCGTCCAGTATTCCATTTTTTAATAACACTGGGCGGGGCGGAATCATAAATTAGATCCAACATTCTAACACATCTAGAATACAGTTGCTTTGTCTTATTCTGGTGTAAGATTGTTTTTAGAATATCGTACATCTTACCCTCTTTTACTAACTCAACTTTCTCCAAGTAGTGTTTTACTCTAAAATAAGTATATATATCTTTATCAGAGATCCTAAACTCCTCAACCAACATTTTATAAGATTTGATTTTATTTTCTTTAATCAGATCCTCTAAAATATTTATTCCTTTTTCTTTCCATAGTTTTAAGGAGATACTCTCCATATTTAATTCTATTATTTCTAAGTTTTGAAAGTCAAATATCTTATTTACCAAATCAATTTTTTTCCTTATTTTTTGCCATATAGGAATAATCTGTCCTAAGATGTACGATCTAGAAAAATTAAAAATTTTTGTACTCCAGAATAATTCTAAGGTGTCTCTTAAATGACTAGAATCTAGTTCTGACCACCACCATACTTCCTCTTTATTTTGTTTTATTTGACTAGCCATAACATGCGTAATAATTCCTGCTTCATAATATTTTCTTATGTTTGGATATCCTAGACCTCCCTTCTTGATTCCTCTTGCTAGTACTCCATTTTTAACTCTAGGTTTTTTCCCTCGCCATACAAAATCAGAAAAGGCCTTATTGATCATTGTCAGCCATGCATTCGGGATTTCTAATGGAAGCATTCTAAACATGTAGATCCATTTTGGTAAAATATATGATTTCAGAATATTTATTCTTCCTCCCCAAGATACTTCTAATTTTCTCCATTCTTTCAAATTCTTATTAGTTTCTTTCAGGAGATCCATAAAATTTATTCGCATGATACTTTCTACCTTTCTACAAATTTTAATTCCCAAATATAATTTTTTTTAGCTTTAATAAAGCCATATGTTTCTTGATAGGAATTTATTTCTTGCTTTGACATATTAATATATATGGCAATTGATTTTGTTTTATTTAATTTATAATTTGATACTGCACTATATATATCAATTTCTGACATTGCATTTAATATTGATATTGATGAATTCAAAAAAAGAATAGTATCATCAGCATAGAG